>CM028138.1:572825000-573457500 GCA_016271365.2 Neoceratodus forsteri
GCTTGTCTTTCCGGACCGGAATAAGGACCAATATGGTCACCTTCTGAGCCACCATGTATGAGCGAGCTCTGGCTCTGCTGTTGTACCACCCTTTTTGTTTCTGTTGGGCAGCTGCCAGGTTGCTCTGGGCTGTCCCCATAAGCTCCTTCAGCCTTTCCCTAAACCTAAGGACATAATCCAATATGGGAGTTCCCTGGGTGGCATGCTTGCCTTCCCAGTCATCCCAGATCAAGTCTAGGGGCCCACGTACCCAGCATCCATATAAGATCTCGAAGAGGGAAAATCCTGTCAACTCTTGGGGCACCTCCCTGTATGCAGACAACAAGTAGGGAAGGTATGTCTCCCAGTCCCTCCCATGCTGTTCAGCAAATGTCCAGAGCATTGACTTCAGGGTACCATTAAATCTTTCCACAAGCCCACTGGCTTGTGGGTGTACCATGTCATGCATCTTTGCACCACCCCATACTTCTCCCATAAAGATTTTGTCAGGTCCGACATGAAGGAACCCCCTCGATCGGTGATAACTTCCTGCGGAAACCCAACACAGGAGAAAATCCCAAGTAAGGCATCTGCCACTTTGTCTGTCCTCAGTGAGGATAGGGTGACTGCCTCAGGGTACTGGGTGGCATAATCCACCACAGTCAGGATGAATCTCTTCCCAGAGGAGCTAGGGGTATTTAAAGGCTCCACAATATCCATTCCCACCCTCTGGAATGGCTCCTCCACTATGGGCAATGGAATCAAGGTGGCTTGGGTTTTCTTGCCCACCTTCCCTATTTCTTGGCACCAGTGACAAGACCTGCAATACTCCTTCACCTTCTGGGTGAAGTTGGGCCAGTAGAATTTCTGAGCCAACTGCTGCATAGTGCATGCGATTCCCAGATGACCAGACAAGGGAATATCATGTGCAATCTTGAGCAACTGCTCATGATACCCCTGGGGAATGACAAGCTGCCTGCCTATCACCCGTCCCTCTGTTGGCACAGCCTGAGTATACATCAGTCCATTTTCCCAATAAACCTTATATGTGCTGTCACTTCCCTGTGCTCCTTCAGAGTCTGCCCAAGCCCTCAGCTTCTCTAGACTAGGGTCATTTCTCTGAACAGCTGCAAACTCCTCACACATTCCCAGGGTATGGGACAGGTCCCCTTCAGTCTCTAAACTAGGGTCCCTAGTACTGGCATCAGGGCACTCAGGATCACTGTCATCCTAACCCTCTGACAATGGGTCACCCCTCCATCTTCAGAGTAACCCTCCATAACTGTGTGGTTAACTGCTGCTAGGGAAATTTCTACCCCCTTTTCAGTAGTCTCCATATCTGGAGACACAGGCTGGGGAACCAGCCTCCCAGTGGTTTCCACAATGGCTTCTGTGGGGTTCAGGGAACTACAATTTTCTTTTGCTGCTTGGCTTCGGGATGCAGCACACACCATCCACTGTTTGAGATTGTTGCCAAGGACGACATTAACTGCTAACGTTTTGGCTATAACCACCTGTTGCACAGTTCCTCTTGTTTCACCCCAGTCTAGGAGAACACTAGTGAGTGGTAATGTGTTCTCTTTACCAGTGAACCCTAGTACAGTGACATATTTATTGGGTATAAGCTGAGCAGGCTCTACCAGATCTCCTTTTACTAATGTCAGGGATGCCCCTGTGTCCCTTAACCCTTGTGTCTGTACACCATTCACCGTGACTGGGTGCATGTGTTCCCTCATGTTCACAGGCATGCTTCCAGGGACACACAAACAACCCACTTCTTTCCTAACCTCCTGTTGTGTATTGCTTGCCCTTGTGGGACACTGTCTGGCAAGATGCCCAGTTTCTCTACAGACCGAACATTTATTTCTTTTCACAGAGAAATCTTTTCTCTGAAACTTAGGGCTAACTGGTTTCAGTGGAGGCAGAGAGGGTTTTAGCTGTCCTGAAGGTGCACTTTTCCCTTTCTGTGCTGCCACACCCACCCCATTCACTCTCAGAGCAGGTCTGCTCTTGGCATAGCGGTCCGAGAGTTCAGCAGCCTCTTGCACTGTTTTGGGATCTTGGTCCTCCAGCCAGGTTTCAGCTTTAATGGGCACACCCCAATAAACTGTTGTAGCAGAATAGCATTTTCAATTTTATCTACAGAGTTTGTTTCAATTCCTTCCCACCAACGTTTTAAAAACTGACGTTTCATGGCTAGCTCCTCATAGCTCATGTCAGGACTTCTCTTGAGCTTATGAAATTTAGCTCTGTATGATTCAGCAGTTAGATCAAACTTTTTTAAAAGTGCAGCTTTAAGTTTGCTGTAATCATTACTGTCCTCATTGTCCATTTGACCCAATGCATCCTGAGCTTTTCCGGTAAGTAGCGGGGATAGCTGAAAGCTTCAGGACCCTCTAGGAATTTTAGCCTGAATACAAATTTTTTCAAAGGAATTTAAAAAGGCATCCATATCCCCCCCCCTCTTTAAATTCAGCTATCAATTTGGAATTCAATTTGTAACCCAGTCCTGTAGTTCCAGCTAAACCCAAGCCACTTACCTGCTCTGGTGTGGATGGTTGGAGTCATAGCTTCACCAGTTCATGTTGCCTCTGGCACTCTCCCTCCTCTCAGTCTGCCTCGCACTGCTCACGGTCCCTCTTCTACTCTGCAGCTCGCTGACACTCCCGTTCTTCACGGTCAGCCTCCTGCTGTTCTCGCTTTCTCTTCTCCTGGAACTCCAGCTCCATTCTGCGTGACTCAATCTGCAGCCTGAGTACTTCTGACTCCAGAATGCTGGTGACCTTCCCCTGCAGCTGTGACCCTCCACTGGCACTGGCCCTGCTGTCATCCTCATCAGATCTGGACACTGCACTGGCCGCTAGCCCTTCCATGCTCAAGGTTTTGTCCTTTACAGTCACAGTCTGTGACTTGATGCTCTGGGTATCTTTTACCATCAGGGCATCCACGAGGTTCTGCTTGGTGGCTCTCACCTCATACAGGACTCCTCTGTCCTTGCACAACTGCCTCAAGTAGTCTACAGTATGCTCGCTGTACTTGGAAGCCATCTTCTTCCCTAAATACAGCTACTCTAACTTGCACTTTAGAAAAAAATAAAACAGACAGGAACTTGACTGTAAGCCAAATGATATAGTTCTGTTTCCTTTTTTAAAAAATAAATCACTGCCTTGTTTTGCAAGTGAGCTGTACAGTATTAACCTCCGAGCGCAGTATTGTGAACAGGTAACAGAACAGGGTAACCCTCCTGTCTGCTTCTGGGTCCGAATCACCTTTGGTCTCAAGTTCTGGGGGGATTCAAACTGTGAACCTTATGCTAGCATACCCAAATGTACAGGCTTAGATAATTCTGCTCTTCGGGGAATGCAGATATCTTTCGCCTAAGGGCATCTAACCAGGTATCCAAAATAAACCCTTAAAACTCTATGAAGGACCTTAGGTAAATTCTTACCTTTTCCCAGTTCAGTAACACCATTAAGCTTATGAACAGTTGTCAACTCTAACCATCTATACTTCACATGCAAAAGAAAGAACTTCAAAGGCACACCAGGCAGTCTCTTTAAAATAAGAGGTTTACTTAGAAAATGGATAAAAATATGTAAAATGTAAACACAGAACAATATATCACAAAGCATACAATCACTTAAAAGAAAACAAGGAAAAAGTACAAACATAAACTCCTACCACAATACAATTAGACTTTCCTATCTAACTTATATCCTTCTTACAGTGCTTATAGTAGATGTTGTTTCTAAGAGCCCACCAAGAAAAGTGTGTAAATGATTAGACACAGATTAGTTTAAACTGACTCTCAAACACACCTCTTCCATGATGTCACCCAGCTCCTCCCTGTTAAATACAAAAAAATAATACACACAGGATGTCCTATCTGGAGGTATATTAAATAAGGTGACATCAGCAAAAACTCATTTCCTAATATGACTCTTTGATCTACATTCCCTCTTTGATCTCTGAGCAGTTCCTGTTCCCAGCCCATATCCAAAGACCATTACAACTCTGCAGTTTTCTCACCTAGATGTCATATAGCTTCTCAACATCAGTTGATATTAACTGTTCTTCCTCTAAGACGTCATAAAATGTATATTTTAAGTTCCCAGCTTCAAAGAAGCACAACTCATCAACAAAGCCATAAAATGCAACTTCTTGGAAGTTAATCGCATTACAGAACTCTGCTGTTTAACATATGTCCTGTCATTCTAACTGAAACCTGGAGGGGGGTCATCCCACAGGCTGTCTCATGAGAAACACTCAATAACACATTCTATATACAAATATCATAGAGCAATCATAATCATCTGGCCAAGTGTCACACAACTGTCCCTCCTTAACTGCAGAAAACAGAGTCCTGTAATCTGATTGGATGCTGAAGCTATCCATCACAATCTTAGCGTTCAGATTCGCCGAAATGGGCACCAAGCACACAGTTCACTGTTTTTCCCAGCAGCCATAGAAGGACCCCACAAGGACCCTTTGACTTTCAATTGGCTAGAAAGCAGGGTCAAAGTGACAAACATCGCTGCTGCAGGGCAGAAAGTAAACAGTCCCATATTTAATTTAATTTTAAATACAACAGTTTAGTTTTACATTTAAATATTTACAGCAATTGAAAGGGCTCCCTCTGCACTTTTGAGCAACTGCAGAGTGGAGTCTGAAGGGGCATTTCTGGGCTGATCTGAGCTCCATTACACTCGGACCCAACACAGGCTATACACACTATACACAACAAGGCTGATCCTCATAAAGCCACAGTGCGATGTCATTAATTCTCACATTCGCACAGAGGTCATGGATACAGCAATACTTTACATTGAATGTACCTCTTATTGGACATTAGCCAGGCTCCTAGGCAGAACACAAGACTGCACCTGGCTAGGCAGAGGGCAACATCAATGCCCGGGTAGATGACTTAAGGTAAGCCCACCCTTTGGGAGGGGTTACATATGGAATGGCTTACATTTCTCAAAATGAATGTTGACAATTTCCCAGTTGTCCCAAATGTTGAATTATGTGAGTCTGACCCTGAACATGAACAACAACCCACAAACGGTAATACTAAATATGATGACTAGGTTGTGTGCGAATTGAATAGAACCATCACCACTGCCACCATGCTAGCCACATGTGACACACTACTTTTAGTTTTATTTTGTCAGCCATCAGTTTTATATTATATAAGTTTGATCAATGCCCACTATGGGTATAATTTGGAGGCAGTATAGTGCAGTGGTCTAAGGCTCTGAGCTGCAAATCTGGTGACATCCAGCAGACCAGACCTGGGTTTGAATCCCACAACTTCCATTTGCATACTGTGGGACCCTGAGCAAGTCACTTAACCTCCTTGTGCTCCCAGGTCACTCCTGTAAAAAAGCTTTCAGCTTAGTGTGCTATACCTGGTTAAATAACTAACTAAAAAAAAAATTTGTGGAAACAGCAGCAGCCTCGCTTAGAGCAGCTTGACCTCTTGTACCTACCTCATCAATGCCCGCCATGGGTATAATTTTTGGAAACAGCAGCAGGCTCACTAAGAGCAACTGTGCCTGTCATACCTACCTACCTCAGCAATGCCAGCCATGGGTATAACTTTTGGAAACAGCAGCAGGCTCAATCAGAGCAGCTGTGCCTCTTGCTCCTACATCAGAAATGCCCACCATAGGTATAATGTTTGGAAACAGCAGCAGGCTTGCTAAGAGCTGCTGCACCTCTCATACCTGCCTCAGCCATGCCCACTATGGGTATAATGTCACCTCTTGTACCTGCCTCAGCAATGCCCCCCCATGGGTATAACAGCTTGGGGCACCTAACAAACAGTCTAATAGTAAAAAAAAAAGTCTTTCACACGGTTTCATTATGGTCAGGGTTGGGTAATCAGGTAGTAGAATGGGTTGGGTAGTAACTACCTGACCCAACCCTACTACTTGGTTTTAATCCAGATATTTTTAGGGTACTTTTGGGGTACCCACAGGTAGTCTCAGGGGCTGGGTATTTTAGTACCTGCCCATCCATATTTATAAGACATGCACAATCTTAAGGCCTCACTATATGAGCAAATGTCAATTAAATGCAATGGGGCTACTGCATGGAATTATTTGTCTATTGAAACAAGATCCAAAATATCTTTACAAGAGTTCTTACAACCACTTGATAAAGAAAAAAATTGCATCAATGTAACTGCATTGAGATTGTTTGAGCTATTATTAGATTTATGCTACTTGCATTATTTTGCTGTTTGTAAAGTATTTAATCTGTATTTTTTTTGTATTCAAATTTTTATTAAGTTTTAAGTTTACAACATTGAAAAAAATAAAACAAGTCAAGGATTACATACTGTGGAACTGAACAAAGTTAATAAAATGATTATTGAGGCTAATAATATATAATCAATAACGATAACAATAAACCTATCTTAGATGTAAATCAAGCATATACGTTTCATAAAACAGAGACTGTATATTCAAAGACCTTATACTTAGGGTGAGCCAAATGATTTTGTATCTAAGTGACCAAGGTGTCAATTTGACAAAGATATGAAGATAAATATTTATTCAGTTTCATGTTGTACAGTTTCATTTTGTACAAGGCAAAGTGTGAGAGACACTCATTTGCAGCCAAAGTATTCAGAGACTCAATCCACGAATCTAGGGTGGGAAGTTTGGTGGCCCTCCAGTTCATAGGATCAGTCTCTTTGCTGCAATTAAGGTGGTGCGGATCCAGTCCTGGTGTGCATTGTTGAGAACACAAGTGGAGGGAAAGATGTTGATCAGTACCAGTGTGGGTGTATTTAGGATGGAATAGGAGATAACCTTGGAACAAATTAATAGAACATTGTTCCAAAATAAAGACAATTTGGGACAAGACCACAGTATATGAGTTAGATTACCTTCCTGAAAGTTACAATGCCAGCAAATTGGTGTTGACAGTAGTCATTTATCATACAGCACTTTTGGTGTTTGATACTACTGACAAATAATTTTCTTTTGCATCACTTTGCTTTTCATGTCCCTGCTTGCAGTACTAGCATTACTGTAACTTTTTTTTTTTTAATCAAACCAGGACAACTATGGAAATAGGACTGTTTGTACTAATAGCCCTGTCTTGGGTAAACGTTGAATACTACTACTTCTTGTTCACTGTATGACCCTTAGAATTCCCTTGTCCTCCCTAAACAACGGCCATTAGGCTTCTGAAGAAGGACTGGTTGGTCCGAAAGCTAGAGCTCTTTGTTCTTGTTGTTTAATCTATGTTGGTCCATTAAAAGGTATCAAATCATTTGCTTCTGGATCAGGGGTGTAGCCAGAAATTTCCATTTTGTACACAGTCTCCAACAGTTACACCCCCCATTAAAAAATGTACACATTCTTTCCAAATGGCACCCCCTTCCAAACAGGTCAGATTGCTGTCAGATGATTCCTCTGCTCTCTAAAGAGGCCATACATGTATCGGACACTCCTCAGTGGCCTACACTATCCCAAATACTACAGATTAGAATAATAATATTAACAGAGTGGCTTATGGTTTGTGACAGGCACTTAAAACTGTACACAAATGTGTACAGTGAGTATGCCTGTCTACACCCTTGTTCTGGATCTTGTCCTCCCTGTGCTTACTGTCTCTGTGATCCTTCTCCAGTCTGTCTCTGTTCTCTATAAATCCTCCTGTGCACATGAAACTAATAGCAGCATTCCCTCTCCTCTCCCTCTCTTAGATTGCCAAGTGCTTTGAGATACAGTTGGTATGAAAAGCACTATATAAAACCAAATTCCTTCCTTCTTTTCGTTACATACTGCAGTATGATACTGAGGAGTGGCATGGAGTGTCATGTGGGGGGGGGTAACATAACCAGGCAAAAATAGAGGGATTGTAATAGAATGTCAGAGCATGGGCAGTCAGCTTGTGCCTTGACTGATCTCTTACTGACATACTTGCAGTAATTGATGTAATGTGTGAAAAATATCAAAGCAAGAAGTTGAAGAAACCTCCAGCAAGAGATACTGTGGCACTCACTGTACGCTAAAGTCAGAACCACCCTAAACAATATTTACAAAGTTTCAAGGAAGCCTACCTTAATCATGCGTTGTTTGTTTATTAGTGCAACAAATGTATGGGACAAAATAAAACAATGTGGCTAAAGTGGATACTGTTAGTAGTCAGTGAAATCATTATGCAGCCATAATGAAACAAATCATTTGCCAACACCACTGGCAGCCTGCAGGTAGCATACATTCACAGCGAGGTGACGCACAACATGCTGATGTTTTGGCAAAGTTGCTTTCCTCAGAGCTAATGTTCTCAAGGACAGAGTAGCTCTTAAATGCTCAAAGTCATGAATATTCATACACCATCCATGATGCTCAGCTGTCACAAAAGATTGCTCCATCAAATTGCTGAAATGTATATTCAATAAAAGCACATCAAAAGCCTTTAAAACAGCATGGGATATAGGATACACTTCACAGAAAATGGGGGCAGGGACAAATATGTGTGGGGGAGAGAGAGAGAGAAGAGAAAGGGAAATGAATTAAAAAAGATTAACAAGAAGGGAATAGACAAACAGAGGTAGATAAAAAAAACTAGTCATAATAAAGTAGCAAAAGCTGCTCAAAAGCATATAAATAGGCAAGAGTCACAGGAGGCAGTGTAATGGTAAATCTTCTTTGAAATCCAATGGACTAATTGTTTGAATGCACACTGTCTGCAGTCTGCCAGTTGTTTCGTTGGCACACCAGAGTGGTGTTGGCAGATTATTTGTTTCATTATGGCCGCATAATGTTTTCATCGCCTACTAGTACTATGCACTTTAGCTGCGTTGTTTTATTTTGTCCCATACATTTGTTGCACTAATAAATGAAGAAAGCACGATTAAGGTAAGTCTTCTTGAATCGTTGTAAATACTGTTTTGTGTGGTTCTGACTTTAGCCTACAATGAGTGCCACGGTGTCTCTTGTTGGAGGTTTCCTCAACTACTTGCTTGAACTTTGGCTCTGTTTTTGTGAGCACTGTATCAGTTGGTGGGTAAGTGAAACCCAGAGACTCGTATTTTTAATGCTTTTACATGTGTGAAAAATATATCAGAAGTATCCAGTTCATAAATAAACAGGAATCTTCTCCTTTAAGATTAAGTACAAATAGAAACGCATAAGACAAAAAGAAAGAGCAAACAAGTCAATTATCATTATTCTGAAGCTAAGGTTTAAGCTAAGAGCTTAGATTAAAACACATTATTTTGGGGCCTAAAAATCTGCTTTGATGGGGTGCAGAAGTTTTAGCAAACTACATTAGCCTCTATGCACAGCTTGAATGGTTCCCAGATTGCCTCCTAAAAGTAAGATTGGTCCTTGCAATAACAATGAATCCTTTCCAACTTATATTGGTCAACCATGAAATGAAACCAGACTCTAATCAGTGGATTGCTATCTTTCCAGCCCATTAACATACAGTTTTTGTGCCATTAAAATACCAAGTAAAAAGTTTTCTTTGTTTTTCTGTACAATTGTAATCTCTAAGATTCCAGCCTTACAGAATTGGCAGAAGATCTGGGGTCAATTTAATAGCTGCAGCATTTTCTAAAACTTCAAAAACAGAATCCCAAAATCTAGTGAGTTTTTTTGCAAGTCAGAAACATATGAATAAGGGAGCCTGAGTTGCTAAGGCAGCTGGGACACTTTTCATTCAAATCGGATTGAATTGGCTTAATCTGTAGGGCATGAGATAAACCCTATGAATGATGATAAATTGAATCTGCTGCAGTTTCAAGCAGTGGAATTCTTGTACAGGATAAGCCAATACTCCAGCCCAGTTCTCATCACTTAAATTAAATCCCAAATGTAGTTCCCATCTGGCCTTGAGCTGATCAAGTTTAAAAGAACTGTGATTCTGTAATAGGTGACAGAGGGCAGATAGAGATTTGAGATTTGGGTCTTGAGAAGTTAATGTATCATCAAGTGGAGAGGGAAAGAGAGAAACCTTAGTGGATGTAATGTCAGATCTAAGTTGCAGATATCTAAAAAAATTGTTGTCTTGGAATGTTGTATTTTGTCTGGAGTTGTCCAAAGGATATTAGTGTGTGGTATTTAAATAAATGGGCTAATCTTTGAATACCTAAAGTTTCCCAGCTCTTGAAGCCACTATCAGAAACTGAGGGCCTGAAACCAAACTTAAGATAGACTAGTGTATCACCAGCTATTAAACGCCCCAGCCAATTAAATCACATGTCTTTTTCTAGCACTGACATGCTGTGCAAGTGGCTAGTAGGTCTGGGTGGTTCAGTCTTTTTCCTAGATAGTATCTAGAATAGAGAATGGTTTTTGAATCAGGATATTTATGAAAAGCTTGTTCAGTTTCCCTGCTACTAGAATATTCTCTGTTAAACCAATCATGAATTTGAGAAATTTATGCGGCCAGGTAGTAAATGTTTAAAATTTGGTAGCACCAGATCGCCGAGATTCTTGGGCAATCTTAGTTTATCTAAGCTTAATCGGGACTTTTTTCACTTTCAAATAAAATTTGTAGTTACCAGTAGTTTATCCAGCCCATTGAAAAAATATCTGAGATTGGAATAGGGAGTGACTGACAAAGGAAAAGAAGATGGGGACGAACATTCACTTTGATGATGTTACAGCATCGAATTAATATGAGCAGAAGTTTTAGCCATTTATGTAAATCTTCCCAGATTTTTTGAGTAATGGAGAAAAGTTGTTTTCAAAATGAAGAGAGAGATTTTTTGTAGTAATGACACTGAGGTATTTAATCTTATCTGATGTGACTGTTTGTACTGCTGGAGGAAGGAAATAATTATCCATGTTATTTAAATGTAAAGCCTTGATTTTAGCCATATTGATTTTATTGCCTCACACATGACCAAACTTTGTTTATTAAAGGCATGCAGGCATTCAAAGACGATGGCTCTGATAAAGTATAACAAGGCATTATTTGCATACAGGCTGATTTTATGGATATAATATCCAATTTTGATGCCCTTAAAAAATACGACAATTATGAACGGCCACTGCTAGGGGTTTGATAGCAATTGCAAATAATAATAGAGACAATGGGCAACCTTATCTGGTGCCTCTGGTGAGTGTAAAGCTGTAGGACATATTACTGTTAGTTTGGACAACTGCTTATGGGGAATTATAAAAAAAATGTTATCCAGTTAATATATGTTTCTCCAAATACTAATTTTTTGAAACACCTGTATCACATAGTCCCATTCACCTGATTGAAGGCCTTTTCTGTGTCTAAGGTAAGAACAAGGGACTCCTGATGTTTACAGGCATCAATTATGTTTATTAGTCTTCTTGTATTGGCCCCCAAGTTCATATTTTTTATAAAGCCATTTTGATTGGGTTGAATGAGATTGTGCACTACTTTTTCTAATCGAGTAGCTAAAAACTTAGCCAGAATTTTCATATTGGTATTAAGAGTGGATATTGGATGATAAGAGATGACAAATTCCAGGTTTTTATCTTTTTTAGCAAAAAGACACATTTTACTTCATAGAAAGATTGTGGCTAACTCCCAATATTTCATGTGTGTTCAAAAAGATCTGATAGAGATTTGGCTATTAAAGTAGTGAAATGTTTATAAATGTCTGCTGAGAAGCCATTCAGTCCTGGTGCCTTGCCCGAGGTCACTTTTTTATGGTTGCCAGAACATTATCAGTGGTAAATGAAGCATCCAGCTGGGATTTTTGATCTGGGTGTAACTGTGGAAGGTTAACATCCGAAAGAAATTTTTCCACAGCTTTGGGGTAATTATTACACTTAGAAAGATATAGGTTTCTGTGATAGTTGCAGAATACATTGTTAATTTGTAAGGGGTATTTTGTAATTGTTTGATGTTCATCCTGGATAGGAAAAATCATTTTGTTTAGTTTCTGTTTTTGTAGTTGAAGAGCCTTAACGTTATCATGCTTGTCACCCATAGCATAGTATTTAGCTCTTGTGTATAAAATGGTTTTCTCTGCCTCCAGAGATGATAACGTATTAAACTGATCTTTCACTAATAGAAGTTGTTGAAATATTGCTGGGTCTTGGGATGCCATATGTAAAGTTTCCATCCAGGTCAATTATTTTTCCAGAGTTTCCAATTTCTGTTTATTTTTTACTATCTCGTAAGAAGTATAAAGAGAACAATGCCTGTGGCAGGTACGTGTTACGAAGATGTTTCACACATCCAAGGTGTGGGATAATCCATAAACCCCAAGAGCGAAGCTGAAGGGATTTATGAGATTAACACACAACTTGTGTGTGTGTGTGTGTGTGTGTGTGTGTGTGTGTGTGTGTGTAAAATCCTTGTAAGAGAAACCTTGCACAGGCATTGTTTTTTATAATAACTGCTGCAAGGTTTGACAAAGACAAAAAATGTAAGCTGTATTTGTGTCAGTGAGCAAGTCTCTGAGCAGCCGTTGTGGTCACACAAATAAAGTATGCTTTCTTTCGCACTTCAGTGAAGTGAGAGCACAAGGAAGGAAACTCCATAATAACCCGCTATCGAGTTATAATGGAATTCAGCAGGTTATTACAGTGTTTTATCAGGAGTCGATATCCAGTCATTATAGGGGGTCACCAGTTATTATAGTTAGTTATAGTGCCCCTGATAACAGCTTTGAACACTTCCCAGCAGGTACCTGGTGATGTTTCCTCTGGCTGACTATACTGGAAAAATTCTGTTATCAAATTTGTTAGCATATCATTGTTTATCTTTGAGAAGTGCAGTGTCCATAGACCATTGCTTATGTTTATGAATTTGTGTAGTATGTATTAATAATTCTACTGTTGCATGGTCTGAAATGGAAATATTATGATATTTTATATTCAATATACAAATCTGGAGAATATGTAAAATTAAATGAATAATGCACAACAGGGTCAGAGTAGGGGGAGAACAGAGTCATATCAGACTTTCGGAGGAGGTATGTGCTGTTTGTTTTTCCTTATTGCTGTTAAGCCAAGCCACAGGAAAGTTAAATTAATCAATGTTAGGATTGTGAAATTCCCTCAGGATTCTATAGACTTCTCTGTCATGAAAATATTGGGATTATTGCAGAGAGTAGCTTGCTTGCGTACTCACTCACAGCTTCCTACATGGCCATGTTGGATGCATCTGAAACAGAGACTCCTAACAAAGAGTAGAAAAGTCAGCACTGCTACTGGATGTAGTACTGAAATTGCTGAAGTTTAAGTCTTTAATGTTCTGCATCATGGTGAAGGACTGCTGAGTGCATGGGAGGAGTTTCTCTGGTCCTAGACTGGTCACTGATCTGAATGCTGGAGCTTTACAGCTTGGGTTCCACAGCTTCTTGGTGCTGTGCAGGAGGTGAGAGTAGTGACATTTTCCTTCTCCAAGATCTCTTTTGGCTTCATCAGTGGTGTAATACAAGATTGTCCCATCTGGATAAGCCACTTGCAGTTTCACTGGATGTGGCTGCTGAAAATGCAAGCCAGCCTTCTTTAGGGCTTGGAGACATGAGGCATGAGCCCTGCACAGACTTGAATCGTCGGGGCACAATCATGGATGAGGTAAATTTTGTTAAGGCCCCAGAAAACTTCCTGTTGCTTCCATGCCCTTGAGAGAACTAGTTCCTTACTTTTAAATTTTAGAAACTTCAGTATGATATACTGAGGTTGTTTTGTAGGGCCAGGTTTCTAGCCCATGGCCTAGTGAACTCATTCGAGCTGGAGATCTAAGTCAGCTGGGAGGGACATGGCCTTGCATAGGAGTTGCTCTGTAAGCTGAGTGATACTGGATCCCTCTTAGCCCTCCAGGACTCCATAGATATGCAGGTTCTTCCTGCAGAGGCGGCCCTCCAAGTCCAGTTTTTTTGTTCATGCTGATGGTGGAGATGGAGGAGCATGTCCCCATGAGATTGGAGGCAAAAACAAAGGTAGCACTGAGTTAAACAATGAGAAATTATATAAACTGAATGCTAAAAAGTTGAAATAACCAAAGCCAGAAGTTTATTAGCAATAGCAGAATCCATGGCACTAAGCCCCAGTGTTTCGCATCATTACCGTGATGCCTTTCCCCATGAGATTGGACTTCTCTCCAGTTGGCTAGTGGCTTTTTGTAGGGCTCCTGTCTCCTTGTTAACAACCTCTATTCTGATCGAAGTACAGTAAGAGTCACAAAATTCAGTGCAGAATGCCTGGAACTCTGACAGCAGATTGGCATTAGTGACTCCTGCCTCGTGGTCACTAGATTCTGAGCGTGGGGAGAAGATGCACTCAATTGCATGCACATCCATAGATCTGTGGACTCCCAGTGGAGCTGTGGGTTAATTCTGCTTGGTCTTTTTCCTTTTTGCTGCCTGCCATTCTGACAGCACACTGTGTGGTAACAACTGGAAATGATCATTTTCAAAAAAATTACTTTTTGGTGCTAATTGTGGTCCCCATGAGAGGTGTTCCATTTCAGGTTTACATACTGCTTAATCACATCACTGGAAGTCCTTTGTCCCATAGCCTTGTCAACCTTCAGAGCTGCAAGTCCCTTCAGGGCTCTTTCCTCTGAAAATTAACTTGTGCCACCCCCTTTGCTCCTGGTACTCCCTGGTGGTCCTTTCCCCTTCCTACCACTGTAAAGTACCTGTTCAGGACAACAGCTTTTTTTTGGTCCTCTTCTGCACAGTCCCCCCACTACCCTCCTAATCCTAAATATCCCTCCACTTGTTTCCTTCTTCTCATGTATATATCTGATTAAAGTCTTATCCTCTTTAGCTACCCCTTTGGCTATCCTTTCCTCTGTCTATGCTTTTGCTCCCCTCACTGCCCTTCCTGCTTCCCTCCATTTTACTTGGTATCTCTCCCTGTCCTCCTTCCTCTGCATTTCCTTGTATCTCCTGAATGCTAACTTTTTTCCTTCACCACCTCGACCATTTCCTTAGAGAACCACAACAATCTCTTTTTCCTTCTGGTTTTACTCACTTCTTTCACAAAGAGGTTGGTTGTCTTAATTATGCCTTCATTTATTGTTCTCCACTGTGCCTCTGCCCCTCCATGGCAATCCCCCCATGAGGCAGTTTCTGAGAGAGTCTCCCATTTGTTTAAAATCTTCCCCCCTAAAGTGTGGGACCCTTGTCCTCGTTTGATTTGCATCGGCTCCTGTCTTTATGTTAAACGACACTTTACAGTGATCACTGGTATTTAGAGGACTGCCCACTGTGATGTCTGCAGTGCTGTCCCTGTTTGTAAGCATCAGGTCTAGCACCGCTTCATCCTTAGTGGTTCCTTTGACTAGCTGCCTGAGAAAAGCCCCTTTTAGGGAGCCAAGGATGATGCCATTCCTTACCAAAACCACCATTAGAGGGCTCCATTCTACATCTAGCAGATTGAAGTCACCAACTAGCAACACTGCTATTTTGGTGATAGTTTCTTCAAGTGCCTTATCCAACTTATCTCCCTGTACTGGAGGTCTGTACATTATCCTGGCACAGACATCAGCTCCAGAACCTGTCTCCAGGATGACACAGCACCTCCAGGCTTCAGCCCTTCCTTCTTCTCCAGGTGACCCTGTACCTCCATGGCTTTGATTCCCTAACTCACATATAGTGCAACCCGTCCTTCTCCCTCTCCTGTCTCTTCTGAACAGAGAGTAGCCAAGTATTGCCATGTCCCAGTTGTGGTGCTCAGTGCACTACAATGCAGTTATGGCCACCAAATCCAGGCTAGACTGCCATGATGACCTCCAGGTCCAGAATTCTATTTCCCAGGCTCCTTGCATTGATGCACATGGCTCTCTGTATCTTATTCCCTCCTTGCTTCCTTGCTTCCTTCCCCTCTTCCTGCCTGTGCTATCCCCTGAAGCTCCTCCTGACCGACCTCTTCATTCTTTACATTGTCTGTTCCCTGCCTCCTTTTTTCTTTATTCTTGCTTACCTGATTTATACTCCCCTTTCCTCTGCCTTGTCCCCATTTGTCTTCTTGTGTCCTTTCCCTAGGGGCATTTATTCCTCTCTGGGCACCCCTCCCTAATGCCACATCATCCAGGGGTGGGCAGCAGTTGCCTCCCTTGGTTTTACAGCCCTCTCCCCCTAGCTAGGTTAAATGTGAATCCCAATAGTATTTAAACCTCCCACTAAGGACTGTGCTCCCCTCTCTGGAAGGATACAGGCTGTCTCTCCTATAGGTCCATATCTGCCCAAGTTGGCCCCCAGTCCCCAATGTAGCCAAAGACCTCCTCCACACACCATGCCTTCAACCAATTGTTAAATGCACTGGGGTGGAGTACTCGTTCCTCTCCCTGGCTGTACACAGGTAACATCTCTGCAAAAGCCACTATGCATGTCTCCTGCTTGGGGCCCCTCCCCAGTTACCTGCAATCATCCAACACAAGTCATACCCTGTCCCTTGCCAGGTCATTTGTCCCCACGTGGACAATGACATCTGACTCCCTCACACCTCCTGCTGCCTGATTGATCCTTTGAATATGCTCTTCACCCCTCCAAGCCAAAGCACCAGTTCTTAAAATCACATAAAAAAATTGCCTGGCTGTAATTTTGCATTACAACCAAGTGGTTGTAACCATTGCCTGTCACTCAAGTTCATGCTAATCTTGGCAGGTGCAAATACGCAACTGCCAACACTGAATTATTCAAAACACTGCTCAGATAACTGTACCTCAGCTGGCACTTAATTCTTTCTCATCTCTGTTTGTATGTGTTTCATAAAATATGCACACCACACTCCTGTGTGATTGTTACAAGTAAATATTTGTGTTGCCATTGGGTTGTGCATTTGAGAAAGAGTAATGTACTTGGGACAGCCCAGGTTCCAGTTGTCTCAGTGGCGCAGCTGGTTAGCACAATCAAAATGGTATTCTGGGCGGCCTTGGTTCAAGTCCCAGCTGAGGCACTTATTCTTTCTCTCCTCTGTTTAAAGGTATATATGCGAATTCTGACCATATACCTTGAATTTAATTATATTATCAATTATCACTATATAAGGGTTCAAAGGAGAAGGAAGGAGGTAAGAAAGGCAGATCTCATCTCTAGTTCACTTATACATCAAATAGAATCATGAATTAATTATTAATACCTTTGGTCCTGAGAATTTAATGTGTCAGAGGTCAATGGGATTTTTCAATATTTGTGTCAAACCCTTTGTAAGTTATGATAATTGTTGTTTTCTAGTCAAGACCTGATAAATGCTAGCCCATTTTTTGTCAAATTTATTTGGTGAGTCATTCAATATTAGAGCCAGATGTTTTGTTTTGAGCATATCAATAATAGCATATTCAATACATAGAGTAAAGTTATACACACAAAAGTTTACAAAAGAACCAGGCTACAATTAGGAAATGTGACAGTGAACACTATACAATATACAATATACATAGTGAATAAAATGGCAGATACCTAAAATTCAGTATATATAAAATATACATGGAGCTTGTTGGCAGTTGTGAGTGAAAGGAACTTAAAAAAGTGTGAACGGAGAAGGTTATTGAATAGGATAAGCTTATAGCATTCACAGTGGGGAGGAGGGGGTAGAAGAGGGTACAAGTGTTTAATGAGGTAGGGAACACCAGTAAGAAGAGCCTCTGTTGGCTAGGAACAAGTGGCAACAATCAGAGGAAGTTATTACGTGCTCCAAGAGGTATATATAATATACCACATCTCTGGTGTATGTAAAATATAGAATAAAGTATAGGGTGGTGTGTTTAACGAGAATTTATACACACCCGAGGGGTTAGATGCTACATAAACCCTGAGAGCGAAGCGAGAATTCTGGTTACACACACACACACACACACACACACATATGTGTATTATTCTCTATTTATAACATATAGCTAATTATTAGTACATACAACTCCCACCAAACACACACTTATTGTATAATACCACTATGCATATGACCAAGCAGTATAGGCCTGGCTCTATGGGTTTCTATACCCCAACCTCCTCTCTGTGTAAAGACCTACTACAGTAGTATAGTGAGCTTCAAAAGTAACATTTAAAAATGATCAAAACCAGAGCTTGAAGAATATTTCTAATAAAGTTTCAGAAAATAGCACAGGTTCTGAGAGGTTCTGAATGTATCTAAACTGATTGTCTCATTCTTACTTCAAAGGTGCACTTCCTGCAGGGGCAAGAATCACTGTGGTGACGTTGTTACATCATATTTCAGAGCCTTTTGAGACTGTAAATGGGAAATGATAAAACAAAAGTAGACTCCCACCCATTCCACTGCCCCCCCACATACCACAAACCTATCAGTTCAACTAAACACTCAGAGTGCTGTGACTTGAACCTGGGACCATCAGATGCATATTCATTGCTGTCAGAATGGCTCATTTCCATGTGAGACCTCAGTATACAGGTGGCAGCTGAGAACTCATGTTCCTGTCTGCAACTTTTAAAGGAACATCGTCAACCCTTTCTGCATCATATTATTTATAGTTGAAAACCCACATTTTATGATTGTTTTCCTTCTCAAAAATTTTGTGACCCTGCAGGCTGTTTTATCTGCTTCCTTTCTTAGTAGAACTGAAATGGATGCTCATAGTGTAATTATACTCAACTGTCTTTTGTTTTAAATCCTTGATCTACTGTAGTTTCATGCTTCCTGAACATTAGGAACACCCGTGAACTATGCAACCACTCATAATGCAGTGCATTAGTCTCTTCTCCTCCCACTGCATCATGGCTGGCTAGACAGAGCAGGTGTAGCTGGTACAGAACACAGCAGTCTGGTTACTGATGGGCCTTCCGAGGTCCAGTCATGTGACCCCGGTCCTGCATGCCCTGCACTGGATGCCGGTCAGAGGAGGGTCCTTTCCAAGGTGGGTTTACTGACCTTTAAGACCCTATATGGACTGGGTCCTGGTTACCAGTCAGAGCTCCTGACACTGGTGACCTCTGTTCATTCCCTCATCTCCTCTTTGAGGGGCCCCCTGGATGTTCCCAGTGTCCAGCTCAGGACCTCAGGAGATAGTGCTTTTAGTGTCTCTGGGCTGACCCTATGGAACTCACTTCCACCTGCAGTCCAGGAGGTCCCTCGATTGAAATGTTTAAGTGGAGGCTGAAGGCCCACCTCTTTAGCTTTTGTAGACTGCTGATTTCATCATTGTTGTCCAGTTCCTTGATCGTGGCACCTTAAGCCTTTTTATTCTTCTTTTTATTTTAAAGTTTCTAAACTGTAATTTGCATTTTGCATTATTGGATTTTTTATTTTTTTCTAGTGTTTTAAATCTTTGTTCATTTTATTAATGATTCTTAGGCACCCAGAGCCTCTGGGATTGGGTGCCCTATAAATAAAATTGCCTTGTCTAGACTGTGTTAGGTGTGTTTGAAGTCCAAGAAAGATGCAGTGGGACTTGATCAAGGAATTTAAACAAATACGTTTTTGTGTGATAGTACCAGTATGGTGGGCAGTATGGTTTTCACTTTTAAAAAGAAAAAGGAAATCAGAATTAGACTACCAGCTATATCACCAATATCTACAGAATGTGGCCAATCATAATATGTCTTTTTTTTTAACCTAGAGACTCTTTGAGGCCTAAGAGGGTTGACACGGTCCCATTAAAATCACAGAGGCCTCATGCTGTCCACAGGACTGAGCTAATAATCTATGTCTTGTGATCAGTGAGTTATATTTGTTAAGGAAGAATAGCTGGCAGCAGATAGGAGAATGACAGATGCCTTTGCTATGGCATGTGGCACGTTATTTTCAAATCGCATACTGCTTAAAATATCTCAGCATGAAACCCCCAGGATTGCCAGGCACTCGAAGGCTGATGCAACATGGGTGAAATCTGCTAAGAACCTTCTGATGGATTTAAAAGAATCATCAGTCATTAAAGCAATGACACCCCTCCCTCCCCGGAATGCGTTGCTGAGTCACTTTTGGTAACTTTGAATACAGGCTCCGGTCCTTATTGAAATGCATTTGGTGCTCGTGCTTAGCAGCTTCTGAGCAGTAGTGTACCTCGCAAAGCTACCAGATACAGTCTGCAGCAATTTAGGCACAATAACAGGTGTCCCCCTTTATCACACTGATTATCTATATGGTCAAATGCCATAATAACTGGGTATGACATGCTACCTGGTTATTACAACGTTTGGAACGCTCGGGCTTCACCTACCTTGTTGGGGAAACTTGATTTTTGTGCTCATATCCCTGCACCAGTCATTATAAAAAAATAAACCATAAGTGACTTTGTGCTTATGAAGTTTTAGTACGCACCCCTGATGTGATGATCACATAAACTTCTCAAGCTTTGCTCTCAAAGTTTGTGGGTCATAACACAGCTCAGATCTGTATCATAGTATCATGGTAAAAGCCAGCAGAATAGGCCTAATGGTCTATCGTGTTTGCTCAGTAGCCAGTCCCCTACTGGGAGCTCGCTCCTCCACCCCCCAATCCCAGAAGTGGTCTTCCCTGGCTTCAGTATCCCCCTGTACCTGTCCCAACCTTTATTGAATCCTTCCACTGTGTTCTCCTCCATCAGACTCCTGGGCAGTGCATTCCATGGTTCCACCACCCTCTCAGTGAAGTAGTGTCTCATACACTCCCCCTGTACTCCCCTCTTCCAGTTTCCACTCATGCCCCCTGATAGTTCCCCCCTTCTTAAGCCTGAACACCTCCTTGTCTCTGTCCTTATTTATCCCCTTTACATACTTGAAGACCTCAATCATGTCCCCCTTGTCCCTTCTCTCTTGCAATGCATACAGCCCGAGTTCTTCCAGTCTCTCCTCATAGGGCCTACCCTCCATGCCCTAGATCATCCTGGTTGCCCTCCTCTGGACCCTATCCAGCAGTGCTATGTCTTTCTTGAGGTGGGGTCTCCAGAACTGCACACAGTACTCAAGATGCAGCCTAACCAGGGCATTATACAGAGGGTAAAATTGTAAAAGATTGTAAAAAAACTTCATAACACATAGTCACTTATGCATTATTTTCTTTATAGCCTTGGCTCTGAAGAAGCCCCTCATCAATGGCTCCATTCTCAGAGACTTAACAGAGCAACTGACAGCTCCATTGCAACTTGGAAAAAAAATAATATAACCCCTGTCCCCCATGTGTGGTGCAGCTCGGTGTCACTTGTAGTAGGCCGGAACCTTCAGGCCCTGGGACAGATAGTCCCAGGGGTGTGGATTGATAACTAGAGTATGTACAAATAGTGCAGTGCCTCCACCTAAGGGGGGGGTGCCAGTGGATTCCTACCAGGAAACTGAAAATAGGATATCGTCCACCCCCTCCACTCACAACAGGTAGCCACCCCACAATCATGAATTTTCTGTACTTTACAATTCTAAAACACAATGACCCAGATATTCAAAGGGTTACAGTCAGGCTAACAGGATTAGTGCCATGTTAATTGTGAATAGCACAGCTGTATTGAAATGCACACTTAGCGCACTGCTAATCAATTAGTGCAGGGGTGTCCAGCCTTTTCTTGGACATGAGCCACTTTTAAATTTCAGACTAAGAAGTGAGCTACAAGAATAGATTTCACCATGAGGCCTGTACCTTACCCATATGTAGCCATATTTAGGGTTAAAGTAATAACAGTCATGGTCAACATTTAACGAAACTATTTATTAATTTATTGCAGAATTTTAAAATAGCTCTTAAATTATTAAGAAAAATATTATTTTATTGTATTTCTATAATTTTAAAATTGTGTGTTAGCCTGTGTGTTCAGTGGGGTACTTGTGAGCCACGTCAAACTGCTTTGTGAGCCACATGTGGCTCGCAAGCTACAGGTTGGTCACCCCAGTATTAGTGCATTAACACCATCAGATACCACGTGCCTATGCAAATGAATGCATGGCATGCACAATAGAATATTCAGCGGTTCCTGGCAGAGCTAGTTACTTTTAGGAAACATGTTGTAATGCATTAGCAGTACATTATTAAAATAATAAACCATTGACCTGACTTGCGGCAGTGTTAGACTGTTATTATAAATCGCTGGTGCCAATGGTACCTCCCTTCCTCTCCTGATCCCCATCAGAATTATTTTATTTATTTATTTGAAAATTGGTAACCAGGAGAGGCACACTGAACCAAGGATCATTTCCAAGTGGGATCTGGGGAAAGGGAACAGTGGAAGAACAGCAGCACAATACATAGTAGCAATTAATAAAACACTGAGCAACATTCTGTAAAAGAATTAGTACAAAATTAGAATAAATACAAAAAGTTGTATGTGCAGAGAACAAAGTGAGGTACAGCTCAGTAAGTCTGCCCAGCATGTTCATGTTCAGAAGTGGTAGATATAGAACAATATTGACAACTGATGTTTGGTCTGGGGGCAAGTTATTTCCCGTCCTCATAAAGGAGGGAGAAAACTGTACTTCAGTGGAAATAACCCAAGGCAGGAGTGGGGACCCAGCTGGATGCTTACCAGGATGGTTAAGGTACAGTGGTTTATGTATCAGGAGGAATGGTAACAGGAATAGGTGGGGATGGGGTTGAAGTTTCAATTGATGCCTGAGAAAGCCAGGGGATGGAGTGAGGGAGAGGAAGGAAGGGAGTTGATTCCAGAGTGAGAGAAGTTAATAGAAGAAGGCAGATTGCTCAGCAAAGGAGTAGGGGTGAAAAGTGGCAAAAGTGTGATGGTCCCTGGAATGAAGGAACAGGTGTCAGGGGGGAGTCTGGCGAGGAGCAGTAAGAGGGAAGTGAACCCAACCGGTATTTGAATATGAAGGAGGTACAGTGAGCCTGATGATGAGAGGGCAGAGGGAGGATGGATCGGGATGAATACAGCGAACAGTGGTGGGTGCTGTCATGAGCCCAATCTCAGGGGCATGGCGGGACCTCCTGTTTTCAGGGAGGATCACCCTTTTTACAGAACTTGTGAGCAGTTGTAGAGTTCAGGAAGCATTACCAACCTTCATTTTTCCTAGTGGGAGGGTGGAAAATGTAATTTTGAGTCCCCTTGACTCTGTACCACATTCAGCGTTTGAATCCCACCTCTGCCACTGGCAGCCTCTTGCCTAAGCAGTTTTGTAGGATAGCTGAGCGGTCACTATCTTCATTATCAAGATACACAGTCTTTTACAAAACCCTTCTGTTAAAATGTTAGCTCACACAATCAGACCCTAGGCAGAGTTGATAAGAAAATCATAAAAGTTTACTTAAATAAAAACAACACTGTAAATTCTACAATTTGGAAGATCTTTGAACTGCAGACAATACCAATAATAACACTGGATGGTTTATAGAAAACACTTTATACTGTTGTTCTAAACTATTCCTTATTCTTTTTCAAAACTCAGGATTTATCTTGCAGAGTGAAGTCCTTGTTCCCAAATTCTGACTTAAAATCAGAAATTTCCATTTAGCACGTGAAAAATCAGTTCTGCACAAAACACAGGTCTTGTTCTAAAGGTAGTCTAGGACCTATCATATACTTTAACACAAGCATATAAAACAACTTAAGTTATCTCAGCTCTGAGATGCTCAAGGAAAAAAAATCCTGCTCAGGGTTTTAACTTTAAGTTAATGTACCTTTTCCTCTGAAAATCTTCAGGAGAATGTCCTGATTTCAAGATGGGTCTATTACATAATGTCTGGCCATTTTCAAGCCACACCCATCACTTTTGTGATGGAGTATATCCCCTAACAATACAGAGATTGGGGTGCAACAGTTTACCCTTATCGTGCAGGTGTCACTGTGGTTCCATGTCAGACCCCTGTAACATCTAGTCTATGCATTTGTCTTGAGCCCCTGACCCTAGGGCATCCTTCTGACCTCTTTCCTGTTATTGGAAACTAAATGCCTAGTTTTATCTAAGAGTTATGACTTTTAGGGTCATAAACCTGTCTGTCCCTTATCTAGATAAGTACCAGACCCACCCTAGCCTTTGGCAATTCTGTTCTATTTTGTTTAGCTGATAAAAGCCTTTTAAAGAGACAGTGTCTTAACTCTAAAGTACATTACAGCACATACGATAGGAACATAAATAAAGGATATAGACCTGCCACAGGTGTAAGGGAGGGGTTGTAGCAAAATGGCAGAAGGAAATGCAGAAGATGTCCAGCCTGGTAAGGGAAGTGGAAGGGTTGGTACCATAGACCACATCCGCGTAGTTGAAGACAGGAAGCATAATTTTGGTAGCAAGTTCCCTGAAGACATGCGGAGATCAGCAGTCTTTATTGCTATATAGGGCACAGAGCTTGAGATGGAGTTTTGCATGGATGGCATTAATGTGGGCTGAGAAGTCAAGTTTACTATCTAGCCACTCTCTGAGGTACTTAAAAGACTGAACTGCTTCAAGAGGTGTGTCATGCAGAGTAGTGAAAATGAGGTGGGGTAGGGAGTTTGGCCAGTTTCTGACTTGTCCCAAAGAACATGGACACCATGTTATTAGTGTTGACTCTAAGTTGGTTGGATTGGAACTAGTGCAGAATGTTGATGAAGTCAGGGCCCTTGAGAGGGTGGGGGAGAGTCAGGGATAATTCCCAGGGCCTGGCACCAAAGAGTGGCCCTAACCACCCAACATGCTACTCTACATAGCTACGTAGGGGCCCCTAGAGTCTGAACTTTTCTCATGGCCCAGAATTACTCTCACAGGGTCTGGAAGAAGTGCCCCTGGGATAGGTCTTCCATAGCTGTAGTAGAGGGATCAGAGGTGAAGATGACCATGTCATCTGCATACATGTGAATATGTAAAGTTGGCACAGGCAGAGGAGAGGTTGTTCAGGAAAGTGGTGAAAAGGATGGAACCCTAGATGGAGCCCTGTGGGACCCAAGCGTGGATATGAAGGGGAGGTAACTGGGCACCTCCAACCTGTACTGATTGTTGTTGTCCTGTTAGGTAGGAATGGAACCAAGCAACAGCAGGAACTGAGAGGCTAGCAGGTCTCAGCTTGTCCAGAAGGAGTGGATGGAACACTAAATTGATTTTTGCCATCATGGGTGGGGGCAAGAAAAGTGGATGTGGCATCAGCTTTTAGGACTAAAATGGGGTCCACTAGACTACGAGGGAGACTGGCCATAATCCCCTTCTCTCAACTGCTCACCATCTCTCCCTCCTCTAGTTTGGACCATATCCCTGTGCCTATTGATTCTGGGCTTGAAGCCGACTCCGGACTCCACTGTGATGACTTCTTCTGGCAGTGCATTCCACTGCCCCACCAGCCTTTCTTAACAAAGAACTTCCTGACATCTGGATGGCTTCCTGATGGCAAGTTCATAGCACAGGAGCAGTGGATTGCATTGCCAGAAGAAGTCATCACAGCAGAGCCTCAAATAAACTAAGATCCTGTATACCAAAGGAAGGGAATGATACCCAGTGAATTATTTAGGCCAGATGGTAACAATTAATTCAGAGTGTATGTCCATTTTGATTCCTTTTGTAATGGAATCATAATATTGTCCCCCTCCTCTTGATAAAGTTTAATATATTCTATTCCTAAGAATTTAAAGGAATTTGGACCACCACTATGATACCAAGCAAAATGGTTGTCAACTGGTGTCTCAGGGACTGATCTAGTGACTGATCCAACATTGCTCCAATCTGACCAAGCTGAAATCCCAAGTAATGTCATTAGCCCTGATGTACGAGTCTTAACAGAGTTATTAGAAAAACATGACTCTATCTCACCACTGACTCATTGGTGCAGTGGTTGGATCTCTGTTTGCGATGCCAGTGACCTGGATTTGGGAGCAAGCCCAGGAGCTGGAGGGCTGGCCAGGGGGAGGAGGACTGAGCGTCCCAGGGCAGCTCGTCTTCTCCAGGGAGGGGGGGGTAGCGATTCAGTACTTGACTGGCCCCAGGCGGAAGTCTGGGGCATAGCAAGCACTAAGCAGACACAGAGGGGAGGACATCATGGACATCGGTGCTAGGCACCTTGATGTCAGGGCACATGATGTCCATAGGAAAGGAGGAAAAACACCCTCCAGTTCCAAGGAGACGGAGCACTGAGTATGGCCCCAATGTGCTCCCGCCTGCTTGACTGCCCCAAGCCCGATGAGACACTGAATTGTTTGGGGTGTTCCTGCCCCACCTTGTCCCCACCCAGGGGTAAACCATGGCAGGATGGGGAACAGGCCAGTGCAGGTAAGGCGGGTAGCAGGGGTGGATTCCATTGGCTCTCATGAGGATGTGGAGCAGGTAGGGATGAGCGGTGAGATAAACAGAAATTACAAAAAAAAAAATTCTACCATGGACATAAGTGAACAGCCAATGAAATGGTCAGACTGGTAGTTTACCAACGTTGTAAATACTCTGATAACCAACGGCTGTTGAGCAAATAATAATGGTGCAAAAGGTCGTCTACTTCCTAATCCTCTGCAGCCCAGGAATAAATGCAATAAAAATAAACAAACACAGCAACCTCTTTAATATTTGTATTTTATTATAGTAAAAAAATGAACCTTGGTATAATCGCAATAAGACACTCGGAGATGTGTGGGTTATCAGAGGATTCCACGGCTGGTTACCCACTCGGCTGCGCCTCGTGGGCAAACCACTCCAGCCATGGTAAATCCCCCGATAACCCACACCCCCTCGTGGCTTATTGCTTAAATGTCTCTTTCTCGATGTTGGACATGGTAATGTCTGGTGACACTCTTAGAGACACACATCTGTCATAAGTGGCAACAGGCTATGAAAAACACATTATTTTCAAACCACAATCCACCTTCTCCCTGTCAGCATCTCTTTCTCCAGCCCTTCAGACTAACCAAAGACTTGTATTGCAGGACTTAGAAAAACTTCTTTGTTCCAAGTGGCCTACAACCAAACCAAATCTGACCAAAGAAGAGGAAAGGGCAATGCAGGAGCTAGCACAGAATGACTTGTTAGAAATCAAACAAGCTGATGAAGGGGACCTCATAGTGGCAATGGCTAAGGCCAAATATGCCCAAGAAACAGAAAGAAAATTATCCATTAGTACTACACAGCTACCGAAAACTGCTAAGTGACCCCTCTGGCTACTACAAAAGGAGAATACACACATTTTTGATCTGGGCAAGGGAAGAGAATGTCATCACTAAGGAAGAGATGGAGTTCTTGATGGTTACCTGCCGTAGGATTCCAGTGATATATGTTTTATCAAGATCCATAAGGACCAAACCAGTCCCCCCAGTAGACCTATTATTTGGCTAAAGGATCTTTAACAAAGGAAACTAACAAGTTTGTAGATTTCTTCCTACAGCAAACTGTTGTTAACAAGCCCACGTATATACAAGATAGCATGGATGTTTTATCCAAGCTGGAGGGACTAGTCTGGTCCAATGAATTCTTGTGGCTATCTGTGGATGTTACATCCCTTTACACTTCAAAACAACATCACCTGGGACTCAGAGCTCTGAACTTTCATTTTTCCAGTATTAATGTGGCCCATGTCTTCCCCTGTGATTTCATAAAGGTAGCAGTGGAAATAATACCAACCTCTAACTGTTTCAGATTTGACAGAAATTTCTACCTACAAACCTGTGGGACGACCATGGGGACCTCCATGCTCCCATACTATGTCAACCTTTTTTTTTTGTATGAGGGAGGGAGCTGCAATGTTCAGAATGGACTGAAGCCCATCTCTGCCCCAGATTCACTTCTGGGACAGATATAATCAAATCAAATCAGACTTTATTTATAAAAAGCATAATCCCAGGTTTGTTCAATGCGTTGTACAACTTAGCATAAAATACAAACAAATCAATTTTAAACCATACCACTTTTAAAAATATTATAAAATCTAAAATGTTTCAAAAAACTTTAAGTAATCATCATAAACACACCACTAGTCACAGTTCAAAGATCCAAAGAATAATCAGGAAAGGCCAGACTGAATAAACGTGTCTTAAGAGCGGTCTTAAAGCTCTGGACGGTCAGGCACTCTCTCACCCGAAGAGGTAGAGAGTTTCACAGGGTAGGGGCTGCAAAAACAAAAGAACAGGCCCCAGAGGTCTTAAATTGAACCCAGGGAACCTCTAGCAATCCTTTGTTGGAGGAGCGGCGTGGACGAAGGGGGCAATAGGGACAAAAGGGATCTTGCAAGTACCGAGGTCTCTAACCTGACCTTGAAGGTGATCCGCCACTGTACTGGCAGCTAATGCAGTCTGTGGAGCACTGGTATGGTATGGCAAGATCTTAAAAAGCCAGTCAACAACTTGGCGGCCGCATTCTGCACCAGCTGCAAGCGGTAGATATCAACCCCTGGAAGCCCTAGGTAAAGGGCATTGCAGTAGTCAAGGCAGGAGGTCACATAGGCGTGGACCAAAGTTGGAAGGTCAACAGGTAGTACCAGATGTTTTATCTGGGTGATATTCCTCAGATGGTAAAACAAGGTCTTGACAATGGCTGACACCTGAGATTTAAGCGTCAGGCCATCATCAAAAATAACACCCAGATTCCGCACCCGGTCAGAGGTCGTGATCTGGATGCCCTTGAGCCAAAGCCTGGAGGTCTGTCCAGCTGGCAAGCCTGTACCTTGATGACCTGGGTCCACCACCAACATGTCAGTTTTATTTGGGTTCAACTGCAGCCAGCTGGAACTCATCCAGTCCTGGATCTCGAACAGGCAGTTATTAAAATACGAGATGGCTCCACCCTGCTCGGGCACAAAGGACATGTGTAGCTGAGTATCATCTGCATACCAGTGAAAACTCAGACCATAGTGCCTAATAATGTCTCCCAACAGCATCATATACACAGCGAAGAACATGAGTGACAGGATGAAGCCCTGTGGCACCCCGCAGGATAGGGGGAGAAAGGCCAAGGAATAAATCCCCAATATCACTCTCTGAGTTCTACCTGCAAGGAATGATTGAAACCAACTGAGGACTGTACAAGACAGTCCACAGATCAGCCACAGGAGCTCCAACAACACACCATGGTCCACAGTGTCAAATGCTGCAGAGAAATCAAGGAGGACCAAGACTGAATGAGTCCTCCAGTCCCTTGCTATTAGGAGATCATTAAGCACCCAAACAAGTGCCGTCTTGGTACTGTGCCTCTTCCTAAATCTGGACTGAAGAGGATCATAGATATCATGGATGGTCAAATGATCACTCAGCTGCAATGCAACCACCTTCTTAATAACCTTACCCACAAAGGGCAGGTTAGTGATGGGTTTGTAGTTCACCAGACTGTCCGGGTCAAGGGAGGATTTTTTAAGGAGAGGTCTTACAACCGCCTCCTTCAGGGGGTCAGGAAACACCCCTGTCTCCAGTGGCCTCCGGACTATCTTAGCTAGGACCAGGCCAATTATTTCAACACATCCCACAAGCTGGCACGTTGGGCCCAGGTTCAAACTACAGCAGGTTGGTCGCAGAATCTGGATAATCCTCACTACGTCTATGATCGCCAGCTGGCCAAAGTCAGACTAGGTAACCATGTGCTTGCAACCTCCTACCTACCTCTGCAATGCCCAGTAGAGAGGGCTGGACCGATTCCAAATTGGATGGTGGCAACCTCATCTGTGAAAAAGCAAGCAAACTCATCACACTTACTTTGTGAAAATGCTCCCCAAGTCTGAAGACAGATTAGATTGCACAGTCTGTCAACAGTCCGGAAGAGCTGAGCTGGTTGATTTGGCACAGCGGCAATCTCCTTGGACATGAACTCTGTCTTCTTACGGGAGACTGTTGATTGATAGTCCTTATAATGAGCCATCAATCTAAGTTTGTCACCAATCAGGCCTGATTTCAGCCAGTGCCTCGCTAGCCTTCATCCCACTCTCCTCAACTCCTTCAAGGTCCCAGCAAACCACGGGGACCTTGGGTGAAGAGTGAGGGGGCAAACACGGACAGGAGCAATGGAATCCAGGGCCACCGTCACCGCCTTATTATAAGTGAGCAACAGATCCCCTGGGTCCATGCTTCCATTCGGCATTCCCAATAGGTCAAGTACTGCCATTAGACCATCTGGGGTCATGCCCCTTAAAAGGTGGTATCAGACCATCTCCATAAGGGCAGGTCTATTGGGGGGAGCCTTGAAACTGAACCCTGTGGTGTGATGGTCAGACCACCTGATCGGCTCCACCACCTGGTTGGAGATCTCCATCCCCATGAGGAAGACCAGGTCCAATAAGTGATCCTGATTGTTGGTCACAGAGGTAATTACCTGTGTAAGGCCCAATGATATCATCAATTGGAGGACATCCTGACCAAATTGCGAGAGTTCATCACCATCTCAGTCATTGAAATCACCCAGAATAAACCATCTGGCGGATTCCAACACCATGTCAACGATGAAGTCCACAACTTCCTGCAGGAAATCCTTCTCACCACCAGGTGGATGGTAGATGAGAAGTATCCTGCACACTACATCTGCACCCATGATACACTCAAAGGATCTGGTCATCCCCACTGGAACATCCACAAGGTCCAGTTCCATTTTAAAACAAATGGCTACCCCCCCCCATGATCCATCCTTGGGTGGTGTTGTATCACCGAGTACCCATCTCGAACTGCTGATGCCAGTACAGATCCAGCATTTTCATCCAGCCAGTTCCCAGTGATGCAAGCCACGTAAGTTGTTCCAACAAGATCTGCCATCACAGCGGTCTTCTTTTTTATAGACCTGGCATTGCACAACACCCCCAAGTAGGATGGGTAGCCAAAGGAGGCTGCTCTACTTCCTTACTTCAACTAGAGCCATTGGGTATGGTAACCAGGCAGGGATTTCCCTTATCCTGATCCCATTTTGCCCCAGGGCATCTCCTTGTCACCACAACCCCAATCCACCCACTCCCCTCCACTCCCCCACTTCTGGCAGATTCAAAGGCCTGACACTGCCTGTAAGCCTCAGCTGATAACAGGGGACAGCTAAAAGGACAGAGGTCCCTAAGCCTGGTGGGAGAGTAGTGCCTGACCATCTGTGCTCTCTGCCAGCACATTCTTATTAATGGCAGCCAAACAGCAAGCAACCAGCACACAATCCAATCTCACACCCACTCACTCAATCATACACCATGCAATCAACCAAAAATTCACCCACACTCTCCCAACAAATTCAACAACTTGCTACCCACTTCCCCAGATAAATAAAAGAAAAAAATCACAAACAGTAACCCCAAACTATGTTCAAACCAAATAAAATAAAACACACAATAAACAACAATAAATGTAGGATAAAGTTCTCAGGTGATTTTTGTCAGTCTGTCCACAGCTTTCATGAGAGTTGCTGATTCTCTCAAAGTAGTTAGTATATAAAGTCCGTCAGAACTCCCACTTCTTTAGACCTATAAGACCAAAATGTCCAAAATATAAGCTTAACGCTCACTTAAGCTTAAAATGAACAGTACAGACTTATATAGATGAAAATAGTATCAGAAGACACTCTCACTGCCTGTAAAGTATGGCTTTGAAATTTAGCCCAAGAATTTATCTGACCGGAGGTTGCTATTTCGGGATCCTAGCAAGTATTGCTGTTGATACTGCTATCCTCCTCTATGACACTCTTCTTTATTTTTGGTGTCCCTTCTTGAAGACTACTCAGATGTTCACCCACCACCCTGTGCGAGCCTCGCCTAGACACAACCACCTCCACAGCTGCCCCAAGATTGTAAACCAGCCGCAAACAGGAGCAAGCAGGAGCGCCGGTCATAATCCAGGAATGGAGTCCTGGAAACACCTGCCCCAAGAGACAGCTACTGCATCCAAATAATCCCCCAACTATGGGCCCCGGGCCACATCCATCCACCGGCTGACACCCCCCCAGGGAACCTAGGAGGCACCAGAAATAAACACCCACCCTTCAGTGGGCCTGAAGCCAGTATCTCCCGTTAAGGACTGGACAAGAAACAGCCACCCCGCAGACAGGTGAACAAGGCTCCCCTCCCCCCAGATATCAGTACTGACCTCTAAAACTTTGTCGGTCCACAAGAGACTTCAAAGCAACCAGTCAGACACGTCCACTTCAGTTTCAGCACCAATGTTGTTGCCCAATCGGACCCACAATAATTACACACAGACAATATTTAGAATTTTTTGACATAAAAAAGGCCACAGTTTTACTTATTACAAAATGAACTGTAGATTTACATTTCCAACACAAAATCTATATACAGTTTGCATACATGTGTGATACATTTACAATTCAAAGGACCACTGGGGCAGCAAATTCATATGGCATGGTGTTTCCAGTGGGGGGAACTATGGCCCTTGAGTCAGGCAGACCTGCCCAGGGCCATGACTCTCCCTCAGACAGTTCCCCCCCACCCAATCGCATCTCGGGGCATCCCCATGACCATTGGACAAGGCTGGTACCCGCCCAGAGCCGCCTTCCCTGTCCTCGAGTCATGTGCCCCTGCCATGTCCACCATGTTTTTGGGTGACCCTTTTCCTTTGTGGCATACCCACCCCAGGGTTGCGCCACCAGGGCCTTTGTCACCCAAGACCATGAACACTTATTTTAAATCATCCAGTCATGAATTTACGCCACTCCAATGTGCGTAGTGCATTTTCCTGCTAATGCCCCAGAAGTCTTACCTGCTTTAGTACTATCTCACAAAATTCTTGGATTGTAGCATTAAGAATGTCATTCCCAGTCCCCGACAAGTGTACTCCATCCCTGTTATGCATTGCGTTGCATGTCCTGGGTATGAGGAAGTGACACAATATGGCAATTCCGTGGGGGGCGGCAAAATGGGACACCTCCCGAATAACCTCCCTCCTAGCTTTCTCTATCCCCTTGTGATTGTGGGCACCTCTCCACTGCTGCCAGGAGATGATCCTGGACCAGGCCAGCCTGGTTGTTGGGAGTAATGCCTGAAGCTGGGCAAAAACCCACTTGATTTCTCTGCAAAGTCTGGGGGCCCCCAGATCCACCAAATCATTGCCTCCCAAATGCAGCACCAAAGCTAGGGGTGGTTGCCTGTCCAGCTCCAGCCTGAAAACAGTGTCCATATGCTGCCCCCAATGCATGCCCCCTTTTCCTGCCCAGCGTAGCCTTGCTTGTTCCTTGGGAACCCCGAGCTGTACACCATATGGGCGGGCTGAAGCTCTACTGTGTGCTTCCCGGATATATGAATGGCCAATGACCCAAATCTCTGGCTGTGTTTGTCATTCCGCTATAAAGTAGACAAAGAAAAGTTATTATCCATAAAATTAGACTTTTGTTTCTATCAGACTTCTGATGCTCTTGTACACATATAAGCCCTGTTGAGGCTTGATGTATCCCTTAAAAGCCGTTGAAGACCATCTGTCGATCCTCTTAATTTGTGCTTCCCCCAAACCTAGTCTTGCAGCTTCTGTGGCTGCCCCAATTTGGAATGAGTGAGTGCCGAACACCTTGGGGTCCTTCCCCGCGAACCACAAACCCTTACGCATGATTGCCGTAAACTGGTGCCTGGTTACCGGTGATCCATCCCCATGCACAAACAAATGCCCCCCAGTGGTCTGTTCACCAGGTAAGCCTCCAGCAAAGCATACGGGCAGGACTCACTGACCCCCAACTGATGTAATGTGATCCTTATTGGAGGGCCAGCTTGGTTTGTTTTTGATCTCCGAAGCTGGAGGGCCACCCTGTCGGGCATCCAGGAGACGTTCTCCAACTGGATGTTAAACCCTTCCACAGATGTTTTCGATTCTGGCACCAGCTTTGAAATCATGAATGCGCTGTAAGACGTACATGTGAAGAGGGCTCTGAATAGCTGGGCCTCGTATCGCATGCTGCAGACTGACCCTAGGGCTGCCAGTATGTTGGTGAGCTCGGCCAAGCCAGTTGGCTGCTGGAAGTCCTGCATCTCACCCCTGGATCTGATCCACCCCTCCAGAATCTAGCGGGTTGTGAAATTGTTGGTTGGGTCAGGGTGGCCTAGCGCCTGTCAAATGAAAACTATCCTGGACAATTGTGCCTGGATGGTGGAAGGGGCTCGGGGCAACTGAATAAGGTGTAACACATAATCTTAGACTTGCTGTTGTGTTTTGTGAGGGGTCTCGCTTATCTGGTATCCGCAGAAACAGGCAAATGCTGCAAAGCAACCTGAGTATTTCTTCCAGGTCAATGGGGCAACAGTGAGCTGAACCAATCGAAGCTTTCCTGACTCCCAAGCTGCCAAAGGGTGTCTGGGATCAGTGTTGGGGATGACTCCACGTGTGGTGCCAGCTGTCTGAAGTGATCGAACTGTAACTGAGACAAGGTATCAGCGATCACATTATCCTTCCCGGCCACGAGTCTAGCCCGGAATGTGATGTTCAAAGAGAGACAGCATAACACAAACACTCACAGTACCCTCATGACCTCCTCTGACTTGGAAGATTGTGAGTTGGTGATATCCACCACTGCTTTGTTGTCGGAGAAAAACAGCACTGACTGGTTCTTCAGTCTGTGACCCCACACCCGCACTGCTACCATGATTGGGAACAGCTCTGGCATCGTAATGTTCTTTGTTAAGCCCCACTCCTCCCAACCATACTAACATACTAATTGCCAGCAGATTAGGCCTTATGGTCTATCGAGTCTGCTCGAACCTTAGATCCATAGTTGGGTGCCGAGGCCCTCCCCCCCTTGTGTTCCAGAAACCCCTATCATCCATCCCCACCCCCCCGGGCCAGGCCATCATCTGATACATCTGCTTTCTGTGTCTGTCCCACCTCTCTTGAAGCCCTCCACTGTGGATCTCTGAAACAGCTCACCAGGCAGCGATTCCAAGGGTCCACCACCCTCTCAGTGAAAAACCTCCTCCTCTTTCCCCTCACCCTTCCACTTTCCAACTTCAAACCATGCCTCTGGTGATACCTCCCTGCTATAGTCTAAAGATCCCCTCCATGTTTACCCTATTTATTCCCTTGAGGTACTTGAAGACCTCAATCATGTCCTCCCTGTTTCTCCTCTCCTCCAATGAAAACAGGCAGAGCTCCTCAAGTCTGTCCTCATACGTCAAATCCCCTAGTCCTCGTGTCATCTTAGTTGCCCTCCTCTGTACCCTCTCCAGGAGCTGTATGTCCCTCTTCAAGTGTGGTCTCCAGTACTGTACACAGTACTCAAGATGTGGTCTAACCAGTCCATTGTACAGCAGCAGAATCACTTCCCTGCTCCTAGAGGTGATCCCCCTTACGATGCATCCCAACATCCTGTTTGCCTTGCTAGCCGCCTCTCCTGCACTGCTCAGAGTTATTCATACATGCATCCACCATGACCCTAGGTCTTTTCCCCTGTTGAGGCCTCCAGCACCTCCCTCCCAGGGTGTACCTGTGTTTAGGGTTTCCCCCAAGATGTAACACCTTGCACTTGGTGATATTGAAATTTAATTTCCATGTGTGAGCCCAGCTCCAGGGTGTCCAGGTCCCCTGCAGTGCTAACCTCTTCCTCCTCAACCAATGCTCCCATCTTAGAGAGTCATCAGCTTAAGAGACTCATTTCACACCTATATCCTCCCTGATGTCCGATATGCATGCATTAAACAGGATCGGACCCAGGACCAAGCCCTGCGGTACCCCACTATCGACCTCTCTAGGGTTTGAGAGCTCCCCACCGACCACTACCCTCTGGGTGCATCCAGCTAGCTAGTTTTCAATCCATCTGACCATCAAATGGCCTACTCCTTGAGCCATATTCCCCGCAAACCATGACCCCTGGAAATAGGCCCCGAAACCCAAACCTCCGGAAGCATCGGTCACCATATCCAACCCATGGTGACAGTGTGCCTTGTCCTGCTACATGCTTACCCCATTAAAATCCCTTAAAAGGATTTCCCACACCTGCAAGTTGGCCTTGAGGCCCCTTGATATCCTTATATGGTGGTAGGGCTTAGTGGGACCAGCCATTGCTGCCGCCAGTCTTCTGAGGAACGGGCGTCAGGGGATCACTGCCCAGCACGCAAAGTTGAGGTGGCCAAGCAAGGACTGCAATTGCAATAGGGTGGCTTTTCGAGCTTCAATGGCCTCGCCTACCAACCTACATAGGTTGTTTACTTTTTCCATGGGTAAATGTGACACCATGGCCATGGAATCAAGCTCAATACCCAAAAATGATATACATGTGGTACGGCCCTCTGTTTTCTTTAATGCCAGCGGTACCCCAAATTTTCCCATTAGGGTCTGAAAACCATCCAGCGTATCCTGACACTTACTGGAATCCATCTGACCTGCAAATAAAAAATCATCTAGATAATGAATGATCACAGTGTTCCCCTTGAACACCTTGGTAGCCCATTCCAAGAAGGTAGAAAATGCCTCAAAAGCAGCACAGCTCATTGAACAGCCCATAGGCATCGCCATGTCATAATACCATAATCCCCAAGGAGTTCGTAGTCCTTTGGCCGCATGGGAAGTAAGTGGAAAGCTGACTTAATGTCACTCTTTGCCATCAAAGTGCCGGTGCCTAATCCCCACACTAAATTGACCACTGCATCCAAGGACGCATAGTTCACTGATGAGTCCTCAGGCACAATGTGGTCGTTCACTGGTCCTCCCTTCGGGTAAGAAAGGTGATGGATCAGGCGGTATTCCCCCTCATTCTTTTTTGGAACCAGCCTAAGCAGGGAAATCCAGAGTGTTGGGAAAGGAGGCTGCCCAAAAGGGCCAGCTACCCATCCTGCTTGCACTTCTTTGTCTATCTTGCATGCCAACACTGTAGGCAAGGCAATGGCAGACTTCAGGTTGCGGGCTGATGTAGTGATCCGGGGGCCCTTGTAGGGGATTTCAAAACCTGCGCTAAAACTGGCACGCAGGAAATCTGCTGCTCGGGGTACTGGGAGAGCCATGTCAACATCCTCTGCAAATCCACCGGTGTGTTAGCCAGTTTAGCCGGCCCTGGACTTTGACTTGTCAGAGTGGGATGGGCCAGACATGCCAGATGTGGCTCTTCTATATTCTATGACCCGGTGACTCCCCCCACAAGTCTTGCAGACATGGTGAAATTTATAGTGGCTCTGAAAACACTTCCCTTTGTCAGACAGGAATCCCGGAAAAAAAGAGGCACAACAACTGACAGTGGGTGCTCGACTGGCAATTCATTTATTATACATATCGCACAATGTTTTCATTTTACTTTCACTTACAATTTCAACATTTCTTCATTTTCCAAAGTTATCCATTTTACATTCAACATGCAGTCAAATATTTACATTTTTCCAATCACATATTTCAATAATTTGTTCATTTTTCATTGTCTTCTCAGGATCCGGATGTTTAAAACCCAATACCTCTTGCTCGTCTTTTTCTTGGAAACAGTCTGTTGTCTTTGTCTTGTTGTTGTCCTTAGTCTTCTTGGGGTCCGGATGCTTGGAAGCCCAATACCTCTTCTCCTATTCCCCTTGCTGCCCTCCCTTTTTCCAGCTGCCGATGGCAACTGGCCCTCATAGTAATCCTTCCTTCCTCGTACTTTTTTGCTTGCCTCCACGTCCCAGGCCTGAGCCGGGCCCATGGTTCTTACGTGACTTCTCGATTTATTTTTTCTTTTCTTCAAATTTTACCCCTTTTATTTCAATTATTTCACTCCTTCTGCCCTTGCCTCGTTCCCCTGGAGGACCCTCCCTACTCCTCCATCCTGTGCCCTCGTTCAGTCCACTTTCTTTTCACCCATGCCTTATCTTGATTGTTGCCCTCTTTTGGCTTCCTTGCCCCTTCTCTTTCTTAACTGCTGCCCTCCACTGGCAACTATTCTTACCATTCCTGCCCCTTCCTCCTGTTGCCCTTTCTTTGTCTGTCCCTTCTTTCCACTTTTCCTTTCTCCTGTTGCCCTCTTCTGGCAACCCGTGCCTTTTCATGTCCCCCTTAGGCACTCCTGCCCCTGCAAGTCCTGTTTACCTGGACATCTCTCTTTCTGTTGGCCTCTTTCACCAACCCACATCAGTCGGGGCTCACTCCCCTTCCCCTGTCACCCTTTCTGGTGACTCATTGTCGCTGCCTTCTTTCCCTTGCATCTCTTCCTGTTGGCCTCTTTCGCCAACCCATTGTCTTTTTTTGGGGCTCACTCCCCTTCTTCCGTCACCCTTTTTTGGTGACCCAGTGTTCTCATCCCCTTTCACCCTTTGCTTCCTCTCCCCCCTTTTTGCCAATTCCAGGGTGGGCAGGTGGGTGTTAATCTTGAGACCCAGCAAAAAGAAGGAGACCCCTCCTCTGCTGGCTCCTAAATACCCCCCAACCCCCCTTCCCTTCTGCCCAATCCTCACCTGTCCTACCTGCCTGGTCGTATTTGTCATGGCAGGTATGACATCATGACCCTCCTTCTTACCTGAGCCCTCCCTCCTATCCTCCCTCCTGCTTCCTCCTACCCTCCCCCACCTCTCAACCTGTACCTGTTCCTAGCCTGGCCTCCCACCCCACCCATATCCTACCCCTCCCCTTTTTTTCTGGTATCCCCCTGACAATTTAGGTTGTCCGTTAGGGGCAACCACATTTGTCAGAGGGGAATCCCCCCAAAAAGGAGGCACAACAACTGATAGTGGGTGCTCGACTGGCAAATCATTTATTATACATATCGCACAATGTTTTCATTTTACTTTCAATTACAATTTCAACAGTCCTTCATTTTCCAAAGTTATCCATTTTACATTCAACATACAGTCAAACATTTACATTTTTCCAATCACATATTTCAATAATTTATCCATTTTTCATTGTCTTCTCGGGGTCCAGACATTTAAAATCCAATACCCCTTGCTCCTCTTTTTCTTGGAGACAGTCTGTTGTCCTTGTCTTCTTGTTGTCCTTAGTCTTCTTGGGGGCTGGACACTTGGAAACCCAATTTCCCTTCTCCTATTCCCCTTGCTGCCCTCCCTTTTTCCGGCTGCCGATGGCAACTAGTCCTCATATTAATCCTTCCTTCCTCGTACTTTTTTGCTTGCCTCCATGTCTGGGCATCTGAGCCCGGCCCATGATTCTTATGTGGCCCCCCTGCCTTCCCACCACCATTTTTTTTCTTTTCTTCAAACTTTTCCCCTAGCCCATCTCCAGCTTATGCGATGGAATGATGGGCTTCCTTCCCCCCCACTTTTCTATGCTATCTTCTGTTTGCAATACATATGTTGTCATCCCCACTGTCGAGAGGTGTATCCCATCCTGCCTGTACATTCCTGGGTTGGAAAAAACGATGCCTTTATGGTCTATGTATGTTCCCCCCACCTCCTTTAACCAAGCTGCCACTTTCCTGTTAATTCTCTTCCTGGCCCGTTCCACCCCTTTTATATCCCTGGCCTGCCGACAAACCATCCTAGGCACCATTTCTGACCAAGCTATCCTTGCCTGTAGCCAAAAGTGTTGCATTGTCCCCAAATCCCCTATCATCTCTTTGTACAACAACCCCCATGGTCATTCTCCTAGATCATTACCTCCCAAGTGTATTATTATCAGATCTGGTTTCGGCCACTTCTGCTTCAACTCCTCCAAGGTTGGCATGATCTGCGCCCACCTCATGCCCCATACCCCTTTCCAATGAACCATCATTTTGTCAGGATCCTGTCCTAGTTGTCTCCCACCTTGATGATTAGCGGCTCACCTCTCTGCCCAGTAAAGGTATGAGTGCCCTAGAATCCAGACCCATCTGCACCTTTCCTGACCTGTGAAAAGCAAATGCACATATTAGACCATTTTCCTTACACATGTCTTTTAGCAGTTTGACTTCCACCTGCCTGCTTTTTTGATTTCTTCTTCGGATCCACCTTTTTCTGCTAGCACGGATGTGGCTCCTATCCTAAATGAATGAGAGGAGTAATTCTGTGGGTTCTCCCCCGTGTATGCCATTCCTTTCTTTAACACCCCCATTACCTGGAAACATGTCACCGGTTTCCCATCTCTATGTGTAAAGAACTGCCTGCCCCTACTCTGTTTCTTCACCTTGTATTTCCATAGCGATGCAACTGGGCATGTTCCTTCACCCTCTTGCTTATCCAATACAATCTCTGCCTCCATTCCCCTCTGGTCAGTCTTTGAACGTCTAAGCCAGATTGTGACCTTCTCTTGTTCCCAGTGTATTTCCTCCTCCCACAACCCTCCATGTCATCCTTTTTGTTGGCCGCCACTACTTCACTGACCCTGAATACGCCTCTTGCCATCACTGTGAAAATGGCCCTGAACAAGGAGGCTTCGAATTCTGAAGTACAAATCTCCCCTAGGGCCCCAACCAGTCCCTTAAGTTTATCCCCTGCAATGGGCTTTCTTGCATCTGCCTTCCCTCCTTTTAGCCGCTGCCACCCCATCAACATGCATCGAACAACCTTAAACTTATTTGGTTCGGCCCAACTTTTTGTGCTACATGCCCATCCTATCCCTGCTAGCTGAACCCCCACTGTCCCGCTAGCCATTCCTGGCTCCCACTTCTTCACCATGTATTTTGTTACCTGGTCCTGTGAAACTGGCTCACTTACCTTGAACCCTTCCTGCTCCTAGAACTCCTGGAATTCCCCCCATGCCCCTTTGTATGCCTTCAGCGTGCTGGTGGACCAGGAGCTCCTGTATAGCAGTTGGGCTCCTTCCAGCCACTTTCCCACACTTTTTCTGATACCAGTGTTCTTTTTGCAGCCACTTGTGGCGCCATGGACCTGAACCTGTCCAGCTGTAAACGGGAAAGGCTGTCAGCTTTGTCATTTTTAACCCCCTTTATATGATTGGCTTTTAATGACATGTTTAACTTTAACTCCCTCAGGACTAGCTGTCTCAGGACCCTGTTTGCCGTCTCCGAGTGCCCTCCCTGCCTGTTGATAACTTCTACCACAGCTCTGTTATCACACCAAAACATTATCTTTTTGTTCCTTAGGTGTTTCCCCTATGTCAACACTGCCACCTATATTGGGAAAATCTCTAGTAAAGTTATGTCCTTCAACAGCCCCTTCTTCCTCCAAGAATCCAGCCAAGTTTCAGCAATCTCTCTCCCCCGAAAATAAGCCCCCATCCCAATAGACCCGGATGCATCCTTGTATAGGTCCAAATCGTTATTCCCTAGCCACTCTTTTTGCCAAAATGTGAACCCATTGTATTCTTTTAAGAATTGTTCCCACTCTTCCATATCCTGTCTAATCCCTCGTGATATGTCTACCCAATGGTGCAGTTGTTTTTTGCCCACTGTTGCCCTGGATAGCCTCCTGGTGAACACTCTCCTGGGTGCGACCGCCTGGCATGCCAAGTTCAAGTGCCCCAAAAGCTGTTGGACCTGACTCAGGGGGACTCTCCTCCTACTTTTCACCTCTTGTAGCAATTCCTTGAGCTTGGACACCTTTTGTTGTGGCAACCTGAAGACTTGCTCCTCTGCATTGACCTCAATCCCCAGGAATTCCAGCTTCCTGGCTGGACCTTCAGTTTATCCCCCGACGAGTGGCACCCCTAACTGCCTGCACATCTCCTCAAAATCTAGGAGCATTGTTCTTGTCTCATCTTCACTCTCCCCTACCAGCAAAAAATCGTCCAGATAATGCACTATTGCCTTGTGCCCGTATTTTTCCCCAAACGCCCATTGGATCCAGGAACTAAATGTCTCGAATTTCGCACAGGCTGTGGAACAGCCCATGGGCATTGCCTTGTCAAAGTAGAAGAACCCCTGAAAGCAGAATCCCAACAGGTCCCAATCTTCCTTCCGGACTGGTAGTAGCTGGAAAGCTGACTCAGTATCAATCTTTGCTAACCATGCTCCCTCCTTCACTCTAATCAACTCCACTGCTTGATCCAGTGTCAATTACGAGACCGTGCTACACTCCCCCGGTATGCGGTCATTCACCGAAGTCCCCTCTGGGTATGACAGGTGATGAATAAGCCTAAATTCCCCCTGTTGCTTCTTGGGCACCAGGCCCAATGGTGAAACCCACAGATGGGGTAATGGAGGCATCCGAAATGGCCCCTCCATCCTCCTGGCCTCTATTTCCTTCCTTATTTTCCTTAAAGCTATGTCCTCCTTACCTTTAATTAGCGTCAAATTCTTAGCCCTCGTGCCCTTCCTCCTGCCTTGATACTCCAAACTAAATCCCTTTTCGAAGCCTTCCACTAACATCTGCCCTGCCCTCCCATCTGGGTATCCCCTCATCCATTCTTTTATCACCCCCACCCTGATCAGCGTTCTAACTAGCCTAAACCCCCCCATTGTCGCCACATCCCCTCTCATTGGTTCCCCATACCCCCATTCCCAAATCCCCCTCTTTCTTGAAATTCCCTTCCTCTCCCAATCTGGTATCCCCCCTTCCCCCCCCTCAAAATGGCTGCCAATTTCCCCATTGCCCGCTTTTCTTGTCCCCCAGTGCTCTGCACTGGATCGCCGGGTGTTGTCCCGTGCATTTTGAACAAATGTGTCTGAATTTGCAATTACTCCAGGAGCACGATGCCTTTTTGAATCCCCAACACGCTTTCTCCTGTTGCCCGCTTCCTCCCTGTCTATTCCCTGCTCCTGTCCCTGTAAAACCTGACAGGTTCCTCACCCATAGCTCTGAATGAGTGGAATTCCATCTCAGATCTCCCCTGGCCACCATCCTCTGCCAGAACGCCTCATCATACTTTAGCCATCCTACCCCCATCCTTGCTTTATAGGCGTCCTTTATAGTGGAGGCGTACGTGAGCAACAGGATGGCCAGCTCTGTTTTTTTCCTCCAGCATAATGGAACTGAATATCGCAAACCCTGCCTGCCGTGCCTCTGTATTTTTTCCCTTGTAACTTATTTCTTCTACTTTATTCCCCATGATCGCCAAAGCCACCACTATCTCAGATTTCCCTATCATCTCCTTCTGCACGTACCTCTTGGCCGACTCCTTGTCCACCAACGCGAATATATCTACATACTCCCCTTTCCATATCTTTTCTCTAATCATTAACAGGACATGATCTCCCATTGTCATACCCAGTATCCCATCATTACCCACTCTAGTTTTAGTATTTCCTTCTACCCCAGCTGCCTTAATTTCCTGCAACGCCTTTTCCATTCGTTCTAAGCCCTTTTCTCCCATGTCCCCCAGCATACCTGCTAGATATTCAGTCAGATCCCCCTCCGGGGTCTGCTCACCCTTATCCTTACCACTTGTGCCCTCGTCTGTGTCCAGGTCTTCCATCTGCTCTTGCTCCAGCACCTCTCTTGGTGCTCTTTTCTCTGCTGGGCTCTTCCCTGATCCTCCTTTTTCCCACTGGATCATTAGCTTCCTTCTGTTTTGCTGCCTCTCTCAGTTTGTTTATCTTCTCCATCAGGCTTTTCCCTTGACCCTTTTGCTCCTTGCCCTTGCAGCCTCTTCTTCCACTTCCTTCTTTTTTGCCATGTCTAGCATCTCCGTCACCTTTCTTATCATTTCTGCTGCCTGTTCCATCATCTGCATGCTTGTGACTTTTGCCATCCTGAATCATTAAATACTTGTAGGGGAGTATACAACAAACAAGGTTATCTAATGCCCATTACTGAATTCCCATTTATATCTTTTTATTTATTAATTTATTTTTTTTAATTCACCTTTCCCCCAACCCCTCTCCTTATTCCCTACCATTTGGAGCATTCCCCAGAGACATTTTGCATTTATGTCCCTCCTTGGCCCATGATGGAACAGTGCTTATTCTGCCCACTCCCATTCGCAGTGAAGGTGGGATGATTCTAAAGTATTATAAATCATCAATACCAATTCAACCAATCAGCACTGTGATTGTACTGCGGGCGATGAGGACCCCTTCTAAATCTCACTGTATCTCATACATAGTCAGAGCATGTAAGAGTGGAATGTTCCACTTTCAAAATTGGGGAGGGGGGATAAAAACATAAATCTCTGAACACTGATGAGGTATATATTATGTATGTTTATAGGGACACTTGTGTCTCTTACAGGTATGAGATTGTAATCTCTTAGAGTACTGGAACCAATCACTTCAGTTCATGGTTCTGTCACCCAAAGAATGCACATAAGGATGCTGAGACACTCCATCCATATAAATACAGTATATAACTCAGAGTTGCACTAAATATACTCAGTGTTGTTCAGTAAATTAGTTACTCCTACGCACATGCACACACACACACACACACACACACACACTATACAGTGTAGGCTGCGCATGTACATTGTCCCATTGTCTTTCGCACATGTGCGGCCCTCGTACCTCCAGGCATCCATGCTGCTCATTAGGGCTTACCCCTTCAACTCTGCGCCCCTGGCCTGGGCTCTTCCCTTCCTCCGGCCTTGCCAGCAAGCCTTTGCTTCTCCTCCAGGAGGCCACCAATTTCCACATCTGAAAAGCAGACCCCCCACCCTTCCCCGGTGGCTTGCATAGCTCCATGGCCCCTTTCTTCGTGTCACGCCCCTCCCCCCGACCCATAACGATCCCCCTTGCAAACAGTCCCTATCTGGACTAATGAATGGACCACAAGATGCCTCTGCCCACGGCGATCCTCTGTCGCCTCTCCCGGTCGTGTTCTTGCCGCCTCTCTTTCCTTTTTCCTGGCATGGGCCTCTTCCCTCCTGTCTGTTCCTCTCCTCACAACACCGGCTCACAGATGCAGCCAGGCACGGCCCTTGTCTGCATTTTCCATGCCTCCTCATGTCCCTCCCTCTGTCTACCACTGTGCTGGGTACCTAGGACTCCTGAAATCATGGCGTGCCCTCTATCAATGCCCCCTAACCTCACCAGAGCCTGCAGCGAAAGCACAGAACCAGGACAACGCCGTTGAGGTAAGCAGCCCCAGTACTACTCTCTCCCTCCTCACCTACCGACCCTGGCCTATTCTCTGGCAACACTGCCAGCACCACGGAAACCAGTAGGTGCATTTTCTTTGGCCTGCTGGATGGATCAAACTCAGCACGAAGAGCACAGAACCAGGCCACAAAAACCAGTAAGTGCGTTATTTTTATTTTTTTTTTAAACTTTAAAATTCCTGTTAATGACGTGAGTTCTGGTCTTTCTGGACCCTGTTCTGGTCTTCTGGCTGTACCAAGCTCCGTCACAGCCCATACCACAAATAAAATTAACAAAATGCAGCACTCAGACATTTTACCACATATGTGGCAGTACATAAACCTTCTTTTAGGATTCATTTGATATTCTTTTTCAAACCTCATAGATGTTAAAATTACAAGCCTCCCTACTAAGCTTCCTAAACAACCCTGAAATGCTTCCAGCCCCCATGCAGGCCCTGTTAGGCCTCCCGACCAACAAAGCCCCTGCCATGCGTCCGGGCCTAATAATCCCAAACCAACCTTACCTCCTTTAATCTCCTGCCAATCGAAGTGCTGAGCTCTGTTAATCTTGAGACCCAGCAAAAAGAGGGAGATCCCCTCCGCTGCTGGCTCCTAAATACACCCCCAACCCCCCCTTTTCCCTTCTGCCCAATCCTCACCTGTCCTACCTGCCTAGTCGTATTTGTCATGGCAGGCATGACATCATGACCCCTCCCTTTTACCTGAGCCTCCTCCTGCTTCCTCATACCCTCCCCCACCCCTCATCCTGTACCTGTTTCTAGCCTGGCCTCCTCCCCCACCCATATCTCACCCCCGTGCCCCTTTTTTCTGGTGTCCCCGGACAATTTAGGTTGTCCCTTTAGGGCAACACATTTGTTATAATTGAAACATGCCTCCTTATCCCCTTTCTTGAACTCTTTCTTGTCCCCAGTACTGGGACAGGCTATCACATGCCTGCTATCCGTGTACGTTACTGAATTAAGTCTGCCCTGGTCATATATCTGGCCCACAAGTCCAGATGCATATTCTCCCATTTCAGAGTGGGTTGTCGAGCCAATTTCAGCTGAAACTGCTCATCATATTTCAACCATGCCAACCTGTCGAAGGACAAGTGGTCAAACTTAATGGTATCCCTGTACTTCAGTAAGAGTAACAGCTTGTCTGGGTACTTCATCCCGTACACTGACATAAAAATGTCGAAAGCCGCTGTCCAGTTTTCAAAAGTAAAGGGGACTTTCGACCTCTGCACCTGTTCTTTTTTCCCCTTCTTATCGTTTTCTTCATCTGGGAGCTCCCTGTGTAACAGAGAAAACATGTCTGTGTATTCTCCCTTCCAAATGTTTTCTCTCACACTATCTGATAAGTGATCCCCCAACAGATCCTCCACCCCTGCATATGCCCATTTATTGTCTGTGGACGTTATGGTAGAGGGTGTGGGTGGTGTTGTGCCCCCAGGCTGAGCTGTCACAGCTGCAGAGACCCCGGCTGGTACGCTTAAACCTTGTTCCATGTTGGCAGAGTTTCCTCCCTGATCCCCTGACGGGGTCATGGCAAGGGTAACCTATCCGTTTCCCTCACTGCAACCCACTGATATGACAGTTCCACCCGGGGCGCTGTCCCCGCCTATCCAGACTCATGTCGCAGCGACCCCCGCTGCTGCCTGGTGCCCTGGAACTGACTCCGAACTGGCCTAGGGTACAACTTCTCTGAAGGGTGCAGGAGGGGGATCCCTGGATAGTGGTTCCGAGAGCAGCCCCATACTCTGCCCTTGACCCAATCCTTGTGGACTTGAGACCATGGGACCTGTCTGTTGTGATGGAGGGGTTCCCCACCACCCCCATGGGTTCTGACCTGTGAAGCTACCCCATCCCCACAGTAATGTCTGCCAGAAAGGGGGGCCTTGTGACCACAATGACTCCGACAGAAAGGGGGACCAAGGATTCATGTGAATACCTGCATCCGGATGGGCCTGGCCCGGGCTGTTACCCCTGGTAGCCGCCGAGCCTTGGGCCTGCAGGCATGCCTGATCAGCGGCCTGTGCTGAGACCTGATGCAAAACTTCCCATCTGGTTTCAGAGTTGCGGGAGTGTCCCCCCACCCTATGATGGTCCTGTCAGTATGGGCTATTTACAGTTACCCCTGCGCTCCCCAGGCGGATTGGTGGGCTATGGGGTTGCTGGCACTGAAAATCCCAGCCATATGCGACAATGGGTTTGGCTGAAGGGGCATTTTTGCCTGCCAGCTTGGTTATGATATGTGTGTGCGAGAGTCCGTCTCTTGCGCCCCCTCACCCCTGCCGGCTCTGCCCCCTCATGGCCCTGCCCTGTTCTCAGGTGCAAGTTCCAGGGCGTAACCTTCCCTTTCTGCAATGTACCGCCATGTCCGCAACCTCACAGGGGATTGTAACGTGATGATGGATACATTATCCTCCTCCTGGTCTCTCTCCACCTCCGACAGCTCCTCAACTTCGGAGGTGTGGGGCGAATCCTCTGACAGCAAACCCCCCCCAATTCACCAGAAGGTTCATGTCCATCATGCCCAATGGGCCTCAGCTCCCCTTGTCCCCTTCGCATCTGAGGTGTTCTGCTCAGTGTTGCTCCGGTTCCTCCTGGCCATTCTGCCGTTCTCTGTCAACCTCTACCTTTGTGGCTCTCGCTTGGTGCTTTGTAGACACTTTTCCTTTACCTCGACCTGTGTTCCTCCCCTTAGGCAACTGAGCTACAAATTCCAAGAGGCATGCAGATGGCTGTCCCTGACATGCAGGGTGCCTGTCTGACACTACCTCCTGTAGGCCCGCTGGGTTCCCTTCGCAAGTGCTAGGTCCCCCCTTCGCTCACCTGCTGGGTCTGCATTATGGGGACAATAGCTTGTAGTGTCGGGTCCAACCTGGCCACAGCTTCCCACCAATTGGGACCTTCCAGTTTCTTCATTTGCTGAAAAGCTTCCATGAAGGCCGTATCGGGTCCCTCGGACTGTTGTGAGCTGGGACCGACCATGGCCTGAGATGCTGGCTCCAGCCTCGTCCTTTTGACCGCCATAATGGGTTATCAGATATGGGACAAGGCAATGGACAGTAGATCCCAACCTGAGCTATGCGGAGAAGAAACAATAAACAAACAGTTATCTCTGCAGGTAAATTGCATTTTCCTACCCCCTGTTCTGGTTGCCCCATGGTGTGCCAATCAACAGTAGCTTAGGAACTGAGGTCTAGTACAATGGGAGGGTTGGACTACTCCACCTGTGTAGTTAATGTCTGTTGTCAAGCCTCCAATGGGCCCCTCCAACCCCCCCTTGGCAGCAAAAGCATTGTAAAAACGTTCATTGTTAAATATCCTCTCTAAACTCAGCTTGCCATGGATTACATGATTCCATGTAAATTCATTCTGTTTTATAGAAGCCACAAAACCAGAATAACCCTCTGTCCATATGAACCCTCAGAGAAAGACAGTCATATGTTGTGACCTGGAGTGCAGGCCCAGCCGAGTGGACCCACTGGCCTGGGCCCTATGAGGCCCAGCTTGAGCCTACCTCATGGTTGGGCCCAAGGGGATGTCTTGTGGCTTAGGTGAGGGCCCCCAAATTTTGTTTGCTCTAAACCAACACCCCCAAAACCTTGTATGAGCATTACTTGTTACTTATCACCTTGTAGAAACCAATTGCCTGGATACCACTCCTTACAATTATGAAAAAAATGTATGTGGTGAAGCGTATACCCGGCTGACTGGGCCTGCTGGCGTAGGCCTAATGAGGCCTATCCTGTGCCTACCTCATGGCCAGGCCCAAGAGATGTCGAAAGAAATCAATCTGCAGGCCTCAAAGCCTAATATCTCCTGTTTCAAATGACTGCACCTGCAGTTTTACCCCAAACCACCAATCAACTTCCCCAGGGAGAGAACAGCATTTTATCCTAAACTCCTTTCCCACAAAAAGAAAGTTAAGTGACTTGCCAAAGATCGCACCGTAATGCAAGTGAGAGTTGAGAAATCCAAACCCCAGTCTCCCCATTTGCAGCCAGAGCCCAAACCACTGGACTGCATTTCTGCTACCCACCACTATGCAAGGTACTTTACGTAAAACATTTAAGATGCTGAGGCCTGGCATATCTCTCAACCTCTCAGCATTAAAGTTCATAGCACTGGTCTCAAAAATCACAGCAAAGGGCCAGAAAGTGTAGCACTTTCATGTTTTAACTAATACCATAGTGGGCCCCATATAGTTAGCGATAAGGAATGTTTCTGTCAATGTAATTCCATGATTTAATAGTTTGTGTGTCCAGTAATACCTCTCACATTATAAGGAACATCCGTAAACCTGTGAAGAGCAAGGGAAATTTAAATGCAAGAGCATAGCGCCATGCAAAAGTCATAACAGTGGAGAGATATGGGGCCTGGCCTAGGCCTACCTCGTGGCCAGGCCTAGTTGCTGCCTGCCCCAACAAACGCAGCTCTGGGAGCCCCGTTTTAAACATTTTTAATATTTTTTTAGATGCTGAAATGACGCCAAACTTGCAGGCATTTACAGACATTTACAGTCATTTTCAGCCATTTGCAGCCATTCGCAGACATGTGCACAGCTCCCCCTTCAGACCTCCACTTACCTAATTAACCAAAACCAGAGGTGAGGAGTTGTCCAGTTATGAGATGGATGACTGGATGGAGGAAAAATGGCAGGCGACAGCACACGAAAATGTCCATTGGATATAAAGCCGAAAAACGTGCCGAAAATCAATCACGCTAATGGAAAAACACCTGTGCGATGTCCAGGAAAGTTGAGAGCAGGATCAGAGGAGGGAGAGCTCCCTCTGCCTGCCCTTAAGCAATTCTCATGTGTCCTCCTCCAGCTCAGCCAGCCCCCCTCCACCTGGGGCCCTCTCCTATTGGGCCGTCCATTTCAGAAGCACCTGGGCCACCATTTGCCAGTGATATGGTGGCCCAGCTTCTGCTCCCTCACACATCCTGATTGCGGGCTGTGTGCAACATAACCCCCCAGGTGAGAGGCCTGGGGAAGTCACTCTGGGTCAGAGATCCCACAACCAAATCTCAGCATTATTCTGGTGAAGGCATCTTTCACCAACAGTTTCTCATGACCTCCACACAAAGTTCCTCTTGGCGACCCCCGTGGGGCACTTGAGCCAAACTGGCAGGTAGGACAAAATTTACCGAAAAATACAAACTCTGCTGATACAAATGCCCAACGCTAGTTGCTGGACAGGCTTCTCTCAAACAAAATGATTTAATGGTAGAATTCAGCAGTTCCGTTCATGTAAAAAAGCAAGCAAGTCTGTACTAGTAAACCCAAGTATGCTTTTACTCTGCCTCATACTCACTAAAAATTCCTAACTAACTATTCTAAAACTATTCTAAAACCAATCAGTACACTAAATAAACACAAATAAAATGCAACAAATGCAAAATTAACAGAATAAATCACAAAAATTAACAACACTCTAAAGGCTGTTGCTGCTGATGGCTAGCCCAGCATGGCCACCATCGTGCGATATATCTATGACTATATATTGATGATATTAATTATCTGGAAGAAGGATATGAGTCCTGCAAATGAATTTATTGAGTTCATCAACAATAGTGACCTAAAGTTATGTTTTATACATAAAATAAATACCAATACCATTACTGATCTCTGCTCCAGCTATTGCCTACCTTCTCTCTCTCATTCTAAATCTCTCTTTCTTGTCAGCGTCTGTTCCCTCAGTATGGAAACATGCTGTTGTCCTCCTAAGGGGGGAGGCCCCTCCTCACCTGGCAACTATCGCCCTATCTCTCTCCTTCCTACCCTTGCTAAACTACAAGAGCATATAGTCCTTAGTCAGCTCTTCTCCTTCCTTTCTGACTCTGGGTTCTTTACCCCTTACCAATCTGGGCTTCAGAAGTCACATTCTACCACCACTTCTCTGCTAAGACTAACTGAGACAGTCCTCACTGGCTTCGACAAAGGGCATATTACCTCTGCCATCTTTGTTGATCTGGCAAAAGCCTTTGACACTGTCTCTCACCCTCTCCTCCTGAACTCCCTCTCAGCCACTGGACTTTCTCCTTCTGCCACAAGCTGGTTTAGTGCCTACCTGTCTGGCAGGTCTCAGTCAGTTAAAATTGCTGATGTCACCTCTTCCCCTCTGCCCATAACCACTGGTTTCCCCCAGGGTTCAGTTCTCTGACCCATTTTCCATTTTCTTAAATGATCTCCCCCTAACCTGCACTACTTCCAGCATCCACATGTATGTTGATGACACGGTTCTATATGTGTAACCCCCCTGCAAATGGGGGTTCCCAAAAGACTTCCAGGAGCTTGCTTGAATGCTCCAAGCCTGAATGGTGTTTGGCATTTAAGCCATTTATCAGTGAGTGTTTTTAGAGCCTCTGGTACTGTCTCTTTAAGAGCTGTCTGCTTGCAGACATAATTAGTTTGTATGGGGGGACTGTGTGCTTCTCTGTTTGAGTACCACTCGAACTGCTGCCAATTCACTCCATTTTTGCAGTCACTAGGAGTACAAAGGGAACCTATCTGAAAGATGTAACTGTTTGCCAGAAATCATTTAGAGTAATAATGAAATTACAGTTTGTCTAACCTGCTTTCTTTGCAGTCAGAACTGTGTCTGCCTAGTTCCCCATTCTAGTTTTGAACTGCTGAACTGGACCAATCAGTGTGGGGTAAGCTAGCTCTAAAATGGTGCCTTGGACGAATCAGAACTTGGACTCATAATCTGAGCCAGCCACAAGAGGATTGTATGGGCAGTGACTCTGGGAGATGTAGTTTAGACTTGGCGCCTTTTGGACCAACAGGAGCAGTCTGTTGTGAGTGACAGCCAATCCAGTCAAGAACTGGGAGGAACTCAAAGGAAGTGCCCGGTTTTGTCTGTTGGAGTTTCGGTTTTAGCTCTGGCAGTGAAGGGGAAAGGAACCCTGTGCTCTTTCAGTGCACAGTTTTAGTCGGGAAACATGTGTAAGGTCTGGAGTTCCAGTCTGCAGCTTGTGTAACTGCTTGTTAGGACTGAATCCGTCCTGTGAAGAGAATCAAAGGATATCTGAAGAGTAGAAACCAGGCTCACCCTGTAGAAGACTGGAGAAATTGCTGAATTGCACTTGATCTGTCAGGAACTGAATCTGCTGTGTGTTCTCCCGGGTATTGTGCAGTAATTGCGATCGGGATAGAGAAGCAGCCTGCCTGGTATAGTACTTTTTTTTTTGCCATATAAATGTGTGAGGAGTCGCGTGGAGCTCAAGAGTAGCCCTGCTGATGTTGAAGGACCCTATCTGTTTGGAGGTCGTGAGTACTAATTCAGGGTCGCTCCCTGTTGAATTGCCACATTGAATCCAAATAGAATCACTGTACTGCTGACTGTTTAAACTAATTTTTCTTTTCACTGTGTGAAAGGGCCCATACCAGCTGCCACGGTTTGGACTAGCCACTAGGGCTTGGGTACCCAGGGACAGTAACTGGTAGGGATAGGCCTGTGCACAGAGCCATAGGTAGATAGTAAAGTGATAAGCTAATTAACCTGATTTCCCCCTGTCCTTGTTATATCTCCCTAAATAAATCAGAGCTGCTTGTTTCAGCAAAGTTATACTGCCTGAGGTATTTGTCTATGTTAAAGTACTGTACAGTGCCGGAACTAGTCCTGGGGGTAAGTGTATACTGTGAAGGTAATTCTGATATATTGTGTGGGCCACTAGTGGGAAGAAAGGGGGGTTGCAGTGTCCCAGAGAGCTGTGACCAAGTAAGTTTAACTATTGCAAACCCTGACCTCTGGGTGGAGGCACCCGCCATTGGATCCAGGCCCCTCAACCTGTTAGTGGCAAATCAGGCAGGGGTAGTAGCCCCTGGGATAGCGCCATCTAGGGGTTACATCTTGGAGGCACCGCTGGGATTGTGTGTCCTCTAGTGGCCATATTTACGAACCACTGTTAAAAAAAAAAAAATGGGTACCCCGACAGAAGTGGCTGTGCACCGGCTGGTGGAGTGGTGTACTGGGGAGGAGATTGACCCCCAAAATGCTATGCTTATCCTGGACATCCCCCTGGGTATCAATACGGACACTGTACAGGGAGTACTTTCCAAGGTGGAAGGTTTACAAAACCCTGTGGTGGTGGGTCGGCATGCTAATCTGCTCACCCACACTTTCCTGGCCCTAGTAGAGTTTAAGGATCCCATAGATAGCTCCAAAGTGCCACAGACCATTACCCAGAGGAGCCCTCACTGCCTGGAGAGTGATAACTAAGTACAGTAAAGACCGAATGAGCCCCACCACTGTCTGAAACTTTGAGGAGAAATTGCTAAATGGGTGCTGGGGAAGGAAAACTGTGGAGGACTTGAAGAAACTATTCTTGCCACTGGGGTGTTCCTCCCCAACACCCTCTCCGCCTCCAGTACCCGTTATGGTGGTTGAACCAATGCAGACTCCTATTTCTGCACCTGCCATTAGTCACAACTCTTACTGAAGGTTGAGGATCTTCTCTGGTACCTCCCCACCCCCAAGGGAGGATGACTGGGAGACCTGGATAGACTATGTTGCCCCAAGTGCTAGAATGGCAATGCTGGGAAGCCAGCGAAAAGAGGGTTAGTGAGAGCCTCCGAGGTCCTGCCCTGGCTACCATCCGCTAAACGGGCCAGTAACCCTGAAGTGACTGCACAGGCCTATCTTGAGGCCCTGGAGAATGTGTATGGGAGCCCAGATTCTGATGAGGACCTATGGTGGAGAGTAAGAGATGCACAACAGTACCAAGGGAGTTGTTGTCTGTGTATGTATCTCGGCTGGAAAAATTGTTGCAAGAATGCCTCAGAAAGGGTAGTTTGCCAGCGATTGAACTGGACCGAACCAGGCTGGACAGGATCCTTAAGTCTGCCCCTTCAGAACTGCTGTTGCTTCAGTTACGCCTGGCAAATCGACTGGAATCCCCACCCTCCTATGATGAGTTAATGAGAGAAATTCGAGGAGTTGAGAAAAGGCGACCTCGGGAGGGACCTGCACCAATAGCTGCGGCTACGACCCGAGTGACTGAGGGTGGCCCATCAAGTGAAGTTCAGGGGCAGAGGTTGGCAGTCAATGAGTGCTCTGACAAGGAAAAAGATATGCTACAATGGGGCGAACTGTTGAGAGAGAGATCCGGGAATTCAAAAACAGTCCCTTTATGAAGGCCACGCCTGCAAGTACGGGCCTCAACCTATATCCGACTGCATCTGCTATGGGGGTGGGGGTACCCACCCATGTATCTCCTGCTGATAACAGCTCCAAACTCAATTCCTTGACCATGGAAGTGGAGAAACTGACGAGATGTCTCCAAATGCTTATCACGCCTCAGACAGAGATGGCACCAAGGTTTCCAGTTAGTAATACCCCCGCCCTGGCTCCCAGTGTGGTGCCTCGGCCAGCTCAAACTCCAGAAAATATGTTTTGCTATAATTGTGGGAAGGATGGGCACATGAAACGAGAATGCCGGTCCCCAAAAGACACTGACAAAGTTGCATATAGGCTACAAGGAGAGCTTCGGAGAACAAATCAGTGGTTAAGAGGTGCACGAAATGATCCCAGTGAGGGCACCAAAAATGCTAATTCACGTCCTTTTGTGGCAAGGTCAGTTGCCCAGGCCCCCACTACCGCCTCTCCAGACTGGTCCAGAATAGTGGGTCCTCCACATGGAGACCACTGTAAAGGTGAATGGAGTGTCTACAAGAGCTGTATTAGACAGTGGCTCCCAAGTGACAATTATGTTCCAGGATTGGTATCAGAAGCATTTGTCAGATGTACCCTTACAACTATTAGAAGGACTGCATGTATGGGGTTAAGTGAAGGCCTACCCCTATTCTGGGTATATCCGAATTTGGCTGTCTTTCCCCACCTCCGTGGCTGGAGTGCCGAACAAGTAAGACCCTAGCCTTAGTGTGTCCCCCACTGGACTGTATGATGGTGTCCCTTTGTTGATTGGAACAAATGCTCATATGTTCGGAAGGCTGGCACAGTTGTGTTATGAAAAACAGGGGTCAAAGACTAGTAGAGCTTTAAGAGTTCCAGCTTTAATTAAGAAGGCCTATGAGGCACAGAGAGATGCTGAAAAATAGAACCAGAGGAACCGGTTGGAATTGTATGGAAGAAGGATCCTGAGTCTCTGATCCTGGGCCAAATGCCCAGTGTACCTTACAGGAGAGGTCCGGATCAGAAAGGATGTTAAGAATAAAATATTAATGTTGGATGCACCAGGCGATGGAAAATTGCCAGAGGGACTGCTGGTCAAGCCTAGTATTTTGCCCGCTAGAGCCGCACTTCTGCCAGAAGGGTAATGGTCCAAGTTCATAATGTGTCTGAAAGAGACATTCGAGTAAATAGAGGTTGCATCCTGGCTAATGTGCATTGTGCAGATACTGCAGTGCTACCCAGCAGCAAGAGTTCGAGGAAGAATGACAGAGTAACGCCTGACTTGTTTGATTTCGGCGACTCCCCGTTGCCAGCTGAATGGAAAGTGAGGATCAGTGAGAAGCTTGCCCAGAGAGACCAGGTGTTTTCTTTAAAGGAATGGGATGTAGGATGCATGCAAGGAACTGAGCACAATATCCGGCTGCATGACGAAAGACCATTTCGTGAGAGGTCTCGACGCCTGGCACCTGCTGATATAGATGATGTGAGACGGCATCTGCAAAAGATGTTAGCTGCTGGTGTAATACAAGAATCCAGAAGCCCTTATGCTTCCCCCATTGTGGTAGTGAGGAAAAAGAATGGGACAGTAAGGATGTGCGTGGATTATCGCACCTTAAACCGGTGGACTATCCCTGATCAGTACACAATGCCCCGCATTCAGGATGCTTTGGACTGCCTAAATGGGAGCAAGTGGTTCTCTGTGCTGGATCTCCGCAGTGGGTACTACCAGATCCCGATGGCCCCAGAGGACCGTAAGAAGACAGCCTTTATCTGTCTGCTTGGCTTCTATGAATTCATGAGGATGCCTCAAGGGATTTCAGGTGCCCCAGCCACTTTTCAACGATTGATGGAGCGTGCAGTGGGGGACATGAACTTACTAGATTGTCTGGTATACCTAGATGATGTTATTGTGTTTGGCAGCTCACTGGAGGAACATGAGAGCAGATTATTTAAGGTATTGGACCGACTGGAGGACTTTGGCCTTAAACTGTCCATTGATAAGTGTCAATTCTTTCAAACATCAGTAAAGTATGTGGGACACATAGTATCCACTGAGGGAATAGAGACCGACCCAAGTAAAGTTGAGGCCTTGACCACCTTGCCACAGCCCAAAAATCTAAAAGAACTGCAAAGATTCCTGGGATTCTGTGGTTATTATCGGCGTTTCATCAAGGACTATTCAAGAGTGATCCGCCCTTTACTTAACCTTACTCAAGGGTATCCCCAACCCACAAAAAATACCAAAAGTCAGCGTCCCTCAAGACTGAAAGAGTGTATTTTCATCCGGTGAAGTATTTGGGGCCCGCTGGACCTTGATTGTGAGACTGCTTTTCATGAGATCATATATCAACTTACCCATGCTCCAGCGCTGGCCTATGCCGATCCAAGAAAACCTTACGCCCTGCACACTGATGCTAGTTGCAAGGGTTGGAGCTGTGTTGTACCAAGAGCATGAGAATGGCCTGAGACCAGTGGCCTTGCCAGTAGAAGCCTGACCCCATCCGAAAAGAACTATCCTGTACATAAGTTAGAGTTCGTACTTGAAGTGGGCTATTGTTGACCAATTCCATGAGTACTTGTATGGGGCTAAAATACTAGTAAAACTGACAAAATCCTTTGACCTATGTGCAGACCTCAGCTAGTTGGATGCCACTGGCCATAGGTGGCTTTCTGCATTATCTACATATGACTATGCTCTCGAATACCGAGCAGGTCTGAACCACATAGATGCTGATGCTCTCTCCTGGAGGCCTGTTCCCCAGAATGATTGGGTCCGATTGGCAGAACCTGACATTCGGGCACTCTGCCGAAGTTTGACAGGAGGAACAAATGTCCACGGACGCAGTGGACTGCATGGTGGATTGCTTGGGACCCTCTGAGAATTGCATACCTGCTGCTTATTGCCACTTTTCTGCAATAGACATTGGTGCACTGCCTCAGCTGGACAATGACAGTATTCATGGCTCAACTCGCGATCCCATGATCAAACAGCTTTAGAAGCCCTCTATGCAGGAAAAGATGTGTCCAAATTACGCTCCACTGATTTGAGAACTGCACTGTTATACAAAGAAGGTCCTAAGTTGAAACTGATCAATAAACTGTTATACAGAGAAACAGTAGACAGAGGGGACAAGTAGACAAACAACAACTAGTGCTGCCTACTGCCTTCGAGACTCAGTACTGATGTCCTTGCACAACCACATGGGGCACCTTGGTATAGACAGAACACTTGACTTGGTGAGATCCAGATTCTATTGGCTAAGATGGGGGCTGATGGAGCAACACATTCGAACTTGTAGTTGCTGCTTACAGAAAGCTTTGCCCCAGAGGGCTGCCCCCCTTGTTAACATAACCACCAGTGCACCCATGGAGCTGGTCTGTATTGATTTTCTGATTTTGGAGTCAGATCAAAGAAATATCAGTAATGTGCTGGTGGTCACTGACCATTTCACGAGATATGCCCAAGCTTTCCCCACCAAAGACCAGAAAGCATCCACTGTGGCCAAAGTACTTTAGAAAACTTTTTGTTCACTATGGGGTTCCACAAAGAATCCATTCTGATCAAGGGAGAGACTTTGAGAGTCGTCTGATCAAAGAGATGCTTTCTCTGTGGGGAGTGCAGTCCAGAACCACTCCTTACCACCCCTAGGGGACCCACAGCCTGAACGCTTCAACCGCACTTTGCTAGATATGCTAGGCACCCTGCACCCAAAGGACAAGCCTAGATGGAGCCAACAAATTAGCACCCTGGTACATGCTTATAACTGCACCAAAAGTGATGCCACTGGTTCTCCCTACCGCCTGATGTTTGGAAGAGAAGCTCAACTACCGGTAGATGTGTGTTTGGGGTCTCTCCTGATGGGGTTCAAGCTGACAACTATTTACAGTATGTGCAAAAGTTAAAGGCCCAGCTAACTCATGCGTACCAACTAGCAAACCATGGCTGCCAAAAGAAATCTGGCCAACAAAGAAAGGTATGATAAAAGGTGAAAGCACAGGAACTCCAGGAGGGAGATCGGGTATTGCTAAGAAATCTGGGACTGCATGGCAAACACAAGATTGCTGACAGATGGCACCATCTCCTCACATTGTAGTGGGCAAACTAGATGATCTGCCAGTGTACAAAGTAAGGCCTGAGAATAATTCAAAAGATGTAAAACAATGCATAGAAATCATTTACTGCCTATTGGACAAATCTTGATTGAGTCTGAGCCCCAGAAGATGCCCCTCTGGACCAGTGACTAGAGCTGCTGCTAAGAAAAGATCAAGAAAGTCTGCACCCACGAAGCAAAGTTAAAGTGTTCCCTCCACAAGTCCCAGTTGAGCATGACTGTCAGTCCATATCGGAAGAAAGTGAGAGTGACTTTGAATACTATCCTTCTTCGAACTGAGTCAATTGTTTGAGGCAATCCCTAGTCAATACTGGAGAAGCTGGGCCTTCTGGACTGTCTAAGCCCCAACTTCGTCCCTGGAGCCAATCTCCCAGAAGTGAAGTGCAAAGCATCAGATCAGATGAAATGGAATCATTGTGCATGGTTGAACTGTTTGAGCTTTCAGGGGAGGAAAATGATGGATTGGGGCAGACTGGTGATACACCAGAACTAGAAGAGTATTTTGAGTGCTCTGACAGTCCACTGCCAGTGTCCGAAAGCTCTCCATGCGAGCCAAATGTTGTGGACTCAGAAACTGTAACTCCTGGAGCTGAAAGTGCCCCAAGTACTAGCCTCTCTACCCCCATGGAGACCCCTGACAAGTGAGGACAATGCTGAAAATGAGGCTCAGAGTGCAGAGACTGTAACAGTTCCCCTAGAAAGACTGGTCGAGCTGTAAAGCCTGTGGTGCACCTCAGTTATGATTCACTTGGGAGGCCTGTGGACTTGCCTCTCAATGTTGTCCATAAAGGAGTGTATGTCCCCGAGCTCATTGCCCAAACTGGCGTCCAGTGCTAACTCAAGTTACTTGTGTTGCCCTCTAAGTATGGTGCCCTTGCCCGTCCAGCCCCAAGGTAACTGATAGGGAAGGTCCCCCTCTCTTAAGGTTTCATGTACAAGAGGTAATAACTTGAGTTATGGTACAATGTGTGTATAATACTGTGTAAAGAGTGACGTACTGCAATGTTTCAGAAATGTGTTCTTGGTAAAATGATGTATTGACTGATGATTACATGTGTGAGCCTAATGCAAATGCATATGGTTGCAGTTGAAACTTATGGGGGTACTTGCTTGACGCGGACGTCAAGCTTTCCCAGGCCAGGAAGGGTGTAACCCCCCTGCAAATGGGGGTTCCCAAAAGACTTCCAGGAGCTTGCTTGAATGCTCCAAGCCTGAATGGTGTTTGGCGTTTAAGCCATTTATCAGTGAGTGTTTTTAGAGCCTCTGGTACTGTCTCTTTAAGAGCTGTCTGCTTGCAGACATAATTAGTTTGTATGGGGGACTGTGTGCTTCTCTGTTTGAGTACCACTCAAGTTGCTGCCAATTCACTCCATTTCTGCAGTCACTAGGAGTGCAAAGGAACCTATCTGAAAGATGTAACTGTTTGCCAGAAATCATTTAGAGTAATAATGAAATTACAGTTTGTCTAACCTGCTTTCTTTGCAGTCAGAACTGTGTCTGCCTAGTTCCCCATTCTGGTTTTGAACTGCTGAACTGGACCAATCAGTGTGGGGTAAGCTAGCTCTAAAATGGTGCCTTGACGAATCAGAACTTGGACTCATAATCTGAGCCAGCCACAAGAGGATTGTATGGGCAGTGACTCTGGGAGATGTAGTTTAGACTTCGGCACCTTTTTGGACCAACAGGAGCAGTCTATTGTGAGTGACAGCCAATCCAGTCAAGAACTGGGAGGAACTCAAAGGAAGTGCCCGGTTTTGTCTGTTGGAGTTTCAGTTTTAGCTCTGGCAGTGAAGGGGAAAGGAACCCTGTGCTCTTTCAGTGCACAGTTTTAGTCGGGAAACATGTGTAAGGTCTGGAGTTCTGGTCTGCAGCTTGTGTAACTGCTTGTTAGGACTGAATCCATCCTGTGAAGAGAATCAAAGGATATCTGAAGAGTAGAAACCAAGCTCACCCTGTAGAAGACTGGAGAAATTGCTGAATTGCACTTGATCTGTCAGGAACTGAATCTGCTGTGTGTTCTCCCGGGTATTGTGCAGTAATTGCGATCGGGATAGAGAAGCAGCCTGCCTGGTATAGTACTTTTTTTTTGCCATATAAATGTGTGAGGAGTCGCGTGGAGCTCAAGAGTAGCCCTGCTGACGTTGAAGGACCCTATCTGTTTGGAGGTTGTGAGTACTAATTCAGGGTCGCTCCCTGTTGAATTGCCACATTGAATCCAAATAGAATCACTGTACTGCTGACTGTTTAAACTAATTTTTCTTTTCACTGTGTGAAAGGGCCCCTACCAGCTGCCACGGTTTGGACTAGCCACTAGGGCTTGGGTACCCAGGGACAGTAACTGGTAGGGATAGGCCTAAGCACAGAGCCATAGGTAGATAGTAAAGTGATAAGCTAATTAACCTGATTTCCCCTGTCCTTGTTATATCCCCTAAATAAATCAGAGCTGCTTGTTTCAGCAAAGTTATACTGCCTGAGGTATTTGTCTATGTTAAAGTACTGTACTGTGATTGTTGCACTGTATCTTATTTCACAGAGGTCCCAGTGCCGAACTAGTCCTGGGGTATGTATACTGTGAAGGTAATTCTGATATATTGTGTGGGCCACTAGTGGGAAGAAAGGGGGGTTGCAGTGTCCCAGAGGGCTGTGACCAAGTAAGTTTAACTATTGCAAACCCTGACCTCTGGGTGGAGGCACCCGCCATTGGATCCAGGCCCCTCAACCTGTTAGTGGCAAATCAGGCAGGGGTAGTAGCCCCTGGGATAGCTCCATCTAGGGGTTACATATGCTTCTGGTATATCGGTCACAGATGTCACCACCAGGCTTCAGTCAGACTTCTCCAGAGTCCAACACTGGTTTAACTCACATCAGCTCTTTTTAAACGCCAAGAAAACCGTCTCTATGACTTTTGGAACTAGGCAGAAACTTGCTAGGCCAACCACCTTACCTTCATTCCACGCTCTGGATGGGACGGTACTGGAGGACTCTCCCTCATTCGGGTATCTTGGTGTCTGGCTTGATAGACACCTAAACTTCTCATCACACATCAAGGCAATCCAGAAAAAAATCAAGCCTAAGCTCGGCGCCCTCTACAGAAATAGCAGCTGTATACCACTTTCGGCTAGGCGTGAGCTAGTACAGAAGAGTATCTTGCCTATATTCGACTACTGTGATATAGTCTATGGTGCTGCCCCTCAATCCTCCTTAGCCAAACTCAATTCTCTTTATAATTCCTTCTGCCGCTTTGCCCTTGATGCCCCCTACCACACCCACCACTGTGACCTTTACCAGTCCCTAAACTTCCTCACACTTCAAAATCGACGTACGGTTCATGGGGCCAAATTCATCTCGAAATACTGTCTCGGCTCTCTCTCCTTCTACCTCTCTGCCTCACTTAGTACCCACCCTTCTAACTGCTACTCACTGAGATCTGACAACCTACACACCTTCGCTATCCCCTCCAGAACCACATCCTCTGGCCAAAATGCTTTTTCACACCATCTTCCTATACTGTGGAATGCTCTTCCCCTGCAAATCTGCCACTTCTCATCACTGTTCTCCCTCAATACAGCTCTACTCAACTATCTGATCCCTAGCTGCTCTTGTTCCTGACCCTCCTGTATTCTCCTACTCTCCCTCCCACCCCTCCCTCTTCCCCTCTCCACCTAAGTTAGCACTAAAAACTTCCTAGCACTTACAACTGTGTCCTGTACTCAAGCTTCCTTCCCTTGTGTATTGTATTATTATGTATCCCCCGATTGCATTGTATTCCTGTATGTATCGACTGACATTTACTATATGCTACTGTCTCTGTACTGTACTATGCTTTGATTTTTTGTATCATTTAAACATGTTGTAACTTCAAATTCCCCTCTCCCCCAGAACGTACCCTGAGACGAGCATTAAGTTGCTCAGTGTACCCTTCCTGGTAAAACATTTCAATAAATAAATAAATAAATTACAAGTCTGGACATTATGTGCAAGTCTAACCATGGACAGGTACTTAAGTCAGAATGCTACAGAAAACCAAGCTCAGGGCACACCATTTCACAAGCCAAGTGTGCCCACCCACAGCACCTCAAAATAGTGATACCCTATGGTCAATTTATGCAACTGTGTAGGAACTGCTCCACTTTTGAGGATTTTGACCTGCATGCCAAGGACTTTGGTAACTGCTTCCTTGCTGGGGTTTATTCACAACATAGTATTGAGGAGGCTAGGAATAGAGCCAGGAGAGGTCCCAGAAGACTGGAGAAAGGCTCATGTGACCCCGCTCCACAAGAGTGGTAGCAGGAAAGAGGCGGAGAACTACATGTAACCCCCCTGCAAATGGGGGTTCCCAAAAGACTTCCAGGAGCTTGCTTGAATGCTCCAAGCCTGAATGGTGTTTGGCATTTAAGCCATTTATCAGTGAGTGTTTTTAGAGCCTCTGGTACTGTCTCTTTAAGAGCTGTCTGCTTGCAGACATAATTAGTTTGTATGGGGGACTGTGTGTTTCTCTGTTTGAGTACCACTAACTGCTGCCAATTCACTTCATTTTGCAGTCACTAGGAGTGCAAAGGGAACCTATCTGAAAGATGTAACTGTTTGCCAGAAATCATTTACAGTAATAATGAAAATACAGTTTGTCTAACCTGCTTTCTTTGCAGTCAGACTGTGTCTGCCTAGTTCCCCATTCTAGTTTTGAACTGCTGAACTGGACAATCCAATCAGTGTAGGAGTAAGCTAGCTCTAAAATGGTGCCTTGGACCGAATCAGAACTTGACTCATAATCTGAGCCAGCACAAGAGGATTGTATGGGCAGTGACTCCGGGAGATGTAGTTTAGACTTCGCGCCTTTTGGACCAACAGCAGCAGTCTATTGTGAGTGACAGCCAATCCAGTCAAGAACTGGGAGGAACTCAAAGGAAGTGCCCGTTTTGTCTGTTGGAGTTTCAGTTTAGATCTGGCAGTGAAGGGGAAAGAAACCCTGTGCTCCTTCAGTGCACAGTTTCAGTCAAAAAACGTGTGTAAGGCCCAGAGTTCCGGTCTGCAGCTTGTGTAACTGCTTGTTAGGACTGAATCCGTCCTGTGAAAAGAATCAAAGGATCTCTGAAGAGTAGAAACCAGGCTCACCCTGTAGAAGACTGGAGAAATTGTTGAATTGCACTCGGTCTGTCAGGAACTGAATCTGCTGTGTTTCTCCCGGTATTGTGCAGTAATTGCGATCGATAGAGAAGCAGCCTGCCTGGTATAGTACTTTCTTTTTACCATATAAATGTGTGAAGAGTCCTCGTGGAGCTCAAAAGTAGCCCTGCTGACGTTGAAGGACCCTATCTTGTTTGGAGGTCATGAGTACTAATTCAGGGTCGCTCCTGTTGAATTGCCACATTAAATCCAAATGGAATCATTGTACTGCTGACTGTTTAAACTAATTTTTCTTTTCACTGTGTGAAAGGGCCCCTACCAGCTGCCACGGTTTGGACTAGCCACTAGGGCTTGGGTACCCAGGGACAGTAACTGGTAGGGATAGGCCTGTGCACAGAGCCATAGGTAGATAGTAAAGTGATAAGCTAATTAACCTGATTTCCCTGTTCTTGTTATATCCCTAAATAAATCAGAGCTGCTTGTTTCAGCAAGTTATACTTCCTGGGGTATTTGTCTATGTTAAAGTACTGTACTGTGATTGTTGCACTGTATCTTATTTCACAGGAGGTCCCAGTGCCGAACTAGTCCTGGGGTAAGTGTATACTGTGAAGGTAATTTGATGTATTGTGGGGCCACTAGTGGGAAGAAAGGGTGCTGCAGTGTCCCAGAGGGCTGTGACCAAGTAGTTTAACTATTGCAAACCCTGACCTCTGGGTGGAGGCACCCGCCATTGGATCCAGGCCCCTCAACCTGTTAGTGGCAAATCAGGCAGGGGTAGTAGCCCCTGGGATAGTGCCATCTAGGGGTTACATACAGACCAGTCAGTCTTACCTCAGTAGTGGGCAAGATTATGGAGGCACTCCTTAAAGAAAGGATAGTGCAACACCTGGAATCCATAGGAGCACAGGATCCAAGACAGCATGGGTTTACAAAAGGAAGGTCTTGTCAAACTAATCTCATAGATTTCTTTGACTGGGTAACGAGAGTGGTGGACCAAGGGGGAGCAGTTGATGTTACCTACCTTGACTTCAGCAAAGCTTTCGATACTGTTCCACATAGAAGATTGATTGATAAGCTGGGTAGGCTCGGGGTGGGTCAGAAGTTGGTCAACTGGGAGGCAAACTGGTTGACGGGCAGAAAACAGAGAGTCGTGGTAAACGGTATGCAGTCAGAAGAGACGCAAGTCACAAGTGGAGTACCTCAGGGATCAATCCTGGGGCTAGTCCTCTTTAATATCTTTATCAGTGACATTGCAGATGGACTGGAGGGTAAGGTTTGTCTGTTTGCAGATGACACGAAGATCTGCAACAGAGTAGATGATCCAGATGGGGTAGACAGAATGAGAAGAGATCTGGATAAACTGGCAAAATGGTCGGAAGAGTGGCAACTGGGGTTTAATGCAAGATCATGCACATAGGGAAGAGAAACCCTGAAGCCACCTATAGGCTGTGTAGGGAGTTGCTGGGAGTCACAAGGGAAGAGAGAGACTTGGGCATCATCATCACCGATGACCTGAAATCATCCAAGCAGACCACTAAAGCAGTAGGTAAGGCTAGGGGGATGTTGGGGTGTATTAGTAGGGGTATCACAAGTCGGAAGAGGGAGGCAATAATTCCTCTTTACAAGACACTGGTTAGGCCCTATCTGGAGTACTGCATGCAGTACTGGAGGCCACACCTTCACAAGGACATTAACCAAATTGAAGCAGTCCAGAGAAGGGCAACCAAAATGGTGCAGGGACTGCATCAGAAAACATATGAGGACAGATTAACGGAGCTCAATATGTATACCCTAGAGCAAAGGAGGAAGAGAGGTGATATCAGGGTTACCACCTGTCCGGACTTTCTCAGGACAGTCCTGATTTGGGCAGCTGTGTCCTGCAAAAACACATGAAAAATACTAAATGTCCTGATTTTATAGTAGAAAAAATATTTAATAAATTTCCACTAAATGTTGCAGGAAACTATAATACCTTACTAAAACACCTTAAATGATAAGAAACAATGGAAGCAATTGGGAAACTACTGCAATTAGCCTTAAGTCTGATTATATAGAGAAAACAAGTCTGTTGCATCGGTCGAGATTACGTACTGTCCTGCGAAAAATCATGTTTCAGTAAGAAATGTCCCACTTTGGGCTTCTTAAAAGGTGGTAACCCTAGGTGATATGATCGAAACATTCAAACACCTCAAGCGCATTAACAAGGTGAAAGAGTCTAACATGTTTCAGTATAAGGAAAATGGCAGGACAAGAGGACACAGCATGAGATTAGAGGGAGGTTGATTGAGGGGTAATGTGAGGAAGTTATTTTTCACAGAAAGGGTGGTGGATGCATGGAACGGCCTACCTCAGGAAGTGGTGGATATGAATACAGTGCAGGGATTCAAACAGGCATAGGATAGGCATCAGGGAGCAATACAAATGAGTATGAATAGATAGGCCATTGACAGAGCAAAGGCCGATGGCACATTCATAAGGTAGAAAAAGAAATGGGCAGACTGGATGGGCCTTGCGGTCGTTATCTGCCATCGACATCTATGTTTCTATGTTTCTAGAAGAGTAGACAGAGTTTCTTTACTAAAATCTCAATCTAGGCCAGACAGAGCTCAAATGGTTTCATGGAATAAACATCTTGTCACTGAAGTTAATCACATTGCTACATCCTGCCACTGTACAGGTCATTTGCACCTGGAGTACTGTGTTCAGTTTTGGCACCCCTAGTTAAATAAAGATGTTACATTGCTGGAAGGGGTCCAATGCAGGGCAGGCAGGATGATCCTCGGTATGGAGGACAAACCCTACGAGGAGGGTATGGAATCTATGTCACCAGCCAACACGAAAGGGCCCAGGTTTACAAGTTTATGCAAGAAATAATATCCAACAAGATGGGCAGTATTGGGCAATAATGGACCACCCAGGGGCGTAATGAGGCCCAATGCTGCAGACGGAGGGCCTTATAGCCCCTGGGCAGTCCAGTATTGCCCATACTGCCACCCTGGAGGGTATTATTGCGCTTAGAAAATGGGCTAACTGTAACCTTTTTTTTTAAATATTCAACCATTTAATTTTTTTTTTAAAGAGAACAGTAATTTATAGTAGTTTGCTTAGCGAAATAGTCCCTCTACTGGTATTCTTGACAATCCTTATCAGTAGAGGGCAGCACAGCATTTCACTGTTTTGTTACTGGTGACAGTACCTCCAATCCTTGGCACTTGACCTCCCCCCCCCCCAACTTGCGTCCTGTTTTATAAAATTTGTTACTGAAGGTCGCGGTTAAAAGTTTATTTGCTTCCTCCTATGACAATAGCATGCCACTTGATCGGGAAGGGGAACGAAGTGCAGGAGAGGTACAGTACCTTGATCTGGAAGAGCAACGGAATGCAGAACAGCTAGTAAAAAAAAAATGAGCCGTGAAGCTGCTTTGCGGACCACAGGAGAGGTACGCTTTACTTCTTCATTGGGGAACCTGCTTTGTTTTTTCCCTCCCCTTTCGTTCTGTTGGTGATGAATGCAAACAGCTGAACAGCGATGATAATGCAGGCACAGGCTATCGAGAACACGTGCGTGTATGCTGCTGGATTAGCACTGAAATGAACTGTTGCATGTAGTCTTGCTTGGCAGTTCTGTTAAAAAGGAAAACAAAATCTGAGTTTTGCTTTGTTTGGTTCTGTGCCTACCTGTGGTGAGTCAGAGGTGGCAACAGGGGTTTTACGATAGGAAAACAAAACAAAAAAGACTTATTTTTCAAAAGTGAAACATGTACATAGATTTGTTTTTGCCACCTACTGAGTTGTGTCTGATGTAAGAATGAGTGTGTCTGGGGTGGGGGAATCATTCGCTCTCTCGCTAAGCAGTTAAAAAATGGTGGCAGTTTCAAATTTTGTGCCCAGTGCTTCAGCCAATGAGGAAGTAGGCTGGGCACAAGGATATGTGACTGGGCATGAGGTCGGCTTGGGCTGGCACTTTTTATTTGGTGGGTATCTATTTAAAGTTAATATACCCCTGTGGAATGGGCATCGACCAATCAGATGCCTCCAAATAAAAAACCCTTTTTCTAACAACTGTTCAGCCACTTACAGTATGTGGCATATGTTATTGACTGCCCTTGCCCTACCCTTTATGTGTGATGTACTATACATCCCCTTCACCAGTGTATTCAAGAGCACATCACATCTGTAATATGTGCCAACTCTGAGACCCCAGTTGGCCGCCATTTTGCTAGGTATCATAGTAGTGATCCAAATTCCTCTGACTAGAATGTGTTAAACCTTTACTAAGGGAAGGGGAACAGGATTAAGATTCAATTAGAAAAAAAAAAAAAAATGGATATGCATTCTAAATTCATTGTTACCGTCTGGTCTAAATGATTCACTGGCTAATAGTCCCTTCAGGGGCATAAGCAGGGGGGTGTTTAGGGTGTTCAAACACCCCCCCGAAATTACCTCAGAATGTTTTTAATAAATGACAGAGCTGGTGTGTGCTGGTCTTTAAAACGACGCTTCCCTCCATGTTCCGCACAATCCAAGGTGCTGCTGTGTAATGTTTGTGCTGTACACTCTGTAGACTGTTGCCTGGCTGGCTGGTGTGGCAGGCAGCCTGTTCTAGCCTGTTTGGGGGGGGGGTGCTGAGTGTGAGCAAATCCGTTGCTCTGCTGGTAGTCTGAGGCTCTACTGCTTCTCCTTGGCTCCTACTCTCTCAACACAGCAGCAGCCAATAGAAAAGTGCAAAGTAGAATTGGCGGCTTGGCACACCACCACACACAATGCACTGAGAGAGAGAGAGTGAAGAGTCGGTACAAGAAGGAGTTGTGGATGGCAGTGGCCTAAACACAAGGAGAAAGAACCTAGAGTGATTAATTGTTGAGCAGACTGCAGAGCGGGTAGTTTCTGTGGGAAGCTGTGAAATTAGCCAAGAATCGGTTGGCGGTCACCTCCCGGTCTGGAGAAATGGTAGAGCAGTGGTGATGGTCAGAGCCTTCAGCCCATAGTAGGTACTCACTCATGTGTAGGTGCCAGGCCTGAGGAGAAGAGGAGAGACTAGAGCAGCAGAACTCTGAGACAATGTGATGACTTGAGAACTTAGAGAAGGATTCAGCCGCACTAGCCGCCCTGCCAGCCCCATGGCCTGCCTGTCAGTCCCCTCCTCCCGTGGGCCTCTCAGACGGTCACCTACTCGCCTCGTCGGGTAAGGGTGTCCCTCCCCCAGAGACTTGTTAGCAGCAACAGCCTGTTTAACTAACATTTAGAAGGTTCCATCTTCTGTCAACTCGTCAGTCGTCTGTCGGGAGCCTGAAGCTGGAGCCTGGAGGTAAAAAAAAATTTACACTTGGGGGGGGGGGTGAAATGCATTTCAGCTCTCTCTATAGTTCTGCTGACCAGGCAGACCTCAAGGTCAAAGAAGACATAATATCCACAGGCAGGGCACCAGTGGGTGAACAAGAAGAGAGCGAGTCAGCGAGGTCTCACTCCTAGGCAGGCTAACTAATACTACTGAAGAATGGACCTGCCCTGCAGAGAACTAGAAGAGTAACAGATGACAACATCACCAAACAGTGCTTGTGTTCCACATTGCAAATAGAACTTGTTCAACTTTCAGCTTAAACCATGCTGAACACTGCAGTAGCTGCATAGGTGGTCTCACAATGGTGTTAAAAAACACTCTAGTACCATGACAAGAAAATAGAGAAGAGGTCTTCTCTATTTTCTTGTCATGATACCACAGTGTTTTTTAAGACCATTGTGAGACATTCTATGCAGCTACTGCAGTGCCTAGGCTGGATTTAATTTTAAAAAAACTGAGTTTATTTGTTTATTTCAGACACCTAGGTTGGTGGGGGGTGTTGTTCAGTTCTGGATAATGTAATGTTTGAGCTTTATGGTGAAATGAACAGCATTTTTAAATGCAATTCGGTCCCTGTGTATGTGTCCATTGCCTGATATAATAAAAAGTGTCCCTGGTGGCTAATAGTTCCACCCCCCATCTATTCCCTCATCTGATAAAACAAAAACAATTCCTGGTGGCTAGTGGTCCCTCCCCCCCACCTGATCACCCACCTGATGTAAAAAAGAATGTCCCCTGGTTCAGAGATTAGCCCCTCCCGCCTCCCATCCCAATCCCCTTTATAGTCAAGAAAACATTTCCCTTGTGGTCTATTGGTCCGTCCTCTTCCCTGATCGCTATCCCCATGAGAACACTAACAACATCTCCCTGGTGGCTTAGTGGTTCTCCACCCCATCCCTGATCTGCTGCTTGTATGAGACTGAACTGTGCCTGGTGACCAAGTGGCCCCCACCCCGGCAGGTAGTGCCCCAACACCTCGCTCCCCCCATCCTGGAACCAGGCCCTCATCTCTCCACCATGGGTGGCTGCCGACTGAGCTCTCAATGAGCATGTACTGTTTACAGTACACACTCATCGAATGGCAGCTCACTCTGAGCTGTCAATCAGTGTCAATGAGCGCATACTGCACACCGTACATGCTTATTGAGAGCTCAGTTGGTGGCCGGCCATGTTGGTGACAGGAGGGTTGTGCTGGTTTCTGGCTCAGACTGGGATGGAGGGAGGGGGGTGGTGGTTCTGCCTGTCCGGCTGGGTGGGGGGTCCACAAGACCACCAGGGACAGTTCAGTTTCATACAACCGGATCGGGGATGGGGACCACTAGCTACCAGGGAGATGTCATTAGTGTTCTCATGGGGATGGCGATTGGGGAAGGACCATCTCTTCTATTTTAGAATCAGATACAATTTTCTGCTAGTGTACTGGTGGCAAATATAATAGTATATCCAGTGACTGATATAATTACTATTATCTACTACTTATCTACTACTTCTGTTAGCACCCTTTGCAAACTGTGTGAGAGGCCTTTCGGCACCATGCATTTCTGCTTAAAGCTGGACCAGCATAACATTCTGTGGTGATTTGCATATGCAGCCCATGATGCTTTGCATTGTGTGGGCATGTGTGATTTTGTATTTTCTTGAAACTTGGCTTCCCAGCCAAATGCTCTTTGGGGTAACCCTTGCCTCAGTGTTTGCGCACAGAGGTTCTTTGTCTTTTAATTACTATTATAGTTGCTATATAAATATGAATCCCATCAGAATCTTTCTGGGTTGTGTTGTAACTTGTTCAGACAGTCACAGTAACAATATTACAAAAATAAAACACAGACACAGTAAGTAAAGTTGAGTGTGTGAAAAACAATTTTATTTAAAAATGTCTGGGACCTAAGGAGGTCATCAAACCACCCTGTTTGCTTTCATAAAAGGCATGAATGAGTCTGCCCCAAGCAGAAGTAGAAATAGAGGCAGTATAGTGCAGTGGTTTAAGGCTCTGAGCTGCACATCTGGAGACCTGGGTTTGAATCCCACAGCCCCCACTTGCATACTGTGTGACCTGAGCAAGTCACTTAACTTCCCTGTGCTCCCAGGTTGCACCTGTAAACAAGCTTTCAGCTTAGTGTGTCTCACCTGGTTAAACAATTGGGAAAAAAAAAAATAGTCCTGGTCCTGCTGCTGCTGCTGCGTCTTCTGCTCCTCCTGAGGCAGCTATCAACAAACTGCTACGTGAGGCTCATGGAACAGTGTGATTCTGGACTGTATCCCGTGACACGTAACCCCATGTCCTTATCTACTTTGCAGCTTTGGAATGAGAGGTAGGACTAGCTTGGGGACCCCAACCCTACTTCTCTCATTTCAAAGCATCAAACTAGATATGGACATGAGAAATCAAGATGGGAGGCGTCTAAGAGCCCAGGATGTGGGTGATGCCGGTCTATATAAATCTTTAACGACTAGTGGGTGTATAAGAAAGGGGTTTCAGGTCTGGAAAACGGGCCTGATCATTCAGGCCCATTCTCCCGACCTGGAACCCCTGCTCTATACACCCACTAGTCACTGAGGATTTATTCGGGTTGCCCCTGAAAAAGGGACTGTCTGGGTCTCAGTGGGCCTACCCGGTTACCAAAATTTAAATAAAAATAAATAATTAAATAATAATAAAAATATATACTGGCAATGGCATCAACCACATTCTATTCATTTCGCAGTAGTGTCTGTGTATAAAGGTCCCACCTCCTTTACAAGTGGTTAGTCTCCTCTTCTACCTGCTGTGTTAGTAACGCTTGCCTGGTAACAAGGCATTGTACCACCATGTACATGGCTGATGGTGGAATGTCAGGCGATACTAAAGGATTAAGGCCAGTTGCACAAGTAAACAAGAAAGGATTACGGTAAGAGGCTTGCGTCTAAAGTGACGCCACTCTGTCACGCCTCTTCCCGTCTATGCCCGAGTCACCGAATAGTTCATAGAATAGTCATATAATAGTTATAGTAATGTACAGTACAGTGTGTGCAAAGTACCACATTGGACCCAGGGGAGTGTTGGGGGGTGGAGTGCCCCCACAGAAGATATAAACAGTTCACTAAACAACTAAACAACAAAAGAAAGAAGATATTAGGGGAGTACATAGCAACAATAATTTAAGTCATAGGACCCGGGGGTCGTGGGGGACAGAGTGCCCCCACAGAAGATATAAACAGTTCACTAAACAAAAGAAAGAAGATATTTGGGGAGTACATACAACAGTAATTTAACTCATAGGATCTAGGTATAGATAGATCTCACAGAAGAAAGAACAAACAAATATTGTCTTAGTTATTTAAAAAAAAGAAGTCTAAATATTGATTATTCTTTCTTCTGTGGGGGTGCTCCACCCCCCACAACCACCCCCGGGTCCCCAGTGGTTATTCTGTATTCAGTAATATTGTATCCGAGATAAAAATAATTTCTCTGCTTTTACTGTCATGCCTGCTTTGTTTGTGGTGATTGTGTAGAAAGCGCATGCAGTTTCACTCGCTCTCCGGCTGTTTTCACTCACTTGCGCAGCTTCAAGATACAAATTACCATGAAGGCTCTGAAAGCTGCGCAGCGATGCAATCTGGCCTTAATCCTTCAGTATCGCTGGAATGTCATGCCACCAGCACCAGGTCAACCTCCATAACTCACCCACGTTTTCTGTCATGGTTTCCTAGTTGTCTCCCCCCCACCTCCACACATGTTACTAAGTGAGCAAGTGTGTGCTCCTTTTGTATATTTGTATGTCAGGGGTCATGGGTCGATTTTAACATTGTTTTACTAGCCCAAAACCTAGTGCAAATTGTCCAGGGCTAGTGCAGCTAAATCTCTACTTGGCCATCTTGACTAGTACAGTTTTTCCATTGCTGTTATTGAAGTTAAAGTCCCTAATTTAGCAGGCTCAGGCTGTACCCCTCATGCTAATCCCTCTTACTGTTCCAGATGGCCTGGTGTGATTAACAGCTCATTAAGAGCAGCAATTATCTGGTAGCTGAAGAGGGGCTTCACACAAAAAAACATTATCACGCCACTGTTAGGACATTCAGCTAGTGTCCAGGTTGTGATCAAGGGTAGAAGGATAGAGTGCTGTTAAGACAGCAGCTCCCAGTTTTCTGAATGTGTCTCTGTGTCTGACAATATTTTCCTACATTTTGAATGCTTGTATCTAACATTTCAATGACAAAATGTAAGAGGTAAACAAGGTCTGCCCTGCAGGTGGTGTGTCTTATCCCAGCATCACCACATCCACTCAATCTCTCCTCCAAGCCTCTCAGCTCTGTACTTTCCCTGGGCATCACTGCAGACCAAACTCTAAAATGACCATCCACAGATCCATAGCTGCCATTACCGGCAAGTGAAGGGGGTCCCCAACCCTTCTAAATGGGCCATGCCAGTCAACACCATCCATACGTAATCTGAAGGGTAAAAATAGGCATTCCTGCCTTTCTTGGTGTGCATCGTTCATTCTATTCTAGTGTCAGTGGCTCAGTAGGTAGCACACTCGCATCTGAGGCCTGGAGATCAGAAGGCTGTGGGTTCAGTTCCCACATCTGGCACTTGGGTTAATATCCCAATATTGACACTGTAGTGCAACATGCGGGGGGTGCTTCACTTCTGAGGTGCCCTCTTTTGGATGATATGATAAACCGAGGTCCCACCTGCCTGGATTGGTGGTAGTTCAAGTGGATGCTAAAGATCCCATGGCACTTATTGAAAAAGAGTAGGGGAATTTCCCCAGTGTCCTGGCCAAATTTCTCCCTTTCACTGAATATACCACCAACAGCTTAATCTGGTTCAATTTCAGTTGCTTACCATCTGTATCCTCCGGTCACCCCTGAAAAAGGGACTTCTAGGCCCAGTAGCCTTACCGGGTCAACAAAATTCAATAAATAAATATTTAAAGAAAGCGGTTGTACAGCATTATACATGTGTACTGTATCCTTTGGTGCTGATGAAAGGAAAATGTTTTAAAACTTTTTTATTGTTGGGGCAGAACATGTTTCAATCAATACTTTACAGATGAAGATGTCATGCAGTTTTCTGTTTCCCAAGCCCCTTGGGTTGTGGTGATCAAAAGTTACCATTATAATTGTGGCCTAGTAGTGCAATCATCCGTGGGCTAGAGCAGTTTGTTATCAACTTGTCTTGTGGCTAGGCTACAGCCAGTTGTCCACAACCATTGGAGCGTCTGCAGACTGTAATGCCAACTAGAGTCTACACTCCCCGATCCACACCCCTGATTCCATGGGGAAAAACAATTCCCCTGAAATTAGGGGTGGGTACATGAAACAAAAGTGTGTTTTTTCTTCAGGAACTGCCCCAAAACTCTAAAACTCTCCACAGAGCTTCTGGGGCCTAGTGGCCCCAGACCCCCCAGCCACAACATTTATGTAGAAATATTTCAAAGATCACAGTATATTACAAAAACTGCATATGGGTTGGGTGGTTGATGGCACTGTTGGATAGCCAGTTGTCAACAACCATTGGAGGTTCTGCAGACTGTAATGCCAACATCTCCCTCCTCTTCTCTCTTCCCTTGCAACCCACCCCACTTCTGTCCACCCCTCCATCCCCTGCTACTTCCCGTCTCTCCACCACCCCCACCTACCATTCTACCCCACTCACCTCCCACCTACCATTCCACCCCTGTCCTGCTCCTCTCCTCCTGTCTCCCCCTCCCTATCACCCTATCTCTTGTTGCTCCACCCCAGACTACCTAGCACTTATCTTTCTGTTCTTGCACTCACGATAATGTCAAATCCTTGACTGCCTACCCCCCTTTTCCCCACCGCTCCCCCTCTTATCCCCCACCCCTTGCTCCACTTATGTCACCCCTAGCATGGTTTTCATTTGTATCTGTGTCTTTCTATATATACACCTGTACTGTTAATTGTGCATTGTTATTTGCCACTGACTGTTTGCTACTTTGCTAGTCTATACACATGTACTGTCTTTTGCTAATAAGTTAACCTCCAGACTTGTATTGTATCTTACCTCTGCTTACTTCTATGCTAACCTCCTGACATTGTATTGTATCTTACCACTGTTTTGCTTGCACCCATTGCTGACGCGGAACCTTTGTAAAAGAACCCTTGGTTCAAAGGTATTTGTAATCCTAGTAATAAATAAATAAAAAAAAGAAATTAAAAAATTAAAAAAAATAAACAAGAATCTCCCACAGCCCGGATTCCATGGGGAAAAAAATTCCCCTGAAATTAGGGGTGGGGTTAGGGTACATGTAACAAAAGTGCTTTTTCTTCCAAAAACCCTTCAAACTCACCACAGAGCATATAACCCCCCCCCCCAGACCCCAGGCCACAGCTTTTATGTAGAAATATTTCAAAGATCATAGTATATTACAAAAACTGCATATGGGGTGGGTGGTTACATAGATACATAGACAGTGTCGGCAGATAAGGGCCTATGGCCCACCCAGTCTGCCCATTTGAGCTTGTAAGTTCAGTTTATGTTTTCCTAGAAGTCTGTTGCCCCTTACCCTTGACCTCCAGAATTCCTTTATGTCTATCCCATGCATTCTAAATCCCATGATTGTTTCAGCCCCCACCACTTGCTCTGGCAGGGTGATCACTGTCCACCACCTGCTCTGTGCAGAAATTTCTTCCTCACGCTTCCTCTGAATTGTCCTCCTCCAACTTCATCCCATGCCCTAGTCCTGGAACATCTTTTTCGCTTAAAAATAGTGTATTCCTGAACCCTGTTCCTCCCTGTAAGATACTTGTATGTCTCTATCATATGCCTTCTCTCCCTCCTCTCCTCCAGGGAGTACATGTTCAGTTCCTTCAACCTGTCTTCATAGGACTTGTGATGCAATCCATGCACCATCTTTGTTGCCCTCCTCTGAACCTTCTCTACCCTGTCTATGTCCTTACGTAGGTATGGTCTCCAGAACTGTACACTGTACTCCAGGTGGGGCCTCACTAGTGTCTTGTATAGTGGAATTATGACCTCGCTTTCCTGCTGGTGATGCCCTGCCTATACATCCCAGAATCCTATTTGCTTACCTGCTGCCTTGTCACATCAGCCCCTACCTGAGGTCATCAGAGATGATAACCCCAAGATCCCTTTCCTGCTTGGTGCATGCTATATCCTCACCCCCCCAAACTGATATATTGTGCCAGGGTTTTTGTGCCCCATATGCATTATCTTGCACTTCTTTGCATTGAATTTCAACTGCCAAACCCCTGACCATTCTTCAAGTTTCTGCAGGTCCCTTCTCATTCTGTCTACACCCTCTGGTGTGTCTACTCTGTTACAGAGGTTTGTGTCATCAGCAAACAGTGAAATTCTGCCTTCTAGGTCCTGAGCAATGTCACTGATGAAGATGTTGAATAGGACCAGTCTCAGCACTGATCCCTGTGGTACCCCACTGGTCACTCTTCCCTCTGTGGAGTGACAGCCATTTACCACCACCCTCTGTATCCTGCCGCCCAGCCAGTTACCTACCCACCACACTACTGTCCTGCCCACAACCATATTCTCCAGTTTGTGTAATAGTCTTCTGTGTGGCACAGTGTCAAGGCCTTGCTGAAGTCCAGATAGGCCATGTCCACTGCCCTCCCTGATCCACCTCCCTAGTCACCCAGTCAAAAATTCAATGAGGTTGGTCTGACATGACTCCCTGGTGAAACCACATGCTTGCCTTGGGTCCTGTAGTCCATTGACAACCAGATGTTCCACCAATCTCTCCTTCAGTAGTGCTTCCATGATCTTCCCCACTACCGAGGTGAGGCTGACTGGTCTGTAGTTCCCAGCTTCCTCTTTGTTCCCACTTTTGTATAAGGGGACTACATCTGCTGTCCTCCAGTCTTTGGGTACCTCCCTTGTTTCCAGTGATCGGCTAAACAGGATAGCCAGAGGTTCAGCCACTACCTCTCTTAGTTCTTTAAGGACCCTGGGATGCACCCCATCTGGCCCCATTGCTTTATCAACTTTTATTACTTCCAGTTCCTTCAGGACCCTTTCTCATGTAAAGGGACTTGTGACCATTTCTGCACCATTCTCACCCCTTGTACTCCCTTCAGACCCATTACCCTCCTCTTCCTCAGTAAAGACTGAGCAGAAATACCTGTTCAATATGTCAGCTTTACTGTTGTCATCCTCCACGCGGCCCCCATCCTCCCTCTTCAGTCTCACTATCCCTCTCTTTGTCTTTCTTTTTCACTTATGTACCTGTAAAGGTTTTGTCCCCTCTACCCACTGATTTTGCAATGTGTTCTTTTGTCTGAGCTTTGGCTTCCCTTACTGACCTCCCTTTGCTTCTCCTGGTACTTCTCCCTATCCCCTTCTGCCTGTGTCTTTTTGTATTGCCTGAATGCAATCTTTTTGGCTTTCACTTTCTTTGCTACCTCTTTGGAAAACCATAATGGTCTCCTCTTCCTTTTCCTCTTGCTAACCCGCTTAATGCATAATGCCATGGGATCTTTAACATCCACTTGAACTACCACCAATCCAGGCAGATGGGACCTCGGTTTAACGTCTCATCCGAAAGACGGCACCTCAGAAGTGCAGCACCCCCCTCATGCTGCACTGCAGAGTCAGTACTGGGATATTAACCCAAGTGCCAGATGTGGGAACTGAACCCACAGCCCTCTGATCTCCCGACCTCAGAGGCGAGTGTGCTACCTACTGAGCCACTGACACTGACCATATCGCACTTTTGGATAGCAAGTTGTCCTCAACCATTGGAGGTTCTGTAGACTGTAATGCCAACCAGAGTCTGACTCACACAACCATGATTCCATGTGAAAAAAAAAATTCCCCTCAAATTAGGGGTGGGGAACATGTAACAAAAGTGTATGTTTTCTTCAAGAAAAGCCCCAAAACTCACCACAGAGCATTTAAACCCCCTAGAGCTTCTGGGGACCACAACCCCCGGCTTTTTTTTGGCCCATTTCAAAAATATCATATCTAAACACCCCCCAAAAAACAATTCTGGCTATGCCCTGATTCCCTTCCTTTAGCATACAGGCCCTTAGTTTATCTGCCCTCCAATAACATTCTGTATTACCATTTTTATCAATGTTTTTTGGAGAATTATCAGTAGGATTATCTTTGTACCTGCCTGGATGAGCCTTTTGATTATCCTTGTAATAATCTATGAATGTCTTTATTTGTTTTCAGGAACTGACACTATATTATGACTTGGGTTGCTTATTGTATATATTTTGGTGCATTTCCTGTTCTTTTGATGCCATTGGGATCCTATTTTGAATCACTCGCATCAAATGTCTTATTCCTTTAACCTAGATTTTTACATTTTGGGATATCGTATCAGTGATATTTTGGCACTATCATATCTTTCTTGCCACTTTATTTCCAATCCCCTTTCCTCCCACACCTGCTTTTTCCAAAAAGAATCCCCCCCCCGATCTCACCTTTTTCCACCACCCCACCTTCACCCCTGCATGCTACCTGTTCTCTGTACCCTATGTATGAAAATATGAAAAATGCCAGAAGAGCCAGCCCATCTGTGCAACGGTAGCCAGCGACCGAGGTTTTGAAGCGAACTCTGGGTCGTGGGGGGCAGGTCAGTTGGAGGAGGACTGAGCATTCCACAGGATATGCTCCTTCTCTGGGGAGGGAGAGTAGCTGTTCCCACTGCTGTACTTTCACCTGGGTGCACACGGGTGGTAGTGCAGATTGGGGACACCAGGGGAGGGATGGACATCCACCAGGTCCGGTGCGGTGCCACATCTTTGTGTGAGCATGCACATTGGACCCCTTCTGCATGCTGATGTCCGTGGGGCACTGGGAGAAAAAAGGAAAAATGGACCCTACACCCATAGATGATGGAGTGCCTGGCACCATCCTGGATCTTCCCCTGCCTGTCCCATGGTGATGGCTTCACGACACAGTGACGAAGTTTGTTGAGGGGCAGATGTTAGCCTGAAGAGTCTGCCTTCCACCAAATCCCCACCTTGGAGTGGGGGGACCACGGCTCCATAGAGGAAGGCCCCAGCACCGGATAGTAGGTAACTTACTCGCCTTGGGGGTGCCTAACTATAAAGTTATAAGTTATATTATGACCAACCACTCTTTTGGATAATGTTCTACTCCTATATGTTACTCTTATTGTCATGATGTACTATATCCTATATGTTTGTTACATTTGTCATGATGTACTTGCATCTTTCCTGTACAATTATCTGTATCCCTATGTTGTATTCTCCCGGGTCATTCCTGAAAATAGGCATAATACTTGTCTAGTGTACTTACCCGGTCAACAAAAGCTAAAATAAATAAAAAAAAATGCCTTGGCATCTCCCGAAGGAGTTGTGTGCAGGTGGCAGAGGGATAAACAAACAAACAAAAAATGCCAGAAGAAAAAGGCCAGAAGGTCTATCTTGTCTGCTCATTATGCAGATTCCTCAGTGATTACTGAGAAGTCTGCCCCCTTCCCTATTAAGAGTTCCCCCTCCCCAATTAGGAGTCCCCCCCCATGACTTTGCACTTTTTGGCATTGTACCCCAGTTGCCAAATACCTGACCACCTCTCAAGCCTGGCAGGATCATCCCTGAGATCCTGTATTCCCCCCTCTGTGTCTACCCACCAACAGAGTTAAGTATTGTCTGCAAACAGGCAGATCTTACCCATTACCTCATCTGCAATGTCACTAAAAAATATATTATACAGCACCAGACTGGGCAATGAACCCTGTGGGACCCCGCTAGTGCCTGCTCTAGTCCGTGAGAATTCCCCCCGACCACTACCCTCTGACTTCAATCCTGAAACCAGTTTTTTACTCATGTTTTTAGCTTTATCCCTACCCCAGATCCGCCAGCTTCCTGATGAATCTCTTGTGTGGAGCAGAGTCAAAAGCCTTACCAAACTCCAAATACAGGATGTCCACTATCTGGCTCTTATCCCCTGTTTTAGTCATCAAATCAATGAAATCAATCAGGTTTGTTTGGCAGGATCGCCCTGCTACAAACCCATGCTGCCTCTCACCCTGGAGTCCATCCTCCAGAATTCTCCAGAAAGCATATCAGTCTTTCCTTTAGTATGGCCTCCATAAACTTTTCTACTGTCGAGGTCAGACTGACTAGTCTATAGTTGCCAGGGTCATCCTTCAGCCCACTTTTGTTGAGTAGTACTACATGCACTGTTCTCCAGTCTTAGGGTATTTTCCCGGGCATCAGTGAGCTGTTAAACCGATTCATCAGGGGACCTGCTAGCATATCTGCCAATTCCATTAGCAATTTTGGATTTATGCCATTTCTGCCCGGGGACTTGTCCATTTTCAGGGCCCTCAAACCCTTATTTACCCTGTCCTCACCAATATCCCCATCAGTGTTACTTCCCACCCCATTCATCCTTCGAGGCATTAGACCATCCTTCTCCCTGGTGAAGACTGAGCTAAAATACTTATTTAGTGCTTCTTCTTTCTCCTCACTACCTTCCGCCCACCCTCCCACCTCACGCCCCTTTTTAGCTTGATAATCTCAACCTTCATATCCTTTTTCTCCTTGATATAGTGGAAGAAGGCCTTCTCCCCTCCCCTTTTCACCCCCTCTTCAGTTGCAGCTCCTTTCTGGCTTTGGCCAACCAGATTGCTCTGCCAGCCCCCCCTAGCCTTAACACTGTACCCTGTCCTGCCTTCCTCCTTCTGTGTCCTTTTGAATTTCTTAAAGGCTGACCTTTTGTCCCCCACTGCCTGAGCTGCCTGCCTATCAAACCAGCTGGGCTTTTTGGCCTTAGACTTTTTGTTTTGTCAGTTTTACACACTCGTTAGTGGCTGCCACCAGCACCTCTTTGATAATGACCCATTTCTGGTCCACCCCCATCTCTTCTTTAATACCAGCAAGGTGCCCACTTTGAATCTCTTCCATCCTCTTGTAGTCTGCTTTCCTAAAATCTAATACTGTGGGTTTGGTCTTATTTTTCTCCCTACCCATGTCCAGATACATCCACACTGTGTGGTGGTCACTCCCACCCAGTGGTTCCTCCACTCTCACCTCCTGAATATTTGCTCCATGTGTCAGCACCAGGTCCAGGATGGCTCTCTCCCTGATAGGCTCCAGAACACATTGTGTCAGGAACCCACTCTGAAATGCATCCAGCAGCACCTGAAACCTGTTACAGAAAGTAGCCGTGATTGTCCAATCCACACCAGGCAGACTGAATTCCCCCATAATCACCACCTCTCCCTTGTTCGCCATCTCCGCTATTCTGAACCCCTGCTCCCTTTCCATCTCATCTTCCTGGTTTGGGGTCTGTATATCACCCCCAGTCTAAGTTTTCTCCCTTTTGTGGGCTGTACCTGCACCCACAACACCTCAGTCCTCCTCCCAGTCTCTTCCTCCCTTGTACAGAGTATTCATACAAACATAGACTTTGACGGCAGATAAGGACCGCTTGGCCCACCTAGTCTGCCCTTTTCCCTACCTACAGGATAAGCTGCAGATCCTATTTAACCAACAACCTATTTCTTCCTACCCCCCACAAAAATTGTTTTATGTCTATCCCATGTGTTCTTGAATTCTCCCCCAGTTTTAGACCCCACTACCTCCTCAGGAAGGCTGTTCCATGTTTTCACCACCCTCTCTGTGAAAAAATACTTCCTCACATTGCCCCAGAGCCGTTCCCCCTCTATCTTCAAATTGTGTCCCCTTGTTCTTGCACAACTCTTTTTCTGAAAGATGCTACCCTCTTGGGCTTTGTTGCTTCCACTGAGGTACTTAAAAGTTTATATCATGTCCCCCCCCCCTTTCCTCAAGGGTATACATATTAAGCTCCTTTAGTCTCTCCTCGTATGGCTTCTCTTGCAGACCCTGCACCATTTTAGTTGCCCTCCTCTGGACTGCCTCCTTCCTGTCTATGTCCTTGCAGAGATGGGGTCTCCAGAACTGGATGCAGTACTCCAGATGGGGTCTCACCAACTGTCTGTACAGAGGAATGACAACTTCCTGTTTTCTACTGGTGATGCCTCTCCCTATACAGCCCAGTATCCCTCCAGCCCTCCCTACTGCCTTCTCACATTGCTTGCTTACCTTAAGGTCATCTGGTATGATTACCCCCAGGTCCCTTTCCATTTTTGTTGTTGTTACTACCTCCCCCCCTGTGTAATCTTCCCCTGGGTTTTTGTTTCCCAGGTGCATTATTTTGCACTTCTTTGCATTGAATCCAAGCTGCCATACTTCTGACCATTCCTCCAACCTTGCAGAGTTCCTCTCATCCTTTCCACGCCTCCTTGTGTATCAACCCTATTGCAGATCTTTGTGTTTATCTGCAAAGAGGTATACTTTTCCTTCCAGTCCCTCTGCAATGTCACTTATAAAGACATTAAAAAGGACTGGACCCAGTACTGAACCCTGCGGTACCCCACTAGTAACCCCTCATTCTTCAGAGTGGACTCCATTTACAATTACCTTCTGTGTTCTGTTGTCCAGCCAATGTTTTACCCAGGCTACCACCCTGGGACCCACTCCCAGGCTGGTTAATTTGACTATTAATCTTTGGTGTGGGACTGTGTCAAATGACTTGCTAAAGTCTAGGTAGTCCATGTCCACAGCCCTTCCCTGGTCTACTACTTTGGTCACCCAGACAAAGAAATCAATTAGATTTGTCTGACATGACCTTCCTGCTGTGAACCCATGCTGCCTTGGGTCCTGTGCCCCACTGGCCTCTAGGTACTCAACAATTCTTTCCTTCAGAAGTGATTCCATTACTTTCCCTACCACAGAGGTCAAACTGACAGGTCTGTAGTTTCCTGCCTCTGTCTTGCTCCCACTTTTGTAAAGGGGTATCACGTTCGCCTTCCTCCAGTCCTCAGGTACCACACCATTCTCTCATGATTGTTAAAAAAGGTAGTCAGTAGTGTCACTAGTTCTCTCCTTAATTCTTTTAGAATTCTGGGGTGAATTCCATCAGGCCCCATTGCTATGTCCACCTTCAGTTTTAGTTCTTTCAGAACCCTTTCTTCTGTGAAAGGACTGGGATCGACCCCCCTATCCAGAGCACTTCTGTTAATTGGATTGGGCACCTCCCCTCCTCCTCTTTTGTGAATATTGAGCAGAAGTATTCGTTCAGCATCCCTGCTTTTTCACTGTCCCTCTCTGCCCACCCTCCGTCCATTCTATTCAGCCTCACTATCCCTCCCTTTGTCTTTCTCGCTCCTGATGTACCTATAAAAGGTTTTATCCCCTTCTTAACTGAGTTGTCTATCTTTTCCTCAGTTTGGAGCTTCTTTATTCTGACTGCCCTCCTGCTTCCTTCTGCCTTAACGGTACAGTTCTCTGTCCTGCTCCTTCTGTGTTTCCTTATACTTCCTAAATGCTATCTTTTCTCCCTAACCTTCATCGCCACCTCTTTTGAGAACCATGGTGGCTTTTTCTTTCATTTTGATTTGTTTATTTGCTTCACACAAAGGTTTGTTGCCTCTGTGATGGCAGTTTTGATGTTTTCCCTTTGTTGCTGCACCCCTCTTTCTAGCCTATTTGCTAGTGCTTTCCTAAGGCACTCTCCCATCTTGCCAAAGTCAGCCCTCCTGAAGTCCAGAACCCTCACTTTTGTATGGTTTGACTCTGTAGCTGAGTTTATCGTGACCCACAATGTTTGGTGGTCACTTGTTCCCAGATCAGTCAGTCAATCAAAATCTTTATTTATCCAGGCGAACATCATTGAGCAGAGCTCTTTTACAAGATGGACCTGGTTAGAACAGCGTCGGGTAACATTCATCATAAAAACATATAAATACATGTAAATAAGTATATAAACACAAACACAATGGTATAGTAATAGGGGAGTCAAATGATAAAAGGAAGACAAGGCAAGCCATAACAGAGGAAGATTCAAATACAAGGGGGCAGGTCCACCATTGAACCATGCAACTGTATATAAACCATGTTCTCTGTATAGAAGTACCAGTTAGTTCATTTACCAGGGGCAGTCATTAGTACTAGCCATGAAAATGGCTTGGAGAACCACCAACTAATGGCAGATGGGGTACCAGGAGGGGTATGTAATATGTAAGCGAAGGATAAACATTGTGAGAAGTGAAGTCCCAAGGATAGGTCAGTAGAACTGATGCGGTGGTAGGGGCCTATGGGGAGAGGGAAAGGGGAGTTAACATACTAACATACTAAAATGCCAGCAGAATAGGCCTAACGGTCTTTCGTGTCTGCTCGTTTGGTCAGCCCCCACCCTGGGTGCTGACCTTGCTGTCCCACTCGCCTTCTCTGGCTTCTCCCTTCCCAGTTCCGGATATTCTTGCTGCATTGGATTTTGCTTCCAGAACCCTTCCCCTGTACCTGTCCCACCCCCTCTTGAACCCCTCCACTGTCTCTGCCTCCACCAGCCCCCTAGGCAGTGCATTCCATGGCTCCACCACCCTCTCAGTGAAGTAGCACCTCCTCCTTTCTCCCCTGAATCTTCCCCCCTCCAGCTTCCACCCATGCCCTCTAGTGGCCCCTTCCTCCTTCCTTCGAAGCACCCTGACTGTTCCTCCCCTATTTACCCTCTTCATGTACCTGAAGACCTCTATCATGTCCCCCCGGTCCCTTCTCTCTTCCAATGTGTACATATTTAGCTCTTCAAGCCTCTCCTCATAGGTCCTGTCCCCAAGCCCCAAATCATTTTGGTTGCCCTCCTCTGGACCCTCTCCAGGAGGCTAATGTCCCTCTTTAAGTGTGGCCTCCAAAACTGCACGCAGTACTCAAGGTGCGCGCTCACCAAGCAGTTATACAGAGGAGTATCACTTCCTCCTTCTGGAGGTGATCCCCAGCGATGCATCCCAGCATCCTGTTGGCCTTGGCTGCTGCCCTCCCACAAGTCTCAGAGTTGTTCATCTTGACATCCACCACCACCCCCAGGTCTCTCTCAGCCATCGAGACTTGTAGCATCCCCAGGGTGTACACTTGGCCTGGGTTTCTGGCCCCCAGGTGGAGTACCTTGCATTTCCCTGCATTGAACCTCAGCTTCCACTTTCTAGACCATCTTTCCAGAGCCTCCAGGTCCCCCTGTAGGGCCACCCTCCCCTCCTCCCCATCCACCACTGCCCCCAGTTTCGAGTCATCTGCAAAGAGACTCATCTCACTCCTGATTCCTGTCCTTATGTCAGATACGTAGGCGTTGAACAGAAAGGGCCCAAGGACTGATCCCTGTGGGACCCCACTAATGACCCTCCTTGGGGATGAGACTATCCCACTCAACTACGACCCTCTGGGTCCGGTCCTGGAGACAATTGCCTATCCATCTGATCATCTGGTTCCCCCACCCCATTTCTCCCAGCTTATCCAACAGGCCCATGTGAGGAACAGAGTCAAATGCCTTGCTGAAGTCTAGAAAGAGGACATCCACTGGTCTACCCAGGTCCAAGGCACTTGTCACCCAGTCATAGAACTCCACCAGGTTTGTCTGACATGATTTCCCAGGATGAATCCATGCTGTCTATCGTCCAGGCACCCTGACTTATCCAGGTCCCCCTAGCCTCTCCTTGACAATGCCCTCCATCACCTTGCCCACCACGATGTCAGGCTGACAGGCCTGTAGTTCCCTGCCACCTCCTTGATCCCCCCTGTGGATAGGCACTATATGCCCACCTTCCAGTCTTGGGCACCCATCCTGTCCTCAGAGAGATGGTGAAAAGCTCTGCCAGGGGTTTCGCCAGGACATCTGCAAGTTCCTTCAGCACTCTGGGATGTAATTTATCCGCCCCGTGCTTTCTCCGTCTTAAGGAGCTGAGGCTTCCCCACTCTCTCTGCTGTGATTTCCACTTCGGTACCTCTTCTCCTGCTTAGCCCTCCCCCACCTGCCAGTGATGCCTCCCCTCCCCAGACCTGCCGATCGTAGGGTCCCCCTCCTCAGTATCTCTGTCTCCTCCATGTATGATGCAGCCCCCATTTTCCCTGGTGAAAACTGAGGTGAAGTACTCATTTAGTACCTCAGCCTGCTCCCGGGTCTTGTGCCCATCTCTCCCTGATTTAATCCTGCTAATCTGCCCCTTCACCCTTCGTCTTTCCCCAATGTATCTAAGAACCCTTGTTCCTCTCCTAATTTCCCTGGCAGGTTTTGCTCCTTCCTTGCCTTGCCGCCCTCCACCACTCTAGTGGCCCTTCTAGCCATCAGCTCGTCTCCTCCTCGATCCTTTCACTCCTTGAGCACTTGAATTGCTTATAGGCTGCTTTCTTTCCCCGCACCACCTCCTGGACCTCCCTGGTCCACCAACAGGGTTTTTGGGCCCTACCGCATTTTCATCTTACTCTTGCACAGATGCTGGCAGCATCCTGCACCCCTCTCCTGATGATTTCCCACCTACTATCAGCGTCCATGTCTGACCCAATCCCATCCAAATGCTCCTTAGGATCCTTCCATTTCCTTAAAATCCCCCCTGAAGTCGGTTACTTCCGTCTTTGTGCAGCCTTCTACCCCTCCTAGGTCCAGGCAGAACCAGACCGTGGCATGGTCACTCCCGCCAATGGGTCCCTACCTCCAGGCTCCCAATCTGGTCACTGTCTGCCAGGACCACATCCAGTACCCATGCCTCCCTGGTCGGTTCCCTCACCTGCTGAGTTAGGAACGCGTCTTGAAAGACATCCAACAACCTCTGTTCCCTGGTCACAGAGGATGTCATAGTCTCCCAGTCTGTTCCTGGCATGTTTAAGTCCCCACACCACCACCGTTCCTCTGCCCAGTCTGCAGTGTCTCCTAACATCTGCCACCAGACTGTCCTCCAGCTCCTCCGCCAGGGCAGGGGTCTATACACCACTCCTATTTTATCCTCTTGCCCCCTTGTTATCAAGGTGACCCAAATTGCATCCACAGTTCCCTCTGCCTCCTCTACTCCCCTATGCCAATGCGGTTTTTGACTATCATTGCTACCTCCTCCCTTCCCTCCCCTGTCCTTCCTGAACATGGTGTAACCCTCCAGGTTCAGGTCCCAGTCATGTCTTGCAGTGGCCCAAGTCTCAGTGACCGCTGCCATATCCACTGCTCCCTCAATTAGCATCACCTGGAGCTCAGGCATTTTATTGCCCAAGCTCCTGGCATTCAGCAGGACTACCTTCCACCCTTTCCCTATAGTTCCATTTCCCCTGCTCGTGTTCCCATGGGGATTCTGTTTTCCCCTGGTCTGCATTTTGCCAGTTGGCCTTTTCCTGCAATCCTCCTGGTCCCCAGGGGGGTGGAGACAGAGTCCCTCCTTTATCGGCACCCCCTTGACAGCCTTTTCTCCCATCCCACCCCCCTTCACAAGTTTAAACCCCACTTTTCACCAATGAACCCCTCTATTTTCAACTTAAGGATTCCCCTCCCCTCCAAATTGAGATGTAGTCTATCTCTAGCATACAGCTCCTTATCCTCCCAGGTCTCCCCCCAATCCCCCATCAACCCATACCCCTGGCCTCACACCACCCCTGAGCCACTGGTTTATCTCCTAATTTTCCTTTGTGTTTCCCACTAGCCCTTGGCACTGGCAGATTTCTGAGAAGGAAACTGTGCATCCCTATGTCATGACAGACCCTGGCGAGCTCCTGAATCTTGCCTGTATCTCTAGCTCGCTATTTCCCTCAATGTCATTTGTACCCAGGTGGACCAGTATGTCTGGGAACCCCACAATCCTTTGCCAGCTGATATACCTCATGCTTAGCCCTGTGCCGTTGGTCCAGGAAGCATCTTGTTCTAACTGGCCAGGCTTCTCCTCCCTATCCCATTTGATACCCTGATCATAGAATCCCCAGCAGGAGCACTCTGACCACTCCTTTTCCTCCATCCCTCCCTTCCATGTCCCTCATCCTTTCTACAGGCCCTCCACCCAGCTGGCTCTTGTTCCTCCCCTCATCTGGGTGCCACATGCCACCCCTCCATATTTACCATGGCCACCCCTCCTCCAGTCCTATGCTCTCCTCCTCCTGAGTATCCTTCGTACCTTGCTAACCCCTCACTGCTCGCAACTGGTCCTTCTCCCCATCTGCTAAACTAGCCTGGCTCATCCTCCTTCCTTCCTGTCTCCATTTAGTTCCTCCTTGCTCGTCTGCTCCCTGGCCTAAACCCTCAGCTCCCTTTACTGAATCCTCCTTGTACTTCTGGTCCTTCTCCTTTACCTTTCCTCCCAACTGGTCCTTCTCCTGCGCTTTCCTCCCTCTTCCCCTGCCCTCCTGCTCTGATTCACTGCTCCCCATTCTCCTGCATTCCAGGTCCCCTGTTCTTCCTGCTATCAGGCCCTGCCTTCTGCCTCCACTCCCTCCCTTTCTGTCTCTAACCACCCTGTCGTGGCTACATCACCCCCTCATCCTTGAGCAGAAGAAGAGAATTGAAGCTGTTACTGAGTGTAAGGTCTGATCCACTCTCCGCCTTGCTTCCTTCTGTCCAGCCCTGGCCATCTGCCTACTTCCCTGAGAATGTTGTCCTCCGTCCCCCTTTGTGAGGGGTCCCAGTTACCTGCCTGCTTCCTTGGTAGTGTCCTTTTGGACCCCTCTGCCAGGGTCCCTATGTGACCCTGAGTATTCTCCTGCACTCCTTTCCCTATGCCCCACCCCAGTGCTTGGGTGCAACCCTGTGGGAGATTCCCAGTCTCCTTCCCCAACCATACCACCCCCTTCCCCAGCTTTCTCCTAATCCCGCAACCTCCTCCCTAAGCTTGTGTGCTAGCTGGTAGCACACTGGGCAACCACCGAACTTCCAAGCCCAGTCCAGTATCATGGCTGCTCCACACCCTGTGCACCCCACCACCCTCCCAAAGATGCCAGCCCTAATGATGTGGTTCCATCCCTTCAAATAGGTTTCCTTGGGTGAGCCACCAGGTTCCCCCTAGTCCAGATACCCCTACTGCCTAATCAGGTCACCCATAATCTTAGAGACAGTCCCACCTGCACCAGTAACCCTGTTACTAGGTGCAGTACAACACATTAAATTTATAAGGAAATGAACAACTCCTAAGCTCTCTCTCCCAGCCTTAAATCCAACCCCAGTGGCTAGAACTTCACATGAGCTGCACCTGCAGCCTTTTCCTCCAATTGCAGGGCAGGTGTTCCCCTATAAATTCGCAGACTTCTGGGGAGGGAGGGTGTTGGGCAGACACCTGACTCGAGAGAGAGTGTATCAGCCCTGTGTCTCCCCTCCAAGCCCAGCAGCCAAAGAACCAGGCCCAAGCAAATCCCACCAAATAGGTTTTAAATCTGAAGAAATAGGCCTCTACCAGCGCAGCCTGTTAGACAGTGAAACATCCACAAAATGAGCCCCACTTACAGCCACCAAATCAGTTTACAAACATCCAGCAGCCCCTAAAACAATACCCTGCTAGCCCCTTAGAAGTAAGAAAGAAAAGAACTAACCTACCAAGTAAAACCCACAAGAACCCTGTGAAAACAACAGCAGCAGCTACTGTCCTGGAACACAACTGATCCTGTCCCCTTCCAGTTCTTTCCGAGAAGACAAAGCAGCTAACACCTCAACCTGATTCAGCTCTGCCTCCAGTCAATTGGCTGAGTGAGACCTGGCCAGACCATTAACACCCTTCCCCCACTATGAACTAACCTTTACAGCTAATGGAGTCAGCGCAAGGAATCAAAATTCAAGTCAAAGCCCCCAAAATATGTTTGCTGCCAAAGTAAACAGGTCTCCAATTTAATCAGCTTCACTAACACCACATCAAAATAGGCTTGAAATTAACAGATATAGGTCTCCAATTCAAATAACCATCTCCAAGCAAATCCCACCAAATAGGTTTTAAATCAGAAGAAATAGGCCTCTACCAGCGCAGCCTGTTACACAGTGAAACATCCACAAAATGAGCCCCACTTACAGCCACCAAATCAGTTTACAAACATCCAGCAGCCCCCAAAACAATACCCTGCTAGCCCCTTAGAAGTAAGAAAGAAAAGAACGAACCTACCAAGTAAAATCCACAAGAACCCTATGAAAACAACAGCAGCAGCTACTGTCCTGGAACACAACTGATCCTGTCCCCTTCCAGTTCTAGTTAGGACTTTTATAGTATGATTGCATGTAGATTGTGGATGAGTGCAGTATAGAGTTGTGAAAAGAAGGCTGGAGAAAGCGAGAAGATAGACCAGTATCAAAGGGAGGACAGAGGCATCAAGGTGTTACATGAAAGCATGATGACAGACCAGGGCTAAGGAGGAGACAAGCACTAGAAGTAATTTGTTCATGGCTAAATGGTACAGGTTAGCATGATGACAATTCATGGCTACCCACTTCTAGAGCTGAGATCCTCTCACCATCCCCATTTGAGAGTTCGAGGTCTAAGATTGCTCCCTCATGAGTGGGTTCCAAAACTAGCTGTCTGAGGCATGACACCTGAAGGGCATCGATAATGGCCCTGCTTCTGGGTGTGGCTGCAGCCAAGGTGCTCCAGTTAACATCTGGCATATTCAGGTCCCCATCAACAGTATCTCCACTTTCTCTGCCATCCTAAGGATGCCTTCTATCATATCCTTTTCCATTCCCTCCTCCTGACATGGGAGTGCGCGGACTGTGGTGCCATTTTCAGTCTCTAAGGTGACCCACACCGCCTCCTCTCCTCCCTTTTTACTCTTTTGTTCTTGTTGCTTTTATCCCTTCCCTTACATGGAGAACTACTCCTCCCCCTCTTCTACCCTCCCTATCTCTCCTGCAGGTTGTGTACCCTGGTATGTTAACATCCCAGTAATGGTTTTCTGTGTACCATGTTTCTGTGACTGCTACGATATCCAGGCATCCTTCTTCCATCAAGGCCACCAGTTCAGGGAGCTTGTTGACCAGACTACGGGCATTGGTACTCATTATCCTCCATTTCTTGATGGCCTTACCCCTTTTTGCCCCATCCCTGTCCTTATTGTGTTTGTCATTTTCTCCATTTACCCCTGCCCTTCTCCCTATCGACATCTCTAGGTGGGGGAGTTGTACCTCTCCCCACCCCACTGTTCCTTCTGTATAGTTTGTACCCGGGATGGAGAGGTCCCTGTCATGGTTTGGAGCAGCCCAAGTCTCTGTGATGGCTGCCATGTCCACCTCTCCTCAGTCAATAGCACTTGTAACGCAGCCATTTTGCTCCCCAGATTCTGTGCGTTCAGGAATACCACTTTCCATCATGACTCCTTCCCCTCTCCTTCCCCCAGTCTCTATGCCTTCCCCCTATCTGTTCTCAGGTACTTCACTGCTCTTCCTGTCTACCCTCTTGGCCCACCTCATACACCCCCATCATCCTGCCTCTGTTCCCCCTCTTTTTCCCCTCCTGCCCCTCTACCCCTACCCCTACTGTTAGTGCCCCTCCCTACCCAATAGACTGATCCCTCTAAAGCTTTCCAAACTGAGGGGCCTGTGGGCCCCCACCTCCTGGTGACTTAGGGTGCTGTGACCCTTGCTGCCCGCCTTATCAGTTTAAATTAAGGGTGCTACCTATATAATCCCATCTTTTCCTTCAGCACTCAGATGCCTTCCCTATGGAGATACAGCCTATCCAGTGCATATAGAGCTCTATTTTCCCAGGTTCCTTCCCAGCTTCCTATACAGCTGTATCCCTCCTCCCTGCACCACTCTATCAGCACTACACTGAATTCTGCAATCCTTTTTCTGGCATTACTAGTCCAGGGTGCCAGCGGCACTGCAGAGAAGGCCACAGATGTAGCCACCCTCCCCCGCATATTACACAATACCTCCTTAAACCATTTTTGTACCACCCCCATCTCACATCCAGCAAGATCGTTTGTCTCTAGATGGACAATTACATGAGGTTCCCCCCATTCCCTTTGTATGCTTACCTATCAGCAGTCCTATCTGTTCTGCTGTCATCCCCAGCATACACATTACCTTCCTACAGGTGACCTCATTCCTATTAATCCCCAGCCTCACCCCTTCTACAATGGAGTCTCCCAAAATCACCACCTTCCCCCAACTGCCAGCTTCCTTTGTGCCTACTACATACTTTATGTATCTCTGCCCATCCCTCCCTCCTTCCCTCTGTTTTCTGCCCCTCCCTCTCTTCCTGTCTTCTCTCGAGGCTCCTTCCACCTTCCTGCCAGCTCTCCCTATTTTCCCCCTCTCCCTCTCCTCTCTAGTTATCCTCCATCCTGACCCACCTGACTGACCAACCTCCCATAACCTATCCCTTGCTTGATCTTTCTCCTTCCCCTGCCCTCCCTCTCCTACTCTGCCACCTCTGTCCTCCTCATGCCCCCTCTGACCGCCCTTCCTCATGTCATCTCCCCGCATCCCACCCCCCACCCCCCATTATACTGGCATCCATCATGTTGTCCTCAGTAAGTGGATGAAATCTATTCCACACTGGCACCACTGGGGATGCTCCCACCTTTTTCCCTACCCTCCTGCCTCCACTCTCTCCTCCAACCATTGTCCACTCCCTTCCCTTGGCCTCCTCACTCTCAGTGGGAGATGTACCAAGGGAGCCTGTATCATCTCCCCCTCCATCCTTTCCACCCTGTGTATGTTTTCTGCTTCTTTGATTTCTGGTTTTTGTATTTTCTTTTCCTTTGCATACATCAATCTTTCATACATTATTTCTTTGTCTTTCCATTTATTATTTTGTTTTCTTCACCTCTCCTTTATCTTTTTCTCTTTCACCTTTACCTCTGTATGGTTTCTTTTTGGTTGCCAGTGATGTGCGTCTAGCAATGCTCATACTCACAAGCAGGCATTTATGCTGCATAGTTCTTTTGATACATCATACATTGGTTTATATCTTGAGCTCGTGACCTCCTGTGACCTCCCATTTCATGTACAATGGTTCTCTTATTTCTTGTGTACGTTGTTATATGTACTTTTTCATTTACCTTACAACTGTATTATTGAAGTATTTTGTGTCAGGTTCACCTTTTTGCACATTGTAACTTGAAGGCAGATGAGTCTTCCATGCAACTCTGTATACTGCAAAGTAACACTGTAACTTTAAGAGTACCTGGTATTTAACCAACAGAGAAAGCAGTGTTAGCCTCACCCCCTGATGAAGACTCACTGTAAAGTCAAAGCACCAGGGTAAGTGCTACCTACTCCAGAGCACATTAAACCTTTGCACTGGATTGGGCTGGCTCTGTTAATTGGTATTTTTCTGTGCTTACCACGTCTGTCTCCTGGAGTGAAGCATCTCGTGTTTTGTTGATGCTCTGTTCTGCTGCACTGGTTCCCTCAGCAGTGAGTGGTGGCCCTGTGCCCCTGTGCCTCTCCTCCTAGGTACTCCCCATTGCCTGCAAATAATTCTGGCTGCTCTCCTTTGGACTGCCATCAATGGCATCACATTATATTTAAGCCAATGGCAGGACTGCCTTCTGCCACAGAAATGAATAAATCATGTTGCAGAAACCCAAAAATGCTGTCACAGAAATGAGAACAAAGTGCCACAGAGCACTAGGAGCCCTGGCTACAGTGCATTAGCGAGTGGCTTGGAGACGACAGGGCATACATAAGAGAAATGTTGAGAGCGTGCCACTCGTGCAGAAAGTTTGTCTTTCATTGGTTAGGTTTTATTTGCTTAAAACAGTAATCAGTCTAAAAACAAGTTTGCTTCTGCCATATTGCCAAGTAAAGCAGGTAATTACACTACACCGTCCAGTCATTCCCTATGGGATACGCACAGACACATCATGTCACCGTCATTGAGCCTCCTGATAAACCCACTCTGTAATCAATGGCAGAATGGCTTTCAGCAGCACAAGCTGACTGTAATGCTGTACACCCTCATGATAAGGCTCTGTGCATCCTGATTTGTATTTTTCCATTGCTTTGCATGTTGCTGTAAGATGCCAACAGTGCAAAGTACAGTGGGTGATGGTATGCAAATTAGCAATGGGCAGATCTCTCCTAGTTCTAATTACACCTCAAAAAGGTTTAAATAGGCTTTTTTTCCTAATCTCTTTTTGAACCTAGTAAGTAACATACATTTCCATAGTAATCATATGCTAATTATATACATAATGTACACTTTTAAATATTGGCACTTTCATTAAGGGGAGATTCTTTTTGGTTCTTAGTTTTAGAACTAGCCAGATTCAAGGGAGGGGGGCATGGTTCTGCCAACCCCTAGTGTAAATAAATGTCAGTGAGCTGACTGGTGAGGATTTAGCAGGACTGAATATCGCTCCGAATGGGCTTCGACACTTCATTCCACAATGGTCAAGAACACTGACCACAGACTCTGGTTTCACACTGCTTGGACTCGTAAGTGGGTAACTACAAAGGTGTCCTACAGTCACTACAAATATATTGAATATCATATTACTTTGTATGACAGTGGATCCTCATTACTAGGGTTCAGAAGAACTTCCCTGGATCTCTTAAGGACCCAAAAATGTCCCAAAAGGCTCTTGCTCTAAAACCTTTAATTGAACAGAACTCACATGTATTTGCATATTAATGATATGTTAAGGCACGTTGATATGCTCATTTGCATTTCTAACCACTCAATCTGTTATTTCAAAGGGAGATTCTTTTTGATTTTGATCTAGCCAGATTCTAAGGGCCCCTTCATACTCAACAATTTATACACTCTGTGAAAGTGCTCCGGGGGTTAACCTGGTGGTGTGGTAGCAATACATCTGTGTGTCACCTGGTAAATGGGTTTGTGTGCAATCCTTGGAATGCTACATAGCTTTTGGCTAGAAGCCAATTATGTGCCAAAGATGAGGCGCACAGATTCCTGGGAAGAAATGGAGGGGATGGAGCAGCCCAGCATGCATAAGACATCCTTTGCCACGAGCTTGATGGTCAGAATTGGTAGCAACTTACCTGCCATCTCAGCCAGAGGAAAGCTATGACTGTTGCAACCCCATTCATGGGGGGAGGGTGTGCAGAAAAAGAAAGAAATTGGTGAAGCAGTAAACCTGTCAGATGAATGATCTGTTTTAGCCACAGGAGCATTCTAAATGAAAATAAATCATTTATTTCAATGTCAGGATAGTCATCCACATTTATTTCCACTTTTGGTTAATCACAAAGGAGCTCCCAATGAATGGGAGAGAAGCTTGCACAATGCCTGCTGACATCCCAATGGGCTCGCCTGCACTCAGAAAACAGCAGAGTAATCAAACAGAAACTTAAATCTTTATTAAAAGAACTAATCTGAAAGCCCTACAATTTAACATACTCGGTCTACATTGGACACACAATAGCCTCACTCAGAACAGAACATGTATTGTCACTTGTGAGCAGGCAGGACTTTCACAAGTCACTCATGTATTTGTCACTCGAGAGTTATAGTCCTGCCCCCTCACTCATGAAAATAATTGGTAGGGGTGCACGAGTAACAAATAGTATTTCCCACATACCATAAAAAAGTTACTATTCGTGCCTATTTGCATTCAGGAAATAGTATAAAAAAAAAAGAAAAGAACAAACAGTTCCCCACCCTCCTTCCCAGCCTAGCCCAATCATGTTAAAAACAACCCCTGTACCCCCCCCCCCAAGCACTTACTCGAATAGTAAAATAGCTGATCATGTGACCAACTGTTTTACAATGCGTGTAAATGTGGGAGTGCCATTCACAAGAAGCCAGCTAACCGTGGAGGAGGGTGGGTTGTATTGGTCACCTTCTCGTGCCTGGGGGACTGTTAATTTTATGGAATTTGGGTGCTGGGGGAGGAGGGTGGGACTTGGGTGTTGCTGCTGAGGTGGGGGGGATGATTTTTTTAAAGTAAACAATGGCAAGAGGCACAGTGACTGGCCATGGAGGCAGGTGGGTTGTGCCGGTCACTAATCTTGAGAATTTTCTTTAATGGAAGCTAAAATTGTGGATGCTGGGGGGAGGAGGTGGGAGTGGACTTGCTGCAGAGGGTGAGTGGATGAGGGGTGTTTTTAACATGACTGGGCTGGGGAGTAGGGTAGGGGGCTGCTTTTTACTCCCCCACAGGTACATGAATAATGAATATGAATACTGAATTTCTGATTATTTGGAGACCCAGATATGAATATTTGACTAAATATTCAAATAAGGTATTCGCCCACCACTAATAAATGGCATACACTGAGTCAGGCCATTGTATATTCCTTATACTGTATATCAGATGAGTTAGGTGATCAAGGAATGTAGCCTGCTGCTCTAAATGCTAGAAAGAAGAAGTGTTTCTCAATGACAAAACTTGTGTTTACTTGATTTTTCATTTTTATAAATGCAAGGTTAGAAAAGCAAACCAGAGCTCAGCATCTCACCATAGGCTGAAGTTCATAATAAAACATGCTTTTAAAAAAACAGCTGATGATGTTACATTTGGGGTAGAATTTGCTTGATCACAAAAATACCCAAATACTGTGTTTTGGATAATGTGTCACACAATGAAACTTTGCAGTGCAATATATTTTAAAAATTAAAAAAGTTCACAGTCTGCATATTCGGAAGGAAGCAAAGACAGACTTGCATAAACTGAAGAATTTCTATTAATTATTGCTCAGCAGTCTTCTATTTGAGCTCCGTGAAATTCTTATGCCTACGTAAATAAATATAACTGTGCCCACTTAAGAATATTCTCTACAGATTGTCATTATGTTATTTTTAATTTCTTGATCTACACGTTGTCAGTGATGTTGTCACTAGTAACCTTCTGATGGTCAAAACTCTTGCTCTTCCTTCCTGTGTCCATCATTTATTTTGCCCCTTTGGTTTCCCATGTATGTTGTGCCATAAGTCACTTTTTGTCATCAACAATCTAAGAGTTTGGGGGAAAATAAACAGAATCTTATTGTCTTTTTCCTAGTACACGGACACTGAGTGTCTATATTATGGCAGCAGTTTCACTTGATTCTTTCTTGTCCTTCCCAGACAACATGAAATCTTCAAGATACAAGGTGTCTTCCTGTGCCTGTTGGCCTGCAGAGTGATTCTTTCCCACTGAGCTGGTCTCATTGCCATCAAAAGCATCCAAACATACCTGCAAGGGGCTTTCGCTCGTCATATCTTGCTGACTTAAATGATCAACAGGCCCTTCATAAAATCCTTTTGACATGGAATCTCCTCCTTGAAATGCATCTTTGCCATAATCATCCAGCATGCCACCTTCTGTGTCATCACTGCTTCTCAGTTTAGTCAGCGTTGGCAGTTCCCCTCCTTCCAGAGGTTTCTCATTTTGGGATTCATTTATGAAGTCTGGTTCATCAGTTTTTTCTTCCATGTGTAGTCCATTGAGGGTTACACTGAGCTGGGGAGTCTCCTGTGCCAAGACTTTCAAATTCTGCTCTGTTGATGGCTGGTCTTCAGTTATAATTTCTATTCCATGTGTTGTGAGGTCCTCAACCTGCTGAGGAGGAGAAAGTTTCTCTGAGACATTTCTTTCAGACAGATCATGCAGATCTAAGGAGTAAGTATCCTCTGTAACCATTTCTATGCATCTGTCACTATCTAGATCTACAGGCTGGTCTGAAAATACAGTTTCTTCAGAATGCTGTTCTTCACTTGTGTTTGGACTCTTCAAAGTTCCAGAGCCTAGTTGCAACTCCTTGTCAGAACCTAGTTGCAAATTCTTGTCAGCTCTTGTTTCTGTTTCATGCAAAGCGTCTTTTATTCTGTTCTCTTCTGTTATATGTTCTGGTGTATCTTCTACAGGATAATCTGAGGCATTTTGCTCTCCATAACTTTGGTTTCGTTCATAACTAGTAGTTATTGCTTCAGAACCTTCCTCATGATGTTTGGACATCTGATATGCTTTAGAAGCATTAGGTGACTCATCATCCTCTGTGGACTCAGAGTCATTATCTAGGGATGCAGCCCATGTTTCCTGTTTGGCATTACCTAAGCATCCTTCTAGCAGGATATCGTTTGCAGTGTCTTCATTTGGCATAATTAAAGCTTCCTGTGAGTCTTCATCTTCATTTCTAGTAATGTGGTCTTGTTTTAAGATTGCAGTATTGTATGTTGTGGCTTCCTTATCAAGCTCTTTGCTGTGCATATGAGAAATTTCATTTAATACATCTCCTGATGACTTGGAAAACCCATCAGCATTTTCACCAGGGTCATGTACCAGCACATTTGTCTCATCCTGTTCTTCTTCATGCCTGTTTTCAGTTATTGAAACAAAGTCATCATCTGAGTCTGCAGAAAGATTGTCATGTTTGTTTACCATCAAAGGAGCCATGTAATTGTCTGTTACATTGTCAGATGGAGGATTCCATTCCATTGCCTCTACAGTATCTTCAACGTTAATGCATTGTGCTGGGTCTTCTTTAGGTTCTGATGGTGTGACCTGCTCTTCTAGGTAATTGTTTTCTGAGGTTTCCTCTTCTTCATCTTCCCTGTCATCATCCAAAAAATGTATTTCCTGCTCTGGAGCCGTAGATAAGTAGTCCTTTTCCACATTAATTGAAATGGTTTCTACTGAAGACTGTACCTCCGTACTTGGTTTTTCTCCCTCAGTGAGAGGACTCATTTCATGAGGTGCACTACCTGATAGTTGATTCAGCTCTTCAGTAACCAAGGAAATCTCTTCTCGGATTTTTTCTGTTGAACTTGGCATAACACCTGTTTCTATTTTAGTTGGCATTGTGACTTCCTCACTGCTTCCATCTGCTGTGTGTTCTATCAGACCTTCTGTAGCAAACCCATCCCCTACATCATCTTCATAACTATGCAAGGGTGTAGTTTCAGCTAGAGTTTGTTCAAATACCTTTTCTTCACTAATTTCTATTCTTTCTTCTTCTTCCTCTTTTTCCTCTTCTTCTTCTTCCTCTTCTGCTGCTGCACCCAATACTTTTGTAACAAGTGCCGACTCATCATATTCTGCTGTTACAGACTCTCTACATACTTCATGATCTTTCAGTGCTAAACCAGTATTTTCTGATGATTCCATCAACATAGTTTCATGCCCCAACTCATCCTCATGGTATGAAACAATATCGGTACCATCCATATTCTCTTCCTGTTGATAAGCATTGTCGAAGACTTCATTCAGGTTTCTGTTGGTCTTCTCAGTTGACATGTCTTCAAAATGCTTTGTGCCATTATTTAGGTCTGTTTCTGCTACCATGGAATCAACATCTATATGTCCTTCAAATATATGATCTTGGTTTGGTTGCACTGTAGTGTTCACCTCCTCTGTTGACTTGCTTGATTCTGTAATATGTTCTACTGCAAAATAATCTTCTGCGTAGACTACATGTGCTGCTTCATTTTGTTCCAGATCACAGCTGTGGAGTAGGATGTTACTACTTTCTTCTCTCTGTTCTACCAAGTCAACTGAATTCTCTTTCTTAGTGTCCTCTGACACTGGTCCCTCTGAGATACTGTCCCCTTTGCCAGTTTTCTCGATCCTATCTTCTGCTGCACATTCTTCCTTTTTCATTTCACTCTCTTGTGAATCATCACCATGCTGAGTCTCTTCTAGTTTACTCTCTATGTTTCCATTCCTTATACCTTCATTGTTTGTGAAGGTCTCTTCCATGTTTTGTTTATGATGCATTAACATATCTGGATGGTCTATGTTCCTCTCTACAGCTTGCATCTCACCTGAATATATATCATACTCTTTTCCGTTAGTCATTACTGAGTCACTAGAAACCTTCATTTCTTCAGCTGCCTGTTCATCTGGTCCAAAAAATCCATTTTCATGTGCAGCCGATACCAAATTAGAAACACTGCTTTCTTTCAGATAGCTTTCTATTTCATCTATTTTGCTGTCTTCTGACACTAGTTTATTACTGAAAGATTCAACCATGTGCTTCACAACTTCCACCTCTTCCTCGTCATCTCTCATGTGACTTGAATCAACATGATTTCCGTTGAAACTGTCAGTGTCTTTTTCCAAAGTTTCCAGTTGTTTACCTAACTCGGGTTTGCTCTGCCAGCCTTCATCAGCAGTGGAAATTACTGGGTCCTTTTCATGTCCCTGTGCACTAAGGGTGGCATTCTTTATGTTTTCACATTCACTGAGTGTAGCAAGTGTTACTTCTTGATTTATCACAACCGTGGAATCATCCATGACCTGCAAAGTTCTGGAACCCTTTGTTTCTATGTGTAGAGAGATGCTGCCATCCATTTTATCTTCTAGTCCATGAGTACGATCAGTCATGACTGAATTGGGGTCAAGCCTGTCTGGTTCTATGGAAGTTACAAGAGAGATATGTTGATCATCTTGGTCACACTGCACTATTTCAGCTTCTTTATTGGTTCCAGATAACTCTGCTGTACTTTCATCTTCTCTACTTTCATCTTCTCTGTTTTCCCAGCCATCATAGGACTTTGCTTTCCCTAAATGTTCTAGGCTTTGGGGGGTTAGCTCATCCTCAATAGCATCCCTTTGGCAAGAGGAATCATCATTAGTTAACTCATTCTCTTTTACCAGACAAAAATCAACATTTTTAGCTGGAAGTGTAGGGGTGGCAGACTCGCTTGCATCTTCATCTGCTCCTTTCAGAGTCTCAAAAGCTTCCTCTAGCGCTTCTGTGATTAACTGATCACTGTAGCATGTGTCAAGCATAGTTTGAGTTGAAGGTTGGATTTCAGCAGCATTTAATGTGTTACCTTCATTGTTCCTGTCCTGTGAGGAAGCTAGTTCGTCTTCTTTGGTCTCAACCTCTACCTTGGTGTCTGTCCTTTCTTCTAGGCTACTGTGTCTTTGTTCCTTTCCATAATCTGTTTTGTCCGATGGTTCGGAGAGTTTTGACTCATGCGTTGTAGGTTGGAAGCCCAGGGGCTTTGCTGAGTCACAGGAAAAAGATTCAGAAATGGTTTCTGCCACTGTGGCTGTGATCACACAAGTCTTGGTGGAGTTCAATGGCGAACTTTCCTTTTTTGATGTTGCCTTCTGAGCCACTGAACTTCCACTTTTGTAAGCTGCAGGCTCCAATCTCAGCACTGAGTCCTTCTGAAGACTTTTATTAAATGATGATGATGTCCCCTGAAATCTGTTTATCAGCGTTGTTTTCAAAAGCTCAGGTTGTAACTTCTGTAGCTGTGGTGTAACATTTATTCCTCGTTGTACACTAGTCAAGTTTATCCTGTTTTCCATGGAACCAAATTTCCTTCGAGCATCAGCTACATTGTTGGATAGTGAATGAAGCTTGCTGCTCTTATTGTCCAGCTTGATATCTGCAAAACACAAGGTACAGTTAAAATCAAGGCTTCTTAGGGATTACTGCCCCTTTATTTCTTGTCAATGTCCTTGGAATTCTGCAATTCAGCGGATGCAGAAGTGACCACAGAACTGGCAGTCTATAATGGAATGTACCATATGTGTTGCCAAAGAATGCACAATTATAGCCGATTTTAATTTTTTAAATGTTAGTTTTCCTCAATTCCAGGCCCATTTCCCTTCATTGATTGTCCTGAGGTACCTCCCCCATGCTCGGTATCTGAGACCATCAATAATAATACATGCTATGTTAGGCAAGGACTGGACAGAAATCTCCAGAAGTGGGCCACCCTTTACCCCAGTCATGCATGCAACCTAGGCATGAGAGTGGACTCAGACATGTGGACAGGCAACTAGACAGAAATCTCCAAGAGTGGACCATCCATTGGCCCAGTCATGCTGGCAAACTGGGTTTGGGAGCAGACTGAGACATGGACAGGCAACTGGAAAGAAATTTCCAAGAGTGGGGCACATGTCGGCCCAGTCATGCATGCAACCTGGATTTAGAAGTGGACTCCAACATGCAGGTAGGTGGTAGGGGCCGGGAAGTAGTACTGCCGACAGCAGAATTTCCCTGCCATGGATGGGGATGGAAACCCAGTAGTGGGCCAGGGTGCTTGCTCCCCCTGGGCTCTTCTGTGGCATCTGAGGATAACAGTAACTTCAGCAGCACCATTTAATGGGTTGAGGGGTTGGCAGGGCACAAAAACAAAGGAGAAAGTGTGTCAAAACCATCAGACTGAAGACTGGGATACACTCGGGCCACACGCAATGGACTCCACAATCCCCCATCTGCTGGTGTAATAGTGGGGGATGGGGCAAGGTTGCCATCCCAGCCAGACAAGGATGGATGGGCTTAGAGTGGGGAAAATGTATAAGGGAAAAAGCAACCAGTAAGAAAAGCAAAACAGTTCTGCTACAGATTAGAAATTTATCTGCCACTGATGTTTAGGAGCCCTGCTAACAAAACCATACCTTTCAACTATCCCGTACCCTCACAAACACCATGTTCCAGATGGACAAAGGGCTGTCCCACAAAGTGCACTGAAATGTTTGATTTTGATCTGATTTGTAATTGTTGACTAGGAGGTGCATTCTGGGAGTGGGTGACATCATGGACCTTTTTTCTTGACAAGGGGAATGTTGGTCAGCAGACCAGGGAAAATCCCTTAATCTTCTGTGATAAGTGCCATGTGATCTTTAACTTTCACCTGGATAGAGACCAGAGATGGGCAGAAGGGGAAATCAGATAGACACCTCATCCGAAGGACGGCAGCTAAACATTCTAGCTCCACACTCCCCAACCCCCGTGCTGCACTACAGGGTCATAACTGTGTATTAACTCAAGTTCTTGATGTGGGACTAGAACCCACAACCCTCTTATCTTCTGGTCCATAGAGAAAAATGCAACTTACTAAGCCACTGACACAAAAATTCATATCAGTCACTGTTGGAAACTCAACAGAAAACTTTGCGGACTTGAAATCACTTAATTCCAGAGTGTTCAGAGCTTCTATCCCCATTGTATGATAGTGTGTTACACATTTTTTTTTTCACGTAGCTGTTTCCCTCCTGAGTCGTATTCCTACTCTTGCTGTTATGTCTCATGCCGATAATCTCCCAGCCCTGTCTGCCACTTGCTCCACTGTCATACCATCAGTGGAGGCACACAAAGCAAGGCCCAAGAGTACCAGCAACAGTCATACCTGATGACTTGCGACAGATTTGTTTTTTTACATTTTCTCTGTCAATCCTACTGCCCCCTCCCTCACTGCACCGGGCAGTGCTCCAACAGGCCTTGTGAGTAGGTAGTGTTCTTCTCTGTGGAAGAAGCAAGCTCTCTGGCACACCAAAGAGATTGCTGCAGCTGTAGAACTTGGTGCCTTCCCTCCCCCAGCTAGCAGTACTACTCCAGCTCCCGGCCCCCCCAAGTCCTCCAGCCAGGTCCCCAATCTGGTCCTGAACCTCCTGAACCACTTGGTCATCAGGCAGTGCTGTGTCTCACAGTTTGACAAATTTCCTCACATGGTGCCCCACGTTTGGATGATAAAAGGTGGAGAGTTATGTTCATAACATAGGGCTGAATTATTGCAGAGAACCAAGGATCTTGTTTATTCTTCATACCATCATTTACTATTTTCTTGTTATGTTGCCTGCCTCCCCCCACACACACAAAGTTTTGCTCTTCTCCCTCCAGTCCCTGGGAACACTTCAATTTATCCATCTCATTTTGCTCTGCGACAACTCACCCTGGACTATTAGCTCCGGCGCCAATCGGCTGCCACGTCAATTCATCCCTGGACAATTCACTCCCACTACATATAGTACAGTACTCCAACAACAGTTACAGTAGGACTTCTACAACCCTCCAGCACATTGCCTCATCTGGTGGGCAAATGGCACTCACCTGCAATTTATTTTATAATATAAACACTGGGGTCAAATTGTCTGGGAATGAATTGATGTGGGAGCCAACTGATGCCATAACTAATAGTCCAGGGTGAGCTGTCATGGAACGAAATGGATTGTGACATAGCCAGCCCTGGGAACATGTCAATTCACCCCAGTCATTTTGCTCTGCGACAACCTGCCCTGGACTATTAGCTCTGGCATCAATTGGCTCCCACGTCAATTCATCCCTGGACAGTTCACTCCCACTACATATAGTCAGGGCCCCTGGTGTTCTGCGGCAGAATTTTCTGATTTCTGCGGCAGGGCTCCTTGACTTCTGTGGCAGCATTTTCTGATTTCTGCGGCATGATTTATTCATTTCTCTGGCAGAATGCAGTCCTGTCATTGGCTAAATATGATGTGATGCCATCAATGACATATGCTGAGCATAGAGGAGGGGCTTCAGGATAAACGAGGTGGGAAAGAAAGCCTGACACTATGGAAAAACAGTATATTTATATGAAAATTCACCAAAAACAATGAATTCTGTGGCACTATATATATTCTGCGGCATGATGAAAATTCTGCGGCAAATTCCACAACCGCAGAACCGCAGAATTCCAGGGGCCTTGCATATAGTACTGTACTCCAACAACAGTTACAATATGACTTCTACAACCCTCCAGCACATTGCCTCATCTGGTGGGCAAATTGCACTCACCTGCAATTTATTTTATAATATAAACACTAGGGTCACATTGTCTGGGAATGAATTGACGTGGGAGCCAATTGGTGCCAGAACTAATAGTCCAGGGTGAGTTGCCATGGAGCGAAATGGATTGTGACTTAGTCATCCCTGGGAACATGTCAATTCATCCCAATCATTTTGCTCTGTGACAACTCGCCCTGGACTATTACCGTTGGTGTCAATTGGCTCCCACAACAATTCATCCCTAGACAAGTCACTCCCACTACATATCGCACTGTACTCCAACAACAGTTAAAGTACCATTTCCACTTCTACAACCCTGAAGCACATTGCTTCATCTGGTAGGTGAATTGTGCCCACCCAGAGTGTATTTTATAATATTTATGCTGGGGGCAAATTGTCAGGGAATGAATTGATGTGAGAGCTGATTGACAGTGGAACGAATAGTCCAGGACAAGTTGTCGCAGAGCAAAATTATCAGGATGAATTGTGACGTAGCCCCTGTCCCCAGCCCTGATGCTCTGGTTCACCATGGCTGCATTCTTCCCCCAGCTGGTAGGGTAGACAAGCAGCTGCCTTCTCAGTTGATGCTAGCACTGCTCCAAGATTGGAAAACAAGTTCCTAGCAGTCCACATCCTTCCATCCTAGGGAATCAGCACCTCACCTGTATGTTGCACCCAGCTGACAGATTAAAGACATTACATATGAACTCTGATCTCCCGGGTGAAGCGAAACATGCTGCCATGGCCCCACTCAGCAGTCTGTCACAGTTAGTATTGAAGTGTCATTGACACCACAAAGATAACAGTGAAAAATATATCCAGTGCATAGTTCAGCATATATTGTATGTCATCTGCTTACCTTTCTCTCAGATCCTACTTGTCCCGGCAACTATAGGCCCATCTCTCTCCTGCCCTCACTTGCCAAAATACAAGCATCACTGATCTAATCTAGGCTCTTGGAACATTCTGTCACTCTTCCAGTCAGGTTTCAGGAAACAGCATTCAACTATTTCCTCCCTGCTATGAGTCATTGACTCTATTCATACAGCAATGGATCAAGACCAAGTCACCACTGCCATTTTTGTTGACCTGGCTAAAGCCTTTGATTCTGTTTCCCACCACCTTCTGCTCCAGAAACTTCATTTTTCTGGACTGGCACCATCTGCAGTCAATTGGTTCAACTCCTACTTACACAACAGACAGCAATCAGTCCTAGTTGGAAATGCCTTATCCTCACCCCTTTCCATCCAGATCAGGGTTCCCCAAGGATCCATATTTGCTCCTGTCCTTTTTTCAGTCTTAATAAATTACCTTCCTTCTCTGTGTTCTACCTCCCAAATTCATATGTATGTGGACGATACCGTAATCTACACCTTAGGCCCTTCTGCTACCAATGTAATTACCCCCCCCCCCCCACAGCTTGAGTTTGATAAAGTCCAACACTGGTTCCAGGTTAAACCAGCTAAAACTTAACACCCCCCCAAAAAACATCTCAATGATCTTTGGCTCCTGTCAGAGATTAGCTAGACTCCAGTCTGCCCCAACATTTGTCACTCTGGACAGCTCCCTCCCCCAGACATGGTCCATACTTTTAAATACCTCAGGATCTGGCTGGCTGGACAGCAACCTAGATCTCTCTTCCCATTTAGACACCATCTGCACTAAACTTTGCCCGAAAATTGGTATCCTCTACTGCCATAAAGACTGCTTCCCTCTACCTACCCATCGTGAACTAGTCAGGAAAATGATTTTACCTGTTGTTGCTTACACCAGTGTTGTCTATAGCTCTGCCCCTGCAACTTCTCTTTCTAAACTTGACACTTTCCTTAACTCATTCTGTAGTTTTTCTACTTCCTCCCCCTCTTACTGCTGTCTCCTCTACTCCTCCCTCTCCATTAAGCCTCTGTCGCACAGGCGTGATGTCCATTGCCTATCCCTCATTGCCAAATACTGGTTCAGGACACTTCCCTCCTACCTGTCCTCCTGCCTATCACCCACAAACCTTTCTACTTATTCCCTTCATTCCTGTGATGCACGCTGCTTCTCCCTGTCCCACCCTCATACTGGTGTAGGTCAGTCTGCTTTCTCCTATCGCCTCTCTTTCCTTTGGAATCAGCTTCCCTGGAACTTTAGGCATTCTCCTTCAGTCACCTCCTTCAAATCCTTTCTGCATCTCCTCCCCTGGCGCAAACTGCCAATGCCACTCCTCCACCTTGGTACCCCTCTTCCCCTACTCCCCCCAACCTCCTGCCACATATGTGAAATCTCATGGCTAACTCCTAGGAATCTGTGACCCCATTGTAGGGGCTCTTATACATTTAATAGCCCTGTTTACACCACCCGATTTGCAGCGCATCAACCCATGTGCAACAGTTGACGTGCTGCAAATCCCACCGTGTAGATGCTCACTAGTGCACTGTAGGATGCATTTGATTCCACTTTTTGATCCAATGCCAGACAGAGAATGTTTAGCAGATCAAGCATGTTGCAAGGTAGTGTAAACCCTCTACTGCACTTGATTAGCACCGGAGGCCAATTTTCCCATACTGCACCAACAAATTAACTATGCCCCACTGAAGGAACAGCCCCACTATGGCACACACTGCAGCACTGCACAGCGGACTGCATAAACAGTTTATTATGGGCTCAGCTGGCAGCACACCAGAAAGAAGTGGCCGAGATTTGGGAACGATGACGTAATGTAAACACGGCTAATGTCTCTCAATTCTGTAACTCATTTTTGTCATGTAAATCTTTGACTTATACGGTTTGATCTTATTGTCTATTGTACTGCTTTTGAAAACACATTAAATTACAGTATATTGTATTTTTTTCTCCCTGTTTGTACCCTCAGGCCACACCTGGAAACGGGCTTTAGCTCAGTGTGCTTTTTCCAGTTACCAACTTTTAAATAAATAAAATAATTTATTACGTATGACATTCTCATAAAAAAAAAATCTCTCTGTCACTTGGCCTACATCTGCTCTTGTTGCTTGTCAACCAGTGACATCATAAGCCTGTGCCTGTGCCTGTGGTAACACAACTGGTTGCTGTGGAAATGACTATGATGTCACAACAGAGTATTATGATGTCACTGGTAGACAAGCAGCTTGAGCAGATGAAGGCCAAGTGGCATGGCATCCTGTTTTTACAGACATGTGCTTAGCAATAAGCAATCAAGCACTTCAAGGTATGTGTCACTGGGATAATGTCACATCTCGAGTGCACTGTGAGGCACAAGGCCATTGGCCAAATGCCTTCAACCACTCGAGAAGTGACATCCCAGTGACACATGCCCTGAAGTACCTTCCTGCAATTACAAAATGGATCCATTTCTGTATTTACAGTTATAAGTAGGCTGTTTTGTGGGCACTAGTTAAATCTTTGAGGTTGTGCTATACTGGCTCTTCACCAATCAGATTTCAGCAGTTTTTCCATCCATTGCATAATGAAGCACAGAGGGAAGATAATTAACGGAAGTACAAGAAATATAAATAGACATATTTTGTCTAATTGTTTTTCAAAGTTTTCCCTGTGAATTTAGAGACTCTTTAAAAAAAATTAGTAATGACATTTTCTTTTGCTTTGCTCCCTGTTTTGCTTCTTCAAGAAACATAGCCAGACCTGCTCCTCTAGCAAGAAAGGCAGGCAAGTGCCTGGCTTTGCAGCCATCCAGGTCTGTGCCAACAACAGTAAGGGTCCCTCTGCAAATCATGCTGTGCAGCCTACCTCCCCATCAATAACCATAAAATAACCATTAGCACGTATAAAATATGCATAGCTTAAGTGCTTTTGTATCTGTCCTGTTGAGCAACCACAGTTTGTTCATGCTGCCCCTCCCACCCCCCGCGCTGGCACCATGATCAAGAAACTGAACAGTGTAACTTGTCCGTGCTCCTCCTGGGGCCAAGATTAGGTGTTTTGAGTAATGGGGCCCTATTGCTTCTTTGTTCTGTACTCCCCCCACCCTGTGAAACGGCAGTTGGAATCTTCAGCACATATCCCTCTGCTACCACTGCTGACAGCCCATTTTAGATGGATTTGTACAAAGAGAAAGTTGCAAGTTTGTCTAAGATAATAAATGGGTTTCTTAATGCTGACCTCAGAGGCTGTGGGCCCCCTGACAGTGTGGGCCGTACTGCAACTGCAGCTCTTGCACCTCCCTGGTCACTGTCCTGCAGACAGCACAAATTCTGCTCCTTTCTTGTCTGGAAGCGGTGCATGACTGTTAGAAGCCCTGCACTAATCCTTTCCCAGAAGACAGCATCTTACAGCTGTGGCATGCCTGACTACCTGCTGGATCAATGGCAACAGGGCACACAGGATCGCATGCAAAGTATCCCAGGCCCCAGTGGAAAACATTGTTGCCATGCTGCAATGCTATTTTAATTCTAAGTTTAAAGGAAGGGCCCCAATTCTAAAATGGGACCTGATTTTGCCAAGTACTGCACTCAAACAGCCTAGTCACAAAGATGAATGGCTAGGAGTTTCAAGTTTTCTGTAAACTGAGCCCCAAACTGGGATCTGGGTTCCCCTATCTGCACGTAATTTTCTCTGTGTTTACATTTTGCAGCTTCAAGGGGGCTGTGCTACAGGATAGCATGACGGAAAGTCATCCCCTGGTCCCATTGACCACAGTGGGACCCAGGGACAACCATACATTATCCAGACCGGTAGCCCAGCCTCCCGAGAGCTACCGAATATACACATTCACAGAAAAAAATGGTATGCTGGTATGGGAATCCAGAGCTAAGTTTTGGGTTTAGTTTGCAGAAAATAGCTCTTAGCTGCTTATCTTAGCAACTCAACTAGGCAGTTAGAGGGCAGTAGAAACATGGAAACATAGAAGTTGATGGCAGATAAGGACCACGAGGCCCATCCAATCTGCCCATTTCTTTCTCTACCTTATGAATGTGCCATTGGCCTTTGCTCTGTCAATGGCCTATCTATTCATACTCATCTGTATTGCTCCCTTATGCCTGTTTGAAGCCCTGCACTGTATTCATATCCACCACTTCATGAGGTAGGCCGTTCCATGCATCCACCACCCTTTCTGTGAAAAAAAACTTCCTCACATTACCCCTTAATCGGCATCCCTCTAATCTCATGCTGTGTCCTCTTGTCCTGCTATTTTTCTTATATTGAAACATGTTAGACTCTTTCACCTTGTTAATGCCCTTAAGGTGTTTGAATGTTTCAATCATATCACCTCTCTCCCTCCTTTGCTCTAGGGTATACATATTGAGCTCAGTTACTCTGTCCTCATATGATTTCTGATGCAGTCCCTGCACCATTTTGGTTGCCCTTCTCTGGACTGCCTCAATTTGGTTAATGTCCTTGTAAAGGTGAGGCCTCCAGTACTGCACGCAGTACTCCAGATGGAGCCTAACCAGTGTCTTGTAAAGAGGGATTATTACCTCCCTCTTCCAACTTGTCATATCCCTACTAATACACCCCAACATCCCTCTAGCCTTACCTATTGCTTTAGTGGTCTGCTTGGATGATTTCAGGTCATCGATGATGATGATGCCCAAGTCTCTTTCTTCCTTTGTGACTGCCAGCAACTCCCCTCCCAGCCTATAGCTGGCTTCAGGGTTTCTCTTCCCTATGTGCATGATCTTGCACTTCTTTGCATCAAACCCCAGTTGCCACTCTTCTGACCATTTTGCTAGTTTATCCAGATCTCATCGCATTCTGCCCACACCATCTGGATCATTTACTCTGTTGCAGATCTTGGTGTCATCTACAAACAGACAAACCTTACCCTCCAGTCCATCTGCAATGTCACTGATGAAGATATTGAAGAGGACCGGCCCCAGGACTGATCCCTGAAGTACCCCACTTGTGACTTGCATCTCTTCTGACTGTATACCATTTACCACCACTCTCTGTTTTCTGTCAGTCAACCAGTTTGCCACCCAGTTGACCAACGTCTGATCCACCCTGATCCTACCCAGCTTATTCATCAATCTGCTATGTGGAACAGTATCGAAAGCTTTGCTGAAGTCAAGGTAGGCAACATCAACTGCTCCCCCTTGGTCCACCACTCTGGTTACCCAGTCAAAGAAATCTACGAGATTAGTTTGACAGGATCTTCCTTTTGTAAATCCATGCTGTCCTGGATCCTGTGCTCCTATGGATTCCAGGTGTTGACTATCCTTTCCTTAAGGAGTGTCTCCATAATCTTGCCCACTACTGAGGTAAGACTGACTGGTCTGTAGAGCCCTGCCTCCTCCCTGCTACCACTCTTGTGGAGCGGGGTCACATGAACCCTTCTCCAGTCTTCTGGGACCTCTCCTATGCTCAGAGACTCACTAAACAGTTCAAAAACTCAGACTTCAAGAGTGCAGCCCCCCCCCCCCCTCCATGCTGCACTACAGTGTCAGTACCGGGATTTTACTCCAGGTTCTTGGTGTGAGGCTAGAACCCACAACCTTTTGATCGTCTGGCCCCAGAGGCAAGTGTGCAACTTCTTGAGCCACTGACACTAATAAAATTAGGCAGTTCACCTAAATATGGATATGTTGGTGTGAAAAAGTCCAAATAAATAATTTTAACCTTCTTTAACCTGATGACATGAGGACCAAGCTCCTGTAACTCAAAAAGAATAAACCATACCTCTGACGAGACTTGCAGGTGAGTATTCCATGTATGGCTGCAGACGAACACTCTCCGCTTCCAGAAGTGTCCTGAAACATCAAAAATAGTCATACTTATATCCTGCTTTGATGCACTTTTAGCATGTTTATCAAAGCAATGTCATTTTTTAAATTTCATGGCTGCTCTTTAAAGTTTGTTTACCCAGGATAGCCCAGCTGAGATACAGCAACTTATTTGTACCAGGGTCCTGCTTCTACCCCATTTACTGCTGTGATGAACTGAAGCACAGGAAGATCAAGAAACCTGACAGGGTTACAGTGTGAGTCAGTGGCTATGGTGGGATTTGAACATTGAACCCACCACTCATTCAGTACTATAATTATTATGCCACACTACCTTTATTCTCTGCCATTTCAAGGAGTTTCAGTTTGAATGTCGGCTCAGCTGATCGGACTGACCCATGGTACTGCAGCAGATTATGGAAATGTGCTACCCCCGTATGGAGCTGGGGTAGCTTCTCCCTCAAGAATGTCTCCTAGGAGGTGGCTTTTTGTTGATTTTAAAATATTTTGGTAGGACATGGGGGGATGTAAAGCAGGAAGAAAAAGTTGCCCTCTGCTGCTCTACTTGTTCAGTTGGGCACTCAGACTTCTCTACCTCTGCCCCTCCCCTCCCCAGGAAAGTTCTGTCCAGCTCTACTACTGGCTAGCTGACTCCACCCAAAGATTTAAATCTGAGATTCTGGGAATGTATATGAGGGGGACAAGCAGCAGGTGTCTGGCCAGTGTTGTGTGCCCCAGGAGGCATGGGATTATGGGTTTGGGCACAGTTTGCAGGACAGCCTGACCATTAGATAAGATGGAACACCCCCATCCCTGTCACCTACCTGCTCATGGACTTACTCCTTAACCACCACTTGTCCAGGACCATCCATGGAAGGCAGGGCACCATGTCAATAGTGCATGGGCCTAATGAAGGTATCGGCATTGCCCTTGGCAGACCAAGACTTTTTTTTCCCTCTTCCGGTTCTCCCCCACGATGGTCACTTGACAATGTGCAGTCATGCTGGCATCTGATGGGGTCCCCTCCAGTTCTGGCGGCCTCAGTTGAGCGCTCTCTAGTCACTGCTAGGTGGTGATCTTGCTGTGAGCACATGTCCCTCACACCCTGAAAGAGAGCAGTCTCTGGGAACCTGAATCCTTCTAGTCCCGGCTAAACCCCCATGACCAAATCTGCTCCCAAAACCAGACTGCCGGTGCCATGAGCAGTGCAGTAACCAGCCTTTTAAAAACAAAATGTGCATTCACAAGTTTCCAAAATGTTAACTGCTGGCCATGGGTCTGTTTTACTTTGCTGGTGAAGTTCTAATGAAGTTGTGAAATCTGCCTTTGTGAAAAACGTTGCAAATTGCCCATGTCACCATTTCCTAACATCACAAGGAATTTTCCTGGGGAAGCAACACGTTTTCAGGTGAAGTCAGGTGAAGTCATAGCAAAGTTGCAAGACTTGAAAAAGTCATCACTTCATCAATTTGGAAAACTTCGACAAATTAATTCGCAAAGCAGTTTGCCAACTTTGCACATCCATAGTCTGGGGGCTGCCTAGGCCCCATAAAAGACTGGGGTTTTGATGCTTTCGTGGGTGTTCTGTAACAGGATTTGCTACCCTGCTTCCCCATTCCCCCCAGTTTAGCTAGTTGTACTCCAGCCCTCCTTCCCAGAAACCACTGGCCCTCCCCCAACCAAGCATGTTGCCCTCTTCCCTAGCTCAGTACTCAGTAAATTTCCCCAAGTCCCCTTCTGAAACCCCAGCAAGTTAAACCCGAACCCTATCCCCAGCCAGCACAGCAGGCTGCTCCTCGCTCCCCCAAGCAACTTGCTGTGCTTCAGACTGGTTTCAGGTGAGAATCCAGTCTATGTCATAAAGAGCACAGCTCCTTACTTCTCCTTCCTCGCAGGTTGCTACCCCGTCCCATCCCTCCCCCCAGCCCAGGAAGTAAGCCCCACAGCACTCCTCGCTATCGCTACAGAGTCCACAGCACCACCACAGCAGCAGCATCAGTAGTTCACTTCAGAACAGCAGCAAAGCACCGACTAGCTGCCTGGCAAAACCTGATTTTGGCAGCCCACCTATGGGCAGCAAGGCTGAGAACAGATCTGACTCACAGCTGTAATAAACATGATGATAGGTGCTGACTGGCTTAATAAAACTGCGTGTATATGTGCTGCTGAGCAACACCCCCTACCCAGACCTGGACATGGCACATAATGGGTCAGTTTCACAGACCCAAACCCTGAATTAAGCACAGCAATCCTGGCCTAACAATGAAAACCTGGCCCTGTCCATCTAGCTGGGGTGCTGTCAAACACTTGTTTTTTTATAAAAACAATCTTACTTTGGGAAGGCAGTCACAAATCTCTCACTACCTGGCACTGCTGCAATTGTTTTTTGAACTGGCGAAGGTGCAGTGAAAAAAAACACCATGTGTGAAGTCACATCCATGACAGAGTCACACATGCCAGCCAGCCACACTCGGTCTCACGCGGACATGCGTGACTGTGAGGGTGAGCCTGGCTGGTGCATTTTCTCAGTGGCTGTTGCACTGGTTCTCGCTCACTGACTGGATGGGCAGCAGCTGACTAGCAGGCAGTGGCTCCATACTAGCTCCCATTTGTGTGAGTGAATGCTGTGCTACAGCTTCTCTGGCTCCCTCCCGCCACCACTGCTCCACCTGGGCACAATATGCAATGCAACTCAAACAAATTTTAAAAAAGAACATTTTTTTTGTATGCATGTGCTTACAGGAAGCATGTATAGTTGCTCCCCTGGCCACGAGTGGTAGCGCTGACACGCCAGTGATCCCGAAGTGTTTTTGTCTTGTATTTGTTTATCCTCCTTACTGGCCTGCCCCTATCAGGTCATTCTCCCTTCCCCTGGTACTTACCCCATCTTCCATTCCTCATGGCATGCCCCCGTTAATGGGGCCTTCAAGGATGTACCCCTATGGATATCCGAATCCAGTAGAAGAGGGTGCCTGGTCAGTGGTATGGGTCCTGTGAAGTTCTAGCCATTCCCCCGCATCATCCAGCACGTTTTCTCTGTTTTTGCAACCCACAGTTTCAGGCAGCACACAACTGGTGTGTGTGTGTGGGGGGGGGGGGTCATACCCTGGCTGCATACAGTGTATTCCTGCCAGAAAAGCAAGCTCTTCAGCCCACAGCAGGAGTCTCTGTAGCACCAGTGTGTGCCCTGTCCTCTTCCCAACTGGGACATACTGCCATTGGCAGCAGCACCACCACCTCCAGCCTGGCTGCCTGTTCACTGGCTTTTAGATCCCAAACCCGGGACACCAGTGTGGAAGTGCGACCCTCTTCCGCTGGGCCAACAGGCTGCCCCCAAGATGTTTTTAAGGGGTAGCTGCATGGCATGTGTGTGACACTTCCCCCACAAAAATAAAACTGTAAAATATCCCCTTTTAAAACTGATACCAGGCTAAAAGAGTTACTGTTTGCTGGCCTAAGGGAGAAGCTGGGGTAACGTTGCTGTGTAGCTAGGTCTGCTAGTGCCCTGATGTGACAGCTTGTTTATAGGGAAGGGGTCCTGCTTTTAATCAGTTTTCCAGAAAGAAGAACTGAAGCACTTGAAGGCTAACTGACTTGATGAAACATTAGACGCAGAAGCAGTGCATATGGTGGGATTTGAACCTGCACATCTCCATGCTTTGTGCTCTAACCATTGAACTACAGTACTGCTTCCCATGGGATTTAGAGCACAGATCAAAGTGAGCAGTACGTGGTGTGGTGGTACTTTTTGAGTCACCCAGTAACAGTGCCACTTCCTCTTTTTTTTTTTTTGCTTCTTCCCATTGCCCTCTGGCACCCAGTCCTTTGGGTCCCTCGGTGTCCCCACTGCCCATCAGACACACCTGTTACCTTATGATCCCCACTTCTAGGTTGCCCAGGTGTTCCATATGCTCTTCTGTTTCTGAATCATCCCTGCTGGAGGGGGGCAGGGATCTGGCTACTACCATGGAGGAAGCACCTTGGGAAATATAGGAAGGGGAATTAGTGAGCTGAGGGGCCGAGTGAAGTGGGAGGAGCGAAAGGGTAGCAGCTCACTGGCCAGAACAGGACACATTTTCCCATATTCTCCCCACCTTTCCTCTGTCCACCTCCATTAATGGTGCATTACTGTAGTGCAGGGGGGGTGAGGTGCTCGGTGACAGGAGGTTATCCACATCTTCAGGTGCACCTCTGCGTAGTCACCACCAGGGGACACTCAAGAGTGGTGCATCAACAAACCCTGTCCCGGGAGGACAGCATTCCTCTCAGATGCATTGTCACTCTTCCTGATTGTCTCCACTCTTGCCACCCCAGTCTAGGGACATGATCCTGGGTAGCCAGCATACTGAGAAGCTGCCCCTGTGCCTGGCACCATGCAGCCAGGCCGCAATTTTAAATCAAGCTGACCTCTTTTATAGCACCACAATATTTTTGTGAACACTACCACTACTTGTGTTGTCCTTTGTGGACCAGAGACTCTTTTTCTACTCCAGTTTCCCCCATAGTGACTCCATTGTACATGCAAAAGCATGCACCAACATACAACCGTGCTGGCATTTAATGGTGCCCTCCTCTATTGGTGGCCCCAATTATGATCTCCCTCTAGCCATTACTAGGTGTCGATCTCCCTGTTGGGTACACATCTCTCCCACTCCAAAGGATGAAAGCATTCCCAAGGATGTCCAGTCCTTCATTCCCTGACTGACCCCTGATGCTCCAAGTCCACTCCAAAACCTAGCTCACCAGTGTCAGGAGTGCTAGTGCTACTGCTGGGCGGAGAGTTTTTTTTAGGGATAGCTGTTTTGTCAAGGAGTGACACATCCCCCAGAAAACTGTCAAATATCCCCTTTTTAAACTCATGAGCCTATGGCAGCTACAGCTCGCTGGTCTAAGGGAGAAGCTGGGGTAACATTGCTGAGTAGCTGTGTCTGTAGTGCCTTGATGTGATATCTCATTTATGGGATGGGGGGGGGGTCCTGCTTATAATCAGTTTTCCAGCAGAAAAGGATGAAACAATTGAAGGCTAACTGACCTGCTGCAACATCATACACAGAGGCAATGAACATGATGGGATTTGAACCCGCACACTTTCCTGCTTTGTGCTCTAACCACCGGACTACACCACTGCTTCCCATGGTGTTTACAGTGCATGTCAAAGTGAGGAATACTTTACGGTACAGAGTATTACTACTTTTTTAGTTACCCAAGAACAGTGGCACTTTCTCTTTTTTTGCTCTTTCTCTTGCCCCCTGGTGCCTAGTTCCAGTAAAGAAGAGGAGGAGTGGATGTCGGCAGCGCAGAGTGTACCAAAGCTCAGTGATGGCTGTGGTCTAGTCCCTGAGATGTCGCAGCTCTGCTTTGTTCTAAAGAAAAGCTTGTGGCTCATGGAAGATGACCGGCACCTCCGACCCCCCTCAATGTGCCCCTCTGCTTAAGAAGAGCCGCAGCTTCCTTAAGAGTGGATTGATTCAGAATGACACTGGAGGGATGACATCATGGGCCAGTCAGGACAGATCAGCCTCCCTTCCTAACGGCTACGGTGACAAAGGCAGTGAAATCTCTGCCTGAATGGTGGTCATTCTTATGTTAATTGACTGCCACCGCACTTTTGTATGGACATCTGGAATAACCCTCAACCAAAGGCAAAGTGAAAGGGATCCTTAACGTACAGGAATGCAGATTGTTGTAGGTTCCCATGGAAAGGCTGGGGGACAAGTACCGGTGGTCTTTCAGAGCTAAACAAACTCCACACATTTTTTTTTCTTTAAACACAAAAACAAAAAGGCTTGTTGCTTGAGCTTTTTTGGAGGGAAGGAAGAAAAGAGAGCATCAGAAAAAGCAGTTTGAATCACTCGCAGGAGACGGAGCCCTCTTGTAAGATCCAGCGTGATTTCCCATTGCATAAAAGGTCCAAACAAAAGCAGGAAAACATCAGAATGCTTATTCCTCCCTGATTTTGTTGTGTCTTTTATGAAAGGGGAATTCTTCTGCAGTGATGACATCTTCATTTTCATTTCAAAAGGTCTCCCTTCTCTCCCGTAAAGAGCCCCAAACACTGTTAGGGAAACTTTACAAAACTATAATGCTGGATTTTCTCAGATGGTTTCCGGGAGTTGCAGCACTGTTTTAAGTTCAGCTGCACAAAACATGCTACAAAATATTAGACCACATAAAATGGGGTCTAACCTTCTGGCGCAATCAACGCAATCTGCGCACAGACAGTAATGCATGAGTCAAAAAAGATGATGCATGCATCATTGTTTTGGCATAAAGCAGGTCAATGGTCACGTGTGAAAATGTTTGAAAATAGCAATCAATCATTTTGATGCTTTTTTATCTGTTTGGAACTCAGCTTTATTCAAGGGTTAGTGCATTGATGCATTACAGAACAGTGCCTCCCATATAGCCAAATGACTTAAATCACTAAAGGCCAAACATGGCGCGAACAATAAGCCACGTGGTTTTTATCAGGAAACAAACCAGTAAAACTAGGTGGCAGGCATCCCAGAGTATTCAAATGTCTCTGTGGGGAGAGTCCAAAAGGTGAAAGCGTACAACAGTTGTGATGATCACTGTCCACAGTTGATCTACATGGGGGTGGGGGGTGGTTACAGGGTCTCCAGAATCATCCCAGAGGCCCTCAAAAAGAATCACTTGAGAGAGATCCAAGGCAAGAGGTCTCTTGTAGTCATCCAGGGCCCCGTCGTGTAGGTGTCCCATGACCTACAGAGGTCTAAGAATGTCTCCCTCCTAAGGTTAATGCCCTTAGTAATGTGTTACATATGAACATATGAAGAAGGCAGCAGAAGAAGGCCATTTGGTCTATCTAGTCTGCTCATATTGCAGGGTCCACAGCTTGAGCTACTGTTCCTACACCCCCTCCCCATTCCTCCCATCCTCCTTACCCATGAACTTTACCTTCCCCTTATGCACATCACAGCCTGTCTTGAAGCTGCCCTCTGTCTTCAACAAGATACTCTCTTCCAGCAACGCATTCCAAGTGTCCGCCATCCTTCTCTGTGAAGAAGTGCTTCCTGACCTCCCTCCTAAACCTTCCCCCCTCCAGCTAAAGACTGTGCCCCTTCATGTTATGTTTGCCACTTAGCTTAAAGAGACCCTCCTTATCCACCTTATTTATACCTTTCAAGTATTTGAAGTTCTCAATCATGTCACCTATCTCTCCTTTCCTCCAGGGAGTACATGTTCAGCGCCCTCAACCTCTCCTCGTATGCCTTACCCTGCTGACCCACTGTCATCTTTGTAGCCCTGCTCTGGACCTTCTCCAGAAGGTTAATGTCCTGTTTGAGGTGTGGGCACCAGTACTGAACTCCATACTCTAGATGTGGCCTCACCAGTGCCCTGTACAAGGGTAGTATAACCTCCTCTCTCCTACTACTGATCCCCCTAGCTATGCATCCCAGCATCTTGCTTGCCTTTGCTGCTGCTTTTTTACACTGTGTGGAGTGCTTCAGGTCACTAGTGATCATCACTCCCAGGTCCTTCTTCTCCTCTGATGCAGATACTAGGACTCCACCCAGGCAGAACTCCATCCTGGGATTCTTGGCTCCAATGTGCATAACTCTGCATTTCTTGGCATTGAAGTCAAACTGCCAAATCCTAGACCACCTCACCAATTTTTCCAGATCATTCTGTAGGTCCTGTATCCCTTCAGCTGTGTCCACTCTCCCACAGAGCTTGGTGTCATCTGCAAATAGGCACATTTTGCCCTTAATGCCATCTCCAATGTCATTGATGAAGACATTGAACAACACCGGCCCCAGCACCGAGCCCTGCAGGACCCCACTGGTGACCTCTCTGGTGCCAGATAACTCTCCCCTCACAATCACTCTCTGGGTTCTGTCCCTCGGCCATTTTCCACCCATCTGGACATCTCATCTCCAACCCCGAGATCTGCCAACTTTCTGATCAACCTTTTGTGGGGCACAGAGAAATCAAGATGTCTACCGCTTGGCCCCTGTTTACTGTCTTAGTAACCCAGTCAAAGAAGTCAGTCAGATTTGTTTGACACGATCTCCCCCCCCCCCATGAACCCATGTTGCCTCGCATCCTGGAGACCATGGTCCTCTAGATATTCTACCAACCTTTCCTTAAGCATGGTCTCCATAAGCTTGCACACGATTGAGGTCAGACTAACTGGTCTGTAATTCCCTGGGTTATCCTTGGGACTGCTTTTGTAGAGGGGCACCACATGTGCTATTCTCCTGTCCTGCAGTACCACACCTGACTCTAGTGAACTATTAAATAGGCCTGCCAGTGGCCTTTCCAGCTCCTCAGCCACTTCCTTTAGTACCCCTGGATGTACTCTGTCGGGCCTGGTGATTTGTCCACCTTCAATGCTAGCAGCCCCTCCCTCATTCTGTCTTCCTCTGTCACATCTGTGTTCCCCTCCCCCAACTCATCTTCTTCCTCCTGAAGGCACTGGTCTGTCCTGTTCCCTGGTGAAGATGGAACAAAAGTATTCATTTAGTATCTCTGCTTTTCCCCCATCATCCTCCACTCACTCCTCCCCTTTCTTAAGCTTAACAGTCCCTTTCTTCTTGTCCCTTTTCTCACTTATCTAGTGAAAGAAGGCCTTCCCCTTAATTCCTTCAGCTATCTGCAGCTCCGTCTGTGCCTTATCACAATATTGTTCCATCTCCCTGATTTATTTCACTTTGTTCCACCAGGAGGTAATACTAGGTATAACATCAGACAATCAGTGCAGAGTAATACATTTAATTGCTGCTAATAATAAAATCATTAACATTTCTCTCTGTGGTTTGTTTTTAGGTAAAAGCCCCAGCACATGAAGAACCAAACGAAAAACGTAAAGGGGATATCCTGACCTATTAAATGGATAATTTCCTAATATACTCCTCCCAATAGCCCTGTAATCGAGGACATCCCCCCCCCCAAAATATAGTAATGTGAGCCCTAACCATTGCAGTGCCTCCAACATCTATCACTCCTCAAGGCACCAAAGTGCTTGGTTACCATAAAATATCAGATTATTACCTGCCAAAGAAATTCTCTCCTGGTCGGTGAGGAGGTGACCCCTTCCATTTTGTAACCATTTCCTCCACTTTTCAAGAGGCATCTGTACACCCATCCACCTCTCTATTCCAACCTCATTCTGACTGCCTCCAGTGGTGGATATAGTGTCCTCTCCTGACCAGTTTTTTGGTGCATTTATTTTGATGCAGACAGAGCCTAAAATCAGGAATTGTACCTGTATCAAGGCTTTTGAAAATCCAGTCCATAATATTAAGACACAATTCATCAAATATTCTATGTATGTATACCATGGGAGTGATGAATGAAACCGGTAAATAAATAGGGGATATGTGTTGGGTGCTTATGAGATATATTTATCTTCATGAGTGGTCAGTGACCTCTTGACCTTCACAAGTGGCAAAGCCACGAGTGAGGTCAAAAGAGGTCACTGACCATAAGTGAAGATAAATATCATATTTCATAAGCACTCATCACATGCCTGGCTTATACACTATGCATTAGTGTTTCTAAGCCACTTTTATTTAGTTTAAAAATGAAAGTTTCCCATGGCGTGAAAGATCTGAAGCACTGGCAGCTACCATGCACCATTTTTTAGAGGTAACTCATGCTGCCTGGAGCTTGATGATCTATCGGTGGCTAGGCAGAGGTGGCAGAAACATTCTTTGTGACATACCCAGCTAGGCAGATAAATGTTATGATGTACCCTACAGTGAAGATAAAAAATATATCTAGCTAGCTGGTATCTTCTGCTACAGATAGCATTTTTATTTAGCCTAAAAATGCTAATGCACATTGTATAAAAGTGTTAATTTGCTTTGTTTTCCATCGACGGTTCCACTTCAACTTGTATTTCCACCACAGTTCTTTCACAGTTGCCTACCTGAGCTAATCAGGGCCAATAAAATACACATTGCCATAACCTAGCTAGGGTTGATCACAATTTAGCTTATTATCCAATGCAGATGCCTCACAGTAAGCATACTGCATGGGTATTATCCAGTTATAAATGCCTTGCAGTAACCATACTGCATGGGTATCATCCAGTTACTGATGCCTCACAGTAACCACACCGCATGGGTATTATCCAGTACTGATGCTGCACAGTAACCACACCGCATGGGTATTATCCAGTACTTATGCCTCACAGTAACCACACCTCATGGGTACTATCCAGTACTGATGCCTCACAGTAAGCATACTGCACGGGTATTATCCAGTTACAGATGCCTCACAGTAACCACACTGCATGGGTATTATCCATTTACTGATGCCTCACAGTAACCACACTGCAGGGGTATCATGCAATGCTGATGCCTCACGGTAAGCATACTGCAAGGGTATTATTCAGTTACAGATACCTCACAGTAAACATACTGCAAGGGTATCATCCAGTTACTGATGCCTCACAGTAACCACACTGCACGGATATTATCCAGTAGAGATGCTTCACAGTAACCTCACTGTATGGGTATTATCCATTACAGATGCCTCACAGTAACCACACCGCATGGGTATCATCCAGCTACTGATACTTCACAGTAACCACACTGCATAGCTATTATCCAACACTGATGCCTTGCAGTAACCACACTGCATGAGTATTATCCGGTACTGATGCCTCACAATAAGCATACTGCATGGGTATTATCCAGTTACAGATGCCTCACAGTAAACACACTGCATGAGTATTATGACATTACTGTTGCCTTGCAATATACACACAGCATGAGTGTTATCCAGTTACTGGTGCGTCACAATAACCACACTGCATGGGTATTATCCAGTACTGATTCCTTGCAGTAACCACACCGCATGAGTGTTATCCGGTTACTGATGCCTCACAGTAACTGCTCTGCAAGGGTATTATCCAGTCACTGATGCCGCGCAGTAACCATACTGCATGGGTATTTTCCAGTTACAGATTCCTCACTGTAACCATACCTCATGGGTATTATGAAGTTTTTCAAAACAGCAAAACCACGTAGTGCACAGTTTGCTCATAGACAAAACAGAACTATCTTTGACAGAAACTAAACCTTAATAGATATTTCTGCCTGGATTCTGTTGGGCTAGGAGTGATTTGTGGAAGGTGAGTGTTCTGCGCTGCTGGGATATAGTTCATATAATATCTTTTCACCATTACTTGAATTATAGTGGCTATTTCAGGATGCTGTGACAGTCGCCACCTATAATCCTGTTAATCTCAGTACACGTGCAGCTTCTGCTTGTCCCTGAAACACACAGTACTGCAATAATCACTCTGTGAAACTTTCTTACTCCAGGTCCCCTTACGGGTCTGAACTGGTTTGGAAGCAGAGGAAGTGTCTACCGCCCATGGTCTTACCTGTAAGTTGCCACTTCTATACTCAAAGACATCTTCAGCTCCATCAGCTGTTGTCGATCTTGCAGCACCTGGACTATCTGCTGTCTGAGCTTTTCCTTCTCCTCTTCGAGGGAGTCAATCTCTGACTACAATCAGAATAAACAAAACAAAAATAACACAGAAAAAAGTTAGTTTCACCATTTACTTTGCCCCCGGTCACTATTGGGACATTTTAAATCTTATGCCTGCCCACAAAGCTAGATGGCTTATTTTGCTGTTGGGTGTGGTTCATTGAGAAAACAGGATCCTGGATGCTCAGCTACACCTGCTTCTACCTTCACTGTTTTGCAGTGCATGCTTTTTGTTTTGTATCGTAGGTGTTAAAAGGAAAACTGCAAAAATGTTTAATCCTCCCCCTCAGGGGGCAGCCAGTGGCCAGTGGAAGCCTGTAATACTTCCATGCCCATGACCCGGCTCCAGAAATAGACTCAGCACTTGTAGCTGGGAAGCCAGGCTAAGAGTGCATTTCCTTTTATTTATTTATTTCATTTTTGTCGATCAGGAAAGGAGGGCTAGGCAATTCTGTCGATTTTCAACCTTGTTCGGGGGGGGATGAGAAGAAGGGTCAAGGGCCACCTCCCTTCAACCAGTCATTAATCAAAGGAAATGACTGACTCTGAGGTTGTTATTGTGATTATAAGGCTAACTGCAGTAATAATTTTTATTTTTACCATTTATTTTTCTACTTACTTTTAAGTTTTGCGCAGAGTGGCGCAAGGCGTGTGTGCCACACAGCATCGGTTGGCAGCTGGATCAGTCATTTCTAAGAGTGAATGACGGATCCACTAGTTAATCAGGAGCTTTGCTAGGGTCATAATTGTTAAATTAGATTTATAATCGTAGTTATAGAGAGTGACTAAAAGGGCCAGGAATCCAGGATATTCACTGTGGAAAAGGATATGGCAAAGAGAGACCTGATAATGATTTACAAAAATAGTTGGGAGAGGGGGAAATAACCACAAAGTTAAGGACAGAAATCTTCATGAATCTGTACTAGGACCAAGGACAAGATGATATGAGCACAGCAGTGGGGTGGGGAGGGGTGAGGGACAAGAAAGATCGGAAGTCTTATTTCCCAGAAAGGGTGGTACTTCGATGAAACAAGCTGCCTATAGGTGTGGCACAGTAGATCCAAACAGTTTTACAAGTTTTATAGCAAGACTGGATAGATTTTAGAAGAGAAGGGGGTGCTTTACATTGTTACTGCTCCACTGTATCTCTGTAGCGGAACGGACTTGCTGGGTCATGTAGGTTTCCTTTCACCCCTAAATTCTAACATCCTAAGATCACATTTAACCATCAAAATGTACTGTTTTTATATGAAAAAGTTATTTGCTTTTGTTGCAGAATCCAAAGCATTTACACAGACACAACCAGAAGAGAATAGGACAGGGATGAGGGTAAGGTAGGATAAGAATAGAGATGAACAGGGATAAGGACAGAATGGGATGAAGATAGAGATGGGATAGGAATAGTATGGGGTAGGGTATGATTGCGTAGGATAGGATAGGAAGAGCAATAGGATATGGTAGGATAGGATAGCATAGAACAGAATAGGATAGGGTAGGATATGGGAGGGAGGGAGGATAGGATAGGATATGGTAGAGTAGGATATGATAGGTTAGGATAGGGTAGGATAGGATAGGATAGGGTAGGATAGGGTTGGATAAGGTTGATGTGACTTAAGGTCCTGTGCCTTTATATAGGAATTGCATATGTGTTGATAATTGGTAATATAATTTCTTGATTTATGGGGGGTTGGGGGGACTAACAATACTAAAACCAGTTAGCCAGTTGTACTCACCTTCCACTACAGTGTGTGCACTATCCTATCCCCTTGAGTGAGCTTACTGTCTCATTCTGAATGGAGCGAGTATCAGAAGGGGCACAATGTCGCGAGGGAGGGGTGGGATGGGGGAGCATCATTAGTGACACCAGGCACCTTGAGCCAATCAGTGGCATGAAAAATTCTGTGTCATGATTGATCCATGGCCACCATCAACAATGATGTTGTCCCTGCACTACATTACTGTGAAGGGGAGCATTAACCACTAGTGTGCGTCACTGCACCTACATTGCCACAATGGACCTAGAGTGGTAATACTGTGATATTACTCTAGGTCCAAAATTCTTACGTTATGTCTATAGTGGCAACACATATCAGTGCTATCTTCCATTTTTTCATCCTCACAGTTCTGGCATACATATATTTATACCATGCCAATGAGCTATGGCATATAACAGTGGCATTTTTTCCCACTATGGACCTAGAGTTAGCATATTGTCATATTCTCACTAGGTCCAATATTCTCGCCCTTGGTCCATGGGGCCAAAATAGGTGCAGTGATGGTGTGATGTACTTCAGCTTGTAATTCTGGTTATTGTTATATAGTCTAAGCCTTCACATTGAGGTTGTGTTGAGATAACATCACTGTTGTAGGTGGCCACTGACCAATACAGTCAGTTTTTTTTCTTGCCATTGTATGATAAGAGGCAGAGCATAAATCAGATGTGACACGTCACTACTGAAAGTAGCACAGATATTTCCTCTGGTACAATTTGACCTTTTCACATCATTCATGTCTCTACATCCTCCTAAGATACATTTGGCCCCTCCAAATCCCCTTCCCTCCATCTGCTTCTCAAGTGTGAAGTTCTATATAATGGTTCAACTGGTTCTGCCCTTCAAGGGATTACTTCTACACTCGACACTGTGCTGTCCCTCAAGATTCGGCTCCAATGCCTCATCCCCCAAGGGCTCAGCTCCTATTTTAGGCCTCCTCCTGGTGTAGAGGCCAGGTGAAAGCCTTTCTATGGTCATTTCCCTCCTCCTTCTCACCTTGGGGGAGGGCCTCCTTTGTGGGGAACTTCCTTTAGGTGCAGAGATTGGTTTGCAGTACCCTCATTGCATTTCCCATTACAGGAATAGAATGAGAGCCCTTTCTCTAAAACTCTTCCCCTGAATTGGGTTTCTAAATTGCAACAGCTGAATCGTTACTAATAGTGCCCCTAGCTTGGAGGGATGGTGACTTAGGCCTTGGATCCCCAGAGGTTTCCTCCAACATGGGGATGTTTCCACTCCTCTGTGCTGAATTTCATAATTTTATTTATTTGTTTGTACTTTTTGACCAGGAAAGGCACACAAAACTAGTATAGCTTGTTTCCATGTGCACCCTAGGGGGTGAATTGCATGGATCTATTTTATTGACAGTGGGATGTTGGTCATGACACCGAAGAAATTCCCCTGCTCTTCGGAAAGTGCCATGGGATCTTTTATTTCCATCTGGATAGTGACCAGAGATGAGCAGAAGGGACCTCGGTTTAACGTCTCAGCTGAAGGACTGCACCCTCTTCGTACTGCACTACAGTGTTAGTTATGGTTATTACCCCAGGTACCAGGCGTGGGGCTAGAACTCACAACCTTCTGATCTTCTTGCCTCAGAGCCAATGGAGTTGAAGATGGATGGTGGTTCTCTTTAGTTTCAAGGTTTCAGTCTGGCTACATCTCTCTCTCCTCATTGGGAAGAACATGCTAATGTCTTCATTGTACTACTAGGCCTTCTTCCCAAAGGTGCCTTTGGTTCTGAGGCCTCATCCCTGTGACATCTCGAGAGGTTGTAACCCTTTCTTGAGGGTTCCAGTGTCCCCACACAGGGTGGCAGTCCATGTAGTAGGGACAGAGAGATCATAAGCCAAAGTGCACAGTTGCACAAGCATAAGATACTACTACGCAGTTATTCTGCCAATCCTATGACATACACATTAGAGCCCAATGACCCTGTGAATCAGCCCTTCTCCCTTATTAGTGTAAAGCCAGGTCCTTTCCTGGGTCTAGGGATGTAGGATGGTACTTCTCGTTTAGGGAAGGCCTGCTTACACCAGAAACTGCATCCCTAATCGCACCACCTCGGGCCTGGGAAATGAGGACCAGAGACATTAGACATCAAAGGGGCCCCATTAACAACAGACCAGTCACAAACACAGTGTCCATGCCAGGAGCTGGGATCAAGCAGGTCAATCTTTATTTCCCACAGTTGGCATCTAGCATTCAGGGCTTATTATCTTTTACTATTTCGCTCCCTTTTAAGTTTATTTAAGAAGGTTCCACACTTCTAGGCCCTCCACATAGGATGGGTACTGATGCTCAGATGGTTACAACTCAATTAGGCCTATGTCCCATTATGGGGTCTTATTGGTGCTACTATCCATAAGAGGAGTGCGCTGTGGTATTCTGCCCAGGCAGGATGAGATGCTAACCAGGGGTGCTGCATGTGCCAATGCATAGAATTCTGATGGATGGTGGCATTATAATTACTGCAGAAAACCAGCTTATGGTTTTCATGATCTATCACGCCAGTCAGTTCAGCTGTGTATGCCTTCCCAGCATCATGCTAATAGGTCCTAGTGACTCATTTATCACATTGCTTTAACTGACAAGCACCTTGTCAGGCACCACTTCCTAATAACCTAAATACTATTCAAACCAATACCATACATTTCTCTCATGGTTTCCCTACTTACTCAGGTACCTGTCCACTTCTGGAGCTGCTCATGGAAGTGAACTCTCCTACTGGGCTCCATTTATGACCATGGTGCAAGTACATTCTAAATGAGCATACTTGGGCCACGATGCCTCACACTGGCTTTACAGTGCACATTGTGTGGTATGCATGATGCATTACAGCATATCTCTAGTAACGCCCCGCCCTGCCTGTGTAGTAGCGCAGGGACAGCTTAGCGATCAGCAGTGGCCATCCAGTCGGGTGGCCTGCCTGCTTTTGGACTAGATCCCCCACTCCATATGAAGTGGGGGATTTGGGGATATGGCCATTCTTCTCTGGACAGCCATATCCCTTAAAGAGACAAACCAGTCCACCCATGTGCTTGGTGATACCCCAGTCCTCCCAGTATGCTCCAAGGGCCAGGGGTAGCAGTGTGGGGGATAGCGCGATATCCACCTGCCCATGTGGCTACTGGGAGGGAGTGAGTATGTGGCTATGGCAGGGTCCCTGCCAGTGTAGCTGGTGTGCCTTCACTGTTGCCCTGTGCCGTGTATCTATGTTATTGCATGGCACAGAGTCATGCCCCACCCGCAGCCACCCTCCCTGCTAGGTCACACACATATCCAGGCAGCCAGACACTCAGACAGGGTGAGTGTGCGTATGAGGTGCAGATCCCCATCGAGAATGTGAGGGGATCCAATGCTGCCCCCGCTGCACAGTGGAGGAATTACTTCAAAAAAGCCTACATACCGTGTATATGTGGTGCATAGGCTTTGTGACTAGAGGCCATTGTTCCCAGTCTTGCATTATTATAGGGAATGGATCTTCATGGACCTCCATTGACCTCCTTTGAGCGGAGACCCAGCAATACTGCTAGGTACCTTTCGGGATGGGATAGTTGGTATGCCCTTCATTGGGGCAAGATTACATAGATGGTCTCTGGGACATCCTTTGACTAGAAAGGTGGCCCCTCTCCACCCCAGAGGGGCAAGGAGAGACAGGGCTCCTCCAGAGGATTCCCCATCTCCTCCTGGTAATGCTGCAACTCCCTCTTTCTGGTACTCCTAGAATCCCTCAGATTTCAGAACCCTTGGGCCAAACTGCTGCTAGCACAGCTATCCTCCCCAATTTTTTAGAAAATGGAGACGGGCAGGGCCATGAATATTCATGCCCCAGCACCCTGACTAAGACAGAAGGCACAAGAACACAGATGACCAGACACCTTGTCTCCTAGCTGAGGCCCAGCAAAAAGTACTGTAGCTCTCAGGGATTCACTTAACTCTTTAAAGTTCTCCCACGTAATCTGCATTGAGCTTGGGAGAAGAGAGAGGCTGGTTATTTTAGCACACGCATGCTACTGCAGCCCTGGGGTTGCAAGGCAGCTCGGGGTGAATCATGCAGCCAAGTGCATCCCGAACATGTTGCCACCAGAAGCCACCACAGAGCGGAGGACAGCTCACCTGTCTTGGGAGGTGGGAATCCATGTGGCTACTCAACTCCTCCCCCCCCCCCCGCTGGCCCTGCTCCTGCCAGCTCAGGCACAAACCCAGATTACCAGTACACCAAAGCAGTCCTTCTTGGCTTGATGCCATGGTCCAGCCTTGAAGTATGTGATTTTTGATCATCTGTGAACTTTTGTTATGATACAACTGGTGATATTTTCTTCTGAATTAGATTTTACTCAGGAAGGGGGAGAGAATATCATTAATGTGTTTATTAATTACAAAGAGCAAGTAAAAGCATTCTTTTCATGTTTTTTCAGATTTTAAGAAGTCCTGTAAAAACAGGTTACTCATCTGTAACAGTAGTTCTATGGGGTACATCCACATTTCCAGCAGTGTCCTTTCTCCTTTAACCCCTGTCAAAAAGTCTTCAAGCTGGTTCCTCCCACCCACCCAGGTGGTAATTTCCCTAGCACTGCCCCATGACGCTAGTTCTTACCCACTGGAAGCAGAGTAGTGCGCCACTGCCAGCGGGGGTCGGGTGGGTCTATGTGGATGAACATCATATACCACTCCTAGAACTACTGTTACAGGTGAGTAACCTGTTTTTCTAGGGATGTGGATATGGTGTACTTATCCACATGTTCTGGCAGACTCTTAGCAGTTCTCTGGGAGGAAGGAGGCAAGGCGCACAGCCCCTAATTAGAAGATAAGAATTGGAGAACTGAGGCCCCAAAACCAGCATCCTGGCATGACTCTAGGTCAATGTGGTAATGGGAAATGAAGGTGTGTGCTGACCTCCAGGTAGCAGCCCTGCAGATTTTCTGGATAAGGATGACCCTGGAAGCAGCCACCAAGGCAATGGTATGGCAGGTGGAATGAGTCCTTAGCCCTACGAAAGACTCCCTACCCACCAACCTATAGCAGAGGTCGATGCAGAATACAATCCACCTGCCAATTGTTGGCTTAGCTGCCAGTCTGCCAGGTATGGCTTCAGCATAGGTGACAAATAGCTGGCGAATCTCTCCCTGAACTCCAGCCATGCGCTCCTTATAATAGGATAGCGTTCACTGCAGGTCCAACGTATGGAGCCTGTGCTCGGCCTCCGAAGTGTGATTGGTGAAGTACACCTTGAGATTAATCACCTGGTTAAGGTAGAAACCCAACACAACTTTCGGGAGGAACTTCGGGGTGGTGTGCAGGACAACCTTGTCCTTGTGGAAGACCAGGTATGGAGACTCCACCGAGAGCGCCTGGAGCTCACTGATCCTTCTGGCTGATGTAACAGCCACCAGGAAGGCAGTCTTCCATGACAGGTGTGACATCTCACACCTGTGCATAGGTTCAAATGACTTGCCCATTAGCTTTGACAAAACCAACAACAAATCCCAAGGTGGTGGTGGTTCAGGCACTAGAGGGGAAATATGATCTAAGCCCTTAAAAAAGCACCAGACCACCTGCTGTGCCACCGACTGCTGACCAGCCATCTCCCAGTAAGCAGAGATGGCTGCCAGGTGCACCTTAAGGGTTGTCGACCTAAGGCCCGACAGGGAGAGGGACTAGAGGTAAGCAAGGGTACTAGCCATCAGACAGGACAAAGGGTCCAGCCCCTTGCCCTGACACCAGATGGAGAACCTCTTCCATTTGTAGGTGTAGCATTTTCTGGTTGACTCCTTCTGAGAAACCTCAACAACGTTGAGGACATCTTCAGAGAGACCCAAAGTCTGGAACTCTAGCCACTCAGGAACAAGGCTGTCAGGTGCAGGGATTGAAGGTCAAGGTACAGTACCTTTCCCTGATTGATGGATAGCAGGTCTGAGCATAGAGGGAGATGCCTCAGTAACCTGGTGCTGAGGAGTACCAGTCCAGAACTGGCATGGTCAGTCCAGAGCCACCAGGATCATCTGTGCCTTGTCCCTCCACACCTTGAGCAACATCTTATGGATCAAGGGAAAGGGATGGAAGGCATAGAGGAGGCCCGGGATCCATGGACTTAAGAAAGCATCGCCCTGCAGTATTCCATGCTGAGGGGGGCAGGCACAAAACAGCCTCAGCTTAGCATTCTCCCTGGAGGCAAACAGGTCCATCTGAGGGGTGCCCCATTGGGAGAACAGACTGTGCGCTATTTCAGGATGGAGGTACCACTCATGAGATGCCTCATCCATCCTGCTGACAGCATCCGCCAGCTGGTTGGAGACACCAGCCATATTGATGGCCAGGAGATCGGCCTCCAGGCTGCGCATGAGGGTCAAGATGTGGAAAGCTTCCCTGCACAGAGGAAGGGAGTGCTTGCTGACCTGCTTGTTGAGGTAGTACATGGTTGTGGTGTTGTCAGTCTGGACCTGAACCACTTGACCCCTGAAATGTGGAGCAAAGGCGGTCAGCACCAGCTGAAACACCCTGAGCTCCAACAGGTTGATGTGACATTGGTACTCCTCAGGGGCCAACAGCCCGTGGACTCTGTGGTCCCCAAGTGGGCTCCCCAGCCCATGAGAGAGGAGTTGGTCATCAGGATGACTGTCGGCTCCAGATGGATGAACTGGATACCCTCCTGCAGATGTTCTGGGATTAGTCACCACTGAAGCATGTACCACATCTGCTGGGTCACAGTGACAAGCTGGTCGAAATGACCCCTGCGCTGAGACCACTGGCTTGTCAGCTCCCACTGCAGGAAGCGCATTCTGCAGCATGCCCAATGGACCACGCTGGTCCTGGCTGCCATGTAGCCCAAAAGGCACAGGAGGTCCCAAGCAGGATGCAGTTGCCCAACCCAAAATGATCAGGCAAAGGAGGTAAGAGCCTCTGCCCTGTCTGCCAGGATCTGAGCCCTGGTCTGCAAGAGTCAAACTCTGCCCCAATGAAATGAACCACCTGCGAAGGTACGAGTTCCGATTTGGCCTCACTGACCAGGAGGCCCAGAGAGATGCATGTCTTGAGGGCCAGGTCCCTGGGCCACTCCACCTCCTACCTGGAGGGACCAGCGATGAGCCAGTCATCCAGGTAGGGGTATACCCAGACTTCCCGGTGCCTCAGGTGGGCAGCCACCACTGCTACACATTTGGCGAAGACCCTGGGAGCTAAGAACAGGCCAAATGGCATGGCCTGGAACTCGTAAAGGTTCCCTCTGTTCAAAAGCAGAGGAACCGCTGGTGAGATGGACAGATTGCGACATGGAAGAATAAGTCCTCAAGATCCAGAGAGCAAAACCACATATTTCGCTCCAGGGATGGTATGATCAGGGACGGAGTTACCATCCTGAAGGTGTGGGACCTGATGAATTTGTTAATCGTGCAGATCTAGAATGGGGCACCAGTCCCCCATCCGTTTTGGTACTAGGAAGTACCTGGAGATGAACCCTGGTTAAGGTGGGGGTCTGGTACGGGTTCCACTACCTCCTTGTGCAGGAGTTGGGCAAAGCTGTCCCGAGAGGCTAACTGAACATCGACTGACACCATGTCCTCCTGTGGGGTGCAGGCTCAGCTGGGTGGGTAAGCCTTGAATTCCACAAGCAGACCCTTGCTGACCACCTCGAGAACCCACCTATCCATGGTAACTGCAGACCAGGCAGAAAGGAAGTGGTGGAGCCAGCCCCCACAGGAGGACCCGGGGGGGTCAGGATGAGAGAGGGGAGTGCACCCCCCTCCCAAACCTACCCAGTGATAGAAGCAAAGGAGGGCCCCACTGTGGGGCCATGTCCTCTGGGTTTTCTGATGACCGAGACCACAGACTTGGGCCAAGGGCACCAGGCCTGCTGCTGTCCAGCAGGTTTAACCACTGGGGCAGAGGCGGACTGAAAGGGCTTATTTTTTGAGCTGCTTAGAGCACTTAGAGTCCTTCTGGGTAGAAGTCATTCAGTCCAAAGTGGAGTTGGACTTTTCAGTCCTGGTGAGGTGCCTCTCCACCCCAGGCCCGAACAAGTTGGTCCCCAAGAAGGGCATATCTGCCAACTTGTGCTGCATATCTGCTGTGAAGGTGGAGATGCACAGCCAAGCCCTATGGCACATGGCAACTGCAGCGATCATGGATCGGGCATAAGAGTCTCTGAAAATCAAGGCTATCTGGAACTGTTGCTTTGCAATGGTACAGCCCTGATCCCACACCTGCTTAACGGTGGTCTGCAGGTTAGCGGGGAATTGGGGGAGCAACTCATCCAGGGACCCCAGAAGGGCATGCAAGAAGTGGGCCATCAGGAGGCCCAAGCTCACCTGCTGAAGGCCAAGTGAAGAGGCAGCATATGTTCTGGACTTATTGTTGGGGAAGGGGGGGTTGTCCCCATCCCCGACACCGCCCATGCACCTGAAAACAGAGTCTGCAACAAGCCCCTCAGCTGAGGGATGTTTGGTGAGTCCCGACAGGGATCCGGTCAGGAACACGTACTTGCAGGCCATCTGGGTCGATGGCACAGAACAAGATGCCAGATGCTACTACAGATCCAAGGCAGGACTGAGAATTGCATCCTGGACCAGGAAGGCCTCCTTAGGGGTGTCCCTATGGTCAAGGATGTCGGTAAGTGGGTACCGTTCCCGGTTTTGGATGGGCTCCAGTTTGAGTCTCATAAACTCAGAGATCAAATGGAGTAGGCCCATAAAGAAAGTTGGGCCCTGGTCCATAGATACGTCCCCCACTGACTCCATGTCTACAAGCCAGGAGTGGAGGGAGGACCCCTTTGATTCTGAGGAATCATGAAACAGTGGTTGCCGGCCCAAGTCCCCACTCACCCAGCAAGGGAGGCCTGGGGAGACAGTGACAGAGAGCCAATGGGGAAAACCCTTGCCCGGCCGAGCACCCTTTGTTGGGGCACCAGTCATTGGCTCTTGGGGCAGGAGCTCCACCAGGATCAGCAGAGAGGCTGGCATGGGCTGAGATGGGACCGTACAAACCAGCTCCTGCTGGGGTGGGTTCTATTGTGGCTCCGGCAGTGGCACCCAAGAAAGGGCTTGGGAAGCCATGATCAGCTTGATCTGGGTCAGCCAGAGTTGTTGCCACATAAGATCCTCATAGCACTGATGCAGTTTGTGCTGGTGCCTCTCATCACCCGAGGAGGATGAGGAATAGCGGCGGCGCTGCTTGCCCAAGCGCCTGGAATGTGAGCGTCATGAACAATGTGGGCTGCCCGAGTCCAGGATTCTGGAGCAGGACCTCAACCTGAACCACAGGGGGGACCTGTGGCGGGTCTCAGAGGGTGCCAGTGAAGACCAGGTTTTCTCCAGGTCTTAGAGCTCCAAGGCAGTGGGCAGCAGAACAGCGAACTGCGTCGTCCCCCCAGGACCGGAGTCCTGGACAAGGAGGTATCAACCTCCTTGGTAGACAAAGTGTCAACCAGGTCAAGAAAAATCTTGGCTGGAACGTCGACCTGAGTCACGGCCAACTGGCCTGATGGTGAGACCATGGGGCCAATGGCCAATTCCAAAACATCGGCCGAAGCCGAGTGTTCCGGCGAAACGTGGGAGTTGGAGGCCCAGGAGTGCTCCCTATTCCATGAACATTGGCGAGACCACGTCTTGGTCTCTTTCTCCTTGTCCTTTTTTATTTTCTTGGACTTTGAGCCCTTGGGACTGTGCCCCAAAGTGGGCAGGGACTGGTACAAGTCCTTGAAGGCACCTGTAAATGAAGTGCCCAAAGAGAGCAGCAAAAAGGCTGAAGCCGAGGAGGTCTCTGTTGTGGGTGGGGCTGCAGGCTTCTCAAAAGCCACAAGTTGTTCTGCATACCCCACAGCCATGGAGACCACCCAATGAGCATCCTTTGAATGAACAGGTGGATCCCTATCATCCGGACGGCCAAGGAACAGGTGGGCACGGTGATCCCTGAGAGTTGCCGGGAGAAATGAACAGCAATGAATACAGGCCTGAACATCACACTCATGGCCCAGGCAGTAGAAACACAAGGAGTGTGGATCCAGTCACAACATCAGTTGCCCGCAATGCATTTTCGGAACCCCAGACTGGACTTTGCATCATCCATAATGACAGCGAGAAGTAATCATAGCAAAAAAGATAAAGTTAGTTTTATTAAAGAAAATAGCAAAGGGCCTCAGTAGATGCAGAGCAATAAGGAGTGAACCTTTGTCTTCCAGCATAAAGGAAGAACTGGTGTCATGGGGCGGTGCTAGGGGAGTTACCACCCGGGTGGGTGGGAACAGCCAGCTTGAAGACTTTCTGGCAGGATTTAAAGGGGATAGGACACTGCCAGAACGTGTGGATAAGTACACCATAGCCACAACCCTAGAAATTTTAATTTTAATTTTAAAAAAACAAGAAAAGGTTTCTGCATCCCTTCTCCACGTGCTTTAGTTCCTCCAAGTTGCATAATGGAGTATAAACAGGACTCCCATCCAAAACAGGATTGTGCATCACAGGTGAACTGGCCCGAGTATATATCCCAACAGAAATTATATAAACATTATATGCAACTCTTCTCTCTCTAAGTTGCAGAATTTCTCTAAGTGGTTAGATGTGTGTGTGTGTGTGTGTGGATAATGCTCCAATCCTTCAGGTTTCAGAGGTATTGAGCAGGGTTTGCTCCTAGTAGTGCTCAGATAGTGCTTTTGTGGATTAGACTATTCTCCATCGGATAGTACTGCTATCAGACCTAGGATCTGACCAAAGTCGGATTCCAGGCAGCAATAGTTGTGGATCCCAGGTCACATCCCTTAGATCCAACCTCAGATAGTTAGATCCAATAGGTGGATACCTGGACCCAATGGTCAAATCCATCAGAACCTAGTAGGATGCACGGATACCTCGGATGCCTACTGGGGATCCTAATAGATTGGATCCTTGGTTGGATGTCTATGCCATCTGAGACTATTCAATAACAGACCAAATGATGACACCTGATGGCATCTGACCTGGTAGAATACTATCCAAGCAACACTGTTTTCTGCCTGTGATAACAATTTTGAGTTGTGGCTCAACTGAGTGAGTACAGAGCACCAGTTCTGTGCTGCTCCTGACAATTGAGATTTTGGCCCAAGAAAGGCCTTCCCAGAATGTTGGGATTTGTAAACAGGGTTGCATCCTTGTCGATCTAGCTTTGGGAACTGACCTCTGGCCTCTTCATCCCTGAGCTAATGGAGAGAAAGTATTTGGCACAAGGAGATTTATTTTTGCTCCGGGGGCGGGGGGGGGCCTGACTTTCAGCACATAATCATACCTCCTGCAACCAGTTAATCAGAGAGACTCCTCCATTGCCATTGTTGGAGACCATTGAGCCATGCCCTTCACAGCAGTGGGATCAGGTGCTTCAGTGGGCCAGCCAGGTTGCGGTCAGCTCAGGGTGATGCAGTGGAACCCTCTTAGAATGGACTCATTTGTGCAAGCAGGCTTTGTCCATTATAAGGGGTGTCCACTATATCTTTAAGTCTTAAAATATGAATCTCCTCTACAACCGCTCACACACAGGAGTTAAAATCAGAGCATGCCCCCACACCTTCTAACTAAGAGTATGGGAACTGCAAGTTGCAGCTGACTGGGAACTGAGCAGTAAACAAGACTGGAAAGATTTCGCCGTACAGAACCTGTGCTGATTGGGAGATCAGGAGGCATCTAAAGCAATCCCCTAGTGTAAGGTGTTGGGTATCAGGCATCAGGTGAGGTGAGTGATGACTTTATAGTGATAGACAAACCAGCTGAATTATCAGGCAACAATTAGCAGGCAATTTGCAGCATGTAACAGGGGTACAGAGGAGAGTACAGTTGCGTAAGAACTTACTGTAACAGTAGATCTTTGGGAGTCTCTTACATGCTTCTAAAACCAAGCATGTCTCTTCCACCACTGTGTCGTCCTCTACAAATATGTATGGAGAAGGTAGCTCCTCTTTTATCGTCTTCTTTACCATCAACGATTGTGTGCTCCTCTCTGGGCTCATCGATGGCTCCTCCATCGACGAGCACCTCTAGGGTTGTTTTGCAGCTGCCAAAGCTGTCCCCAATTTCACTGCTGCATGGCCCTCATCTGTCGATGACGGCCTCTGGCTCATCAGTGACCCTCTCATTAATGGCCCTGCAACATGGCCCATCGATGACTTAACGCATTGACCCATCAACGGCTCTGTACCACGGCCCATCAATGATACTCAGCATTCCATCGCTGCCTCCTCTTTTGATGAGGTTCTCATCAATGACTGGGAAAGGGGATGCATCACCAGTGTCAACAGTCGGCCTAGCACCATTTTCTATGTCTTTAGGGTCCTATATACCCCCCTCATCGAAAGCTGCTCCTTTGGTCCCTCTGCCAGCTGCTATTCCTTCTGTGGTGCCCATTTGTTCCACTAGGTCTACCACCTCTGGACAGATGGCCATGATTGACATCCAGGCTCTGGTGACCTAAAGACATCCTGGACCTCACTCGGCCCCGCTGCCCCCCTAAGGAGGGGTCACCAGTAAACCTCTCTGCTCCATCTCTGCCCCCTTCGACCCAGCATAAGGCCATCTCTTCCCCGTCTCCCTGGGTCTGTATACCCAGGATGTGGACATGGGGGACCCTTTCCTGCAAGATTGGGGTCTGGAAAGTGGGGGGGGGGAGGATGATGGTATGGACCAGTAGGCATCCCCTCAGTCCTCCTCTGCCACCTCCTCTGTTCAGGGGGACATTACCTCTCACCTCCCTTGTTCCCCGCTGCATGACCTGATGTTTGTGGACATCATGCTCCACCTCCAGAGAACCTTCAGGTTCCAGAACTCGGTATAGGGGTCTTCTAGCAAGATATTGGCTCAGTACCTGGGTATACCTGAATGCCCTATTCTGGTTATTCCCCCATCATTGAACGCCTTTGAAAAGGGTATTATGGCCGCCTGAAAGCAGCCATTCAAGATTCCCTCCAATCCGAGGATAGAGGACAGGCTTTATCTGGCTCCAGTGGCTCACTCCTATTTCACGTCTCCGCCTCAGGTGAACTCTGTGGTGATTAATGTCGCTCATGATCAGTCCTCCAGGCCTCAGCACATGAGTGTACAGCCCATGGATGTGGAGTCTAAGTTGGATGCCATGGGAAACATTTTTTTTCCTCAGTCACCTTGTCCCTCCGGGTCCTTAATTACATGGGACACCTTCTTAAATATCAGGAGGAAATTCTTAAAGCCTCCCAGGTCATGGTCCAGTCCTCCCAGCCAGTGCTGTCCAGGATGACCTAATGGTGAAACTTTCCATGGCAGTGGTAGTGGGATGCCACCTGCTAAGGGCCACTTATGATGCCATGGATACCACGGCTCATACATCCTCTGCTGGTATATGTCTCAGGCGTCACACCTGCCTTAGGGTGTCTGGTTTTTCACAGTACATCCAGCAATCCATTTTGAATGCTCCCTTTAAAGGTGTGTGACTGTTCGGTCTGCAGATGCAGGACATCTTAAAAGACCTGCAGGACTCCGGTTGTACCCTACAATCAGTATGGACCCTTTACCGCCCTAAGGCCAAACAACCCTACGGGGGTTCCTCCAGTGGCTGCTCCTAAATAAACAGAAACCTCAGTTACAATTGCCTGGTCCGCAAAATACCTCTAGGCCCCAGTATGTCCCTGCTGCCCCTCAGCAGGGCCTGCCTCCTGCCTGAGGGTCTTCCTCCAGTCACGGGTATGGAGGCCCTACCCATGGCCACTGGGGCAGGTTTTCCCTGCACCTGCAAGGGTGGCAAGCCCTCTCCTCTGACCAGTGGCTACTGCAACTGATCAATACAGGACACACACTAGAGTTCATGGAGATGCCTCTTCCATTGCCACCCAGGGTCTCTCACTAACCCCCAGAGCAGGCACTGGTCCAAGGGACCAAGATTGCTGCCTTACTATCAAAAAGGGCTATCGAACCAGTTCCCCTTCCTAGAAGGGGATGGAATTTTACTCCCACTTCTTCCTGGTCCTCAAATGGATGGGGGATTTATGACTCATTTTGGATTTGAGGGGTCTCAACTTCTACATTGTTTACCAGAAGTTCCACATGGTGTCCCTTCTGACATTTCTTCCTTTACTGAACGAAGGTGATTGGCTCTGCTCTTTGGATATGAAGGATGCATGCCTTCGTATAATGATGCACCTGGCTCAATGACGGTTTCTCTGTTTCCTGCTCCAGTGGTGTCATTACCAGTTCAGAGCCCTCTCTATTGGTCTTTCCTCTCCCCCAAGAGTCTTTACAAAATGCCTTGCAGTGGTCACGGTGGCCCTCCAACGGAAGGCCTCTATGTTTTCCCCTACCTGGATGACTGGATCCTGAAAGTGTCCTCCAGGCACCACTTCTCTCACATGCTTTCTCTCACCCTGCAGTTGTTCACCCAAGTAGGGATTGCAGTCAGCTATCCGAAGTCCAAATTGGACCCTACTTAATGCCTCCAGTATATAGGAGCCATGCTGGATTCCTCTGTGGAACGGGCATATCTGCTCATCGCTCAGGCGGATGCCCTGATCGCTTTGGCACGTGGTTTAGAATCCTGCAATCAGATCTCTGCAAGAGACTATCTCTGTCTCTTGGGACATTTGGCAGCCACAATTCTGATGGTCTCTAATGCCAGGTTGCATATGAGAGTCCTTCAGTGGTCCCTCAGAGTCCAATGGAACCAGTATCTGGACAATTTTGATGCCCCAGTCCTGCTGTCTTCCCCGACTTTTCAAGCCCTGCAGTGGTAGAAGTCAAAGGACAATCTCCTCCAGGGGATGCCTTTTCATTCACCCATCCCAAGTCTCATTCTGACGACGGATGCATCCTTGACTGGGTGGGGTGTTCACCTCCTGCACATCTGGTAACAAGGATCTTGGACATTGGTGGAGGCCCGCTTCCACATCAGTGTCTTGGAACTGCGGGCGGTCCTCTACGCCTTGCAAGCATTTGAGGCGCACCTCCCTCCAGGCTGCCTACAGCTGCACTCAGACAATTCTACGGTAGTTCACTACCTAAACAAACAAGGTGGCACCTATTCCTACCCTCTCTGCAGAGAATCCATGAGGGTGCGGTATTGGGTGATCCAGAGACGTATACATCTTCTGGCAGTACAAACCCCGGGGGTGTCCAACACCCTGGTGGATGCCCTAAGCAGATCCTCTGCCCCGGCCCATGAGTGGGAAATCTTACCCGATGTTCTCACTGACGTCTTCCACGTCTGGGGACAACTGGAGTTAGCCCTATTTGCCTCTCCGCAAATGCAAAACTGCCAGTTTACTTCTCTCTTATGCAAGGTCCTGGAACTGTATGGTGGGACGCATTACCTCTTTTCTGGACAGGAAGATTTCTATAAGCCTTCCCACCCTTTCCACTTGTCCAGAGAGTATTGCTCAAACTGGTCCAGGACAGAGCATCTATGATTCTCACAGTGCTGTTCTGGCCGAGACAGATTTGGTTCCCTCTGCTTCTACAACTCTCGGACATGGAACCAATCCCTCTGCCTATTTGCCGAGCCTTGCTGTCCCAGGCACAAGGCTCCCTGTTAGACCCAGGCCTTCGCTCCCTCCACCTCCACATCTGGTTCCCGAGGATGTAGTCCTCTCACGCTTCTGGTTATTCTCACAGGTAGTGGAGGTTAGCCGGGCTGCTAGGAAGCCCTCTACTCAGTCTTCCTATTCTTTGAAGTGGAAACGCTTCTCTACTTGGGCATCATCTCAAGCCTTGGATCCTTATGAGTGTCCCCCTCAGCGCATCCTAGATTATTTACTGTACTTGTCAGACGGTGAACTGCAATATTTCTCAGTGAAAGTCCACCTTTTGGCTATCGCCACATTTCATTTGCCTGTGGGTAACATTCCTTTGTCCCAATTGCCATTGATTCATACCTTTTTAAAAGGTATTCTACACCTGCATCCTCCTATTAGGGATCCAGTACCTGTCTGGGTTTTGAATTTTGTGCTTGAAAAATTGACCGCAAGTCCATTTGAGCCTGCTAAATCCAGCGACCTCCGATCTCTCTTGGAAGACTATGTTTTTAATAGCCATTACATCTGGCAGATGGGTCTTGGCGGTGCACGCCCTGATGTGCAACCTCCTTATATTCAGTCTCATAATGACTGGGTGTCTTTATGCACTAACTCTGCGTTTTTTGCCAAAGGTTGTTTCTGCATTTACTTTAAATCAGATCATCCAACTGCCAGTTTACTTTGCGGATCCTCAGAATCCGGGAGCAGCTTTGCTTCATACACTCGATGTGCATAGAACATTGGGTATTTACCTTCTCTGCACTTCCCAGTTGCGTCAATCACAGCAACCTTTTGTTTCTTTCACCCCTGTTCGCCAGGGCATCGGTGTCTCCAAGCAGTGCTTGTCCACATGTTTGTGCAACTGCATTACATTTATTTATGATAAATACGATGTCCCTTTCACAGGTGTTGTCAACCCACACTCTACCAGAGGCATGGCCACCTCGATGGCCTGTTTCCGAGGCGTTTCAGCCTTGGATATCTGCAAAGCTGCCACGTGGTCCACTGTCCATACCTTCACTAGGCATTACAGTCTGGACATCTCTTCTAAGAGGCGCACCGCTTTTGGATGGGCCATCCTACATGGCCTCCTGTCCTAATCACTCAGGTTACACTGCCATCCTTCCGCTGGGTTTTACAACTGCTTGGGAATCTTCCCACTTGTTATGACCTGCTGCAAGAGATTGCCTTGAAGAAGATAGTGCAGTTGCATAAGAACTTTCTGTAACAGTAGATCTTCGAGAGTCTCTTGCAGCAGGTCATACAGCCCCACCCTCCTCCCCCCTTGCTGTTGCTTCACAAGGGTTACTAGCTCCTGACTGGTACTCCATGAGCTGCTGCCTCTACTTTTTTCCTCCTCAGCGACCCTCAGATATGGTTACACATACAGTCGCCGGGATGGAAAAAGAACTGAGGAATGCCTGGGACTTCCCCCTTTTATACCTGCCAGGTGTATGACACATGGTGGTGCTGGGGGGAGGTCCCAGGGTCAACTGCTGTGAAATCATTCGAAGATGAGGGTGCCTGCAGCTGAATCCCATTGGTTATGACCTGCTGCAAGAGATTGCCTCGAAGAAGATCTTAATGTCTGCTATACAGGGGATGCAGAGTATGATATGAATGGGATTTTTAACATTGCAGACATAGCTTTTGGCATGGTGGCTCTGTCCATCGTAAGTATCTACTATAAGGTAGTCCGTTAAAAGACTCCAATGTACAGGCAGGGGAAAAACCTTGAGTATGAAAATAATAAAAAAAAAATACATTGAAGGCAAACAAATATTACAGCCACAGCAAATTAGTGCATGATGAAACTAGCAACTGAAAGTGTCCCAAAGTGCCATTTCTGGTAGAACCTGTTGCATTACAAAGGCCTGTCAACCCTTGAGACAAGTACCCCCACACACACACTCTTTAAACATTACCCTCACTCCTGGAACATCAACCTCTCACACACATACCCCTGCAACAGAGGCCCCTAACTGCACCCCCTTGGAACCACGGCTACTCACACCAACCCTTGGAACAGTGACATGCTCTGCCCACCCTTTCAGCAGTTGCTGTGCTGTGCTCTGCCCACCCTTGGAACACTAGCTCTTTTCCACCTACTATGGGAAGAGTGACCCCATGCCCACCCTTAGAATTGTCACCCTTCCCTACACATGCTTGCAACAGTCACTATCCCTGCCCACCCTTGAAATAATAGAACCCTACCAAACTTGGAGCAGTCACCCTCTCTCGCCCACCTTTGGAACAGCTTGGCCCCCTTTGTCTGCTCTTGGAACAGTACATATCCTCCTCCACTCAGCCTTGCAATAGTGGCCCCCTCTCTATCCACCCTTGGAACAGTGCCCCATAACACCCCCCCACACTTGGAACACTTGTCTTCACATGCCTACCACATGTCCCTGGAACAGTGCCATGCTTGAAACAGTCACAATTCCCTGCACACCCATGGAACAGTCACAGTCACACTTTCCACCCTCCCTTGGAATAGTTGACCTCCACCTACCCTTGGGACAGTCACTGTCTGTTACCCACCCCCAAAACACTTGCCGCCTTTCTGCCCACCAGTGGTCTTCTCCTACCAAGCCTTGGAACAATTGTCCTCTCCCTCATCCACCCTTTGGGACACTTGCCTTCTGCTGCCAACTCTGGGAATAGTGGGCCTACCACCCATCCGTAGAATGCATCCCCTTTATGCCATTTGAACAGTTACCCTCCCTGCCCACTCTTGGAATAATGGGCCTACAGCCACCATGGAACAGTCACCTTCCCATGCCAACTCTTGGAACAATGGCTCTTTTGGCTGCTAATAGAACAATGGCCACCTCCTTCTTCACATCCACACTTGGTACAGTGGAACCCTTTTTTCCACCCTTGGACTGCTGTCCCCTTCCCCACCCATCCTTTGAACTCTTGCTGCCCCCAACTCTAGGAACGTGACTCTGCCACCTATTCCTAGAATAGTAGCCTCCCCACCTTTTGATAGTCACTGTCCCATGCACCCTTGGAGACAGTTGCCTCCCTTGTCCACCCTTAGAACAGTGGCACAGCCGGCTGTTCTTGGAGCAGTGGCCCCCTCACAACCACCCTTGTAACACTGTCCCTCTCCACACCCACCCTTAGTAGAGTGGACCCCTCTGCCCACTGTGGGAACAGTGCTCCCCCCACCTTGAAACAGTCACCTTACCCACCAACTCTTGAAATAGGGGACCCACCCACCCTTGGAACAGTGGCCCCCCAACTGATGTTGGAACAGTGGCCCCTCCTGCCCACCATTATAACAGTGGCCCCTTCCCACCACCCTTGGAGCAGTAGCCTCCACTCCAATCCACCACTGCAACAGTGACACCCCTCAGTCACACACCCTTGGAACAATTGCTACCATCCTACCCACCCTTGAAAACAATGACCCCTTCCCCTGCCCACCTTAGGAACAGTCACCTTTTCCACCCACCTTTGTAACAGTGGCCCACAATCCTGCCTGCCCTCAAAAGTGCCCCATCTGTTCTTAAAACAGTCCCCCTCCCTCGCTCACTTTCAAAACAATATCACCTGCCTACCCTTTGAACAGTCCCCCTCCCCTGCCCACCTTTGGAACACTTGCACACACCTCCCCAATCTGGGAACAGTTGCCCCATCACTAACAATGGAACAGTGGTACCATCCTGCCCCCCTTTCTAACAGTGTCTGCCCCGTTGATTCCAGGAACAGTGGCCACTTTCAATTCACACTTGTAACAGTGACCGTCTCCCCCACTTGCACTTTTCATTCATCCCTGTAACAGTGACCCTCTCCCCCACCTGCTCTTGGAACACTTGCCCTTCCCGGTCCACTCTGGAAATAGAGGCCCTAGTGCCCATCCCAAGAACAGCGGCCTCCCACCCACCCTTGGAACAGTCACCCTCCTCACCCGCAGTTGGAACAATATCACCTGTCCACCCTTTTTACAGTCTACAGTCATCCTCACCTACCTACTTTTGGAACGCTTCCATGTCCGACCCACACTGGGAACAGTGGACTCACCATCCATCCCTGGAACAGTGGCTTCCTACCCACCCTTGGAACAGTCACTCTCCTCACCCATGGTTGGAACAATATCACCTGTCCACCCTTTCTACAGTGTACAGTCACCCTCACCTACCTAATTTTGGAACGCTTCCATGTCCGGCCCACTCTGGGAACAGTGGACCCACCATCCATCCCTGGAACAGTGGCTTCCTACCCACCCTTGGGCCAGTCACCTTCTCTTGGGCTTCACTGGAACAATCACCATCCCTGCCCACCCTCAGAACACTAGCACTCCTGCTTGACTTTGGAACAGTGACACCCTCCCTCACCCAGACTTAAAAAAGTGAATCTCTCTACGGCATGGCATGACTCAGATACGACACATTACTATTGAAAATATCACTGCTATTTTTCCAGAGTGCAGTTTGAGCCTATGACATCACAAGTGGTGAAGACATGAGCATAAGTGCAGTGTAAAAAAGCATAGACACACTGCGCAGAATGTTAGGTATGCCTGATCTTGACCCACCAGTGTTACACACACTTGTGATGCACCTTGTGTCTGAACGAAAGCCAATTTTTACTACAGAAGCAGTTGTGTGGATTCAACCCAAAAATAGCTGCAAGGATTGTTTTCCTATGAGAGTTGTGGTGAGTTCCTGATTGTTTCTGTATATTTTGGGGATATAGTTCTATATGAAATGCACTTTGTAACATCATCTCTCTCTCTCTCTCTCTCCTCTCCCTCTCCCTCTCTCCTCCCTCTCTCTCTCTCCCTCCTCTCTCCTCTCTCCTCTCCCTCTCTCCCTCTCTCCCTCTCTCCCTCCCTCTCCCTCTCCTCCTCTCTCCTCCTCTCTCTCTCTCTCTCTCCCTCTCTCCTCTCTCTCCTCCCTCTCTCCTCCCTCTCTCCCTCTCTCTCTCTCTCTCTCCCTCTCCCTCTCTCCCTCCCTCTCTCCCTCTCTCCTCTCTCCTCCCTCTCCCTCTCCTCCCTCTCTCCCTCTCTCCTCTCTCCTCTCTCCCTCTCTCCTCCTCTCTCCCTCTCCTCTCTCCTCCTCTCTCTCTCCTCTCTCCCTATCTCTCTCTCTCTCTCTCTCCCTCTCTCCTCTCTCCTCCCTCTCTCCCTATCTCTCTCTCTCTCTCCCTCTCTCCCTCTCTCCTCTCCCTCCCTCTCCCTCTCTCCCTCCCTCTCTCCCCTATCTCTCTCTCTCTCTCCCTCTCCCTCTCTCCCTCTCTCCTCTCTCCTCTCTCCCTCTCCCTCCTCTCTCCTCTCCTCCCTTCCTCCTTCCTTCCTTCCTTCCCAGAAAACAGAAAACTGTACCTTATAGTCTCTGTCTCCTTTTCACCCCAGGTTCTTTCCTTTTCACCAACAAATTAGTCCAAATACACTCTGAAACCTCACGTGCTCCATGGGCATCAATGAAACATGCATCCTTTGTTTGGGAAGCCCAGAGGCTACATAAGGAACAGAAAAACCCATGTTGAGTTCTCTGGCATTATCCCCTGTGGTCTGGGGAAACTGCCCCTGCATGCCGTACGAGAAAATTATGTGGCAGTCCAACAGGGTCACAGGACAATCAAGTGAGAAAAAGGACAGAGGAGGAGGAAAAAACAAACAACATGGGGAAACATGAGCTGAGCTCACTTCCACTCCTTAACCCCCCAAGCTCCCCCTGTACTGTCTTGCCCTTTGTGCTCAGTTATGCACCACACCCTGAGCTCTCCCTGCAGTGCTGCCTTGCCACATGTTGCCAGTGATGCCACACCCTGACCAGTGCGATATCAATCAGTAGGACTAAAGCTGAACTGCACACGCTCATGCACTCTTGTGTTCATCCCGGTATTTACTGGGATCACTAATGCTTTAGACAAGTTTTCGTAATTTCATTTTGTAGCCATATTCTATTTCTGTTATTGTATACTGATAGGTAAACCCTGTCCATATACCTGTCGACCCCCGCCCTATCATACCTGCTACAAAAGACCTTTTGCTCAGTGTATTCTCTGGACCAGTATTTGCAAATCAATAAATAAGAAAGCCCACTCCCGTACCTTGTAGAACGTAAATTAAAAGCCAAATAGAACTTCTCCTTAAAAAATGCTTGAGTGCTTTGAAATGTAAATGAGCATTTATCTTGTAATTAGCAAGAAATTAATAAGCAAATGTATATGAATTGTTTGGTTCCAAAATAGGTTCTTTTAGAACATGTGTGGGTTCTAGCTAGACTCAGGGGAGGAGGGGAGGTTTGCCTGTCCTTCATTTAATTTGTTGCAAGTTCAAAATACTTTGGGGGGGGGGTGCTGGCTGGTATGTGGCAGTGTTGGAATTACGGGGGGGGGGGTGCCAGGGCTGGGACCCATTATCTCTGAAGAGAGACCCAGTACAGAAAGAACCCTCATGGGCCCCATAACACCCAAAATTCAAACTCTAATTCCAACACTATCTTAGGAGATTTTAGCTCCCACATAGATTTCATCAGAACCTGTGATGCAAAGCCCAGTGACTCACTTGACCCAGTGACAAGAGGGGCATTTTAAAGATGCAATTGTAACTAACCCTGTGTATACTTCCCATAATAGGCTAGCCAGCAGCAGTGCACCCTTGTTTAAACTGAGGAAAGTAAATAAGTGATTTATTTTTTTTGGGGGGGGGGGTTATGTGAAATGTAGTTAACTGGCAGATTTTTAAAAGCTACACACCTGGAGTGCCAGCCTGCAGTCCTGCTGCTCCAGCTGCTGTTTGGTGACTTGCTGTTCCAGCATCTCTTTGCGCACTCCGGGCCCGTCCAGCTCACGCTGCAGGTTCTGCAGCAGCAGGTGAGTTTCCTTCTTCTCACTGGAAATGCTCTGGAGCTGCTCCTTGGCATCCTGGAGGGAGGCTTCCACCTGCGAGATCTCTTGCCGGTAAGATGCGATGGCTCCTTTCCAGATTTCTGACAACTGCCTGGAGTACTCCTCCACCTCAACCATTGGGAACGGTGAGGCGGGGGCAACCCGGAGGTCTGTGAAGCTGCGGGACATCTTTGCAATCTCCTGCTGGAGTTTCAGCATTTCCTCTTCATGACCTTCTTGGAGAAACTGCAGTTCAGTCTCCAGCTGAAGCGCCTTCTCTTTCAGCCAGTTCTGTGCCCTCCTTTCTTCCTCCATCTCTTTCTTGCTCTCCTTCAGTCTCTCCTTCACTGTCTCCTGAGCCTGCTTCTCCTTCTCCCATCTGTCTCTCACCAGCTGGAACTCATCATACAGTCTTTCTCGCTCCAGCTCCGCCTGGCTCTTGTCTCTGTAGATTTCATCCAGGCTCCCCCGCAGGGCTCTCAGCTCCTGCTCATACTCGCCCTTCCAGGATGTCTTGGCTTCATTCTGCTGGAGTTCCTGGATTTCCACTTTCAGTAGTTCATTCTCCTGCTCAAGGAACTTGACTCGGGACAGGTAGCTTTCCAGACGCTTGTTGAGCTCCCACATCTGCAGGGACTCTTCCCCTAGGGCTCGGTGTCTGAGGCTTCCTTCCATTGTCTGCATGTTCACTTCAGCACTTCAGCTCAGAGCAGTTAACAGCAGCAGCAGTAGCAGTGTGGAAATGAGAACCTTGAGTGTCAGAGCATGGCTATTCATAACCAGCCAGCTGCTCCAGCTGGGAGGCAGGACCTCAGGACAACTTAACCCCTTAGAGGCCAGGACAAGGCTTCCACTCCCATCAGGCGTAAAAGAGAAATGTCATCAGTGTGAAAAAAATACCCTGTCAAAACTAACTGTGATTACATTGTCAGTAACATGATCCCCAACATAACCTCATGACAAAAAAAAGTTTGTTAATCCTCAAGATTCACTAATACTTAGTTCTGTAAAAGAAAATCTTTTCATTTATACTTCGAATGTGCCTGTGCTGAATATTTTTTTCTGGATCATGAAGCTGTGTATGGCTGGTGATGCAGCTTTTGACTTCTTCCCCATATTAAAGAGGCAGTGTGTGCTCTAGTGGTCAAAGGACATGCTTGAGAAAAGTGGGGGAGCCCAGGTTCAAACCCCCCACCAGGGCCAAACTACTCCCTGTCTGGTCCGACCTTAGGCAAGTCACTTAACTTCTCAATGCTGCAATCCACTCAGCTGTGGACGTGGATGGAAGCAGGACCCCATTGGAAACGAGATGTTGCATTTCGGCTGGCTATCCAGAGTGAATAAATTGCATAAAAGACAAGCATGTGACAAAGAATGGATATTTGGTCTTTATCTGCTGGCAATGTCTGTTTCTATGACACCACAGGTACAACTGTTTTTTCCATATAGATTTTTAACCCTTGGATTGCTGACCGCTCTGACCCCACCTCCCCCAAACCCCTGGATTTACCTCTGCTCAGATTTCCCCCCCATGATGGGGCCAGAGGGGGGAAGGGCTCTCCTCCCCTCCCCAGGCACTTCCGGAATGCACAGAGGTGCCCAGGTGCTGGAGTGGATCTGGAGAGATATGAGGTGTGCCAGCTAACCTTTAGGTTCCATTTCCATTTTCTGTCCCTGTACGAGCCAAGACGATACAGGCAATGCATGCATGTGGAGGCAGACAGATGATCCGGAACCTGCGGCACCCCCACCCCCACCCCAGTGAAGCAGATATGTCTGCTGCTTGGGCTTTCAGTGCAGCCACCAGACCTCCACCTGGTGGCAGCCAAGAGCCAGTTCGGCAATCCTCCCCAATCCAGGAGGAGGCTGTGACAACTGTTACATCTATTCCTGCCCCCGCCGCGACCCCCAGCAAACCCGAGCTCATTCCCAAACTCGGGTTACTGGCACTCATCAGCACCACCAGGCCGGCACCATCACAGGTACAACTTAAATGAATATTATGAAATAGGCATCATAAAATAGGAGCTCTGATTGGCTGCTAGAGATGTGCTATTCAGTCTGATGCACAGGAAAAAGGTCCAGCACTGGGCAGTGGGCATTGATATAGGTGATGCTGCCCACTCAGAACCTTAACAAAAAAAAAAAAAGCAGCCATCTTGTTTGTGCCATAAGTGGTGCCAGCCGAACTGTAACAAATAAAACAAATACCCCTGACCGCCTGTTCAGATTGCCCCAGTGTTTTAATATAGCATGAAATGAACTGCATACATGCTCGTTCCTCGGGGAATGAAACAGCTGCAATCTGTACACCAGCACGCCTGCTCCTCTCAATTCTCTTCGAGCCCGCCCGCTCACTGTTGAAATTCTCATTTTTATTTGTAAAACACAGCCACGATGTCTCTCCCAACCTGTATGCTCGTTCATCTATTTTTTTTAGAAAACGGAACCGCGATCTCTCTACCTGCCCGCTCACTCTGTGTACCTGCCGCCTGCTTGCTCTGTGTGTGTCTCTCTCTACCAGCTCACCTGCTCTTGAAGTTTTAACTTTTAATTATAAAAAAAGCAAACCAGATGCATTTTACTCTTTTTTTTTCTCTTACTTGACTCCACACAACATGTGGGGGGGGGGGGTGAGGTGAATGCTGCCATGACAACCAGACCTAAAGTACAGAAGCCTTTTTAGGACAAAATTCCTTAAGTGCAAACAAAAAAACCCACAGGACACTTAGGCAGAGGAACTATTTTATTAAAAATGTCACAAACATACATGTTTTTTCCTACTTTAAATTGGAAATTTAACCTACCAAATGCAGTTGCACTAAAGATGGCCATTTCATAAGCACAATAAGCCACTCCAGGGTGTGAGTTAGACACTTTAACACATGGCTAGGAGGCTGGACGCACTCGGCCAATGGCCTTGTGCCTCACTATGCCTCCTAGCTGTGTGTTAAAGTGTCTAATGCACACCCTGTCGTGGCTTACTGCTTACATAGTAAGTGCATGCAGTTCAGTTAAAATTTCATCTACTTACCTTCCCCCGTGCTTTATTATTTGTATAATTTTCATGAAAACAGGATACCCTGTCATGTCACTTGGTCTTCATCTGCTTTGGCTGCTTGTCTACAAGTCAGTTGTATCAGAAGCCTGTCTTGTAACATTGATCTTATTTAACAGACTTTAGGATTACAACGTTTGAGTCAGGGACTCATTTACAAAGGCTCCATGTCAGAAAAAATAAACATAAACACTTAATACATATAGATATAGAATGGCAGCTAAAGGTTGCACCATCATAACTGGTTGCTGTGGAAATGATTCTGAAGTTACATGCAGAGGATTGTGATGTCACTTGCCACCAGAGGAGATGAAGATCCGGTACCGCAGAATTCAGTTTCCATGCAAATGTCTTCTGGGGCCAGAAGATTGGAAGGTTGTACATTCTAATCCCACACCTGGTACTTGTGGAAATATCCTTAACTGACACTGGACTGTGGTATGAGAGGGGTGCTGCAATGTTGAGTTGCCACCCTTTGGATGAGACGGTAAACCGAACTCCCTTCTGTCCTTCTCTGTTCACTATCAGCATTTGTTTATTTATTGATGTATCCCCCCCCCCCCCGTGGGGTGTGTATGCATAACATACACTGTTGAGGGCTTTAAGGTCCTTAATTAATTAGGCATTCTGACCTATGCCCACTGATGGCGACGTCACAGGTCGAAGGTTATCAAAGGTCCATTGGGGCATAAATTGGGGGGTTGTTGTGAAGAGGGAGCTCCGCAAATGGTGAGCGTGGTGGCAGTTGGGAGAGTGGTGAGCAGGGGTGATTGCCTGCTTGTCAGGACAGGTAGTGTTTCCATGGGTGGTTGGGCTGCAATAAAGGAGTTTGGCGAGTTGACATGGTGGCCACCGCTGTTTGAGTCACGGACTGCCCCATGGTGAAGCCTGTGCAATTTTTGCTCTCCCTCCAGTGATGCTACAGTTGAAACTGGCTAGACTGTCCCAAAGTAGAATGCACTCCCTGCCAGGAGAAAACCACGGCCAGACTGGTTTTGCTAAAAGATTTTAAACTTTTAAGCTTTAACTTAAATGGCCAGTGCCGGTGACCACAAACAATGTACCCCAGCGCTTCACCTCCAAATAAGGCTTGAGATGGACAGGAGGTGTGAGTGGGGAGAGCGGTCTAAAACCCGTGACTGCCCAGACCATTTGAGGAAGACAGAGTTGAGGTAGAAGTGGAATGGTGCCCACTATTGTGCAGAGAGTGCTCAACTTGGAGCATAATTGCCATCTAGTGTTGCTCAGATAGTATCCTATAAACTAGGATACCAACAGATACCTCCGATTTGACCAGATAGTTCCTGTGTTAGGATAGCAGTGCTATCTGACCATGGCTCTTACCCTCTAGGATCCAGTGCATGGATCCTACAAACGTTGTGGATCCTAGCAACAAACGCTGTGGATCCTATGGATCCTAGCAACAGATCCAGCTTGGATCCAAACTATCTGACCTAGGATCCGTGGATCTGACCTGGAATCCATCACTATCTGACCCTGGATCCTAATTATCTGACCTAGGATCTCTGGATCTGACTTAGAATCCATCACTATCTGACCCCAGATCCTAACTATCTGACCTAGGATCTCTGGGTCTGATCTAGGATCCCTGGTTCCTAACTAGGATCCATCGCTGTCTGACCCCGGATCCTAAGTATCTTACTTAGGATCCCTGGACCTGGCCTAAGATCCCTGGATCCTAACTAGCATCCAGAAGTATCTGACCCTGGATCCTACATCTGTCTTTGGCAGGATTTCTGGTAGGATCCTAGGTAGGATACCAGCTCTGTCTGACAGATAGTGGTAGGATCCACAAAAGCACTATCTGAGCAACACTATTGCCAACCCAGTTGTGACAGCTCCAGGGGTGCTGTGAGAATAAGCCCTTGCCCAGAGAGATGGATTGCATCCAGAATAAGGAGGGCCAACCCAGTTGTAGTCTTGCAGAGGGGACATCTTCCCCATGCATTAGAGGGGAGAGTCTCCTGCCCAAGCCCTGTTTGGAGTGCCACTAAAGTAGGGAAAGAGAGAGGTACTCCCGATTTGTAACTGCTACTTGTCCTCAGGTCACCTCATGCCAGAGAGAGTATTTGGAGCCAGAGAAGGGTGGAATATGAGGTTGCCAGCTGCTGCCTGTACTGTGGGTCATCCTGCCACAAGATGATGCTGCTCCAAACCTTTAGCATCCATCTCTGCCCAGGGGACAAGGGACTGTGATATTAAGTGGGGGCCATCTCTCTCTCTCTTTTTTTTTTAACTCTCTTTATGCACTCTATGGCCCCGGGCATCCTTCCAGGTTACTCATTTGGCAGAGGCCTCTACTCCCTGCCTGAACCCCCTGCTACCAGCTTCCTCCCCCCAACACCCAGGCAGGCCCAGCTCCCTGGATCAACCCCCAGGGCAGGCTTGCCCTCCCGTGGCAGCCTTTCTGAAATAAAAGGGGCCTACCTGGGCATCAGGTTGGCCATGGAGTCCCCTGGTGTGCTGGGCCAATGGTGGGATATGGGCCTGCCCCTGGAGTCCCCTTCATCTCCATGGCACCGCAGAGGGCTTTCCTGTGGTGTTTCCCCCTCAGAGTGCAGTGCGCAATGACGCCTGCACACAGGCTCCCTGCTAGCATCTGCTGCACTCTGCCCCTTATGCTAGGTGGTGTACCTACAGTACCCCCAATCTCCATCAGGGGTCACCAGGACACCAAGTGACCCTGGATCCCTTCCCCAGGGAGAAGAGAGCTGTCCTCCGGATGCTCCATCCTCTCCCTCCCCTGCTGACCCCCAGCTACCCGGGTCCAAACCTGGGTCGCCGGCGTGGTGTGAGGTATGGCATCCAGCGCCTCAACCCTCAGCACCACCGGGCCGGCTCAGTGAGTGCCATCTTGGCCACAGGTAACCATCACTATCTCATTTAGACCCCCGCATTCTGAAACTAAAATATGCTTGATATGATGCCATGGAGTTATCTTTTTATTAATTAAAATGAGATCTCCCATTTTTGAAGCTGCAACTGTTGAGGACCTTCAGTTATTTAACCCTTCATTATGTCTTTTGCTTAACCCAAAGGTTTTATTGCAGCCCAGCCCCAAAGAATAGCGCCCCATGCCAGCCATGGACCTGTCAGCATGGTCAATCCTGGCAAGAACCTTTTAAATGAATCTGAATGGTGTTTCTGGTGCTGTGGGCAACCCTCCCCAATTCAACATCAGGCATACCTCTAGACTAAGGGGACGGGGGGCTTACATTGGCTTTTATTTCATTCATTTCTTGTTTGTTTTAGTTGTTTGATTTTATTGTATGGTGCTCTGAGCCCCTGGGAATGGGCACCATAAAATAAACATTTATTTTCTTACTTACTATCAAAGTGGAAGTTAAAGATCCCATGGCACTTCACTTATCAAAGAAAAATATGGGAATTTTATTTAATAATAATATTCTTTATTTGTATCATGCTTTTCTAGAACCAAGTCGCCGTAACAATAAGCTTCATAAAACAATAAATAAAACACAATACAATGATACTGAATTCATAAAATGTGTTTAAAACATCATCATCAGGGGAACGCTGACAACCACAGATGGGTCTTTAAGGCCCGTTTAAATTCCTCCATAGATGTGCACTCCAGAGGGTTGGGACCCCGTACATAAAAGCCTGCAAACAAAAACAAAAAGATACTATAAATCTGTACAATACTTACAAAGATAAAACTCAAAATTTGTTGCAAAAGCAAAGCAAAGGATAGGAGTAAGATGGTCAAAGGAGACCACCATTCAGCTTCTCACCAGGAGAAAATCCAAGACATGTTTTTCCACAAAGATCCCAGTGATCGGGTTGACATCCTAGTTCTTTCTAAAGAATATATCCATCGTATGGAGATCTAAATCATGTTCAACAGTTCCACCCTTTAACCTGTTCCTCTTGGATTACTAGCTGATATTTTAATTGCCAGATAAAGAATTTACAGACTGTGAACAATACATTTAGTGTACTTCTATGATACGTCATCCACTCTGGGCCATATCTTCTCCAATCCACTTCTTCATAAGTAAGCGTTCGGAGCACTGGTAATTGTAATTTTGCCCTGCAAGCTCCCAAAATTCCCTAATGAAGAGACAAGTCAGAAGGAAGTGTTCCTGTGTCTCAAACTACACCACACATGCATTCCTTTGAACAATATCTCATTTCAATACTTTCCAGTTCATTGTTGTCTTTCACATTAAGTCTACTATGACTGGCTAACCACACTGTACAGTATCTTACATTTGCTCTGCAGCTGTCTTCTGTGGTCAGGAACTGCTTTTATCATCTTAAGAACACTGCCAGATGCCATCCCCTATTTAATTCTGCTGATCTTTGCACTTTATTATAAGCCCTTCTCTACTCTCAACTCAACTTTTGTAAGGCTTTGCCTGCAGTTCAGCAGGACAGTGGGCAATACACACCCCCTCTGAGTGGTGTATAACTGCACACGTCCAAGCATCCCTCAGATGAGTGTGTGTTTTTATTCTTGCCAACTTCCTCCTCTCCTCCTGTGGCATCTCTCTTTCTCCTTGGGGTCAACTCTTCTTCCCTAAGGTGCCTTTGGTTTTGGGGACCTCATCCCTGCAACACCTTGAGGGGCTGGAACTCATTCATGAGGGTTCCTGTGCCCTTATGACACCATAGCAGGGTGGTACTCCCTGTAGCGGGGACAGAGAGAGCATGAACCAAAGTACAGAGTTGCACAAGCATCACACACGCAGTCTGTCAGTCATCTGAAACCATACTCATAGAGCCCAATGACCCTTTGAACTAATGTGCATTGTGTAAGGGCTGACCTAGGAGCTATCTGTGGTATCTGCAGCTGCTTTAGAACTCAGCAGTGAGGCTACTGACCTCTGTCCAGAGGTCAGTTCATATTATTCCTTCATTACGAGTTATGGGCTGGCTACCAGCTTGAAGGTGCATTGGTGTCAGGGTAACTTTAATTGCTTATAAGGCCGTGAACAGTCTGGGACCCCAGTATTTCAGTGAGTTTGGACTCCTTACACTTCCATTATGGAGCAGAGGTCATGGGGTTGCTGAGGTTGCCGCCATCTCAGCTAAAGTCTGCACAGGACTGGGCCTCATGGCGACTGCCCCCATTCTCTGGAACTCACTCCTGGAGGAGATCTGTGTTGCCGACTCCCTTGCTTCCATACCTCTCAACCTCCCTCAACACAAATCAGGGACAAGGCTTAAAATGATCGGTGACAAATTACCAAAATCAGGGACACTTCTGAAAAAATAGTAATGTTAGTTCCAGAAGCTGTGTACAACATGCTTTTTAGTATGAATAGCATTTTCTTAATGAGAACTAGACTGTAACACCAATGGCTGCCATTATTTTGTGAATCAAATCCCTACTCTTCAGTGACAGCAATGCCAAACTTGGGAGGGATAGAAGAAATTTCTGAGGCAAAATCAAGGACATCCCTTAAAATCAGGGACAGTTGAGAGGTGTGTTTGCTTCTTTTAAATTTAAATTAAATTGCTGTTTAACACAGCAGACTCCTGCGTAGGCATGTATTTTGATTTTGTTCCTTGTTGAGAATGTTTCAGAGAAGTAGTACTTCCTCACATCCCTCTTAAACTCCCCCCAGCTTCATCACATGCCCTCTGGTCCTAGTGCTCATTCTCATTTCAAAGGGACCCCTCCTGCGCCCTGTTCACCCCCATGAGGTACTTGCTGGTGGAGAAGAAAACAGCAGAGGGATTCAAGCATACATGGGATAGACATAATGGATATTAGTAAAAAGGCAGGGAGGAGGGACGGTCCCCAGAGACCAAGGAGGGTCTGCTGAGACAGACTGAGCAGGGACCACCTGGGCAGACTGGGTGGGTCAAGCTGTCCTTTACTGACAACAAATTCTATGTTTCAGGTTTTCTGATTTATCATTATTGTTCTTGCTTATTTATTTGTTGTTTCTGCTTATTTTTATATTGTACAGGCACTATGAGTGGTGTCTTGTTACAAACAGAATCTACCTGCCTACAATACGTCCCACAATTACTGGACCTGCAGATACTGGGGGCAGGACACTCAGTTGGGGATCAGAGGTGCCCAAGGGTAAGAGGACCTACATTTGCTGTGGATGGGCGGGTAGTGCATCATCTGTCCAACCCATGCACACTCCCTGTTTGCCTATTTTCTCTTACAGTAACCTAACCCCCAAGGGCACATGTGCTGGTGTTACACAGTACCAACACACCCAGTGCACTGGCAGCTGTTCAGGCCTCCCTCCCAAATGTGCACTTAGAGCTCAGCTGTACTGCCACCTGTAGTCACCAAGTGGCAGAACTGCAACGACAAGCATGGCTCTCCCTTCCCGAAGGGGAAGAGCATCTCATGAGATGCTCAATCCTCCCCTTGCAGAACCCCTAGTGAACCAGGTTTGGAGTGCAGACTAGGGTTGTTGTCATTGCAAGTGTCAGCACTGCAACACCAATGGCAGTTCTGCCCTTGTCGACCCTGTTTTGAGCTGACAGTCATATAATGTAAGAGACATAGGTTGGAACATATAGAAATATATTATAAATTCCTATATGTGTGTGTGTGTGTGTGTGTGTGTGTGTATATATATATATATATATATATATATATATATGTATATATATATATATATATATATATATATATATGCAAATAGATATATAATATACAGTATATATATTTATAAAAAGGGTAAATAAGATATATGGGAATCCAGTCTCCTGATTGGACGAAATACATCATATGACTGTGCAATATTCCTCAACGACCACAGACCTTCACTTCTTTTCATCCCTCAAAACCTTCTGGACAATTTATAAAACAGATAATCCACTACAGGGCATGCAGTCATGCTCTGATATATGCATGCCTTGGATGGTAGAAGGCACTCAGCCTGCGATCTTATGCATCAGAACGCACACCAAGGCATGTGAATATCAGAGCACGACCTCACACCCTGTAGTGGATTATCTATTACATATACACACATTGTTACTTTGACTTGTTATTTTAAACAAGCATTTGTCAATGCCGAATGTTGCTTGCTTCTATGTGCTGTTTAGGTATTTGGAAGTCATTGAAGTGCAAATATTGAAAATTTGCGAACTTCTGGCGTGCGTGGGAACTGCATAACTGCTTCGTAAAACAGTCATTTTAGGAATTTTCACCAAATTTTCAACATAGCCATTTAAGACCTCTGCTCATGAACAGTGACACTGTAATTTTCTTAATGTGTCCCATACATTGAGTTTGCACACCGACTGCGCCATTGTGTACTACATGGGCGGAAACACGTTTTGGGCAGGATGTGAAAAATGACAGCTGTACTGCTCATGAGGAGGTGTGGTAAAATGGCAATGTTGAAAATCTGGAGTGAAAATATTGAAAATGCAAACTTACGAGCGCGTAGGAACTGTGCAACGCACACACGTAAAACAGTCATTTTAAGGAATTTTTTCACCAAATTTTCAACACAGGCATTTTAAGACCTCTGCTCATGATCATTGTCACTGTGATTTTCTTAATGTGTCCCATACTCTGAGTTCGCACACCGACTGCGCCATTGTGCGCTACATGGGCAGAAACATGTTTTGGGCAGGATGTGAAAAATGACAGCAGTACTGCTCATGAGGAGGTGTGATAAAATGCCAATGTTGAAAATCTGGAGTGAAAATATTGAAAATTCGCAAACTTACGAGCGTGCGTAGGAACTGCGCAACGCAGACTCGTCATTTTTAGGAATTTTTTCACCAAATTTTCAACACAGCCATTTTAAGACCTCTGCTCATGAACAGTGTCACTGTGATTTTCTTAATGTGTCTCATACATTGATTTCACACACCAACTGCGCCATTCTGCGCTATATGGGCGGAAACACGTTTTGGGTGAGATGTGAAAAATGACAGCTGTACTACTCATAAGAAGGTGTGGTAAAATGGCAATGTTGAAAATCTGGAGTGGAAATATTGAAAATTCGCAAACCTACGAGCGCGCGTAGGAACTGCGCAACGCACGCTCGTAAAACAGTCATTTTTAGGAATTTTTTCACCAAATTTTCAACATAGCCATTTTAAGACCTCTGCTAATGAACAGTGTCATGGTGATTTTCTTAATGTGTCCCATACATTGATTTCGCACACCGACTGCGCCATTGTGTGCTACGTGGGCGGAAACACGTTTTGGGCAGGATGTGAAAAATGACAGCTGTACTGCTCATAAGGAGGTGTGGTAAATGGCATTGTTGAAAATCTGGAGTGAAAATATTGAAAATTTGTGAACTTAAGTGCCTGCGTAGGAACTGCGCAACTCACACTCGTAAATCAGTCATTTTTAGGAATTTTTTCACCAAATTTTCAATATAGTCATTTTAAGACCTCTGCTCATGAACAGTGTCACTGTGATTTTCTTAATTTGGCCCATACATTGATTTTGCACACCGACTGCGCCATTCTGCGCTACATGGGCGGAAACACATTTTGGGTGAGATGTGAAAAATGACAGCTGTACTGCTCATAAGAAGGTGTGGTAAAATGGCAATGTTGAAAATCTGGAGTGAAAATATTGAAATTTCGCGAACCCTACGAGCCTACGTGGAACTGCGCAATGCATGCTCGTAAAACAGTCATTTTGGAATTTGCCGCAAATTTTCAACATGGGGTTTTGGGACCCCTTCTCATGAATGATGTCACTGTCATGGTGGTATTCCGGGCCCGAAGGGTGATTTTGCAGTCACTGCGGCGAAATCACCCTTTGGACCGAATGCGCCATGACGGTATCATTCATGGAAGAATCACTTCTCATATTGAAATCCCAAAATGCCTGAGATATGCTACAAAGTTGAAACCCCTATCTAGCCCATTATACAGCTTACGGCATTTCCTCAGTTCGCGGTCAGCTTTGAAGAGTGCAGGCATGTTCGGTCCACTGAAGATCGTTGCACAGAGTCCGAGTAAGTATGGAGTGAGGGGGTGTGGGGAGGCTGGGTGCGCAGTGGGTGGGTGCGGGTTGTGGGAGGAGGTTGGAGGCGTGCCACGGGACCATTTTAGTTTACAGGTTTAAAAAAAGAGGCGTCGTGGGGCGTTTGCCCACTGGGGTGGGCTCCCAGCATGGCACAAGGGCGCTGGAGGGTGTTCAGCTGATGGGGATTGGGCACCCCTGTCGGCCATAGTATTTGTTGTTGCCACGCTGGGTGGGCTCCCAGCGTAGCACAGAGACGAGGGGTGTTCAGCCGGCGGAAGTTGAGGCACCCGTCGGAGAGACTGCTTGCCACGCTGGGGTGGGCTCTCAGCATGGCACCTACTACTGGGGGGACACAGCTCAGCGGGCGGTTGGGCACCCCGTCGGCTATACAGTGCGTCTTGAAGTGCGCTGCGCCTGCGTGTGTCTGGGGAGGGCTGCGCGTGAGCAGCCAATATCTTATCGGTGCTCACTGGCGTAGCTCCCCTTTCAACTGTATGCCACTGCATTTTGGAGCATGTCATGACAGCTCCAAAATGCATGGGCTTACCAGGGCCGCGCCTGCCAGCACACTGACTGGATTGGAGGAGGAGGAGGTGACACACCTCCGAAATCTCCGATGATGGCACTATGTTTCTTGCACATGCGTGCAAGCAACATAAAAATGAATGTAACTCCCTTCCCCACCACCCCTGATGTGGAGCTCTGCATAGAAACATGGAGATACAGAAGCATAGAAAATGATGGTGGAAGATGATGTAAAGTCCATTCGGTCTGCCCAGTTTTCCTACCTATCCCTATTGACCTACTGTCAAAATAAGGTTTACTCTTGGATCTATCCCTCTGTTTTCCTAGCTGACCCATCTCCCCCACCCCATCGCTTCTCTTTCCCCAAGTTTTGGTACCACAAGGCTTCTTAATCTATATCCACCCAGCCTTGAATCCATTTATAGTCCCCGCCTCCACCACTTCTTTCAGTAATCTATTTAATTTTTCCACTACTCTGTCAGTTAAGAACTCCTAATGCCCCTTTTTAATTTCCTGCCCAACTACTTCTCCACCCATGCCCTCTTGTCATTATATTTATGTTCCTATTGAACAGGTCCTCTCTTCCAACTTTATTTATCCCCCTCAGGAGCTTGTCACTTTCAGTCATATCCCCTCTCCCTCCTGGCCTCCAGAGAGTACATGTTCAGGTCTACCGATCTTTCCTGCTGACCCTGAATCACTTTGGTGACCCTTCACTGTGCTGTTTCCTGCCTGAACTTCTCCTTTCTCAGATCAGGGCTTATTGAGTACTGTACTTCAGGTGAGGCCTCACCAGGGACCAATATAGGGGTGTTATCACCTCCCTCTTCCTGCCATGATGTCCCTTTCCTGTACATTCTAGCAGCCGCTTGCCTTGCTATGCACCTTATTGCACTGACTTGAGGTTTTGAGGCTGCTGCTGCTGATGATGATGATGATGATAACCACAGGATCCCGCTCTTCAGCTCTGCTTTAACACTGCTATATGAGACAACAACTGTATCCAGGTCAGGCAGCAAATAAATGGCTTTCTGTATTTTCATTGGTGTTGTTATCCCACATGACTGCTGGCAAGGCTCTCTTCAGATCTGACCCTCCCAGCCTATCACCGGGCTTTCTGCAGACCTACCTTCCGATACCATTCTCCCCCATAGCATTTCCCCCATAGTGAGGGTAGCAAGAGGGCCACAAAATAGATCCTCAATTTGTGGGTGGGCCACGCCACCAGTGTGGGGCCTACGGAGGGTCAGACCTCTGCTGCTAGCTGGGGACTTACCACTTTCCATTTCCTCGTGAGATGACAATGCTGTTGTACCAAGCTCAGATACATGCTGAGGATGTGGGGCACATCACAATTGGCATCCCCTCCCATTTTCTGTCACTCCTGGTCATCATGAAGCAGTAATGCACAAGAGGCAGTAAACCCCTGCCTGGGATGCTCAAGCCTCCTCCCACCAGCCTGCCTCCAATGTCCCAGGCTCACTTCTGAATCCGGGCCACCAGCATCACGAATGATAGTATTACTGCCGTCCAGATGGGATGGCCAAATAAGTGACTTTCTTGAACTGCTTAGTATATGCACAACACAAATGCAATTTTTAAACAAGTGTCCTCTACCCTCCCCCATACACACATTTTTACTCCAATTTCTCACTCTAACAACCAAGTGCTTGACAGCTGTGCTATTTCTTTCCTGCATGGAGGACAGACAAGCAGCTGCCTTTTAAGCTGACATCAGTGCTACTTTATGATTGGCTGGCAAGGAGGCCAGAAAACACTGGACTAAAGCTGAGGGGATTACCTCTGTGACATGCTCAGCTTGCAGTTGGTCCAAATGACAGTACAATTTATATAATTTTACTCTACAGATTTAGCCAGGCTTGTCAGGCTAAGATTCAGCATCTCATTTTAAGTGAGGTCCTGCTTCTACTCAGTTTTACAGCTGGAGAAGCTGTAACACATCAAAGAGGTCAAGGGACTTGCTCCAGGTCACTCAGTCAACACATGCCAAAGCTGGGGTTTGAGCCTTGAATCTCCAGTTTACAACAATTCTGAGGTCAAATAACCACTGGAACCTAGGCTAAACATAATAGAAGAGCAGCAAGGGTAACATAAGAGGGGAAATCAGGCAATGAAATTAGTGAAACAAAATTCAACACTCTCCCAAGTAAAATCTACTAGGGATGTGGCTTTCTCTATGCACCTGCTCTGTGGCATGCCCTTCCATGGGAGGTCAGATATGCTCCTTTCGTGGCCTTGCTTAAGTCTAGATTCTGCTTGCATCTTTGGGTACCATCTTTTCCTGATCCACCGGTGGAAATTCAAAGAGCAGTTTCTGCACCTTGATGCCTGGACTCTGTTTCTTTTCACTTTCAGTCATGTTTTATATCTTTTAAACTGTTTTGCATGCTGCTCTATTTAATTATTTATTTAAAAGAGTTTAACCAGGAGAACATACTGAGCCATATTTGCACTTTTGCAAAGCCCCTTGAGCCTGGGAAAGGTGCTGCAGAAAACAAAGGACTACTAACATTTGTTTTTTTCCAGTAGAAGAGAAAGAAAGAAGTCATGGTATAGGGGATACATGAAATATGAAAAAGGAAGCTTACCTAGGTGGTATGATGGGCACCAGAGGCTCCAAGTAAGTATGGGAAATGTGTTATTTTAAAGTTTATTTACAAGGATAGCCCAGATGAGATAGAAGCACAGAAATGGGTGGCAGAAAAAGGCCCAGCAGTCAATCCAGTGTGTCCATCCTACCTTAAACCTGGTGCTACAATGCAACATCTTGTTTTCAGTGGAGTCCTGCTTCCAGTATTTTTACAGTTGGGTGGACTAGGGCACTGCTAGGTCATGCTGCTTGCTCAAGGTCACACAGAGATTATTTTGCCCTAATGGGGAGTGAACCTCTGATCTCCTGGTCCCTAAGCCAGTGTCCTAGCCACTAGGCTACACTGCCAGGCTCCCTGGAATGGCACACATTTTAAAACAGCATGAGCAAGAAGGATTAAAGAATCTCAGCATGTCCCAGAGAAATGTGCAAGCACATCCTGCTCCACAGACAATTACAATTACAGTAAGGCGGGATAGGCTATGTACTACTTTCTTTCTGATGGATTCTATGAGCAAGATATGCTAGTGGGAATAAAAAACAAATAAAAATTCAGATGTATGCTGCCCTCTAGTGGGTAAAACTGCACATCAGTCAGGCAGCCCAAGTCTGAGTGTAACTCACTCATTGGCTGCATCTCCATCAGTATATTTCAAGCTTCAGCCTCCGTGTGCCTCCCTTCAGCTATAGTTAGGGATCACTTAAGAATGTCATAATTTAAAAAGCTGTTGTCGCCTCAGGGAAAACATTCAAAAACATAATATTTAGACATACTTCATAATGTGTTTCATTTATCTTTTTTAGCTTTCTCCTCCCTATTAGGTATTATGTAGAAACATAGAATTTGATGGCAGAAGAGCACCAGTTGGCCCATCCAGTCTGCCTATTTTCCCTTTTCTGACACCTCGGACCCTATTTGGTCTCCGGTGTCCCTCCCACCTCTCTTTCCTCTATCTATAGGTGAGACCTTCACCAGGTTTTGTGATAGCCTTTGTCCCACAAATAGATTCAGAATTTGTGGCAACAAGCAGGCATGGGTCTCCAGAAGTCTCCTTAGGCTCTTCAAAACTAGGGACAAATTATAGGCCCTATAGAAAAAAAGAAAGACCAGGTCCACCTACAAGAATACAAAACTTTTTGTAACAACTGCAAATATGTGGTTTGAAAAGCTAAAATTAGCCACCTTAAATAAGGCCTTACCTCTCATCTTGCTAATCCTACAAAATTATGGAACAGCACCAACAACATCTTGGGTACATCAAAGGGTTCCCAATCCTAGAACACTAAGGGTAAGGACGGGGTCCCCTGTGACCCTAAAGCTATTGTCTCCCTGTTTGATAATTACTTCAGAGACCCACACAACTACCTAAATCTTTCCCAAAGTTCGGGAATGAGACCAGGATGTTGGTCGGCAGGGGAGGACTGGGATCAAGCGTCCGATCACTGCTCTCCCAGTCCTGAGGGAAAGGGTGGGTCCCAAGGGATGCCTGGTGGTACTGCAGATGCATGGGTGTCTGGAGGGGGGGAGCACAGCAGATGTCAGCACATCCATGCTCCCATTGGGGAGAAAACGGAAAAGGCTGGATGCAACTGAGCAGCTTGATGGCCACGCCCTGCAGTGCGGGGAGGACTGTCATGGAATCACGCTGGGGGAAGGGGGTTCGGTGCTGGTCCGGCTGGCAGGGACGGGGGAACCCTCCAGCTGATCGTCAATGGCTGTGCAGGGCCCCCCTGTCATACGAGTGAGCCTGCTGCTCTCCCTGCTGGGCAGGGACAGTGGCTAGATGCCTCTGCTGGTAAGGCGCTGCAGCAAGAGAAACAGAGCTGTGATTCAAAAAAAAAAAAAGGACTGTGTTCAGTTCTGGAGACCACGTCTATAGAAGGACAAAGATAGAGTGGAGGCTATCCTGAGGAAGGCAACTAAAATAGTGCAGGGTCTGCATCAGGAGCCCTTCACGGATAGACTAAAGGACATCACAGTGTACACCTTGGAAGAGAGGATGGAGGAGGGGGATATGATAGATACCTTTAAATACCTCACAAGAGTAAATAAGGTACAAGAGGGAAGTATTTTTCAGAAAAAAGGTGGGCAAGAACAAGAGGACATGCAATGAAGTTGGAGGGAGGTAGATTCAGGAGAGATGTTAGGAAGTATTTCTCCACAGAAAGAGTGGTGGATACCTGGAGTGGTGGATGCCTGGAACAGTATTCCAGTGGAGCTGGTGGGGTGAAAACAATGGTGGAGTTCAAGAAAATACAAAATCACACATGCCCCCACAATGCAAAGCATCATGGGCTGCATATGCAAATCAACACAGAATGTTATGCTGGTCCAACTTTAAGCAGAATTGCATGGTGCCAAAAGGCCTCTCACACAATTTGCAAAGGGTGCTAACAGAAGACATAGACACATGTTTCGTCCTACCAGGACTCATCAGTATGCCTCATCTGTTTGACACCCCAGTGGAATGGACCAGCTACCCTTAAGGCAGAGTGCCTTGGATATATTGTGGTGAACCCATTAAAATAAAAAACTATTTAAAAGACAAAGAACCTCTGTGCACAAACACTGAGGCAAGGGTTACCCCAAAGGGCATTTAGCTGGGAAGCCAAGTTTCAAGAAAATACAAAATCACACATGCCCCACAATGCAAAGCATCATGGGCTGCATATGCAAATCACCACAGAATGTTATGCTGGTCCAACTTTAAGCAGAATTGCATGGTGCCAAAAGGCCTCTCACACAGTTTGCAAAGGGTCCTACCAGGACTCATCAGTATGCCTCGTCTGTTTGACACCCCAGTGGAATGGACCAGCTACCCTTAAGGCAGAGTGCCTTGAATATATTGTGGTGAACCCATTAAAATAAAAAAACTATTTAAAAGACAAAGAACCTTTGTGCACAAACACTGAGACAAGGGTTACCCCAAAGGGCATTTGGCTGGGAAGCCAAGTTTCAAGAAAATACAAAATCATACATGCCCCCACAATGCAAAGCATCATGGGCTGTATATGCAAATAACCACAGAATGTTATGCTGGTCCAACTTTAAGCAGAATTGCATGGTGCCAAAAGGCCTCTCACACAGTTTGCAAAGGGTGCTAACAGAAGACATAGACACATGTTTCGTCCTACCAGGACTCATCAGTATGCCTCATCTGTTTGACACCCCAGTGGAATGGACCAGCTACCCTTAAGGCAGAGTGCCTTGGATATATTGTGGTGAACCCATTAAAATAAAAAACTATTTAAAAGACAAAGAACCTCTGTGCGCAAACACTGAGGCAAGGGTTACCCCAAAGGGCATTTAGCTGGGAAGCCAAGTTTCAAGAAAATACAAAATCACACATGCCCCCACAATGCAAAGCATCATGGGCTGCATATGCAAATCACCACAGAATATTATGCTGGTCCAACTTTAAGCAGAATTGCATGGTGCCGAAAGGCCTCTCACACAGTTTGCAAAGGGTCCTACCAGGACTCATCAGTATGCCTCGTCTGTTTGACACCCCAGTGGAATGGACCAGCTACCCTTAAGGCAGAGTGCCTTGAATATATTGTGGTGAACCCATTAAAATAAAAAAACTATTTAAAAGACAAAGAACCTCTGTGCACAAACACTGAGACAAGGGTTACCCCAAAGGGCATTTGGCTGGGAAGCCAAGTTTCAAGAAAATACAAATTCATACATGCCCCCACAATGCAAAGCATCATGGGCTGTATATGCAAATCACCACAGAATGTTATGCTGGTCCAACTTTAAGCAGAATTGCATGGTGCCAAAAGGCCTCTCACACAGTTTGCAAAGGATGCTAACAGAAGACATAGACACGTGTTTCATCCTACCAGGACTCATCAGTATGCCTTGTCTGTTTGACACCCCAGTGGGATGGACCAGCTACCCTTAAGGCAGAGTGCCTTGGATATATTGTGGTGAACCCATTAAAATAAAAAACTATTTAAAAGACAAAGAACCTCTGTGCGCAAACACTGAGGCAAGGGTTACCCCAAAGGGCATTTGGCTGGGAAGCCAAGTTTCAAGAAAATACAAAATCACACATGCCCCCACAATGCAAAGCATCATGGGCTGCATATGCAAATCACCACAGAATGTTATGCTGGTCCAACTTTAAGCAGAATTGCATGGTGCCGAAAGGCCTCTTGCTGATCTGATCCCCTCAACCCCGACCTCCCACTGAGCACCCACCACCCCGCACTCCCCCACACACACACACACACCCTCACTCACCCGAACAGGTTTCAGGATGAAGATCCACTCTCCAATTGAAGACGCGTCTTGCAGCTGGAAACGCTGACTGCAATATGATAAACTAAGCTAGGTGTGATTTAATGTATTTCAATGGGGTTTTTAACTTTTATGCGTAAATTTGTCATTTACATATTTTGACCTCAAATTTTCAACATGGCCTTTCTGGAATCCCACCTCATGAAAAATGATGGTGAAACTACATAAATCCGGTCCACGGTCAATTATAAAAATCACCTTTTGGGCAGGATTAGAACATTTTTCACTGACATTGTTCATGAGGTGGGAGTCCTCAAAGGTGCAAGTTGGAATTTGAGAGTCCAAATATAAAGATCCTAAGTTATGAGTATATGTTTGATATATATATATATTTTTTTACCAGGGAGACACACTAAGCTGAAAGCTTGTTTAGAGGTGTGACCTGGGAGCACAAGAAAGTTAAGTGACTTGCTCAGGGTCACACAGTATGCAAGTGGGGGCTGTGGAATTCAAACCCAGGTCTCCAGGTTTGCAGCTCAGGGCCTTAAACCACTGCGCTATACTGCCTCCTAAATTTTGCTATGCCTTCGCACCTATGGTGTGGAATCACATTATGGTGGCACGGAAAAACATTCTTCGGGGATTTGAAAATTTTTAATATCAGGTTCATGAGGTGGGATAATAAGATAACTACGCTGACAGTTTGGTTGCTGTTTTGCTACAAATGCAAGCTCAGGGCCCTCTGAGCCCTGCGTTTCCACTGCAACATGCATGTACGCATCTATGGAGGGATGGGAGTGCTGGGCCCAGAGGGCCCTGGGCTCCCACAGGCAAATGAAGATACAATTATACTATCAAGTAAGGAAATTCTTTGCAAAAACAAGGGGCACAAAAGGATGAATTACACTAAACAGTGTGTGGTAAACTCTTTAGCTGATACAAGTACTAAAACTATGAGTTCAAGTATGACACAAAAAACAGTGACTCTGGATACCCAGGAATTACACCAAAGTCATACTGCAGGTTTGGAAGCTATGCCTGTGTTCTCTGGGTGGTGTACCTGATGAAATTTACCAGGCTTGCAATTTAACCCAACAGGCCGTTATGTGCTACACAAAAGAACTTGAAACTCCAAATGTTCAGAAAACCCAACTTTGTAATCCTAGCAAGGTAATTGTAATATACAAGGGGAAAAACACCAAAGACCCCAGTCAGGAGCACCACCACTCACGTGACCCACAGATGCAGTAGCTCAGACAAGACAAGAACCAGCAGACAGCAGCAAGTTGGCAACATTCACGCAGTAGACCCCAGTGGCCTGGACATGAAGCACTTTGGACTCTCTCAGATACTTGGCAGTAGCACAGCCCTTCTGGCTCAACACTCTCAGGACACAGTACAGGTAAACGCACTTGAGGACACAGGAGCCACAGTTAATTAGGCATATCATTATTGTATTATAAATACATTGTAAGATTTACAAAACAATAAATAGGAGGATGCCAAAGCCACAAGCCTAAGCACTTCAACCAAAAGGTTTTGGTCAGGGGTCTCAGGACACAGCCCTTCTGGCTCAGTTGTCAGTCACAGAAGCACTATACAGCGGGCTCCCAGTTCCCAAGGAGCCAAGACCCCAGGAGCGGCTCCACGGTCCAACACCCCTCCTGAGAGAGAGAGAGAGAGAGAGAGAGTACCCTTGCACTCAGGGCACACACCATGTGGCTCCCTGTTCCCCAATCCATTGCACCAGATAAGGGCTGGCAGGTCCCTTCAAACATCCAAATGGACTCCAGCTCAGCACTCATTGTTAGTGGTGCAAAACTCCAACTTCCAATCTCTTGCTAGTCCCAAGTACAACAGTTAAGCAGAGCACACCAATTAGAAAGTAAAATATATATACTTCCAGCTCTGATCAGTACACTGCCTCTGTGCTGTGTAATTTCATGCTTTGCCAGAAATCTACAGGGACTTGCCACAGAATTACTGGCTTATGCTTAACCGAAAGTATATATGCTGTAGCAACGCATTTAATTTGTGAACTGCAAGTTTGTTTTCCCTGAAGTTTTTTTGTGTGCAAGTTGCATGTCAATGCGTGCGCAATAAAAAGCCAAGTACTTTTATTTTCAAACTGGTGTGCTGTGCTTAATAGGAGACTGGCAGGTCACTTAACTGGCTCTGAGGCAACTTCAGCAGGGTGCAGGTCTCTGTCTCCATTTTGTATAGCTCTGCAGCTTCAGTCTGCAGCAATGCCCCACAGGCACAGACTCTTGGTAGTTTATTTTAACATGTGCCCATCAGACACAATTCTACAGCTTTCCTGAAATAGGTGCCTTTCCCTTGCACAGCCTCCAAACAGTATAAGCCCAGGATAAGGCTCACAGGGATTCTGCAGGATGAACCCTGGTGAGGGCTCACAGGATTGTTGGCCTGGGCAGGCCTCTTGCTTGATACCACTAGCAGCAGGTCTGAACACCTCAGTGTCTCTGGAAGACTGCCACGAGCTCCCAGACAGCCCAGAAACTTCTTTCTCCAATTCAGTGTCTCATTGGACAGGCAGGCAGGGCTGTCCATTAGTCCTTCTGCCCTGTTCTGTCCTCTGATTAGCCCTCTTAGCCTGCCAGTACATCAGATAGGGTCTGATTGTATCATCCTCCCACAGTCCTTGCCTCCTGTTGCTAGGGCTTTTTATCCCTCTGATTGGTCAGCTGCTAGGGTCACAGATTGCAAAGATGGCCGCAACTGTGCTCTGATGGAACCTTGACTCCAAAGTCTTTTTTTTAATTTTCTTCTGTGTTCCCCCTTAGTGTTCTGACCCCCCCCCCATATTTTGTTGCAGACCCTCCCCCCAGGCTATTGTCCGGTCAGTCGGGGGCAGCCATAGTGCTACAGATTCATGAGTTGTGGCATGGGGTAAGGTCAGTGGAACTGGGAGCATCCCCTTACAGCATTGCAGCATGCATCAGCTCTGAAAGGCAGCCATCTTGTGCCTCATTGAGGTGCAAAAATGGCAGGGTGGCATCTATTCCTGGTTGCCTTCAATCCCCAATGCCAGAATGGGGAACCGGTCAAGCAGAAGAAATGCAGCTGCAGCTGCAAATGGAGGACTCAGAAGGAGCCAATGATTCTGCACTCTATCTCTCCCCATGCCACACAAGCAGTTGAGTAGGAGAGGGCCAGCCGCTTCCACAGCAGCAGTAGAGTTTCACTCTGTAGCCTTGTGAGGGGAGCAGGCAGGTAAACTCCCACCTGAAGGGGAGTTACACTCTCTCCTGGGTCATGAATTTTCATGTTGGCAATTTCATGAGTTCCATCCAGTGCATATCTGAAAGACACAAAACAGGCAACAACAACTAACAGTTCTAACTAGACAAATGCTTCCTGGGTAAGCTTTTCACAGGGTTGATAGACACATACCAATATAAACAGGTTCAGAAATAAGAACAATTTCACAGACATTTCTAACTTGACAACTGGTTCCTATCTAACTAACATTTCCAGTATTCCACATCTCAACATTTTAAGCTAGGACTATTGAACATAATACAGGGTACAGAAATGGGTGTGTTATAGAGTCCACTCTGTACTATCTACAAAGGCAGGTCAGTGGGGACACCAGGAGTGTCATAACTGAGCTTCAAATTAGGTCTTCCTGGTCTTTCTGAATGTTGCAAGTGGACCGTGGTCTGTTCCTTGGCAATTAGCAGTGCTTTTTCCTCCTCTTCAGTCATGACCTGAAGTTTCTCTGAATGGATGGGTTCCACTAAAGCACTGAGCTCTGGAGCAAGTTTTCATAGATGTTCCACAGGTTCTAGTTTTGGCATAACTGGGACTCAAAAGGTTCTGCATTGCAGTTTAACTGTGGCGGTGGAGTAGCTGGCATCCACCAATCATTGCAAGCATTGAAGCAATGGGGAATGTCCACAGCAGAATGGTAACGAACAAGTCCATCCTCTTCATCAGACGAATCTGTTGCATTTTGTGCTGGTTCAGGCGAAGGTCTCTCTGGAAGCCTGAGTGGACTAGTATCAGGGTTGGGGTTAGACTGACTAGGTTGGCTTCTGTGTTTCAGTACAAGCAGAACTTCAGCACCACCTGCCAACCTCAGAAATGCAGCCAGGGAGATGCGCTGAGCAAAACTGGTCAGAGGTTAGTTTGAGGGGCTCCTGCCAGCATCCCTGATAAGAGGCTACTTTCACCATTTGCGACTGCTTGGAACACAATAACATTTTGAACCTGTTTCGATACACACTAGTGTTTGACTGCATTTTCGAGGCTGGTAGGTGGTGCTGAAATTTTGCTTGTACTGAAGTTGTGTCTTTTCATTGCACACCCGGACTGTGGGGTGGCTTTTGATTGCTCTGGAGTTGGTTCTGTGTTTACAAGAACCTCTGCTTTCTATTCTCTGAGGGAGTACTGGGCCATAATCCAAATCTGGCACACTGAAGTGTCCCATGGGTAGCAAATGGTTGCAGTGCAAAGTTTTACTTCTACTGGATCCCCCTCTGGGTAAACTCTGTACACGGGCAAGTGCAAAAGTATTTCTGTGACCACATAGGGGATGTTGCCCCACTGATTTGCAATTTTATGCTTTCCTGGTAACCCCAAGTTCCAGACCAAGACTCTGTCTCTAGGGAGTAACTCTTGAGCTCTGACACGTTTGTCATATCTTGTTTTATTTGCAAAGTTTATCTTTATAGACAATTCTGCAGTCAGGCTGTAGGCATCATCCAATTCTGTTTTAATCTTTGAACATATTTAGCATTTTCATTCTGAAATTTCTAGGATTTGTGAAATTTGTGCCACTTTAATATTTTTAAGACTAAAGGGAAATTCACAAAAATAGGTTTCTCCAGAATTAGTTCAACTTATGAGAGATAGGGACAGGGCCTGGGAAATTTATCATACAGTACTAATAGGTACCACAGATCACTGGTTAAGTACAGGGAATTATGAAAGAAGTATAGCAAGTTGACTCATGACTGCAGGTCACATTATTATACTGAAAAAACAATCCACCACCATTAAAGACTCAAGTAATTTTTGGAAATGACTGAATGATTTGTTAAGGAAAAATCATCAGTTTTCTACTAGCTCAGTTGGATTAAATGGAACATCCTGTTCTGATCCGTCACTTATTTCAGATGCCTTTAACACATTTTTTACCTGTGAAAATGAAAAATTGGCTGCTAATATTTCATCTTGTAACTCAACGGGATTGGAATCTCTGTATTCGCAGGAGGATGTGAAACATCCACCATTTTATTTTAGAGTAGTACCTGTCAAAACCTATTTGAAGTATTTGCGTAAACTAATGTTAAAAACCCGATTTAGTCCAGACCAATTAGACATGAATTTGTTATCTGTTGCAGTAGATGAACTATCTATTCCAGTACTAAAATTATTTCATAATTCACTTGTTTACAGGGAGATTTCCTTCTGTTTGGAGGCTTGCATTAGTATCACCTATCTTTAAAAGTGGTGATAGGCAGGATGATTCAAACTATAGGCCAATTTCAATAATTTCCCCTCTGTCAAAGGCCTTGGAATGTATAATGCATGATCAAATTATGGATTACTTACAGAAATGTGACATACTCACTGAAAACAATACGGATTTAGAAAGAAACATTGTACCACAACAGTGCTTGCTTGTTTTACAAATTACATTAATTAGACCTTGGATGGTGGTGATATTGTGGGATATTGTTTTTTTATCCATCTCTAAAGAAAAAATATGAAGCAAAGCAGGAAATAAATATAACAACTCTGAAAAATAAGACCCTGGGGCAAGAAACACAGTATAAATACCTTGGGGTATGGGTTGATGAAAAATTAAAATTTGATTTTCATATCCTGGACATGATAGGAAAGATAAATAAAATCTCTACGCCTTTTGCCATACCAGTTTTTGCACAAATAAATAAATAAATGAGCTATGATATTGTAAATCAATTATTAATCCCAAATCTAGATTATGGCAGCCATATTTATGGACTAGCCAACAAAACCTTACTAAAGAAGGAAGACGTAGCATATAACAACCTAACTAGATTTACATTATGATGCAATGCTAGGTGCCATCATTGAGATACGTACCAGGAACTGGGGTGGTTGTCACCAGAAAATAAGAGAAAATTGCTGTGGGCAACTCAAATCCACTGAGTTTGAAACTCAGGAAAACCAAAATACCAGATGGAAAAACTGGATAAAAATGTACATAGACATAAATATGATCCAAGAGATTCCCAATAAGGTCCACAGGGACCAAAATTAAAAAAGTCATATGGAAAAATGTTCCCGAGGGCCAATTATGCTTCCATCTGGAACTTGTTAGACAAAAAAATGTGAGGCACATAAACCATTAACCAAAACTCTGCAAAATCTCTAAAATATGAGCTAAGAATAAAATGTATGTGCAGTGGATGAATGGAAAGCAGGTTAAGGTATATGCCTGGAAATTGATTAGAGAGAGATTGAGATTGTATGGATCAACGTATTGGGTGTCGATTGTTACTGTTTTATGTATATTGTCAAATTACTGTTATGTCATCTCAATCTGCTTTTTTTTTGTAGACTTTATTTCTGCACCCCTGCTGGAGGAACTCTCTCCAGCATCCACCTTACCTGCTCTCTACCTCCAGCTGTGACAATCACAACTAATCCCCTCACTCCGACCAGCGACACCCCTGAATCTGAACCCCCATGGGGAAGGGCCGCCCTATCCTCCCAGGGTGCTCTATCTATAGTATAGAGTGCCAGTTGGAGTGTCGGCCACAGGGAGAGTGAGGCACCCAGCATTGGGAGTGTGGTGGAGGTGGTGGTGCCTTCGCCTATCCTCCAGAGTTTTTTTTTTCTGTTTTTCTGTTTCCCCCAGACTTTGGTGATGCAATGGCTTCCGGGCACTAATGCCAATGCTTGCCATAGCTCTGCCCCCTTGCTATGCATAGCAATGCAATCTTGGTTTCCTCTGGCCACCTCCAGAGGTCGCGCTTGTGTGACACAGCCCCTAGAGCTCACCCCGGGAAGAGAGAGTAGTCCTCCGGATGCTCAATCTCTTCCCTCCCTTGCCAACCCCCAGTGGCCCGAGTCCATTCCCGAACCCAGGTCACCGGCGTGATGTGAAGTGTGGCGTACAGCACCTCAACCCTCAGTGCCACCAGGCCAGCTTCTCAATCTGCTTTTTACTTGTGGACATTTAAAAAATGTTGTATAAGTATCATTCAGGACCATCTTGAAAATAGGTCCTAAGATGTGAATATGAGATCTTAACCTGTATAAAAAGAAAGCATTTTACTAATATATATATATATATATATATATATTATAGTGGCACGGTTGTGCCCCTATAGTTAGGGTTCGGTACCCCATTTAAGGTTAAAGTGTGAAATTTTGCAGCTTAATAACTTTGGCACCATATGACAGAGTCACCTGACATTTGGCAGGCACAGAGCAGTACCATAGATCTCTGGATCTGCCACGTTTTATAACAGGTGGATACACAGTTGCAGAGCTATAAAGTGCAATAAAAAGTTGTATTTACGCTTTTTTGCGCATTCTTTGCTCGTGCCTACAGGTCACACAGTTTGTGCGACCAGTCCAAAACCTTCAGGGAGCATGCTGCCGGTGACCCGATGTACCTTTAGAAGATTTTGTGAAAAAATATTAAACGGTTCAAAAGTTATTCAAAAAACAAGTTTCCATTTATAGTCAATGGGAAAAATAAACAAACTATTCAGGTGTCGCAAATGCAGTTTTTAGTGTGGCAAATGACCCCTGTAGTGTCATGAGTCAGCCATTTTTATGTTTGCTTGCATGCATGTGCAAGAAACATAGTGTCACCATCCGAGCTTTCGGAGGTGTGGCAGCCTTCTTCCAATTCAGGCAGTGTGTTTGCAGGTGCGGCCGCAGTTCTCCAATGCCTGCTGGAGCTGTCTATGACAGCTCCAAAATGTAGTGGCGTACAGTTGAAAGGGGGAGCTACGCTTCAGAGAGCAGCAATAAGATATCATCTGCTCATGTGCGCTCCCCCTACACACACACACACACACACACAGGCACGCATACTGCATGCTCGCCCCCCCACGCACACACTGTGTAGCGACAGGGTGCTCAATCCCCGTTGGCGTATCGCCCCACCAAAACAAAGTTCCTTATGCCATGCTGGGTGCCTACCCAGCGTGGCTACACATGGTATAGCCGATGGGGTGTTTCCAACTTCGCCGGGCTCCACAGGCTCCCCCCCCAGAGTACAGGGTGCCACGCTGGGAGCCCACCCCAGGGTGGCAACACATGTTATCGCCGACGGGTGCCTAATCCCGCTGGCTCCCACGCCCCACCACCCGGCCCTTGTGCCATGCTGGGAGCCCACCCCAGCGTGGCAAACGTCCTGCATCATCCTCATTTAAAAAACCTGAAATGCAAAATGGTCCCTCGCTGTCTGCCCCACCCGGCCCACCCACTGCGCACCCTGCCTCCCCACCCCATACTTACCTCCGGACTCCAGCGCAACGATCTTCGGTGGACCGGGAACATGTCTGCACTCTTCAAAGCCGACCGCAAACTGAGGCAATGCCGGTAAGCTGTATAATGGGATAGATAGGGTTTTTTCAACTTTGCAGCATATCTCAGGCATTTTTTGGAATTTTTGCACCAAATTTTCAACATGGGGTTTTTGGGACCCCTTCTCATGAATGCTCTCACTGTCATGGTGTTAATCGGCCCCGAAGGGTGATTTCGCAGTCACTGCACAAAATCACCTTTCAGGACCGAGTAACGAAATGACACTGCCACTGTTCATAAGGTGGGCTCTCAAAAAGCCTATTTTGAAAATTTGGTGGAAAAATTCCTAAAAATGACTGTTTTACGAGCATGCGTTGTGCAGTTCTTACGCACCCTCGTAAGTTCACAAATTTTCAATATTTTCACTTCAGATTTTCAACATTGCCATTTTACCACACCTTCTTATGAGCAGTACAGCTGTCATTTTCCACATCTTGCCCAAAACGTGTTTCCGCCCAGGTAGCGCACAATGGCGCAGTCAGTGTGCGAAATCAATGTATGGGACACATTAAGAAAACCACAGTGACACTGTTAATGAGCAGAGGTCTTAAATTGGCTATGTTGAAAATTTGGTGTAAAAATTCTTAAAAATGACTGTTTTACAAGCGTGCGTTGCGCAGTTCCTACGCATGCTCGTAAGTTTGCAACTTTAAATATTTTCACTCCAGATTTTCCACATTGCCATTTTATTACACTTCCTTATGAACAGTACAGCTGCCATTTTTCACATGTCACCCAAAATGTGTTTCCGCACATGTAGCGCACAATGGTGCAGTCGATTGTCGAAAGCAATGTTTGGGACAGATTAAGAAAATCACAGTTACACTGTTCATGAGCAGAGGTCTTAAAATGGCTTTGTTGAAAATTTGGTGACAAAAGTCCATAAAATGACTGTTTTACGAGTGAGCATTGCACAGTTTCCACGCACCCTTGTAAGTTCATGACTTTGTAATATTTTCAGTCCAGATTTTCACCAGTGGCACTTTTCCACACTTCCTTATGAACAGTACAGCTGTCATTTTTCACAACATGGCCGAAATGTGTTTTCACACTTTCAGCGCAGAGATGCGTGGTCGCTGTGGGAAATCATAGTTGGGACAGATAAAGAAAATCACAGTGACACTGTTCATGATCGGAGGTCCCAAAATGCCTGTGTTGACAATCTGCTGTAAAAATCCCTAACTAATTACATACGGGTGTGTGTTGCACAGTTTCTATGCACACTCGTGACTTCACCAGTTTTTTTATATTTTTACTGCAGATTTGCAACATTGCCATTTTTTACACCTCCCCATGAACAGTACAGCTGTCATTTTTCACATCCTGTTCGGAATGTGTTTTTGCACGGGTGGCGCTAAATGCCGTAGTCGCTGTGCATAAGCAGCTTTCTGCTAACAAACTAATATTGCCACTGTTCATGAGGTGGGAGTCACAAAAAAAACATGTTGAAAATTTGGAGTGAAAATACCAACGAATGCCTGAGGTGTTAGGCTTTCCAACCATGACGCCCCACCCTGTGGAGAATGACAGGCATCAGGAGTGTGACTTTGGATTCTTGCCTGTAATGCTCATACCATTCCACACCCTACAGCCAGTGAGAGGCATCGAGGTATGCCTTGGACTCTTCAGCCCCAAAGTTCACCCCATTCTCCTATACCGCACCCATCTCACCATATTTCCTGATGGAATGGGGTGTGCATAAGGGCCAAAGACCCCAAGGCACACCATGACACTTGTCAGTGTCTGCAGGTTAGGGTGTGGTGAAATGGCGTGGCCGTTATGCCTGACGACCCAAAGGCACACCCCAATGCCTGTCACTCTCTGCAGGATGGTGGTGGGGTTGGCTTCAGTTCAATACTTCACTGCCATTTCTGTTATGCAGCTCTTTAACTTCTACACTACCACTGCCAATGCCAGCAAGCAAACATTCGGCATTGACAAATGCTTTTTTTTCCAGTTACTGGTCACAGAAATGCTTGGCATTTAAATTTGGGACCCTCTAGGGACACAATTCTTTTTGTGTTCACGTAGTCGAGCCCTGAGGATGCTAGCTATGTCTTTTTTGGGGGGTTAAACACCCCAGAAATATGTTTTTCAAATTTTTGTAAATGATAGTGTCACAAAGTAGTGTCACACTTGCGACACTTTCGTGATTTGATTTGCAAAAGTGGTGTGATTTGTGACAATCCTTTGCGACACTATGCCCAAAGGAATAGGAAATCTTTGCCACCCTGCTGCAAAAGAATGGTTTGGTCTTTTGGGCTGAAATTTGGAGTGAAGAAACCCAAGATCCCACAGATGTGCATTTTGGTGGTTTGGTGACAAAATATTAGAGGGCTGCAAAGTTACAGTACTCCAAATTTGACTATTTTTCCCATAGACTAACATTACAGCGTCCGTCACGCCTTTCGGGGCCCGTATCTCAGAAATGCTTCAAGATATGGACTTTTCGTCTGAAAAATGCTTAGCCCCCCACTAGGGAGCTAAGCACAAAACTAGCCAGGAAAGTCATAAATTATATGACATTTTAATTTTTTTTCTACATCGTGCAGTTACTGAGATATAAGCAATTTAGTTTTCCAAGTGCTCATTTTCTGCTCCGAGGCCATTATGCATAAATTCTTTGTATTCACTGTGTTTCTCAATGCAGCTTTGGGGAAAAAAAGGGTGTGTGCTTTTGTTACTGTTACAGTTAGCATTTCCACTTGCGTTTCCGTAACCGTTTGCGTTAGCGTTCCTGTCTACGCCACCGTGTGCGTTACCCTTTGCGCTTTCATTTGCGCTTGCATTTGTGTTACTGTTACCATTTGCGTTTCCATTACTGTTTCTGTTTGCATTTTGTTTTGCATCACCATGTGCATTACCATTTGCATTTGCGTACACGCTTCCATTTGCATTTGCGTTTCCTTTGGTGTCATCGTTGGTGTTACCGTTAGCATTTGCATTTCCAATTGCGGTACCATGACCACGCGCATTACCATTTGCGTTTCCATATGCGCTTGCATTTCCGTTTGCATTACTGTTCACTTTGCGTCATCGTTGCTGTTACTGTAACTGTTTGCGTTTCTGATTGCATTACTGTTTGCGTGTTCATCACCGTTTGTGTTTCGGTTGGCCTTAGCATTTGTGTTTTCGGTTGTATTTCCAATGTCAATTGCATTACTGTTTCCTTCTGCGGCGCCATTGCCTTTACCATTTGCATTTCTGTTTGGGTTTGTGTTACCGTTTGCATTTTTCTTACCGTTTGCATTGGCGTTAGTGTTTACGTTACTGTTTTTGTTAACATTTGTGTTTTTGTTGCCGTTAGCGTCTGCATTACCATTTGCATTACCATTTCTGTTTTCATTAACGTTTGTGCTTGCATTTCTCTTACCATTTGTGTTATCATTTACGTTTGCATCACCATGTGTGTTACCATTTGCGCTTGCATTTGCGTTACTGTTAGCGTTACTATGTGACAAAAAATCACATGGTGGGCCCCGTGCTCCCATCACCACATTCCATTCACTATTTATAGTGCTCATTCTCAAAAGAAGGAAGTTCATGGCAAAAACTCTGTTAAATGCATCAGTTAGGGTTGTTCCACAGTGACAAAGTGAGGAAATTCGGTGTTAGGGTTTGCCACGCCTTGCACCCCAAGCCCACCCCATCCCCACCAACAGGCACTGAGGTGTGCATTGGGGTCGTCGGTTCTAACTCTCACCCCAATCTCCTATACTGTACCACCTCAGCTTGTTTACACATGGGATGGGGTGAGAGTTAGGACCGACAACCCCAACGCACACCCCGATGTCTGTTGGTGGGGACTGGTTGGACTTGAGGTGCAAGGGGTGGCAACCCTAACACTGAATTTCCTCACTTTTGTTGCTGTGGAACAACCCTAACTGATGCATTAAACGGAGTTTTCTGCCATAAAAATATATATATATACACACACACACACACATATACATATACATACTGATCTTTCAAAGGCATCTAAGCTTCAGCCATTATTACTAAAGAGTTTAGGCTGTATTGGTTTTTCTTCTTATGTTTTGCAGTGGTTTCATGAATATTTGTCTCATCATGTACAACAAGTAACATTTAGAAATGTTTTCTCTTCTCTTCTCTTCTCTTCTGGTTATCTTGGGTGTGCCACAGGGTTCTATTTGGGGACCCCTTTTATTCAGTTTATTCCTAAATGAACTTCCTCAGTCTATCAGAACTTCAAATATACTGTTGTAAGTCAATGACAGTTATTTATACAAAAGGCAAGGATAGTCAGAAGTTAACCAGTACACCACAATCTGATTTTGACTTGGTACAATCTTGGTTTATCAATCACAAATTATGTCTGATTACAAAGAAAATCAAAGTAATGATTTTCAATTCAAGGAAGATAAACTGTACACCTCCAAGTCTCCATATTAAGACTTGTAGTGGTACTGTCTTGGAAGAGGGTGATACTTATAGATATCTGGGTTTGACACTGGATTGTAAATTGAGTTATTCTGACCATACTGAAACTTTGGTAAAGGCCATAAACCAGAAACTTGGTCCACTTTTTTGTAATTGTTCCAACCTTACTCAAGATGGCAAAAAACTTTTAATAATGTATGGACAGTGTCTATTAACCCCATGTTTTCAATCAGTTTATAACCTGATAATCTCATCTTTATGACATCAGTGTGCTGTAAACCTTGCTTAACCATATCATAATGATAGGATTACAGGATAGAATGTCATCACCTGTCAACATTCTTGGAAAGGAAAGGTGATCTGCTGCTTGGACATTCATTCAAAATACACACATTCCATTCAGACAGTTACAGACCTGCTGCAGTATAGATCACAATGGCCAACTTCAGCACTTCAGTTGCTCAGCATTCAAACCAGGAGGCATTCAGAGCCAAGCAGGAGAACAAATGCACATTGAAAAAGCTATTTTTTCCCCCATAGTGGCTAGTTTTTCCTTATACTATAAAATACAATGCCTGAGCAATGGTGGTCAACCACGGGTGTAATCACCTCTCACAGTTGCCATGACAACTGTAAACCTCTCGAACTGCACTCTCGAGGTTTACTTGGTTATCCTGGCAATTGCTTGAAGTGATTACATCGTGGTTAACCACTATTACTCAGGCATTATCCTCTATGTATTGTCACACGTATTATTTGTTATTGATTATGGCCTGTCTCTTCTGCTTGTCAGAATTATGACTTCCCATTGAAATACCTCTTAATGGAGCATGTAGATTCACTTTCAGTTTGTTAATAGTCAAACATACTTATGGATTGTATAAAGGTAGGTGTTGGTTGAATTTGACCCATTATATACACTATCAGCTTGGATATTGGAGTTGGAAATTGAAAAATAATGATGCCCCTGTAAAAGTGGTTTCTCTTGCCATAGCCCCTGCCTGCAATGGTATTACTACTAGTTCCTCTCTTGATTCACTTTTTAAGTTGCCTAAATGTGGAAAAAAATGTGGGATAACTGTCCTCCTATTATCGTATTTCTTCTTACTGGAATTCCTTTGCGAAAACCTATACGGGATGTTGAAAATTGTTATCCTTATATATATCAACTTAAGAAATATGTAAATTCTTCCAAAACTTAGTAAATTACGAAATTTGTATACTGTGTTATATGTATTTCACGTTTGTCTGTGTTCTGTTGACCATGGGTATCTTTGAAAATGGACAATAGTTGTACAAAGGCACCCGTTTAGCTAAAAATGAATCAATAAATGAATGACTCAATCAATGAACATATTTAGTTTATGTATCTAGATTATCTCTATCAGATGACACTTCAAATGCAAGGTTCACTGGGATCCTGGCCTTCCTTCCAAACGTGAGCGGATATGGGGATTGTCCCGTTTTGTCACTGCAAATGCAACTGTATGCATGCATAAGCATGCTCACTTGTTGACCCCGATTTGATTTTTTACAACAATCCAACATGCCCAACATATTCAACAAGGTTCTATTAAATCTTTCTGGTTGTGGATCACCTTGAGGTGGTAGGGAGTGATCTGTGACTTCCTAATTTCTCAGAGAGACAACAACTCCTTGATCAGCCGACTTTCAAAATCTCGACCCTGGTTGGAATGAATTCTCTTTGGCAGTCCATAATGAACAAAGTATTTTTTAACCAGAATTCTGGCTATGGTTGTGGCCTTTTCTTTTGCAGGAAAAGCTTTAGCATAGCTGGAGTAGTGATCTGTCACCACCAGGATGTTGGAAATGTTCTTTTTGTCTGGTTCCAAGCTTAAAAAAATCAATGCAAACCAAGTCCATGGGGACTTAATGTTCACCAAGGGGCAGGTCGGGTGGGCAGCAATTTCCAATGGATGCATCTTATTCACTGTTTATAATAGTTCTCCACTTTCGTGCTCATCTGGGGAAAATAGAATCTTTTTCTAACTTGGTCCAATGTTCTGTCAATGCCCAAGTGTCCCATTCATCATGTGGGGCCATGAAAGCCAGTTTTCAGAACCTGACTGGCAGGAACAATTGTTTTAGGCTGGGCCCATCATTGCTCTGTGGCACCTTGTAAATCACACCTGTATGAAGTTTCAATTTGCTCCACTCTTTCAGAAGCAGACACGTGTCAGGATGATTCATTTTTGGGAAATTCTGGTCTTCACCCTCGTTGGAGAGTTTTAGCAATGTCTCTGATTATAGGATCATCCACGCTGGTATTTTCCCATTTTCCATTCCCTGAGAGGCATGGTGTGCAGTAATGCCATGAGATGTATCGTGCATTCCCATGCACCACACATCGACATCTACCACACTGCCCCTTACTCTTGAGGCAGTCCTGGGTGCTTTTCTTCCAGCTTCTGCTAGGGGTCAGGCAGTCACTGGGCTCTGTAAACCCTGCCTCCCACAGGAGGAGAGCAGTTTTTTGGATGCTTGATCCTCCTCACCTTCCCCGGCCGGCCCTCTGACACCCCAAACGGGTGCCTTTCAAAAATAATCTTATACGCTGATGATGCTGTAATTCTCTCTTCCCACAAGGATCCAAACTCCCTACGAAAAAGCCTGCAACTTGCTTTCTCTAGTGTTGAAAGGTGGTTCCTGGATAGTAAACTTGTGCTAAACCACAATAAAACAAAAGCCATGCTCTTCTCCAATCACCAAAACAAAAATAGGCATACTCCACTCACCATACAAACCTCTGCGGGAATTACACTGGACCAAGTAAATACTTTCAAATACCTTGGCATCACTTTTGACCAAGGGCTCACCTTTGCAACCCACATTGACAACACTGCGAAAACAGTGAACCAACGCCTTGGAATACTATTCCGTAACCGTCAATTTCTAAATCAAGCGGCACTGAGAATAGCTATACAGAGTTCCATAATCTCAATCATTGACTATGGCCTTATTATTTATGGCTCAGCTACCTCCACTGCTCTAAGGGCATCTCAATCATTCTAAATAAGGCCTGCCGGCTCCTCACGGGGGCTCAAAGATCTGACTCACACGGTGATCTGTACTGTGAATCAGGCTGGTTGAACCTATCAAATCGTCTTATTTATCTCACCTGCACAATGGCAAAAAATCTATCTTGGGACTGACTCCATTATGTATTCAAAACCTACTCCGACTGAATCCTGGCTCACGACCCTCCACCAGATCTGAACTCCAACCTTTCCTGGTTCGAGATGCTGGACTGCAAGGGACAAAGATCTTTCGCATACAGGGCCCCGACATGGTTCAATGTGCTTAGTCCACCTACTCTATCCTCAACCTCGCTTGAAGCTTTCAAATCCATGCTATATGCCCACTCACCACCACTAGCAACTGTGATTGCGCTTAGATAGAGACTACTACTCCTCATGTCCATCCTCACATCTGAGGCCTTTTCCTCCTGACTAATGAACCCTCTGGAACCTCTACTACTTCTGTCTCCCACCCAAACTCACTCCCCCCTTTCCTGTCCCTCTCACTTATACCCATCTACACTTTCCCTCATCTCTAGCCTCCTTTAGCGCCTAATGATCACCCTCTCCTGGAAGTTTCAACTCTAAATTGTCTACCGCTTGAACCTGTTATAGCTTGTTTTTCTATGAAACTTAAAAGCGTTACCTTTAAACTGTTAATAGCAAATTTATGATGTAACTTTCCTGTCTGGTTTTACCTGTAATGTGTATCGTGCTTTGTTAAATGTTCTTTGTGACGTGGAACCTTTGTAAAACAGCCCTGGCTCAAAGGTATTAATTCCTAGACTAATAAACTAAACTAAACTAAACTAAACCCCGAGTTTGCTTCTAAACTCAGGTTGTCAGCACTGGAAGTGGCTGTGCTACCGCTGCATTGGAGGGCCAGCCTTGAGGACTCATTTGTGGCAAAATATCACATTGCAGTAAGTCACAGGTATGCAGTCTGACCGGATGCCCAAGCAGTCCAACAAGTGAGGTGGTTCACTGGAGCTTGTCAGTTTTTTTGCACAAAGCTTGAGTGGCAGTATTTGATATTTGGATCCATTTAGGCCCTGCACCCCTGGGTGGGGTTTTCTGGCTAAGATATCTGCATCAATGTTGTTTTTTACAGGGCTAATGTTCTACATGGTAATCATATGTTGAGAGGGCTGACAACCAATGATGGCCTGTAGCATCCAACTTTGTTGTCATCTGCACATAAGTGAGGGGGTTGTTATTGGTGCAGACTGTGGTTGGCCCCATACATGTTAACCCCCTTGCAAATGGGGGTTCCTAAAAGCTTCCCCGGAGCTCGTTTAAATGCTCCATGCCTGGCTGGTGTTCGGCGTTTAAGCCGTTTTCACATGTAGACAGTGAGCGCCTTTGAGGCCTCCGTATACTGTCTCTTTAAGGGCTGCCTTATAATTAGTCTGGGTGGGGGTTCGAGTGTTACTATGCTCGAGTCCCGCCTGGGCTGCAAAGTAGCGCTCCCTTCTGCCATCGCTAAGCAGGCAGAGGGAGCTCAGTGGGAGAAGGAAATTGTTTGCTACAAATAACGTAGGGTAATAATGATAATGTGGGTTGTTCTGACCTGTTTCCTTTGCAGCAAAAGACTGTCTGATTATCCCCTCCATTTTGGTCCCAAACTGCCGAATTGGACCAATCAGTATCTCGGGACTCCTTGAGCCGGCTGACCAATGGGAGAACTGCTTGTCATTGGAGAGAGGCATTATGGGTTATGGCGCCTTCTTGCACCACTAAAAAGCAGGAGTAAATGACTGGCAAGTGATGACAGCCAATGGGATAGTTTAGCGCCTGAACTGTAAGAAGGGTCCCATGCTACTAGGGGTAGATGCGTAGTGGCTGAGGAAAAAGAAGGAGCTGTGTGCTTCTGCGCTGGTGGAGTGTTTGTGCGGGAAGTGCGGGAAGGCCTGAGGCGGCCATTTTTGCCCGTTGAGTGAGTCGGACTAAATCTGCCGGCGTGCGGTCGGAGGAGGCTGGTGCCAGCCCAGCTACCTACCAGGCTTAACCTGAGAGGACTGGAGAATCTGCTGAATCACGCTCGGTCCATCCGGAAAGTGAAGCTGCCGTGTACTGCCCGAGTCTGCTATGGGTTTGTGTGGGTCTTGAGAGCAGCTGCCTGGTATGGTACCCCTCTGTAGTTTGCCATATAAATGTGTGAGGAGGCTGGTGAAATTCAGGCTCGGTCCTGCCCGTGGTGAAGGAGTTGTTACTTGCTGGAGTCGTGAGTACTAACTCAGGGTAACTCCCTGCCAAGTTTGCCGTCCTGGGTCTCAAGTTGTTTTGTTATACTGCTGACTGCCTAATTGAATTTTCTTCCCATTCTGACCTGCTCAGGAATGTAAAGGCTATCTGTGTCCGGGCCCCAACCAGCTGCCACGGTGGACTAGCCATTAGGGCTTGGGTACCCAGGGACAGTAGATATTAGGTTTAGGCCTGTGCACAGAGCTCTAGGTAGATAGGTATAGTAATAAGCCAATTACCTTGATTTCCCCCTGCCCTTGTTATTTGCCTCCCTTTAATAAATCAGATTGTTGTGTTGCAACTGCACCCTGTCTAGTTTGTGCATTACTGGTGAACTGCTGCATAGTGACTGTGATATAACTGTACCTTACTTTACAGGGGGTCCCCGGAGTGAGCGGAGAGACACTACCCGGGGGGGTAAGTGTATGGGGGAGAGGTACTGTTGGAACCCTGTGTGAGCCACTAGTGGGTCGAAATGGGGGTTGCAGTAACCCAGAGGGCTGTGACCGAGGCAGCTTCGCCAGTATTAACCCCGACCTCTGGGTGGAGGCACCCGTCAACAGATCTGGGCCCCTCACCCAGTCTCCGTGGAGGCAGGCAGGGGTAGTAGCCTTAAGGGTAGCGCCTCCTGGGGGTTACAAATTGGAGGCACTGCTGGGATCAGTGTCCCCTAGTGGCCAAGTGGGGAAGTACATAAGAAATGGAAAAACTAGAAGGGGATATGTTGGGGAAAATTAAGTTGGGACCTATTAAGACAATGGTACACAGACTGATGGGGTGGGGTGAAGCCGAAGAGCTGGACTCCCAGAAAATTGTGTTACTGTTAGATGTGCCTTTGGGAACCCCAACTGCTGACATCATTTCCGCGGCGAGCTAGTTAAATGTTTAGGCAAAGTGGAGGTAAGGCGTATGGCTGACCTGCTCGACCAGGCGTTGCAGGTGCTACTCCTGTGCAGTGTGGCCATCGACCCGAAGGGTACCTCCAGTGATTTACCGGAGGGTGCCTCACAGGGATGGAGGCTAATTCATATTCGAAGTGGGTCAGTCACTCCTGGGGGGTCCCCCCATATGAATATTTTTAAAGACAAACTGATTAAATTGCTGGCTGTGGAGGGGAGAACTACCCAGGAACTGCTGCAAGCATTGGATTTGTCTAGCGATGCTACCCCTCAGGGCTCCCCTGGCACCTCCCCCTGTCCCCCCAAGAGTTCTATTTTGGCTTCACTGCCCCTAGTAGTCCCACCTATACAGCTCGACTCCTACCGTAAGCTAAAACTTTTTTCTGGCACGGTGCCAGTGCCTCCAGGGGAGGATGACCTGGAAGCTTGGATGGACTATGCCACCCCCTTAGTCCAGGAATGGCAATGCTCTGAGGGGGAGAAAAGGAAGAGGCTGATGGAGAGCTTGCAGGGTCCCGCTTTAGAAGCCATTAGGTTTTTGCAGGCCACCAGTCCGGAAGCCACCGCCGCAGAGTATCTCTCTGCTTTAGAAGGGGTGTTTGGGAGTACAGAGACTGGTGAAGATTTACTATGGAAATTCAGGTCTGCTAAGCAGTGGAGGAATGAGAAACTGTCCGCCTTCGTCACTAGGGTGGAGCAGGCTTTGCAGAAGGCCTATAGAAAGGGGGGAATCACTGCCACAGCCTTGAATCAGGTCCGGTTAGAACATGTTTTAAAGTCTCCCAGATTCTGTAGTGTAATACTGTTAAAACTCAAGTTACATGATCGACGGGCTACCCCGCCTGAATATTGTCAATTAATGAGGGAGATTAGAGAGGTGGAGACCGATGAAGAGGGGTGGGAGCCATGTGTGGGGGCGGTGAACCCTAGTGGGACCCCTGAGCCTAGCACCCCTGAGGAGATCAGCCTGTCAGGAGGGTCTGAGGATCCCAGATTTTCCAGGTGCTGTGGGAATGCGAGTTATTCCTCTGACCCCACGTAGAAAGTGAGTTGAGGGCCGAGGTCAGGAATTTCACGGAACTGGTGAGGGACCCAAGCAATCTACTATGTACCCTGTTAGGTCCGGGGCCCCTGAGACAAACAGAAACCAGACCCCTGGCCCAAGAGAGCCCTCTCACCCTCTCAGGGCCCCCCACAGATAAGGTGTCAACCGCCAGATAGTGACCCCCGGGACCCCAAGTTCTGTTACCATTGTGGAGAAGATGGGCATTTTCAACCTGAGTGTCAGAGGCTGGAGAATTTAAGGAAAGTTAACAGTAGACTGATCACTTGGCATCGCCGGGCCCAGTCTCGACCCCCTAGGAAAAGTTTTGTGACTCGGTCCCAGGCTTAGCTGACTCTCAATGCTGTGGCCCCCGACTGGTCCGATGTGGTCGGGCCTGCAATGGAGACCCCGGTGCGAGTAAATGGGATTCCCACTCGAGCTGTATTAGACAGTGGCTCTCAGGTAGCCATCATGTTTCAGGACCGGTATCAGACACACTTACCTGAGGTGCCTCTGCAACCCTTGACTGGTCTACATGTGTAGGAGTTGAGCGACAAGGCATATCCGTATTTGGGGTATATCCGGGTTTGGTTATCATTCTCTACCTCTGTGGCTGGAATGGATGAGCAGGTGGAAACCTTAGTTTTAGTTTGCCCGCCCACTGGACTGTATGATGGGGTGCCTTTGTTGATTGGGACGAATGCCCATATGTTTGGACGATTGGCCCAGTTGTGCTCAGAAAAGCAAGCATTCAAAACTGAGTGAGCCCTAAGGATACCCGCTGTGATCCAAAAGGCAGTAGCAACTCAGAAGAAGGTTAGCCAGGAGGAACCTGACGGCCCGGTGGGGGTGGTGTGGAAAAAGGACCTGGCCCCAGTGATACTCGCCCCGAATGCCCAATGTGTCCTGCATGGAGAGGTACGACTAAGGACGGATGTTAAAAATAAGTTGTTGATGTTGGATGCGCCTGGGGAGGGAAGATTGCCTGAGGGACTGTTGGTAAAGCCCAGTATCTTGCTGGCTAGAGCTCATGCTTATGTCAAGAGAGTGATGGTTCAAGTGCATAATGTGTCCAACAGAGTGATTCGAATAAGAAGAGAGTGCACCCTGGCAAGTGTCCATTGTGCAGATACTGCAGTACTGCCAAATAGCAAGGGTTCCGGGACAGACGACCGAGTTACTCCTGACTTGTTTGATTTCGGTGACTCCCCATTGCCAGCTGAATGGAAAAAGAGGATCAGTGAGAGGCTTGCCAAAAGGGACCAGGTTTTCTCCCTAAAAGAGTGGGATGTGGGATCTGTGCAAAGGGCTGAGCACCACATTCAGCTGCATGATGAAAGGCCTTTCCGAGAGAGATCCTGGCACCTGGCTCCGGCTGACATAGATGACGTGAGGCGGCATCTGCAAGAGATGTTGGCTGCTGGTGTGATACAAGAGTCCAGGAGCCCCTATGCCTCCCCCATTGTAGTGGTAAGGAAGAAGAATGGGGCGGTTAGGATGTGTGTAGACTATCGCACTTTGAATCGGCGGACCGTCCCCGACCAGTATACCATGCCATGCATACAGGATGCCTTGGACTGTTTAAATGGCAGTAAGTGGTTCTCTGTGTTAGACCTCTGCAGTGGGTATTACCAGATCCTGATGGCCCCAGAGGACCAGGAGAAGACTGCATTCATTTGCCCCCTAGGTTTCTATGAGTTCATTCGGATGCCTCAGGGGATTTCAGGTGCCCCTGCCACCTTTCAGCGCCTGATGGAGAGGGCCATGGGGGATATGAATTTACTCGAGTGTCTGGTCTATCTAGATGATGTCATAGTGTTTGGACGTTCGTTGGAAGAACACGAGCAGCGATTATTTAAGGTCTTGGATCGGTTGGAAGAGTTTGGCCTCAAGCTGTCTATAGATAAGTGTCAATTCTTCCAGACTTCTGTAAAATACGTGGGCCACATAGTGTCTACTGAGGGCATAGAGACTGACCCTAGCAAAGTGGAGGCCTTGACTACTTGTACTCAGCCCAGGAACTTGAAAGAGTTGCAGCGGTTTCTGGGGTTTTACGGATATTATAGGTGCTTTGTCAAGGACTATTCTCGAGTGATTCGTCCTCTCCTCAGTCTCTCTCAGGGGTACCTTCCTACCCACAAAAACTATAAGAAAGTTGTGTGATCCGAGACGGAGAAGAGGTATTTTCAGCCGAATAAACTGTTTGGGAATCGGACTTTTGAGTGTGAGGACGCTTTCTATGACATCATATATCAACTTACACATGCCCCCGTGTTGGCCTATGCTGACCCGGCCAAGCCCTACGTTCTCCATACCGATGCTAGTCTTCAAGGATTGGGGGCTGTGTTATATCAGGAGCACTCGAATGGCCTGACACCTGTAGCTTTTGCCAGCAGAAGTCTGACTCCTTCAGAAAAAAACTATCCCGTGCAAAAGCTAGAGTTCCTGGCTCTGAAGTGGGCCATTGTTGATCAGTTTCATGACTATTTGTATGGTGCCAAGATATTGGTGAAGACTGACAACAATCCTCTGACCTATGTACAAACCTCAGCCAATTTGGACGCCACTGGCCACAGGTGGCTTTCTGCCTTGGCCACCTACGACTATGCTGTTGAATACAGGGCCGGATTAAACCATATAGATGCGGATGCCCTCTCTCGGAGGCCTATGTCCCAAATTGATTGGATCAGGTTGTCTGAGCCTGACATAAGAGCCCTTTACCAGAAGTTCGACAAGGAAGAACAGGTGTCCCCGGATGCTGTGAACTGTATGGTGGATTGCTTGGGGCCATCTGAGAACTGCATACCTGCTGCCTACTGTCATTTTTCCGCGCGCTGGACACTAGTTCACTGCCACCATTTGACAATACTAGTCTTCAACAGGCTCAGTCCCAAGATTCTATGATAAAACTGGTTGTGGAAGCCTTGCAGGCCGGGCGGGATGTGTCCAAATTGCGCTCCACCGACTTAAGAGCCACCTTGTTATACAAAGAAGGGCCCAAATTAAGGCTGATTAACCAACTACTATACCGAGAGACTGTAAATAAAGAGGACCAGATCGTCAAACAGCAGCTGGTGCTGCCTTCAGAATTAAAGGAACTGGTCTTAAGGTCCTTGCATAATCAGATGGGGCATCTTGGCATCGACCGAACACTTGATTTGGTACGAGCCCGGTTTTACTGGCCAAAAATGAGTGCGGATGTAGAGCAGTATGTCAAGACCTGTAGTCGGTGTTTGCAAAGGAAAGCCTTGCCCCAGAGAGCTGCTCCCATGGTCAACATTACCACTAGCACCCCTATGGAACTAGTCTGCATTGATTTCTTGAGTCTAGAACCAGATCTGAAAAATATCATTAATATATTGGTGGTTACCGATCACGCACAGGCGTTTCCTACTAAGGATCAGAAAGCAACCACGGTGGCTAAGATACTTGTTGAAAACTTTTTTGTCCACTACGGGGCCCCCAAGCGGATCCATTCCGACCAGGGAAGGGACTTCGAGAGCCGCTTGATTAAAGAGATGCTGTCTTTGTGGGGGGTGTGAAAGTCAAGAACTACCCCTACCATCCTCAGGAGATCCCAGCCTGAAAGGTTTAACCGCACATTGCTTGACATGTTGGGCACATTGCAACCCAAAGACAAACCGAGATGGAGCCAGCAGATTAGCACCCTGGTCCATGTTTATAACTGCACCAAGTGTGATGCCACGGGATTTTCCCCGTACAGACTGATGTTTGGGAGAGAGGCTAGATTGCCCGTGGATGTGTGCTTTGGAGTTTCCCCTGATGGGGTGCAAGCAGAAAATCATTTACAATACGTACAGAAGCTGAAGGCCCAGTTAAACCATGCTTACCAGTTGGCCCAGACCATGGCTGCTAAAAGAAACTTGGCCAATAAGGAGAGGTATGACAAGAAAGTGAAGACATTGAAGCTAAGAGAAGGGTATAGAGTGTTGCTGTGAAATCTGGGGCTGCATGGAAAACATAAGATTCCTGACCGATGGCATCACCTCCCTCACATTTCTGTGGGACAACTGGCCGATTTTCCTGTATATAAAGTGCGACTTGAAAACAATTCCAAAGATGTGAAAACTATTCACCGAAATCATCTGCTGCCAATCGGGCAAATCCTGATTGAAGCCAAACCTTCAACTGCCGCCCCCTCCCGGCCTGTGACTATATCTGCTGCCAAGAAAAGAACCAAACCTGTGGATTCTTCAGCAAGCCAACCAAGAGAGCCTTGTCCAAATCCTGCAGGAGATGATCAACAATCGGTGTCGGAAGACAATGAAGATGATATTGAATACTATCCCTCTTACGAACTGAGCCAATTGTTTCGGGGCAATCCGCTTGTTAACTCTGGAAATGAGATTGGCCCGTCTGGACTGTTTGAGCCCCATACTTTGTCTCCGAAGCCGATACCTCCAGAAGATGAGCCGGGTAGCAGAAAAGCCCAAGGGGTGGGGTCCTTAAGCCTGGCTGAACTGTCTGGCCTGGCTGAATTATCTGACTTCTCGGATGAAGAGAGTGAGGTGTGGGGACAAGCCAGTGATATGCCAGAACCGGAAGAATATTTTGAATGCCGTGATGGTTCCTCACTAGTAGCTACACAGCCCTCAGCTGAGCCCAGTGGAGTGGGTCCTGGGGTAGAGGGTCAGGCCACCAATAATACTATGAGCAGTGGGCCCTGTTCCCCTGTGGAGGTTCCTGTCCCTAATGTCAGTGGGGCTGAGTTGGAATCAGGGCCTGTTTCAGGGTTCCCCGAGACACCTAGACACTCCAGCCGAGAAGTACGGCCTGTAATAAAATTGAGTTATGAGTCTCTGGGTCAGCCAGTGGACCTGTCCTTAAATGTGGTCCACAAAGGGGTGTATGTGTCCCTGAGCTCCTTGCCTAAGCTAGCTTTGGGGGATAACTCTAGTTTGTTGGTATTACCCTTTGGGTGTGGTGCCCCTACTTTAGGTGACCCGCCAGTAACTGAAATGGAGGGGTTCCCCCAGTCCCGGGGCCATGAGCAGGAAATATTGACCTGATTGGGAAAAAGAGGAACAAAGGGTTATGTGTGTACAACGTTGTATAACCCATAGTACACTGTGAATATTCATGTATGTAATGCAAAGTGTGATGCAGTGTCAATTAGGCTGTGTGCCTTCAAGTGAATTAAGGGTAATTACTTGGCGCAGACGCCAAGTTTTTCCAGGCCAGGAAGGGTGTAACCTCCTTGCAAATGGGGGTTCATAAAAGCTTCCCCGGAGCTCGTCTAAATGCTCCATGCCTGGCTGGTGTTTGGCGTTTAAGCCGTTTTCACATGGTAGACAGTGAGCACCTTTGAGGCCTCCGTATACTGTCTCTTTAAGGGCTGCCTTATAATTAGTCTGGGTGGGGGTTCGAGTGTTACTATGCTTGAGTCCCGCCTGGGCTGCAAATGTACTTCTTCATCTGCTAAGCTAAAGGCAGAGGGAGCTCAATCTTGAAGAAAATTGTTTACTACAAATAACGAGGGTAATAATGATAATGTGGGTTGTTCTGACCTGTTTCCTTTGCAGCAAAAGACTGTCTGATTATCCCCTCCATTTTGGTCCCAAACTGCCGAATTGGACCAATCAGTATCTTGGGACTCCTTGAGCTGGCTGATCAATGGGAGAACTGCTTGTCATTGGAGAGAGGCATTATGGGTTATGGCGCCTTCCTGCACCACTAAAAAGCAGGAGTAAATGACTGGCAAGTGACGACAGCCAATGGGATAGGGTAGCACCCAAACTGTAAGAAGGGTCCCATGCTACTAGAGGCAGATGTGTAGTGGCTGAGGAAAAAGAAGGAGCTGTGTGCTTCTGCGCTGGTGGAGTGTTCACGCGGGAAGCGCGGGAGGCCTGAGGTAGCCGTTTTTGCCCGTTGAGTGAGTCGGACTAAATTCACCGGCGTGCGGTCGGAGGAGGCTGGTGCCAGCCCAGCTACCTACCAGGCTTAACCTGAGAGGACTGGAGAATCTGCTGAATCACGCTCGGTCCATCCGGAAAGTGAAGCTGCCGTGTACTGCCCGAGTCTGCTATGGGTTTGTGTGGGTCTTGAGAGCAGCTGCCTGGTATGGTACCCCTCTGTAGTTTGCCATATAAATGTGTGAGGAGGCTGGTGAAATTCAGGCTCGGTCCTGCCCGTGGTGAAGGAGTTGTTACTTGCTGGAGTCGTGAGTACTAACTCAGAGTAGCTCCCTGCCAAGTTTGTCATCCTGGGTCTCAAGTTGTTTTGTTATACTGCTGACTGCTTAATTGAATTTTCTTCCCATTCTGACCTGCTCAGGAATGTAAAGGCTATCTGTGTCCTGGCCCCAACCAGCTGCCATGGTGGACTAGCCATTAGGGCTTGGGTACCCAGGGACAGTAGATATTAGGTTTAGGCCTGTGCACAGAGCTCTAGGTAGATAGGTATAGTAATAAGCCAATTACCTTGATTTCCCCCTGCCCTTGTTATTTGCCTCCCTTTAATAAATCAGACTGTTGTGTTGCAACTACACCCTGTCTAGTTTGTGCATTACTGGTGAACTGCTGCATAGTGACTGTGATATAACTGTACCTTACTTTATAGGGGGTCCCCGGAGTGAGCGGAGAGATACTACCCGGGGGGGTAAGTGTATGGGGGAGAGGTACTGTTGGAACCCTGTGTGAGCCACTAGTGCATTGAAATGGGGGTTGCAGTAACTCAGAGGGCTGTGACTGAGGCAGCCTCGCCAGTATTAACCCCGACCTCTGGGTGGAGGCACCCGTCAATGGATCTGGGCCCCTCACCCTGTCTCCGTGGAGGCAGGCAGGGTAGTAGCCTTAAGGGTAGCGCCCCCTGGGGGTTACATACAGATTCTCATGAAATTGATCAACAATTGCCCATCTGAGTGCTAAAAACTCCAGCTTGTAAGCAGGATCATTTCTGATGACGACAAACTGTGACTGGCATAAGCTATCGGCTGGAGTCCTTGAGGGTGTTTCTGTTATAGCACTGCTCCCAAACCACTGAGACTGGCATCTGTGTTCAACACATTTGGCTTCCTGAGTTCTGCATAAGTCAACATGGGGGTGTTGGTCTATTGTCTGATTATCTCTTCAAGAGCTTCATCACAAGCTCAGGTCCATCTGGTGCCAACTGGTTCATGCACTCTGTAGCAAACTTTTTCAGGAGTGGACTGTGGTGCCCTCTCGTTTTTCTGGTTGGCAGCAGGATACCCTTGGTTCAGGTCATGCAGAGGCTTGACAACCTTGGTGAAGTCTTTTATGAACCTATAGTAATCACTGAAGAATCCCAAGAAACTCTGCAGTTATGTCGGGGGGGGGGGGAGTTGGGCATGGTCGTGGGACAGCCTGGACATAGGATTGGTACAGATGCCATCTTGGGACACAATGTGACCCACATACTTGATTGAGGTCCTGAAGAACTTGGCATTTGTTGATGGACAGCTTGAAGCCATACTCTTTCAGTCTGTTGAGTGCTTTGAACAGCCAGACTTTATGTTCTTCCAGAGTTTTCCTGAATATGATAATATCATCCAAACACACAAGGCATTTCAACAGGTTCATGTCACCCACTGCTTTCTCCACCAGCCATTGAAATGTGGCTGGTGCCCCTGAGATCACCTGTGGTATTTGAAAAAACTCATAGAACCCAAGGAGGAGTATTACTGATGTCTTTACTCAAGCTTGCTTTACCAATGGGATTTGATAGTAGCTGGATCTCAAATCCATTACTCTGAGCTATTGACTTCCATTCAGGCAATCTAGGGCATCTTGGACTCATGATACAGTGTATTGGTTGAGTAAAGTTCTTTTGTTTAGATTCTGGTAGTTTGCACACATTCTGACAGCCCCACTCTTCTTCCTGAGAACCACAATAGGGGCACCTAGATTTCTAAGAGATGCCTGCGGTGATGACTGCAGTGAACATATCCTGCAAATGCTTCCAGATGTCATTTTTGTTGGTGGGGCTAGTTCTCTTAACTTCTCCGGAAAAGGTCTCTCATCAGTGACCCTGTGTGGTGCTATACATTCTTGGTGCACCCAACATCTGATTCCTTCAGGGAGACAACTTCTGTTCAGTGTATCAGCGTCTTTCTAATTCTGTTCCACACTCTGTCGGTAAAGAGGGGTCTGAAAACTTGAACAATGAAGGATCCAATTATCCCAGAGTTGAGTTATCTCTCCTCTGTGGCTGCACTGCCAGATCAGCACAGTAGACCCTGGCAAGGGTCTGTCCCCTTCAGATGCTCACTGGTCATCTGTTATATTAGTCACATAAACTGTTACTTGTCAGATATATATACATGAGCTTTAGCTGGCAGTATGCTAGGTTTGACTGTAAGCCCCTCTGACAAACCGGCTTCCTCAGAGCCATCCAACATTAGCAGATGATTGTGGCAAGATCCTCTGAGGTGCACTTTTCCCTTGATTGCACAATCTGCTTTGGGGGGGAGTGGTAACACCACTTCATATTGGTCTTGGTGCCAAACAGGTCCCACAGATTCATCATCAAGTAGGACAAGGGTTTTGCAAGTGTAAGTGCCACCCCCGATGAAGGCTGTTGCTGAAGCGCTAGGGCTTTGGGCTGCGACTCAAACGCACTCTGTTTAATAAACTGGACTGAACTGTTATGATTCCTGTGCTTCTGTTACCTGCGAGTACAGTTATCTTGGAACTGATGTTTGTGTGGGGCTGGCTGCCTTCTTAATTGCACCAACCCAATTGGGAGTCCCACAGCAACTCTTTTAGAACTGCTGTTTTGCAGGTGTAAGCTTGTCTGACAAGTCCATGGATGGGCACTGGTACCTTTCCTTGTTGGGTTCAAACTCTTTACACAACTATCCCAGGTGGTGAAACATATAGGCATTGATTCCTACAATGATCAGAATCTCTTCATACATCCTGTTCGTGGGCACACCAGGGTACATGTCTCCACAGCAGTAGGAGTTCCAGCAGCATTCACCAGGAAGGAGATCCAGATACGAATCAAGTCCAGATGGGGGTAAGAAGCTTCACCAAGACCCCACATGTGCAAGAAAGCTTTTCAGGGGCTCCAACTAATAGTCTTTAAACACTATACTGACTTGGGAGTTACTATCCTGGAGTACTAAGGTGGGCTGTCTATCTACTGAAACTTCCACATCTACAGTAGGACCCACAATTAAGTTCCAGTCCCTTGACACTTTTGCTTTAGTATCTGACAAATTTATTTTGACACAGCCTGTATCTTTAGCAGTGGTTTCTGGTAAATGTCTTGTTTCCAGGGTATCAGAGTGCTTCTCTGCTGGGGGTCTGCTTATGTTTAAAGACCTGGTGGGGTTCTTGGCTAATTTCTCCATGAGTAGCTTGTCAATGACCCTCTGAAAGTTGCATTTTGACTAAGACTGACTTTTGATAGGTCCATCCCAGCCTCAGCACTAGCACTGAACATTGGGCCCGATTCTCAAAAGCTTACATCTGGCATAACTTGACATACGCCAAAAAAAATAGTGCAGGTAGCAAATTATGCCAGCATTTACGACAACTGGTATTCTGCAAAGCAGACTGTGACATGCCACAGGCTGCTTGTGCCAAAGTGGACTTATGCCACCAGTTATGCCCTAAACCCCCTGCGACATGGCGCTAGAGGATTTATGGCAGCAGTTGCGCCCTATTTTGTAAGGGTAGCAACAAAGTCCCCCAGGGCACTATTCTCTAACAACCCCCAGAAGACATCCACCAAAGTACAGTTACACCAGCTTTTAGCTGTAGTAACTGTACTTGCACCCCTCGGGGCATGCCCCCATCCCATTGTGCCCCTGTCCCAACCCCAGAAGACATGTCACACTCACCCATCAGTGCCCTGCAGGGTTCAGCATGCCCTCAATGCCCCTTCCCCAAGTTGTGTAAAAACAGCCCCACAGGGCATAGCATGTCTCCCAAATGCCCCATACCGGAATACAGTAATTTCATACTAAGTGTCATACTAAGAAAGTTAGATACACAGAAGGTTGAGGCCCATAATTGTGCATCCCAAGCCATGCTGGCAATTTATCCCTGTTTAGTAAGTACTGGTAGGCCCCAAAGGGCTTGGTATGCTCCCCAATGCCCCGATCCCTGACACAGTGATTAATAAGCCCTAGAGGGCTTGGTATGCTCCGATCCCCAATACAGTAATTAGTAAGCCCCGAGGGGTTTCCTATGTCCCCCAAATGCCCCGATCTCCAGTATTGTCAATTGTAAGCCCCCCTAATGCCCCAATCCCTGAAATGCATGAGAATAAGCCCCACAGGGCTAAGCATGTTCCCCCCGCCCCAAACCCCGATCTGCCACAAATAGCATCTCCTGTGCCACGCAATACCCAACAATCCCTTGGTAGTCTAGAGACCTCCCACCCAGCAATGCCAAACAACCCCCTCCACCCTCTACCCAGCCAGCAACTGGCACAACTCTCCTCTCATCACCAGCTGCCAACTGAGCCCCATCCATGCACATGCTACTGTACAGCACATAGTACACGCTCAATAAATGACTTGGGCGCATACTATGTACTGTACAGTAGTACACGCATGGATGGGGCTCATTCAGCGGCTGGCAGCGGAGGTGAGAGGAGGGTTGTGCCAGTTGCTGGCTGGGTAGGGGTGAGAGCGGGGTGGTCTAGCATTACCGGGTGGGGGACCACTAGACTACCAGGGATTGTTGGGTATTACGTGGCATGGGGGTTGCTATTTGCGGCAGATCATGGATCTGGGTTTGGAGAAGGGGGACATGGGGGGTGGGGCCACTAGACTACCAGGAATGTTGGGTATTGCATGGCATGAGGTTGCTATTTGTGGTGGATCGGGGATCAGGGTGGGGGACATGATCAGCCCCATGGGGCATATTCTTGTGCATTTCAGGGATCGGGGCATTGGGGGGTTTACAGAGCCCTGTGGGGGATGGTTGTTGCATTATTGGGGAAGGGGCATGGGGAGGCACTTGTGCCCTTCAGGACTGTGGATGCAGCTTGTGACATTCCCCTCAGGTACACGCTTCATTTGGCATACCTGTGGGATTGTCACAAATTGCAAGACTGAGCCACAGGGACCCTGCCTCTTCCAGGATTGGGTGCAGGGTCCTTGGCATAATGGGGTTTGGCACAAGTTGCCTTTGGTGGTGACTTGTGCCATCCTTATAGAATCAGGGCCATTGTCTCTAAGCATTTGCTGCCAAGGGGTTCCAGATGGAGAGTTCCATGCATGGTGCCCACCCTTCCAGGCAGAGGTTCTAGGTGATTGCAGAAGTTGGTGGTTTATTGACTTCCCTATCATTTTTTTAGCTCAATCAGTGCATCATGAACTTCCTCCAGTGAGATAGGATTTGATGCTCATACACTATTACTCAAGGCAGTTGACACAACATTACTTCAAACAGGTGTTCTGGAGACTATGGGTTCAGGCCCCCCAGAGGGTGAGCTGGTAATACCAGGTTGGACTGTCACATTTTTAATTTCTTGAATCAGTTTCTGTAGTTCTGTGACATCAAGGGAGCCTCTACTGTTCAACACTTGATCACTGGCTGTGGAAGCAGGTGACAGTCCCCACTGTTCATCTGGTTCCTCAGCCTCTCTAACCTCTCACAGCAGGACTCGATGGGAGGGTGGATCAACCAGTCTCTCTTTTAAGCATAACATTAACAGCAGTAACTCTGATGATCAGGCAGCCTTCATCATTTGGTCTAGTTGCACCTTGTTCAGGCCCTTGGACTCTATTCCACCTCTGCTGTACACTTTTTGTAAGGCCCTCTCAAGTCAGTGTAGATAGGTGGCAAGAGACTCCTTCCACCAGTGTTGGTGGTTTTTAACTTCCAGTACAAATCATTGCAAGATTCTGTACTTCCAAGCACACTGTCTAGGAAGCAAGATATTCATCTGCATAGGCCGCTGGGTCTGTAGCACACAAGGACCAGATGGCATCCAATGCTGGGTGCTTTACTCTCTCTGACAGTCTTGCATTTCCCTGCCTTGGTACATTGCCTTTCATGTAGCATTGGAACAACAGGTTTCATAATCATCTTCTCCAGTAGTGGTGGGGATGGTGCCAGAAAGAATCCTTAGGCATTGGTAATAGTTTGTCCCAGAAGGATGAGCTAGTCCAGATTCTTCAAAGGTTGCCCAGAGAGGCAACACGGTCTGCACATCCTTGAAAGTCTTCCTTTCACTAGCCAACAACAGTTCTAGTTTGGTCTTGAAATCCCCAGTGGAATTTGGGCATGGTGAAGGAGGTTTGGGGCTGATAGGACTCCCTCTGCTTGTTATCAACCAGATATCTTCAGACTTCTCAGGCATCACCGTGGTTAACAGGTTCACAGTCCTGAGTCCTTCTCAGTTTCCACAATTAGGTTTCTAAACTGGATACCTGGTTCTAGAGTCACTCTCTGAACTTTCTATTTCCCACACTCTTTCAGGGCATCCTCTTGCACTTTCTAGATGGATCCTTTGTCCCACTCCTCAGACACATTCTTTACCAGGAATAGTTTCTGAGGGTCCAGCCCCTCAAACACACACCAGTCCTCTACCTTTTGAAAAGTCATTTTTACTTTCGCAGAAATTTTTTGAGGGTGGTGTCAGTGGCAAAAAGTCTCTGAAAAGCCCTAGGTGTGTCCAGATGTTCAACAAGCGATCCCAGTGGTGCCTCCAAGGTATCTACCCCAGGTCGTCATGTCCAGTTTCATACCCCTGCTTGGCGATTGTACAGGGCCCACTTGGTTGAGGAGGTTGGGTTCATTCCTCCTCCTGTGGTAGGAGGGATTCGTCCTAGAATAAATAAAGAACAGCATGGTGCATGCACCCAGAGAGAATAAGTAGACTAACTGATGTGTGCAGTACTACCCCTGGAAAGCAGTGCCTACTCACGTCCCTTCACTAAATTGGACTGCCCTCTGGGGATCAATAAGACAGTTGTTACCTTCCCCAATAAACACTTCAATCAAGTTACACAAGGTGGATGCACACACAGAATTACATCCCGCAGATATACATGTAACTCCCCCGTCCTCATCTTTGTCTAGGGGTCCCGATGGTATAGCAAAGGAGAAGGAACAGACCTGAACTCCCTCCTGGCACCCCTTCAGCATAAATGATGCAAAAGGTAGGCCTTACCTGGAGATGGTATACAGACTTCAGACCTCCCCTTACCAGATGTCCAGAATCCAACACCGCAGTGTCCGCCGATCCTCCGAGCTGGGGAGATGGGGCTGGAACCTTACTTCAAAAGGAAGAAGTAAACATGGTTATGCACATATTAATTCATTGAACAGACTGCATAGCAAAATTAAGGGACCATAAAATCTATTTTTGGACAGAAATGATTTTGTCCCGTAAAAAACAAGCATTTATCAATGCGAAAAGTTTGCCGTTGGTATTGCTATTGTACCGCATGGGGCAAGACTACAGTTCCCAGGAGCCTTGGCTGCTGGATTATTTACATGCTCTTTTTAGCACCTTTGAAAAAACAAATTTTGCGGTCCCAGGTCCCCCCTTATGTCTCCGGACCCCATTTAGGTGATTTGGGGGTCCAGGAGCATGGGGGGAACCCCTGTGTTGATGCAGGAGCAGCTTTAAAACAAACATGCGCTTCCCTGTGCTTCCATCCCTCTGTAGATGTGTATGTATAGAGTATGTAGCTGTGGGAGCACAGGGCCCGATAGGACAACAGTGACCAAATTGTCAGCATAGACACCTTATAACACCACGTCATGTACCCCATACAGAAAATTTTCGAATCATTGCCAAAATTTAATTCCATACAACTGCAACACCATTCCGCGCCACAGGTGTGGAAACACATTTTGGCCAGGATTTGAAAAATAACAGTTGTAACATACATAAGGTGGAGTAATATGAAGGCTATGTTGAAATTCTAGATTAACATTTCCAGGTAAGGCCTCTGCTCAACTCCTTGTGGACGATCTAAATATTAACTGGCTCAGCCCCTCTTCCTCTGCTACCTGTGACTCCTTCTCATCTATTGACATAACACAACTCGTTGCCCAGCCAACCAGAGTGAATCCCAGAATGGGATCTAGCACTTTTCCTAATGTGGTCCTCACCAACTGGCCTAGCCAAATTTGCAATATTCAAGTCCTTCTGGATGGACTTAGTGACCACTCTCCCATACTTCTCCGTTGGTCTACCACCCTACCCAAATCCACAGCACTGCCCACACTACGGCGGCGGTTATGACCAGGTGGGCTGAAGGGGATTAAGCAATTCCTTGCCCAAATTGAATGGTCTCCCATTGAGACCGTCCCCAATATTGACTCGGCCCTAACCTTTTTCACCTTAATGTTTAGCAAAGCCTGTGACATTTTCGCCCCTTTAACCGTACTCCGCTCCAAAGCACGGCATGCTCCCTGGGTTACACCTTCCCTGCTCCAACTTCTTAAGGACAGGGATAACTTATGGCCCCTTGCTTTGGAAACTGGCCGCCCTGTAGATAGGCAGGCTTATGCAGCTGCCCGTAGCAAATGTACCTGGGCCATACGCAAGGCCAAGGCCAAGCACTATCAGGCCACACTCACCTCGTCCTGGTGGAATGCCAGAACCTTCTGGGACAATATCAAGCAACTAAATGGGGGCGCACATCCTCCACCACCCTCCCAAATCTATATTGATGGCTCCATCTCAACGGACCCTACCCTCATTGCCAACTCTCTCAATAAATCCTTCACTGACCTTAGCCCTGTTCTCCCTAGCAACTTCTTTGACCCCCCCCCCTCCGTACCAGAGCCCATCCTCACCCACCCTTGGTTCCACCTACATCAGGTTACCGTCCATGAAGTCCGACCGTATCTACTCAAGGCGTTAAAGGGCAATACCACTGGCAGTGACTCCTTGGACCCCTGTCTCCTTCGCCAGGTACTTAACCTGGTTATTGTCCCAATTACCAGCCTCTTTAATAAATCTCTCTGCCTAGGACAATTTCCCTCTGCCTGGAAAATCGCCACTGTCACACCCATACATAAGGGTGGTGATAGGACCCTACCTGGTAATTATCGGCCAATCTCTATCCTCTCACCTCTCTCAAAAGCCCTAGAAAAAAATAGTATCCACCCAAATCTCAGAGTATCTAACCAAATACAGCATACTCTGCCCAGAACAACACGGCTTCCGAGCTGGGCACAGTACCACCACCGCCCTCCTTGAGTTCTCTAACTTTCTTCATTCCTCCCTGGACTTTGACTCTCTAGCGGGTGCAGTGTTCATTGACTTGTCTAAAGCCTTTGACACTGTTTCCCATCCCCTCCTGCTGAATGCACTCAGCCACGCAGGCTTTGCTACTGGTCCAGTCTCCTGGTGCTCCAGCTATCTGTCTGCCCGGTCCCAGCATGTTAAAATTAATGAGACTCTCTCTAATGCCTGCCCTATCCGCTCTGGTGTTCCCCAGGGCTCCATTCTTGGGCCCTTGCTCTTTTCCCTATATCTCAACTCCCTGCCAAGCGCTTGTGCTGGTAAACTCTTGCTTTATGCAGACAATGCTGTCATCTTTGCCTCTGACCGGAACCCTACTACCCTCCAGGCCACCCTGCAAGCCTCTTATAATGAAGCAGACACTTGGTTCAACGAGCATAGACTTGTAATTAATCTTAAAAAAACTAAAGCTATGCTCTTTGCCCATCCTCAAAACAAGGCAAGTAATTTCCCACTTCAGGTCCTTGCCAGTTCCAAGTTCCCACTTGAGCAGGTCCACACTTATAAGTACCTTGGGGTTACTTTTGACACTGCCCTCACGTTCCATTCCCACATCTCTTCCCTAGCCTCAGCCACCAACATTCGGCTGGGTATCCTTTATTGCCACAAAAACTGTCTCCCCCCTGATGCCCTCTGACTCACTGTCATGTCCTCTATATTGTCCTTAGTAGACTACGGTTTGCCTGTCTATGGGGCCGCTGACCAGACCACACTACACAAAATCCGACTCACCTTAAATAAGGCCTGTAGGCTAATCACTGGGGCTCCTAGACTTACACATACCTGCCATCTTTATGCCCAGGCTAATCTGCTTGATCTTGATGAATGGCTTAGGTATCAAACTGACCTCCTAACTAAGAAAACTCTCCTTGGTTTATCCCCAACTGGGCTGACTGCCTCTATCAACCATGCTAAACCTCTAGTGCAAACCTGATCCTCCTGCAAATCCACGCTGGTAGTAACTTGGGCCAGGACCACGCAAGGCCAAAGGGCCTTCCTTTACTGGGCCCCTTCCTGGCATAACTCCCTCCCCACCAGTATCGCTGACGCCTCCTCCATCTCTCGTTGCAAAACCTCCCTGCGTAATCACCTACTTACTATGCGCAGCTGTTGCTGTCTGTAACCCTCCCCTGCTCTTTCTCGATGACAAAGCTCCCTGAGTGGCTGCTCCCATCCCACTACCTCCCCCATATATTGTCCTAACCACTACTCCATCTGTCACAGCTAGAATGCCTACTCTATAGTTTATGCTAATCCAACTTGTAACTGGTTCTTGTATCATAACCATCTCGATGTCACCATGTTTCCTCCAATTTCTGTGCACTGTTATTTTCTATATGCTTGTTATTATTGTTTTGTTCTCTCTGTGACGAGGTACCTTTGCAAATGAGTCTCTGGCTCATAGGTTGTAAACTGATGTTTTAATAAATAAATAAATAAATTTATGAGCGGGCGTAGTGAAATTGCAACGAAGGCCATAACTTTGGAATGTTTACATATTTGTACCCCACATTTTCAACTTAGTCTTCTTATGACCCACCTCATAAATCCTGTAGATGAAAAGTTTCAATTCTATTCCAAAATGCCATTCCATGCCACAAGTGCAAAAACACATTTCAGAGAGCATGTGAAAAATGACAGCTGTACTGTTCATGAGGTGGTGTGAAAAAATGCCTATTTTGAAAATCTGGAGCACAAATTTTGAAAATTACCAAAGCTATGCGCCTGCGTAGAAAAAGTTAAATGAATGCACCTAACTCTGCCATTTTTTTGAATTTTTACACCAGATTTTCAACATGGCTTTTATGGGACCCCACCTCATGAACACTGGTGGTGAAATTTCATTATTCTGTCCCAAAAGGTCATTTTGCGCAGCGACCGCGAAATCACCTTCCAGGCCCGATTAACAAAACAACAATCACAGTGTTCCTGAGGTGGGATCCCAAAAAGGCCATGTTGAAAATTTGGTGAAAAAATTCAAAAAAATGCCAAAGATATCAACATAAGTTACAAAAAACACCATTGAAATACATTATACGGGACATACCTTTATTACTCAGTTCGCAATTCAGCTTTGAAGACTACAGACGTGTTCCAATCTGCAGAAGATGACATCCTACAACCTCCGCTGGTAGGTATAGGGTAAGGGGGGGGGGTGAGTGGTGCTGGGTGCTCAGTGGGAGGGTCGGGATGTGGAGGGGAATGGCGGTGACAATGAAGGACTGTTTTCTTTATTTCAGGTAAACAAACAAAGCATGGCAGATGAAAGGCTGTTTGGGGGGGCTGGAGCCGATGGGGGATTGGGCACCCCCCGTTGGCCATAACAAGCTTTGCCACGCTGGGGTGGGCTCCCAGAGTGGCACCTGGAAAGCTTTTGCGGGTGTGTGCAGCCATGGAGCCGACGGGTTGAGGCACCCATCAGCTATGACAGTTTTGCCACGCTGGGGTGGGCTCCCAGCGTGGCACCGGACAACTTTGGGGGGGTGGGCCGACAGGGATTGAGCACCCCCATCGGCCATACCGGTGTGTGTGTTTGTGTGTGGGGGGAGCGATCAGCACGCGCAATATGCGGTTATGCAGGTGTGTGGGGGGGCCTGCTCACTGAAGCGGAGCTCTCCCTTTCAACTGTATGCCACTGCATTTTCAACTGCTGTCATAGACAGCTGCAGCAGTGATTGGGGAACTGGGGCCACGCCTGCAAACACACTGACTGAATTAGAAGACTGGTGCCACACCTCCGAAAACTCGGATGATGGCACTATGTTTCTTGCACATGCATGCAAGCAACATAAAAAGCAGACATCCTAGGTACTTCTATTCAGTCTTCACAGTGGAGGAAGGGGGAGACAAAACACCAGAGAGCAATAGGAACAAAGGCGGGAGGTGGAAACAAGTCCATTTTCAGAGGAAAGAGTCCTGAAGGGACCTGCAGCTCTTGCCACTCTGAAACTGGTCAAGGCTATGGAGCCAGACAGGATACACCCAAAGGTACTAAAGGAACTCAGGGAGGTGCTAGCTGCCCACTCACATTCTAACTCACTGAAAACCGGCATGGTTCCAGAGGACTGGAGTAGAGCAAACATGTCCCTCTCCAAAAGAACAGCGGAAGGGAGGAGGTTACAAACTATAACCCAGTCAGTCTCACAGGTTTTAAATGATAATGGAGACTCAATAAGAGCACTGTCCACAAAAAACAAAGAACATCGCCCGATGTCAAAAGTGTGACCAGAATTACTGTGACCACCGCAAACAGCGATGATCGCTTACTTTCTCAATGCTGCCAACAAAATTAACATGTTGATGCAGGGGGCTACACCCAATGCACCCCCTGCAGGAGGCAAGCCCCCTTCCCCCCCAATATTATTATAATCAACTTCGGGGGCAGACACAGGGGAAAAAAGAAAAACTACTAAAAAAAATAAAAAATTCACCAGCTCCAGGGGCAGTGACTCAAGTCACTACACCAAACAGCCAGCTCAGAAATGCTTGGCTGAACACAGCCCCATAGCCTGCTACAGTGAGTGTAGCTCACTGATACACTTGTTATACACAACTCCTCACTACATTATCTCACTCACCATTGCTATGGGCAGTCAAATTGAGTCGCTCAATTTGACTCACCTACATCGCGTGATACCGTCTCACATCAGTGGTGGGGAAATTGATGAAAATCCTGTTAATAGAAAGGTTGGTAGAATATCTTGAAACCAATGAGCTACAAGAACAAAGGCAGCATGAATTCATGGGGGGGTCATGATTCTGATTCATTTCTTTGACTGGGTGACCAGGGAAGTAGATCAAGGAAGGGCAGTTGACGTGGCCTATCTGAACTTTAATAAGGCTTTCGGCACTGTGCCGCACAGGAGACTGATAAAAAAAACTGAGCAGCCTAGAGGTTGAACCCAAAGTGGTGAACTGGGTAAGAAATGGTTAATAGATAGGTGATAGAGGAGGGTGGTCAATGTGGTTCTACGTCATAACAGCGAGCTCGGAATAGCGATTGCCGTTTATCCGAGTGTACATTGCCGAAAATGAATTACGGCGATGTACACTTACAGCGACTAGAAACTGGTGACTGGTTTTCTATGTTATGCAGGGGGCTTTGCCCCTCATATCCCCTATGTATGGATTCTCAACTCTAAGGGGGTGCATGTCGGGCGGGTGAATTACTTAAAATAAGCGCCTACCGCGCAAAAAGAACTGTAACACTCCGGAACCGAACCCTGCACACCCCAACCAACCACCCTCCCCACCTCGCTAGCCAACCAGTTCAGCAGCTGCCCAGCACACTCCCTCCCCTCCCCTTCCTCTCCCCACCCTAAAGTGTGTGCATACTTACCATCGCCCAACCTCGCACACTCAGGCATCCGGTCGTTACCCTGCCAGGTAGCCCTGTACATAGACGCCGTGATTGAGTCGCCCTTTTTGAAAGCACTCAATCGCAGCCTCCTTGTACATGGTATACCGGTTGATGTCACTCACTGTAATGATGGGTAAGTGACCAGCAGGATGCTACAGGGCTCAGTACTGGCACTGGTCCTCTTCAAGTTTCTTTATAAGTGACACTGCAGAAGAACTGGAAGAGAAGGTATGCCTTTTTAAAGATGACACCAAAATCTGTAATAGGAGAGAGTGCATAAGGACCTTGGGAAACTCGAGGAGTGCTCAAGACCTTGGCAGTTGGGGTTCAATGCCAAAAAGTGCAAAATCATGCACCTTGGGCATAAGAAGCCAGAAGCAGAGTATAGGATGGCGGAGGGGGGGGGTATTGACAGTCACTAAGCAAGAAAGGGAACTTGGAGTTATCATATCTGTGACCTCAAAGTGGCAGGGCAATGTGACAAAGCAGTGAGAAGGGCCAGTGAGATGCTGGGATGCTGGGATGCACTGGAAGAGGTATCTCCAGCAAGAGAAGGGAGGTGGTGTTGCCACTGTATAGCTCACTGGTAAGACCCCACCTGGAGTATTGCGTCCAGTTCAGGAGGCCACACCTCAGAAAGGACATAGTAAGTACATTAGTAAGCACGTAAGTAATTGTTTATTTCTTAAGCACCCAGTTCTGGAGCCTCTGGGTGTTTTACAAGAGAAGAAATGCAAAAAACATACACAATATCAGCAATCGCAGAAAACAGGTCATGACAGGTCTGTGAATTTAATAAATAAATATCAATAAAATAGCAGTATATCAATAATAAACAAACTATAGCTGGCTTCCAAAGGCCTCTCTAAATAGATGGGCCTTCAGATCCTGCTTAAAAGCCTTCACTGATGGAGCCTCCCTCAAGGATCTTGACAGCACATTCACAGGGCCAGGTCAGCTACCTCAAATGTACAATCTCCTAAGGTTTTCAGCTGGGCCCTGGGAACTGCCAGGAGGCCCTCGGAGGAGTGGAGTGAGCACACAGGGTGGACAGGGACAGGAGGTCACTCAGGTAACCAGGGCCCAAACCGTATAGGGCCTTACAAGCAAGCAAGCCCACCTTAAAAGCAATCCTCCACCTCACTGGCAGCCAGTGCAGGTCACATAGGACTGGGATCACATGACAGGACCTCAGGAGGCCCATCAGCAATCTGGACGATGCTTTCTACACCAGCTGTAGGTGATGTAGAATCTCCCCACTGACCCCAAAGTACAGAGCTGTACAGAAGTCTAGCCTTGACATAATAAAGACATGCACCAGTGAGGACAGGCCACCAGGTGGAATTAAGGCTTCAATCCAGGTGACATTCCTTAAGTGGTAAAAACCACTCCGGATGATGAATGACACCTGTGCCTCAAGTGTTGATCTGTCGTCAAGGATGACACCCAGAATTGTCACCTTAGTGGAAGCTATCAACTGGGTGGAGCCCAAAAAACAGCCTTGTTTCCAATCTGGCAGCAACTACATCATACCAGTAACCATGCTTAGTCACTAGTACCTCCGTCTTAGGCTTGAGTCTGAGCCAGTTAGAGGATGGCCAGTCTTGGATCTCAGCCAGACATGTGCTAAGTAACTCCACAGTGTCACTTGTCCTGGGAGCAAAGGACATATACAGCTGGGTATCATCTGCATAGCAGTGAAAGCCCAAGCTGTAACAGCTAATAATTTCACCCAAGGGGAAGCATGTACACAGCGAACAACATAGGTAACAGGAATGAGCCCTGGGGAACTGCACAAGGCAGGGGCTTTGGGCAGGAGGAGAAATTCCTCATCACACTACCTGTTGCATCCTGCCCATGAGGAAGGATTCAAATCAGTTGATGACAATACCACTGAGTTCACAGAGACCTCTGAGGTGACCCAATAGCATTACATGGTCCACAGTGTCGAATGATGAGGAGAGATCAAGGAGAATGCGAACTGACTGACCACCTACATCTCTCACCCTGAGATAATTTTGCACCCTGATTAACACCATTTTGGTACTATGCCTTGACTGAAATCCAGACTGGAATGGCTCATAGATGTCATAGGACGCAGGGTGGGCCTTGAGTTGCAGAGCCACCAATTTCTCAACAACCTTCCCCAGAAATGGGAGGCTGGAGACTGGTTGATAATTCATCAAGACATTAGGGTCGAGTGATGGTTTCTTCAGGAGGGATTTCACCAATGCATCTTTCAGGGCATCGGGGGGGGGCCCTCTGAAAGCGAGCACCAGACGATCTCTGCAAACACTGGACCAACAGACTCAACACATCCTATTAAGAGATAAGTTGGGCCTAGGTCCAGGTCACAAAAAATGGGCCACAGCTTTGAGATTATCTCAATGACCTCTGCCACCCCCACTGGCCTAAACTCACCCCAGACAATAGGAGTGCCTCTGACTGCACAAGGCCACCATTGCAGGGTTGGTCATGCCCCACCAGAGATATCCCCGTCCTAACGGTGGACACCCTGTCAGAGAAGAACTGAGTGAACTCCTCGCACTGGGTGACTGAAATTGCTCTTTTCAGCTGCAGACAGGCAAGGTAAAGTTAGCCTATATACAGTTCAAAAGAGCAGAGCAGGCTGCCTTCATATGGTTGGTTGCCATTTGATATTTATCATAGTGAATTCTCAAAGTCAGTTTGTCCTCCTTGGACCAAGTCCTCCTCAAGCAATGCTCCAACTTCTGACCCCTGGTCTTCATCTCCTTGAGAGCCCCATCAAACCATGGCGATCTCAAGCGAGAAGACCTGGGTCATATATGGATCGTTGCAATGGTGTCGAGCACTGTGAAGACAGCACCATTATAGGCTGCCACCACCTCGTCCACACCTGCTGCACACACAGCACTCACATCGGAAAAGTCAACCGCCGCCAGCAGTCCCTCTGGAGACAGCCCCCTCAGTGGGTGGCAGCAGACCATGTCAACAGGGGAGGGACTAAGGGGGACCCTGAAAGAGAACTCTACCGTGCAGTGATCAGACCAAGAGACCAGATCAGTCATGAGATCAGTGTGACCTCAAGCCCCAGTGAGAATACTAAGTCCAAGGCATGGTCATGGCTGTGGGTTGCAGAAGCAACAGCTTGTGTGAGGCCCAGCAAGGCCATTGTCTGGAGGAAGTCATAACTAAAATGTGAGAGTTCATCATCAATCCAGGCATTAATACCACCCAGAATCAACCATATGGGTGACTCCAACACCTTGTCGGTGACTAAGTCTGCAACTTCCTGTAGGAATTCCTCCTCATGACCTGAAGTTCGGTATACAGGAAGGATCCTACATTCTGCATGTGGCCCCCCATGCACAGCCACACATTCAAACAACAAAGTAGAACCTACTGGGTGCATGGTGAAGTTCAAGTCAGATCTAAAATCAAAGGCCACACCCCCACCCTGTGTTCCCACCTCAGGCAATGCACTATGGAGAATCCGTGTGGGCACAATGCCTCCAATAGTAGACCTGCATCATCCCCCAACCAGGTCTCCATAATGCAAGCCAGATCAACTGAGGAATTTAAGTCCACAGTAAGTACAGTCTTGTTCATAATCAATCTAGCACTGCATAGCACTGCCCAAAGAGGACTAGTGGAGGCTGATGACCCACAGGCTGCCTGTCCACTTGGTCCAGTGGGAACCCTGGGAATGGGCACCAGACACATCTGGCCTCTCTCAAGGCCCCATTTTTCTCAGTGTGCCTCCTGGACCTGACCACCTTGATATGGCTTACCCCGCTATACCTTCAGTGCTCCATCACTTGCCATCTCACACCTTACCAATCCCAGCCTCCCTAAAATGCCTTACCACTGCTGCTGGTAAAGGGAGGTTAGAAAAGGGGCAGTGGTCATGCAGCAGAGACACTGAGTAAGTAATACATGGGGGTCTGAACCCCAAACACATTTTCAAGGGCCAACCTTGACAGGGTTGAGGTAGTCCAGAGGAGAGAAACTAAAATGGTGCAGAGGTTGAATCTAAAGCCCTATGAGGAGAGATTGAGGGATCTCAAAATGTACACCCTGGAAAAGAGGTGAACAAGAGGTAACATGATAGAGACCTACCCATACCTCCTGGGGGTAAACACGGTGCAGGAGGGAGTCTCTTTTAAATGAGAAAGAGCACCAGTACCAAAGAGCATGCAATGAATCTGCAGAAATGGTAAGTTTAAAGGATACCTAAACCATCTTTTTTACACATTTTGTTTTTTAAAAGATGACTCCATAGTCTCATAAAGGAGAGACTGTTGTTTACATTTATACTTAAACTGCATTTATTAAAGTAGAATAAATGCAGTTTCATGGCATTTTAAAATTGTAAACACAGCCTCTCCTGATTCAAAAATCCTGCTCTAAGAATCCTAAAATGGCTGTCTTGATGATGTCACTGAAGAGAAAGAGAGAGATGCCCAGCTCTGCAGATGTATTCTAGCAGTGCTAACCATATTCAAATGCAAATAACTTTAAAATGAAAAATTATAGCATGGAACTGTGAGCACAAAAGTTGTTCAGCACAAAAATATCTACAAAATGATTGGTGTTTCATTTATAGATACCATTTAGTTTTTTTTAAATTATTAAACAAAAAGCAGCAGAAAATTTAATTATTTTTCACTTTTTCAACAAACAAATGCAGATAACATTAAAACAAAAAATATAGCATGGTACTGTGAGCACATTTGTTCAGCACAAAAATATCTACAAATGAGTAGTGTTTCATTTATGTGTGTTTTAGTTTTTGTATAAATAGTAGAAAGTTCAATTATTTTTCTGTTTTTGTAACAAACAAATGCAAATAGCTTTAAACTGAAAAATGGTAGCATGGTACTTTGAGCACAAAAGTTGTTCAGCACAAAAATATCTGCCAAATGAGTGGTGTTTCATTTATAGATACCTTTTAGATTATTTATAATCAGCAAAATATGTCTGTAAATTAAAATTTTTCTTTACTTTTTTGGAGGCATGGCATGTAAGTAATAACACATGGCAGGGTGTGTGGCAGTGCTAAATTACTGCATCCCCAAGGTGGGTTGTGGGGCATGAGGCACAGCTGAATGCCTTCAACAACCTGGGGAGTGTGGTATATGATTCCCATAAGATCACATTATAAATTGTAAGTAAGCAATAACACATGGTAGGATGTGTGACAATGCTAAATTGCTGTATGGCCTATGTGGGTTGTGAGGTATGAGGTGCAGTTGAGTGCCTTCAACTTCCTGGGAAGTGTGGTGTATGATTCCCACTGTATCACATTGTAAATTGTAAGTAAGCAATAACACATGGCATGGAGTGCAGCAAGCCTAAATTGCTGCATGCCCCAAGTGGGTTATAAGGCATAAGGCACAGCTGGGTGCCTTCAACCACCTGGGAAGTGCGGTATATAATTTGAATAAGAGCACATTATAAATTTTAAGAGATCAGTACCACACTTCAGGGTGTGCAGCAAGGCTACATTGCTGCATGCCCCAGGTGGGTTGTGAAGCACAAGGCACAGCCAAGTGTCTTCAACCACCTGGGAAGTACAATATAAAATTCCCATAGGATCATATTATAAATTATAAGTAAGCAATAACACACAACAGGGTGTGTGGCAATGCTAAATTGCCACAGGCCCCAGGTGGGTTCTGAGGCATGAGGTGCAGCTGAGTGCCATCAACAACCTGAGAAATGTGGATGTCTTCACTCAGTTGCCAAAGGCACCTGTGCTGCCATTGAAGTACATGCTAAGGATTTGGGAGAATAAGCAGGTCAATGCTCTGAGAAGGACCAGGTCCCTGGCTTCTTTGACTGGAAAAAGAGATAACATGCCAACTTAAATGGCACACAGCTGAATGACACAAAATAGAACCAAAAAATGGCAAATGGCATCAGAGTGAGATGTAGCTTTGAGTAGTATGGCAAAGGCAGTTCTCATGTGCACTAACTAAATGCAAGGAAGACAAGGAAGTGTCAATGGGTGGCTGCATGAGAAATGCAGTGTGCCCTAGATAACGTTGCCTGATAACGTAAAGTGGGAACACGAGAATCAGTGGCTCAGCTTGTCACAGTCAGGATGACAGAGGAAGTGAAAATAAAAATGGAAACATTAAGCGTGCAACAGTTTTGCACCCGTTCCCCCCCCCCCCCCGTTTGGAAGGCAGGAAGTGGGAGTTATTTGAAAAGCAAATTGCAGGTTAGTTAACTGGAGGAGGGAACGAGAACAAAAAATGTCAAAAAATTGAAAAGGTATCTATAAATGAAACACCACTCATTTGATATATATTTTTGTGCTGAAAAACGTTTGTGCTCAAAGTACCATGCTGTCATTTTTCAGTTTAAAGCCATTTGCATTGGCTTGTTGCAAAAAGTGAAAAGTAATTAAACTTTCTGTTGTTTTTTGCTAATTGTAAAAAAACTAAAAGACACATAAAAATGAAACACTACTCATTTTTGGGATATTTTAGTGCTGAACAAATGTCATGCTCACAGTACCATGCTGTCATTTTTTGTTGTAATATTATTTGCATTTGTTTGTTGAAAAAGTGAAAAATAATGGATTTCTGATGTCTTTTTACCAATTTTCTAAAAAAACTAAACAGTATCTATAAATGAAATACCAATAATTTTGTAGATTTGTTTGTGCTGAACAACTTCTGTGCTCACAGTACCATGCTATCATTTTTTATTTTAAAGTTATTTGCATTTGAATACGGTTAGCACAGCTAGAATACATCTGCACAACTGGACATCCCTCTCTCTTCAATGACACCATCAAGGCAGCCATTTTAGGATTCTTAGAGCAGGATTTTTGAATCAGGAGAGGCTGTGTTTACAATTTTCAAATGCCATGAAACTGCATTTATCCTGCTTTAATAAATGCAGTTTCAGTATAAATGTAAATAACAGCCTCTCCTTTATGAGACTATGGAGTCATTTTTTAAAAAAGAAAATGTGTAAAAAAGATGGTTTAGATATCCTTTAAGAGGGATGTGAGGAGGTACTACTTCACTGAAAGAGTGGTGGATGCCTGGAACAGACTACCACTGGAAGTGGTAGAGGCAAAAACAGTAGGGGGGTCTTCAAGCATACATGGGATAGTCATAAGGGAATATTAGTAAATAGGCAGGGAGGAGGGAGGTTAGCTGGAGACCAGCTAGGGTCTGCAGAGACTGACTAGGTATGGACCAATCAGACAGACTGGATGGGCCAAGTGGTCCTTTTCTGTCCACAAATTATATGTTTCTACTGACCTCCACCTGAATGTAGTACATAAGAGTGTACCTGCTGCCAGTTCCATTATTGCCCCCGTGTTGCACTCAGGTAATTTTGGGAGGTGTGGGTATGTCCTATGGTGGCCTAATTCTAATACCAAAGAATATCCTGTGTTCTGTAATGTACAGTGCCAATACTGTTTAACAAGGCTGCAGGTATACTAGTTAGAAATGCTGAAATAGGAACTAGGTGTATTAGATATACTGTTATTGTGTTGCAATGTTGATGCCTTTCAGGCCTTGATAAGCACACCAAGGATTTCAGTGGATGAAGGGTATATTTTCATTTTGTTTAGTTTTTGTTTACCGAGTAAGTGTACTAGCCATAGCAATGACTATTTTCAGGCATGACCTGGGAGGATACAGTACAAACACAGCAGGCACACAAAGCAAAACAAATGATTGCATAATTGAACAATAGAATACAGAGCAAGTAATAAACGTAGTAGACAATAGATTACATAGCAAATAGCTATAGACAAGGTAGATACAAGTAACAGTGTAAAAAATATACTAGAACAGAGTATACAAAGGCATTTTGATAACCAGGGCTAGTAACATGTTGTCTGATTTGTCAAAAACAAGGTAAGATAGTAGTACTATGAAATTCATAAGGAATTATATAGGGTGGTGAGAGATGGAAAAGGAGATAGAAGTGCGAGGCCAGAGTAGAGGTATAGGAATAGGCAGGTGAGAGGGAAGGAAAATGGGAAAGTGCTATACTATTGCTGTGCACAACAGAAGTGGCAAAAGAGGAGAGGCTAGGAACAAGGAAAGGGCTGGGGTTTCTGAAGCAGATGCATCTGTAGGAAGTAGCAAGATGGTTACATAACCCTTTCTTAAAGGAGGTGTGGGTTGAGGATTGGCGTAGGGCAAGTGGGAGGTAATTAGAGAATGGGGGGCATGACAGGCAAAAGCCGTAGCACCTTTGGAGGAATTATGTCTGGGGATAAAGACAGGCGCATTGTCAGAAGACCACAAACCATAGCGAAGTGTCAGATTAAGGAAGAGACCCGCCAGGGTTTTGGGTATTTGTAATTGGACAATATTGTCAATGATGGAGCCATAAGCATAAAGCCTTAGCTCCGAAGGAGGAAGCCATCCCAGATCAGAATAAAGGAGACAGTGGTGTTTCAGTCGATGAGATAAGGATGCATATCGACAAATGTTATTGTATGTGACATCCCATTTTCAGAGGCTAGATTTGGACACAGAGGTATAGGTGGCAACACCATAAGTGAGCGAGGGAAGTAGTATGACACGGGGAATGGCAAGTCTAGCTGAGGGGGTGAGCATATAGCTGGTTCGGTAGGCTATCCCAAGTTTAGCATTGACAAGCTTGCAGGTCTGTTGGATGTGCAGATCGAAGTTCAGTGATGGATCTAGTGTGATGCCCAGATATTTAAATGAGTTCACCACACCCAGAGCTAAACCATTGGAGGAGGAGACTTTAAATTTAGGTTGGGAGAGTTTAAGTTTGGCATTAGAACCAAATAGCATAGACTCGGTTTTGGACTCATTTAGGACAAGTTTGTGACTAGATAGCCATTGATGGATTTGCTGAAAGTCAAGCGAGAGTTTATGATTGATGACATCGATGCTGTTATCACTAGTGTAAAGAACAATGTCGTCTGCATATAGTAGGGAAGCAGTCCTATGGAGGTTAGAGGAGATGTTATTGATGAAAATAGAGAAAAGCAGAGGCCCAAGGATGGACCCTTGTGGCACCCCAATGTTAATGGTGGCCTTGTCCGAGAGGGTGAAGTTATATTTCACAGTTTGAGTCCTGTCGGATAGGTAACTGCCAAACCACCTTACAGCATTTTGAGAGAAGCCTAGTGATGTAAGGGAAGCTAGGAGGATGGAGTGATCAACAAGGTCAAATGCCTTGGTCATATCAATGAAAATGGCCCCAGTGAGAGAAGGCCAGAGTCCATAGCCACTAGGGTATCTGATGTAAATTTAAGAAAGGCAGTAGTGGTGCTATGGCCCTTGCAAAAGCCATGCTGGGCCGATGTAAGATGGTCATATTTCAGGAGGAAATCAATTGTTGGAGGGGATACAAGTTTCTCTAGAATTTTATTTAGAACTGACAGGATGGCTATGGGCCTCTAGTTAGAGGGATCGTTATGATCTCCTTTTTTAAAAACAGGAGAAATCTTTGCAACCTCCCATATATCCTGGATATAGCACTGGGACAGGGATAACGTGACATTTTGGATAGAGAAGCAGCAATGTAGGGGGCAGACAGCTTTGGGAGCTTGGGCTCAAGGTTGTCTGAGCCGGCTGCAGTGTAGTCTGAGATTTTATTTCATAAACTGAGCACCTCACGCGTAGAGGCCACCTTGAAAAAGAAATGAGGACCACTGACAGTAGACGAGGTAGATATATTCAACAGGACGGGGAAGGAGGAGAAGGTGTAATTAGATAGGTCAGAGAATTTATCATTGAAGAAATTGGTGATAGTACGGGTATTATTGCAGTGGACACCATTTAGAGACATGTCATTAGGGGTGGATGTCAGATTCAAGCCAAGAAAGAATTTAATATGGGACCAGAATTTTTTTGAGTAGCCATAGGAGTTGGTTAATAGATCTTTGCAGTAAGAACTTTTAGCCTTTTTTTTTTTTAAAACCTTATGTTTTTTCCTCCTACTTGCACCGTCACTCCACTCTTTCAGACCCCTCAAGTAACCTTCCACAACGTCCCATGGTGCCCCCAGGAGTCTGCTGTTAGAGTGTCCATTCGCTCAGAGAGCCCTCAGGTAAACCAGTATACCCCCTGGGTGGGGAAGGGGAATGTCACTCCAAGCCTTTCCCCCACACAATGGTAGAGCGAGCGGTCCACATTGGAGCTGCCCCAGTGACGTGTCCGGCTTTAGAGGAGTCATCACCTAGGAGTGACAGGCTCCATTTCCTCCTTTTTTCCTGTTGAGCTCCCCTAGACTTCGGCGTGAAATGAGGCCAATGAGCTAGGAGGCACGCTGAGATGCGCCTCCCGCTCTGCCCCCTGCCGACATCCACCCAATACCCTTGCTGCTACTCTGACGTACGACACCTATCACCGGTCTCCCCCAGATGGCAGTATTGCAGCGGGAGCCTACAGAGAACCCCCAGAGAGAAGAGCCAGTTGGGTGCTCACTCCTTCTCCTCCCGGCCGACCCGGGTGCCCCAGGCTCGTTCTTGAACCCAGGTCACCCGCGTGGTGCGAGGTGTGGTGTCCAGCTCCTCAACCCTCAGCGCTACTGGGCTGGCCAACTTTTAGCCTTTTTGATGTCCTTTTTGCATGAGTTGCGCAGAGCCCTGTAGGTATTTAGGTCAGAGGATAGCCCTGAGCTCTTGAATCGAAGACAGCTTTTATCTCTTTGTTTTAGCTTAGCAAGGAGGTCAGCTTTTAGCCAGCGGGTGTCCCTATTTTTTACCCGATGAGTTACTAGTGTGCAGTGCTTATCCTGAAGCACTAGGAAGTTTGTCATGAATAGATTAAGGGAAATCTGAGCATCATTTGATATTAAAAGGGAGGACCAATCAGTTGCAGCAATGTCATGTAGGAAAAGCTCCGTGTCGAAGTTTGCATAATTGCAGAAAGTGATGAGATGAGGTTTTGAGGGAATAGGCTTGCTTTTATCCCAGATACAAAAATTAGGGGAGTGGTCCATGATGGTATTGGGTAGTACGCCAGAGGCAATAATGTTTTCAGGGTGGTTGGTCATAATCCAGTCCAGCAGCATCCTCGTATTAGAGTGTGGGGTGGTTCTGGTGGGATCACATATACGCTGGTGCAAGTTAAAACTTTGCAACCTGGTCAGCAATGTGGATTGTGTTACCCAGCCATTTAACGTTAAGGTCCCCTAGTATCAGGACCTCATGTTTCCCAGCAAGGTAAGAGATATGATCCAACAACTCATCCAGTCCCTTTTGACTCTTTGATGAAGGGTTACAGGCACATGCCATATGCAGTTTTTTGGTACCAAGGGTAAGAAGAGTATGAAGTACCTCACAGTGGGCTAGGTGAGATGTTTTGATGGCAGTGAGATGTTGATGGTCTTTAAAGTAGACAGCAGTGCCACCCCCTCTCTTGGGTGCAGATCTATCGAGTCTCAGGAGGTTATATGAAGGAAGGGAGCACAGAGAGTCTGGAGTGGAAGGATTTAGCCAGGTTTCAGTCAGACATATTATGTCAGGCTTGTAGAGGGAGGTCCAGGATTCCAGATCAGCAAGTTTGTGAGTGAGACTCCTGATATTATGGTGTATTACAACCAGACTTTTAGCACTGCTAATGAAGTCCGGTGTGGCATATGTAGGACCTGGATTTATTTGAACATCACCAGAGAGCAGGATGGCGAGTAGGAGGAGGTACCAGAGCTTACAGCACAGGAAGGGGCATGGGTTATGTGTACTCAGGTAACACATTTTTGGGGCATAAGTAATTAGGTGGAGCCAGGCTCTGTTGAGCAGTAATGGGAAGGGGTCACAGAGGGGGGTATGAAGTAGTAAAAGGTTTGAAAAGAAGCAGTCAAGAACATAGGGACCATAAATACAGGTTGAGGTAAGGAGAGCATAGATAGGTGGAGCAGTGGCAGAGAAGATGCAAAAATGAATGGCAACATATGCTGGTGCATTTTAAGCACCTTACAGGCAGAGAGAGGTCGGTTAAAACTGGAGGCAGCCCGGGGAACTGATGAGGGACTGTAACTTAGAGTAGTCCTAGGTCCCCATAGGATGGCAGTTTGAGGGACAGGGTGACCTAAAATAGTAGTCCAGGCAAGACTGGGATAGGGAGACCTTAAAATAGTAGTTCAGGCAAGACAGGAAGAGTGGCAGCAGACTAGCTTATACAAGGACTGATTATGTAAAGAGGATTTGATAACGTAACCAGAGTAAAACAGACAACCCCAATTGAAGAAGGATTATCTAGAGAAATAGTTGCCAGATAGTGTTAGAGTGGCAGGAATCAGAGTGGGAAAAGAAAAAAATTGGGAGGGTAAGTTACCCTGAACAGCACTGTGACACACAGAGGCAGGGAGTATTATAGTATGGGTTGGTAAGTGGAAAAGATAAGTAGAGAGGATAAGATACTGCAGAAAAGTGGAGTTAAGAACTAAGTAGAAGCTGAGGAATTACTTAGGGGAGTGATTGCATTAGGCAGTAGAAAAGTGGGCCAATGAGGAGAGTGGCGTTCCGATGGGGGGGGGGACTAAAGTGTATTTAAAGGAGGTCTGGGCGGGGTGGGGGAGGCAGGAATAAAATAACCAAGGATTAGTGCTGCTGAAATTAAAAGCAGCCATACAGAAAGTGCCTAAAACTGCAGTTTGGAAGCCGAAAAAAGGCACTCCAATCAGCAGACAGTTTCATGGCTGGTGGACCAATCAGCTACGAGCAGCCGGGGTGCCGCACCAATCAGCAGTTTGCAGACAGAGAAGCAGGAAAGTGGTTAGTACCTCAGCATGGATCCATGTAGGAGGACCAGGAGGATGGCCGTAGAAGCTTGATTTCGGTCGGGCGGCGGCCGGTATGGTGGCCGTGAAGCTTCGCCTCGGGGAGTGAGGCACCACTCATGTGGTGCAGTCTTAGGGGGCAAGAGGAGACAGCAGGTTAAAATAAGGAGTTAGACAAAAGACCTGGGGGGGTGGGGCTTGCGACAGGCCATCAGCGGGGAGTGGGGGTGATCAGGAAAAAACAAAAGGCCAGGGCTAAAGATAGACAGGGGAGGGGTTAGAAAGGATTAAGCTAAAGAGAGTGCAATTAGCCTCGAGGGGACCGAGAGCTGAGAGGGAGTAGGGAAAGTACCAGCAGAGATTCTTAGCAATTGAGCAGGCAGGGCAGGGATGTTAAGAGAAAGGTGGGGGCAGGCTGGTAGTGGTGCTAAAAGTATGTTAGACTGAGAAGTAAAAATAAGGCAGTGAGCTAGAGTAAAGGTAGGCAGTGAGATCTGAGGAAGAAAGTAGAGAAGAAAACTAAGAAAATGATTACTGGAAAGGCAGAAGAAGGCAAGCTGAGCAGAAGCAGGCTAGCAAGTTAGATGCAGACAGTTTATTTCAATAGGCTAAATGAATCCGTAATTACCACAATGTAAAAATGATCATAGTAAGGCAAATACCACACAGTACATTAGAAAGAAAGATAGCCAAGGATTAGAGCTGCCAAAATTAAAAGCAGCTGTACATAAAGTGCCTAAAACTGCAGTTTGGAAACCGAAAAAAGGCAATCCAATCAGCAGACAGTTTCATGGCTGGTGGACCAATCAGCTACGAGCAGCCGGGGCGCCGTACCAATCATCAGTTTGCAGACAGAGAAGAGGACCGTGGATCCGTGGCAGGAGCTGACCATAGAGTTTGATTTCGGTCGGGCGGCGGCTGGTGCGGCAGCCTGTGAAACTCCGCCTCGGGGTGAGCACTGCTTCGGGCAGTGCAGTTCTCAGTGTGGATCCATGTATGAGAATCAGGAGGACGGCCGTAGAAGCTGGATTTCGGTCAGGCGGCGGCCGTGAAGCTCCACCTCAGGGAGTGGGGCGCCACTGGGGCGGTGCAGTCCTCAGCGTGGATCCGTGTAGGAGGACCAGGAGGCTGACCATAGAAGCTTGATTTCAGTTGGGCGGCGGCCGTGAAGCTCCACCTCGGGCGGTTCAGTCCTCAGCGTGGATCCGTGTAGGAGGACCAGGATGGCAGCCATAGAAGCTTGATTTCGGTCTGGTGGCGGCCAGTGTGGCAACTGTGAAGCTCCTCCTCGGAGAGTAGGGTGCTGCTCGGGCAGTGCAAAGGGAGCTCATCTTAGCTCCCGCTATTGGGACATTGCAGTTGCCTCCCCAAGCTTGCCCAATCTATTTTTCCACAAAGATGTTTATTGAATTTTCAAATGACATGTGGGTACAATTAAACGAACTAGGCCAAGGCCTATCACACAGTAGTATAATGAAACCAGGAACAACCATACATGAGGAAAGTACATAAACATAGCGTTAAAGACTCTATGTAGCCAAAAAACCTAGATCCTCCTACCATGGGGCGGGCAGCAAAAAAATCTAGCATCATTAAGTAAGAACTAAAGTATTGAAATACTTGATGTGGTACCAACGTGGTTAGAATCCATAAAAGAGTATTTAGGAATGAAGAGCATTACGTGTAATTAATATATAAATAGATCCCAAAGCAGGGTAATGAGGCACCTTATTCTGTGGAGTAGTAAAGATAACATAAGCTACAGCATAATATATGGGGGGCGAAAAAGAACCTAAAGGGCTAGAAAGTGAAATACCTCTTCTGAGAAGGAAGAAGATAGACAAGAAAAGAAGAACATAATGTTGGTGCCTGGGTCTCAAGCTACACCACAACAGTAACCGATGTTGGGGGATGAAGAAAGATGAAAGATTAGATAAGGGGAGGGGAGCAACTCACTCTGGGATGCAGAGGAAGGGGAGGAGAAGAAGGGGGGAAGTGACATTAGTTAAACTAATTGAGAGAACATTAGGGGGAGGGGCAGGGAGAGGGTGGATGAGGGAAGAGGAAGAAGGAGAAAGAAAAAGGGAGGGGACAGGTGCACCATGTGAACCATTCCATCTGCTAAGAAAAAAAGGGGAGTTGAAAAAATTCAAGAACTTGGTTAAGGCCACGAAGAAAGTAGGTAGGCATGACTAAAATATGGGCAAGAAATTGACTTACCTGTTGGGGCACTTGGGCAGGGAGTACTCTTGCAAACGCCTTAAGGAAGGGTCCCCACAGTTTTTGGTAATCGGCAAACTTATTCACAAAGAGGTGCACAGTTCTCTCGTACCAGGCAGTAAGTTGCAGGAGACTGAATCATTCTTGGTATGAAGGAGGGTCAGGGTCTCTCTAGTGGCACAATAACACCCGCTTAGCCACTGCTATGGCACCACTGAGCCAGGCCTAGACAGGGTAGAAGGATGTGGGGGTAAGCTGAATTGGGCCAATTGGTGGTCACAGATTTCTAAATTAGGAAGAATTTTGGCACAGGTAGACCACACCAGGGTCAAGTAATGATCAACTGTGGGACATGCCCACAGGATATAAGTGAGCATAGCTTGTGGGGATGAACATCTCCAGCAATTGCTGTATTCCAAGAGACCACCGTGGATCCAGGGCACAGTAGGAGCAGCCCTCCCCCACACCCCAAAACTTAGACTGGTGAGGATCCACCGTGGGTCCAGGTCGTGAGGGCACAGTAGGAGCAGCCCTCCCCCACCCCCAGAAACTTAAACAGACTGGTGAAGATCCACCGTGGGTCCAGGTCATGAGGGCACAGTAGGAGCAGTCCTCCCCAACCCCCTGAAACTTAAACAGGTATGGCGAACTGCGCACCACGCTTGAAGAGAGCTGCTCCCTACAGTAGCTACATTTGGCGCCTTTTCTGAATGCGAATTTGAGCCTGCATTTTCAGTCGTCACAACAGCGGAGATGGTTTTTAACTTGGTTTCTCATCTGCACTTTATATTTTCTGACCACTAGCGGTCACCTTCATCCACAGAAACGTGGTCATCCTTATCTGATCGTAGTTTTTAACTGCTGAATTACTATGTACTTTTAGGGTGTTTTTGCTACTTTATACCTGGTACCTTAGGAAGTAGCTATGTATGTTTATATTTTGTAGATCTCTCTGCATGGTACCTTAATTAGCAACTACTTCTAGCCTTGTAGAGTAGTTCTTAAGTTTCTCCTGGGGTGCTGTGTTTCAAAGTATAAATATTAACTGTTCTAGCTGGCGCGGAAGTCTCTAAACCTCACTCGGTCGGCTGTTTTAATCCAAAAAAAAAAAAAAAATAGAAACAAAATGAAATCCAGTTTCCTGAGCTTGTGCTAATTCTGCTCCACAGTCAGAAAACACGTTTTTCCTGGGCTGCAGTCCAGCATGGAGTGCATTTCTTGTGCCTAAGTCAGGCTGAACCTCTTATGAGTAAAATTAATGAACTGCAGGAGAATACTGGGCTACAGTCCAACATGGTGGGAGTAAAACTAAGAGCTAGAGGAGAAATTTAAATCTATTTTAAGAACTACCAGGTTTATCTAGTATGCAATTGCACTTGCTAATGACTCCTTGAGGCTGTTATAAGAATCTTATCTCTCCTTTGTCCACAGACTGGTGAGGATCCGCCGTGGGTCCAGGTCGTGAGGGCAGAGTAGAAGCGGCCCTCCCCTGCCCCTGAAACTTAAACAGGTACTGCGAACTGCGCACCATGCTTGAAGAGAGCTGCTCCCTGCAGTAGCTATTTCCCTGTAGTCGCTTCGTGACTGCTCCCTACCCACCCCTTGTTTTTTGTTTAACGCCCTGGTTTCTCATCTGCACTTTATATTTTCTGACCACTAGAGGTCACCTTCATCCACGGAAATGTGGTCATCCTTATCTGATCGTAGTTTATTTTGGGACTTCACCTTACCTTTACCCTACGCTCCTCTCCCTTTTCATTGCCCACTCTCTCCTCCCAATTGTCTCCCTGCTCTTACTACTGTCTTATTATGGACTCAAGGTCTATATACACCCCCTCTCTTGTTTACATTTCTGCTATAGTTTCTAACAGTTCTCACTGTTCCTGCGGTGATTACTTCATCTACTTCTGGTTACTCCATGGACAACTTCTGCTTCCCCAACCTCCTCTCTGACACCACCCCTAACCCATCTTCTCCATCTAGGCTTAATTATAAGCACCTGGGATTACTAATTAGATATATCCAGCTAAGGTTATCTATCTTCCGTGGACATGCCGCTCGGCCTTATGTCATTACCTCAATATGGATATCCACCCTATCTCTTGTCCTTGCTGGGGACATCGAGATCAACCCAGGTCCTGCCCTGGCCACAAATTCCATCCAGTCTCACTCTCTGCCCTGCCTGCCCCAGTCACCTGGCCTCACCTTTGCACACCTCAATACTAGAAGTCTACTGGCTAACCTCCCTGACCTTGAGGCTTGGATATGCACTAACAACCCTGATATCCTAGCCATATCTGAACTGTCGCCGAAGCCTTCCATTACTGATTCCCAGTGCTCCCTCCTGGGATATAATTTGCTTCAGACAGATTGCTCCAGTGCCAAAAGAGGCAGTGGACTAGCACTTTACTACAAGGCTCACCTTAATGTCACTATAATACATGATACCCCTCTCTCCAACTGTGAGGCTCTCCATTCCCTCCTACTGCTTGGGGGTGTCAAAAAAATCCATATTTTCTGCATTTATGTACCTCCCAGACACTCCAGGGTTGGGCTCAAGGAGTTCAGGGAACCTATGCCATCGGTGACTGGGAAAAATGATATAATCTGCCTAGGGGATTTTAACCTTGACTGGGTCGGTCCTAGCTCCTCCTTCCTATCCTCCTTGGTAAGCAAGGCCAATCTCTCTCAGCTTATTCAGGATCCCACTAGGATCTCTCATGGTGGAGCCTGCAAAACTCTCTTAGACTGAATCCTGACAAATAGGAAGTAGTTCTTCCCCTCGGCTGGTGTACTCCTGGATACCATAAGTGATCACTGCCTGGTTTACTGCGTATGGGACACCTCCTCCTCCTCCTCCTTCCCCTCGAAAGTCTTAACTTTTTCCAACCTCTCCAGTCTTAACACAGAAGCTTTCCTTCAGGATTTAAACATAGTTGACTGGTCTCCCCTCTATTATACAGATGATATAAACATTGCAATGGGCTATTTTAATTCTTCCCTACTCTCGCTGCAAAATAAACACATTCCAGTCACCACGAGAAGGGTAAAAGGGAAAGTCACCAAGTGGCTCAAGCATCCCTTGCTCCATCATCTGAAGCTTAGGGACAAACTTTGGTCTACTTGGAAGACTTCCTCCCTACTAACTGACTTTGAAGCCCACAGAGCATTACAGAACACCTGCAAAAAGGAGATTCGACTTGCAAAAAGTACTTAATATAGGAATCTCCTTAGTTCCTCCGCCTCCAACCCGAAATGGTACAGGTCGCAAATCAAGGAAATTCTTGGGAACAATAAGCCTCTGACCCCGAAAGATATGTCTGTAAATGATACCCACTGTAACAGCCCACTCACCATCGCTAATGCTTTCAACTCTCTCTTTTCTACTTTACCTACCCCTACCCCCTCCTCATACCCCTTTGCTCGGGCAGCCACTTCTTCCCGTGCCCCCGCTCCCCCTACTCTTGAGCTGGTTCCAGTTACATACCATGATGTTCTAAAGTTAATACAATTCCGGCTAGTGGCAGCATAGGCCCCGATAGTACTTATCCTGGGATTCTTAGGCAGTTTGCTGCTTGGCTTGCAGTGCCCGTAACCAGACTCTTCAGCCTCTCTATCTGCTCTGCCTCAGTACCCTTGGTATGGAAAATGGTCAGAACTATACCTGTATTTAAGAAAGGGGACGCTAAGCTCCTGTCCAACTACTGCCCCATCTCACTTCTCCCCACTCTCAACAAGCTTAAGAAACTAGTCCATCATCAGGTCTGTGAGTACCTTCTTAATTTCAATCTTCAATCCCCAATTCAACATGGCTTTAGGGCTGGGTACAGCACAACCACTGCTCTGACCCAGTTTACAAGTGATGTCAAAGGTAACATGGATAAGGGCTTTCTCACTGGAGCAGTTTTCATTGATCTCTGTAAAGCATTTGACATGGTTCATCACCCACTTCTACTAGCAAGGCTGCAAGCCCTAGGTGCCTCTGACTCTATCCTATCCTGGTTTGGCAGTTATCTGGATAACCACTCTCAGGCTGTCTCCTTCTGCAAGGTTCTCTCCTCCCCCATCCCTATCACCAGTGGTGTTTCACAGGGATCTATACTCAGTCCACTACTCTTTTCTCTCTCTTCCTAAATGATATTCCCAGTCCTTCCCTTCACAGTAGCATACTCATGTACGCTGATGACCTAGTGTTTTATTATGCTTCCAAGTCTATCGTCGACATAAACCAAAATCTTTCAAATGACTTTCAGTCCCTTCAATCTTGGTTTTTGGCTAACCAAGTCCTCAGTATTGTTAAGACTCGGGGCATGCTCTTTGGGTCCTCTAAAAAAGTGCCCTCTGAGTCCCCTAAGCTCTGTGTCCACTGGTGTGATGGCACTACTGTCATTAACACCTCTACTTTCAAATACTTAGGGGTTACGATTGGCCCAGCGCTGGATTTTTCGGCGTATGTCACTGAAGTTTGTCATTCACTCAATGCAAAAATTGGTGCAGCCTATCGAGTGCGCCACTCACTCACCCTGACTGCCAGAATCTCAGTAGCAAGAGGCGTACTACTCCCTCAACTCCTTTATGCCCTCCTGGTTTTCTGCCATGCCAATGCTCATGTGCTCTGTAAGTGGGACACTTCTTATAACAACATCTGTAGGTTCGCCTTATCAACCCCCCGCCTAACTCATCCCTGCCTATTCTATTCTGGCTTAAACTGGTTGGCTCCCAAAGCCCTCTGGTTATACTCGCTAGGATGTTTTGTTGACTCCCTTACTAGAACTCCTCGTCCGGCCTCTCTGGGTGATATGCTTGCCCCGGCCTCTCACTCCCGCTCCCTCAGGTCCACCTCCATACCATTACTCACTATTCGGCCCTATGCTACCAAAATGGGAGAACAGGCTTTTTCCTATTTTGCTCCAAGGTTCTAGAACTCGCTCCCCCCTCATGTTAAAAACTCATCCTCCCACCTTTCTGTAACCCCCCTGCAAATGGGAGTTCCCAAAAGTCTTCCAGGAGCTTGCCTGAATGCTCCAAGTCTTGGCGGTGTTTGATGTCTGAGCTGTTTAAATGTGGTTCCAAGTGAGTGCTATTTGAGCCTTCACGTACTGTCTCTTTAAGAGCGGTCTGCTTGCAGACTTAATTAGTTTGTATGGGGGGACTGTGTATTTAATGCTCGAATACCACCCGAGCTGCTGCCAATTCGCTTTGTTTCTGCCGTTGCTACATGTGCAGAAGGAGCCTTGTTGAAAGATATAACTGTTTGCCAGAAATCATTTAGAATGACTGAGAAAATGTAGTTTGTCTAACCTGTCTTCATTTCAGCATGAACTGTTTCAGTGTAGCTCTTTCATTTTGGTCCTGAATTGCTGACTTGGACCAATCAGGATGATAGGGAGACCTTAAGATGGAGACTGTGGACGAATCGGAACCTGGACTCTCAATTTTGAGCCAGCCACAAGGGGATTGTATGGGCAGTGACTCTAGGAAATGTAGTTTTGACCTTGGTGCCTTTTTTCACCAACAGAGTGAGTCTTCTTGTGAGTGACAGCCGAACCAGACAACAGAATGGTGTGGAGCTAAAGGAAATGCACTGCTTTGTTACTGGAAAGCTCAGATCAGTTGTGACAGTGAAGAGAGAAGGAGCTCTGTGCTTCTGCGGTGTATAGTTTCGCGTGGGAAGCGCATGTGAGGCCCTGAGTTTCGGCCTGCAGCCATTGTGAGTGCCAGTTTGGACTGAATCCAAGTTGTGGGAAAAAGAAGCACTAGAAGTGTGGAAACCAGGCTCACTCTGTAGAAGACTGGAGAAATTGCTGAATCGTGCTCGGTCTGTCAGGAACTGAAGCTGCTGTGTGTGCTCCCGGGTATTTTGCAGTAAGTGCGATCGGGATCGAGGAGCAGCCTTCCTGGTATAGTACTTTCCTTTTACATATGAATGTGCATAGCGCTTGTGGGGAATCACTACTTCCAATCCCCTGTGCTGTGTGCTGTGTGTTGAAGCTGGAAGCAAACCCCAGCTTGTCTCGGACTAAATCTCTTTGCTATAAACTGCAGTGGGGTCCAGCCATAAGGACCTTGTCTCCATGCCCTGTTGTTTCTGACAATTCAGAGAACATCCACCATCCGGTTCTCAGCTTGGGTATTGTGAGTACAAATCAGGGTATTCCCCTGCAGCCTGTTTTCAGTCACAAGTGTGTCATCTACTTCTTCTTGTTTCACTGCTTCATGGACTGAGCCATTTGGCTCCAGATTACAACTGGGTGTTGTGCATATATTTTCTTCTACAGGGCCCTATCCATCTGCACCTGCCGGCCAACCCCGGGCAACGGATCTGGCTAGCCGCCCCCCCCCAACCTGGGTACCCAGAGTGTGACTTTTCAGACCCTGTATGTGTTCACAGTACTGTGATTTAATGCCACCAATTAACCTGATTTGCCCCTCCCATGTTACTGTCCCCTAAATAAATCAGATTTGTTGTTGCTATACTATGTACTGTCTGTGGTGTTGGTACTTATGGAAACAGTATTGTATTTTGCTGTGTATGTTGTTTAACCTTATTTTACAGGGGGTCCTCAGAGACGTGCTGCAGAATCAGTCTCAAGGGTAAGTGGTGCTTTATGAGTGAACAGTGTGTATACGTGGGGTATTGGGGCTGTAACTCCTGTGTACTGTGTGAGCCACTAGAGGGAACCAAAGGGGGTCACTGTGTCCCAGAGGGCTGTGATCAAGCTAGTCTAACCACTACAAACCCTGACCTCTGGGTGGAGGCACCCATCATAGAACCTAGGCCCCTCAACCTGTCAGTAGTCAAGCAGGCAGGGGTAGTAGCCCTTGGGATAGTGCCACCTGGGGGTTACATTTATTTTAAGCATTCACTGTTCTCTCACCTCTATGCTCTTGGTAACGTAACTGGGGTGTCGCTACCTATGTCATCATGCTATTGGCTGTAAATATGTCTTAACTTATATTACTGTGCCTTTTTTGTGTTTCCTTTTCCCACCCAGCTAGGCTAGATGACTGGTACAAGACTGCTCTGCTCAAGCCTATCCTACTCTGAGTTTTTGATATTATTGTTACTATTATCTTTACTTTGTATTAATGTCTGTGAACTCAGCCTCTGATTTATTCATAACTCTGACTGTAATTATTGTATCTAGTTGTTGCTTTTATACTGTACTGCTGACATTTCTGTATTCCCAATTTTGTACTCTCCCAGGTCGTGCCTGAAAATAGGCAGGTTTGTTGCCTAGTGCGCTTACCCGGTAAACTGTAAACTCTGTGGAGAATTCTGTACTGAACAGACTTGGCTTGGAGTTCATGCAATGAAACAGATGCATTTGGCCAGACTTGATCCTATTCTGAAGAAGGAGTAGAGACTCCCAGTTCAAGTTCCCATAGTGTCTGAGGGTCTGCAGAGGCTGGGGAAGAGGAGTCATGTTGTAAGAGCCGTTTGAATTTGGTTGCAAGGTGTCATGATTCCTGAAGCAAGGCAACCAACCAATGTAGTTCTGAAGGTAATGGAAGGATAAAGCTCTTGGAGATTTTATGTTTGAGGAGATCCCTGAGCTGTAAATATCTCCAACAAGCATTCGTCAATGCCGAACGTTCGCTTGCAGGTATTTGCAGTGGTGTTTGGCATGTATGGTGCTTTACCCTAATGCCCTGTGTGATTGCTGGTATTTGCACAATAAATTGTCAGCATGACCTTTTTGTTACCCCCACTGTGTGCTACATAGGCGGAAACACGTTTTGGGCAGGACGTGAAAAATGACAGCTGTACTGCTCATAAGGAAGTGTGGTAAAATGGCAATGTTGAAAATCTGGAGTGGAAATATTGAAAATTCGCAAAGCTAGGAGCCTGCGTAGGAACTTCACAGCGGACGCTCGTAAAACAGTTATTTTTAGGAATTTGTTCACCAAATTTTCAACATAGCCATTTTAAGATCTCTGCTCATGAACAGTGACACTGTGATTTTCTTAATGTGTCCCATACACTGAGTTCACACATCGACTGTGCCATTGTGCACTACATGGGTGGAAACACATTTTGGGCAAGATGTGAAAAATGACAGCTGCAGTGCTCATAAGGAGGTGTGGTAAAATGGCAATGTTGAAAATGTGGAGTGAAAATATTGAAAATTCACAAACTTACGAGCGTGCATGAACTGCGCAATGAACATAAGTAAAACAGTCATTTCTAGGAATTTTGTCACCAAATTATCAACACAGCCATTTTAAGACCTCTGCTCATAAACAGTACCCTGTGATTTTCTTAACATGTCCCATACATTGAGTTCGCACCGACTGCGCCATTGGCAGCACTTCATGGTAGGAAACACGTTTTGGGCAGGATGTGAAAATGACAGCTGTACTGCTCATAAGGAGGTGTGATAAAATGGCAGTGTTAATCTGGAGTGAAAATATTAAATTCGCAAACTTACGAGCGTGCGTAGGAACTGCACAACGCACGCTCGTAAAACAGTTATTTGAAGGAATTTTTTCACCAAATTTTCAACATAGCCATTTTAAGATCTCTGCTCATGAACAGTGACACTGTGATTTTCTTAATGTGTCCCATACACTGAGTTCGCACACCGACTGTGCCATTGTGCGCTACATGGGCGGAAACACATTTTGGACAAGATGTGAAAAATGACAGCTGCACTGCTCATAAGGAGGTGTGGTAAAATGGCAGTGTTGAAAATCTGGAGTGAAAATATTGAAAATTCGCAAACTTACAGGCGTGCGTGGGAACTTCATAGCATGAGACTAATAAAACAGTCATTTTAGGAATTTTTTCACCAAATTTTCAGCACAGCCATTTTAAGACCTCTGCTCATGATCAGTAGCACTGTGATTTTCTTAATATGTCCCATACATTGAGTTCGCTTTACCGACTCGCCATGTCAATGAGCTACATGGGAGGAAACACATTTTGGGCAGGATGTGAAAAATGACAGCTGTACTGCTCATGAGGAGGTGTGGTAAAATGGCAATGTTGAAAATCTGGACTGCAAATATTGAGAATTCGCAAGCGTCACGAGCAGCGTAGGAACTGCGCCAACGCGGCTTCGTAAAAGAGTCATTTTAGGAATTTTTTAACCAAATTTTCAACATAGCCATTTTAAGACCTCTGCTCATGAACAGTGTCACTGTGATTTTCTTAATGTGTCCCATACATTGATTTCGCACACCGACTGCGCCATTGTGCACTACATGGGCGGAAACACGTTTTGGGCAGGATGTGAAAAATGACAGCTGTACTACTCATAAGAAGGTGTGGTAAAATGGCAATGTTGAAAATCTGGAGTGGAAATATTGAAAATTCGCAAACCTACGAGCGTGCGTAAGAACTGCAAGCAATGCCTTCGTAAAACAGTCGTTTTTTGGAATTTTTGCACCAAATTTTCAACATGGGGTTTTGGGACCCCTTCTCGTGAATGATGTCACTGTCATGGTGCTGTTCAGGCCGAAGGGTGATTTCGCGCAGTGACTGCGAAATCACCCTTTGGACCAATAACGCCATGAAGTGACATCATTCATGAAAACGGTCAAACACCCATGTTGAAAATTGGTGCAAAATCAAAAAAATGCCTGAATATGCAATAAAGTTGAAACCCCCTATCTAGCCCATTATACAGCTTACCGGCATTTCCTCAGTTCGCGTGCGCTTTGAAGAGTGCAGGCGTGTTCCCGGTCCATGAAGATCGTGGCGCGGTCCGAGGGTAAGTATGGGGTGTGGGGAGGCTGGGTGCGCAGTGGGTGGGTGCAGGTTGTGGGAGGGGCTGGGAGACACGCCGTGGGACCATTTTATTTTACAGGTTTAAAAAAAAAGAGCGATGTGGGACGTTACACGCTGGGGTGGGCTCCCAAGCGTGGCAGAAGATGGCTGGGGGCCGGGGGCTGGTGAGAGTTGGGCACCCGTCGGCAAACTACGAGGGGCGGCCCGGGATTGAAACACCCGTCGGCAAAAACGAGCGTTTGCCACGCTGGGTGGGCTCCCAGCGTGGCAGCAGGATGGCTTGGGGCCGTGGAGCCGGCGGAGTTGGGCACCTGGTCGGCAAACAGCGTTGCCACGCTGAGGTGGCCTCCCAGCGTGGCACCAAAGCTTTGGGGCGGTGACGCGCTGGGGACGGCGTGATGCGGTGTCTAGTATGGCAGCGGTGCTTTGCTTTGAAGCAGAGGAACACCGCTGTTTACATAGAGCTCCTGCACCCATTGGTGCAGGACCGCCACGCCTGCTCAACAGAGCACTGGATTGAAAGGGAGAGACACACCTCCAAAGTGTGCTACTCTCCCAAAACGTTCCTTGTGCATGCGCGCAAGGGAACGTAAAAATGAGAACGGAGCAGCTGGTACTCATTCTAGAGGATGTCAAAAGAGTAGAGAGAACCTGAATGAGGGTCATAAATATCACTAAGGATGTTGATACCTTTAGCTTCCCAGTCCACCCAAGAAATAGGGTTGCCAGCAATAGTGCCGGACTATGCCACAGAGACCTAACTGGGGAGATTGGGGATTCCAACCAATTTGTTTACTGTTCGTGGTCCAAATATGTCTAGTCTAACAAGAACAGAGAGATGTAGCCATATGAAGGGACCAGTCAGGAAAAATCAGGGCTGAGGATGTTGGTAGTTTACCCTGAACCAGTTCCACAGAGATCCAGATTGGGGTAGGGCTGAACAAATGTGGAGCATAATAGTTTGGTGTAACAGGGTAAGGTCGTAGAAGAGTTTCAAGTCCAGTAGCCCAAAGCCACCATCTCGCCAATGCCTCTGCAGGGCTTGAAGGATAATTTTAGAAGGTTTCCCTGCCCACATAAAGGAGGTCAATTTGGCCGATATTCTCCGGAAGAAATCTCCAGGGATGGAAATGGTAAGATTAGACAAAATATATTGCAGTTTGGGAAGAATGATGAGTTTCAAGACACTGACCCTTCTCCAAAGGAAGAGAATATGATTCTCCCATCTCTGAAGATCTAAGTCCAGAACATTAAGTATTTTTTGAGTGTTGGCTGCTAATGTCACCACTAAGGTGGACCGCAATTCAATGCCGAAAAAAGTTATGCCCTTTGGTGCCCATTGATAAGGAAAGGGGGCAAACAAATCAATAGTACAAACTGAGTTTAGGGGAAGTAGCTTTGATTTCGTGCTATTTAACTTGTACTCCGGCAGGGCAGAGTAAGCCTCCAGAACATCCTGAAGGGCTGGAAGACAGGAGGTGGGGCTGGTTATGAATAAGGTAATATTGTCAGTGAATAATGATATCTTGTGCAGAATATCACCCACCATGATGCCAGGGAAGAAGGGTCTGCTCTATTCTTGGAAGCCAAGGGTTTCACAGCTAAAAGGAAAAGAAAAGGAGAAAGGGGACAGCCTTGTCTGGTCCCTCTATGGAGAGGAAAGTATGGATGCAAGACTGAATTATGAATTAGTTAAGACCGCCACAGTCGGAGGAGTATAAAGGAGATGTACCAAGTGGGCAAAGGTCGGGGGAAGCAAAATCTACTAAGTGTACCAATCGGGTAGGACCATTCCACCCTGTCAAATGCCTTTTCTGTGTCTAAAGATAGAGCAGTGAAAGGGTGAGGAAGGGTACTAGCTTCCCAAATGAGGTCAAGGGGCCGACGAATATTATCCGAGCCCAGTCTGCCTGGTATGAATCCTACTTGGTCTGGGTAAATAAGATGTGGCATGATAGATTCCAATCGATTGGCCAATACTTTAATTTTTGTATCCAGATTAAGTTAGGAGATAGGGTGGAATTGGGAACAGAAAACACTCTCTTTACCTTTTTTGGTTATTAAGATAATAATTGCTTGCAAAACAGTTGGAGGAAAGGACCTCCTTTCCCAGGCCTCGAAGAAGAGGGCAAGCCTCAGGGCAAGTAGGTAATTGAAGGTATGGTAAAAGTTGGTGGGAAAGCCATCTGGACCTGGTGATTTCCCTTTGGCCATGCACTAAATAGCCTGAGTCACCTCAGCTGGCTGGATAGGAGAGGTAAGGGAGTGAAAACAGTACAGCAGGTAAATGATGTTAATTACATTGTAGAGTTAGACACCTGGACAGGCTCAAGAATTGAGTACCCTTTTGTGAGACTTTGCCCCTTTATTTACGGCAAAGCCTAGATGGACACCACTAGTGATGCATGATGTAGACACGGGGACCCAAGCGTCCACACGTAGGACAGCTTACCATAGTCAGAGACAGTCCTCAAGGACATTAGGAGGGAGGTTGGGGAGATGCTGGATCTAGGGGTGATCCAGAAATCCCACAGCCCCTGGGCCTCACCTGTAGTCCTTGTACCAAAACCGGATGGGACTACATGGTTCTGCATAGATTATCATGGGCTTAACGCCATCATGAAATCTGATGCCCACCCAATGCCACACACTGAAGAACTGCTTGACAAACCGGGAGGGTCGAAATACTTGACTACAGTAGACCTGACAAAGGGGTACTGGCAGGTGGAACTGACTGACACGGCTAGGTAATGGTCAACATCCATCACCCCAATTGGCCTGTTCAAGTTCAAGGTCATGCCCATTGGGATGGAGAATGCCCCGTTACATTCCAGTGGTTAGTAAATCAGGTGTTACAGGATACGGAGGACTTTGCAGTCACCTACCTGGACAATGTTGCTATCTGCAGCAATAGCTGGGAGAAACACCTGAGGGAGGTGTTAGGCCGAATACAGGCCACAGGTCTGACTATTAAGGCGGAAAAGTGTCAGGTGGCCATGGCAGAGGTTGCTTATTTGGGACATGTGGTGGGGCGAGGCCAACTTTGTCCAAACCAAGTAAAACTAGAGGTAATTGCGTCATGGTCTACACCTGAAACCCAGAGACAAGTCAGGAGCTTTCTTGGGACAGCAGGGTATTATAGAAAATTTGTTCCCAACTATAGCTCCCTGGCAACTCCTTTATTTGGGTTGCTGACAAAGAATAAGCCTAGGAAGGTAAAATGGGATGCAGACTGTGAGCAGGCCTTCATGTAGCTGAAAACCTCGCTGTGTAGGGCCCCAGTGCTGGCTAGCCCAGACTACAACAGGCCATTTGTGGTACAGACAGATGCCTCAGATGTGGGAATAGGGGCAGTCCTCAGCCAAATATCCAATCAGGGGAGAGAGCACCCTTGTATACTTAAGCAAGAAACTGCTTCCACAAGAACAAGCCCATTCAACAGTGGAGAAGGAATGTCTCGCCTTAGTTTGGGCATTAAAAAAATTGGAACCATACCTTTATAGGAGGCATTTTAAGGTCCAACTGACCACAACCTGTTAATATGGATGGGCCAAATGGGAAACTTCTCAGATGGAGTATTGCCTTGCAGGCTTATGACATGGAGATTGCGCATAGTCCTGGATCCAAAAATGGGAATACGGACGGCCTATCCCACCTACTGGATCTATAACAGAACTGAGAAGGACTGCCTTCAATAGGGGCATGTTCCCCCAGGTTCTGTTTTAGGAGGGAGGAATGTCACATGATAAGCCGATGTTCATTTATGTGGGTTCATATTGTATATGATGTAATGTACTTTAGAATTAAGACACTGTCCCTTTAGCAGGTAACTATAAAATAACTGGTATTTCTATAAAGGCTAGTGTAAACCTGTTATATTTTAAGATAAGGGAGACAGGTATATGACATCCCACTGTGGCTTTCCATGACAGGGAAAGGGTAATGTAATGACCTAGGGGTCAGGGGTTAAGCCAAATGCATGGACCAGATGTCACTGGGATTGACATGGAACCACAGTGACACCTACTGAAAAAAGCAAACTGTTTCACCCTAATATCTGTTTTGTCTTGAAACCATTTAACCCCACCGCTGAGGGAAAAAGGGTAGGTGCATCCCAAAAAATTACCATGTATATAATCAGACACATTTGGCATGCAGAAGAGTTGAACAGTTTTTAAGTTGAAAGGCATATCGCTTGTTTCTAACTGGCACATACTTGTAGCCAGAAGTATATGTGTAGGCCTGGGAAATCTTTAAAAAACAGTCCTGAGTGTGTGGAAAGTTTGAATTGTCACATATTGAACAGAAAATTCTGATTTTTAAGTCAGAATTTTGGAAACCAAGACTTTGCATGACTTAAACATCTGAAGGCTTTTTTAAAAGGACATCCAGAGACTCGGATCGAGGAATTGCTACACATTCTATTGCCTAATGAACTGTCCTCTGTACCAGGACATTTGAAATCTGGTCTGAACTTTAACATCAAAACAAGGTATAGTTTAGAATACAGTATCTAGTGTTTTCTGTAAACCATCCAGTTTTACTTTTGTTATTGTCTGCATTGCAAAGTTCTTCCAAACTGTAGACTTTTCTGTATTGCTTTTATGTTGGTAAACTTTTGTGATTTTCTTATCAACTCTGCCTGGGGGTCTGATTGTGTGATTTAACATTTTAATAGAAGGGTTTTGAAAGACTGCGTGCCTTGAAAGACAGAACCGCTCAGTTATCGAAAAACTACTTGGGCAACACATAGCCAGCGGCCGTGGTGGGGTTCAAATACTGAAAGTAGTGCAGAGTCAAGGGAACTCGAAACTACAGAATCCACTTTCCCACTGGGAAGAGGAAGGCTGGTAAGTCTTCCGGAAACCCTTACTCCTGCTCACAAGTTCTTAAAAAGGGGGATCCTCGCTGCAAACAGGAGGTCCTACCGGTATGCCTGGGGTTTGGGGGCCAGGGGCTTGTGACACGTAGTACCGCAGGGCTCAGTGCTGGTACCAGTGTTGTTTGGGTTGTTCATATCAGACATGTTAATGGGCATCAAGTGCAAGATCAGTTTGTTTGCAGATGACACCAATATTGGAGCAGTAGAGTATGACCTAGGAGGGTGGCATGGGTTGCAGGATGATCTGTCAAAATTGAAGACCTGGTTGGACACCTGGCAGTTGAGGTTCAATGCTAACAAGTGTAAGGTGCTACATTTCAGGGCAAAAAAAACAAGAAGGAGCTACCAGCTAGGGAAGGGTGTGGGTTCAGCTAGCCATGACAGAGGAGATGGATCTGGAGATGATTATAACGGGCTCAATGAACAACTCAGCACAATGCAGGAAGGCAGCTGCAAAGGCCAACACAATGCTGGGTTGTACTGCAACGGGTATATCTTCAAGGAGAGGGGAGGTGATCCTGCCGCTGTATAGGTCACTGGTTAGGCCACATATGGAGTACTTAGTGCAGTACTGGTTCCCATACCTGAAGAGGGACATTAAGTTACTGGAGGGGGTGCAGCACAGGGCAACAAAGATGATCCAGGGACTTGGGGACATACCCAATGTGAGCAGGCTGAGAGCGCTGAACATATACTCATTGGAGGAGAGGAGAGACGGGGATATGATTGAAACCTTCACGTACATGAAGGGAATAAACAAGACAGGCACGGAGGGACTATTCAAGTTAAGGGGGATAGGGACACTCAAGGTCACAATCTCAGATTGGAGGGGGGAAGGTTCAGGAGGGAAATGCAAAGACACTTTTATATGAAGAGAGTGGTGTCTGGGTGGAATGCATTGCCTGCAGAAGTGGTATCCTGTAGAACAGTGGACTACCTCAAAAAGGGATGGGATAGGGTATGCAGAAAGGTCAGGGGAGGGAGGGGCAGCTGCAGCATAAGGGTTGCTAGCTGCACACTCGAGCAGCCTTGATAGACCATAAGGCCTTTATCTGCTGGCAGATTTGTAAGCCGGGACCAGTGGTAGATTAAGGTTAGCAAAGAAGGATGAAAACTGTTCAGGGGAGGGGCTAACTTCTGAAACATAGAGGGCCAAATAAAAGTTTTGGAAGGCATGATTAATGTCACTAGGAGAGGTCAATTTAGACCCTTGGGGAGTATGAAGGACTGGAATATATTTATCCATGACTTGCACCTGCAATGTGGATGCCAACAGCTTCCCTGGTTGTTCCTCTGCTTCCCAGTACTGCTGATTCAACCTGTACAAGGCATAATCAGTATGATACTGCAAAATATCCCCCATTTCTGATTTTTAGTTGCCTAATTCTCTCTCTGACAGCAGGGTTCCTAGAATGAGAGTGTGTGACAGCTAGCTCAAGTGCTTTAAGTTCTTGTTGCAGATTAAGAAGAGTAACATTCCGTTTTTGTCTTTTTTTTTGCAGAGGAAGCATAAGCAATCAATTGTCCTTGAAGCACCACCTTAAGTGCTTCCCATTGCGTGGCTTGGGAGCTGCCAAAGGTATCACTGAATGTGTAATAACCAATAATAGATTGCTGAGTCATTTGGACAATGGAGTCCTGTTGAAGTACAGAAGTATTAAGGCATCATTTATTACATCTAGATGAGGGAGGCCCCCACATCAGAGAGAGACTAACCAGTGTGTGGTCAGAAATGAGTATGTTACCCTGGGATATTCCCCAAGTCTGGTGAAGACACAAACACATCAATATGACTGTGAGAGTTATGGGATGGACAGTAACATGTAAAGTCTACAGCTGAGGGATATAAAGTGTGCCATGTGTCAAAAAGACACACATCCCACAGAAGAGCAGATACTTGGGCAGACAGGGTAGGCTCATAACATGGGTCTGACCCAGTCCTGTCTAATTTGAGATCCAGGGCTAGGTTACAGTTAAGTCCCCTAATATTCCAAGATATTACTTTTAGATGGGTATACTGCACCACTGTGAAAAGTGAATCTTCCAAGGAACAATATTACACCAACCCCAAGGTTCCTCCCCAACCCAACCCCCCCCAAAGATAACTCAGGAATCCCAAATACACAAACGTATACATATACTTGAAAAACAAGAAATCCCAATGAATAAAAAACACCAGATGACAGAAAAGTAAAACAAGAGTGGTCCCCCCAATCCCACTAGGGATTCGGGGAAAGCAACTGGATACAAAACAAAGGGAAAAATGGAAAGCTTTGACACTGAGAGCGGTCCCACACCCAGTGTAGGCACACTGGTCTCGCTCCCTAATGGAATGAGCTGGGGGGCTAGTACACCAATGCTCACACAGAAACCGGAAACCTAAGAAGGAGAAGTGCCCCAGGTCCCATCCCAAGTAGAAGAAGGAGAAGGAAGTTACTGTAGAAAAAAGAAGCTTTGCCATGTGAAGAGGAGTGACACAGCAAGTACTAAGGGGTTATGGGAACCCAATACACTGAGAATAGCAAATAGAGTAAAAAGGAAGGGAAACCCAGACTTTAATGGAAAGAGTGGGGCAAAGAAAAAATAGAAGGAAGGATATGGAGCCACAGCAGATAAAGTAATAAAGAAGGAAGGGCTGCATAAGCTTAAAGTACAAGAATAGAACATAGAAAGATCATAGGAATAGCTAATAAAAAAGGGAAGAAAATAAAGGGCTAGCCTTGAATGACAAACCTCAGGATAGGACTTAGCATAGACTGTCAAAGCAAATATACCCTTTTGGTGTTAGTGTTAGAAAAATCACATAGTTCAAAGTACAAGAATAACACTGAAAAGGGAGAGTAGTCAAGGGGAGCAGTGTTGGCCAAGGCACATAGACCTTCAATTAACTACGTACAACAGACAAAATATGTTAGCTAAATAGCTATAAACTACATCAACAAACGATTACAGGCATCTTTGTTCTGGTTAAGCCCAAATGTAACAGGTACTAAAAAGAACATTCCATCTGAACCATTCTAGCTTCCCTATTATTATAAGGCCAGTGTCCCCAACATTATCAAAGACAAATAAAAATAACAAAAGGAGATGTAAGCCGAATCATCTGTTCTTAACATAGCAGAGGGGACAAGGCGCCAGTCCTGTTTTAAAATGAAAAATCATTGAAGAATAAGAGTCTTGAGAAATGTCTTGGCACTGTCCAAAATAGGATTAAACACTAGGTGGCAGAATAACATCAGTATTAATGAGTTTAAAGTAACAAGTAACACAGGAAGATATATGTGTAGAAAATAAACGTAGCACCAGATTAGGAACAAGTCATAGTGTATAACAACATTCATATCCCCTGCATGCAAAAAATGAGCTGAAATAAGTCCAAGCAAAATTCAGCCCAGGACCACAATATAAATGCAAGTCCTTCACCCTGCTTCCGTGTCCAACAATACTCAGTTGCAGGAGTTAGAGTAAACTGTGCCCCCATTTATAACACCATCACCGAACAAGTTCTTATGAAGATAAGTGGGAGAACGGTCACAGTCAGAGATTCACCACCAGAGAAGAAGTGCACTCTTATTGTCTGTAAGAGGCAATAAATAAAGTCCAGTCATGCTGAGCAAAGTTTGGAGCAGGACAATGGAAAATATGGGAGGCAGAGAGAGCGGCATATAAATCATGACAATGCAGAGAAGTATGAACCAGTCCCAAATCAGTACTCAGCATAGGCATTGTAGGAAAGAGAAAGTCGAGTCTGCAAACCCCAGTGCAAGCCCTTGATCATACTTAGGGGGCAGTCAACCAAAATATGGAAGGCACTGGGATGAGGTTGAATAACAAGGCTTAAAGCTCCAACCATGATGTTGTCAAGCGGTACTTACCACAAAAGATCAGAAGAGGAGGATCGGACTCTCAGATACCACTAATTTTAACAGATCAGGGTTGAGAGTCCAATTTTACCTCCTTGTTTGGGGCATAAGTGTCCATTTGTTCCGATGCTGCCTGGCTGGAACCTGGGGAAGTGATCGGAGGTCTAGCAGTACCCAAATGCTCCTGTAGGTACTGGTCCGCTTCCTCGGGTGACTGAAACTGGATATGCTGTCCATCTATGGTCACTACTATGGTGGCTGGATACAGTAGGGCATATGTGATGCCCCGATTCCTCAGGCCTTGCTTCACTTTGTCAAAGGCCTGATGATGCTCAAGAATGCCCCAAGGATAATCCAGGTAGCAAGAAGTCCTGACCATGACCACCAACACATTTTTAATGCTCTGAGCAGTAGCTAGGATCAGCTCTTTATTTATTTTTGTAACATGGGCAAAATCAGAGGATCGGAAACAAGGGGCCCAATTGGCTCAATTGCGTCAGGTGGCACAATAGCAACACAGCATTATGGCACGATAATGCCGTGTTGCTTCCGAACGTTCAGAGCAATAATGCCCTGTTGAGAGCGTGAACACGCTCATTGAAGTAGGCAAGGAGTGAAGGGAGTAAAGATATGTCGAACAATAGGTGGCGCGATGAAGAGAGCAGAAAAGCGAAGTGGCAGGGCAAGAGAGGAACTGCAGAAAGTAGTGTGTTGGCACGGGCACCGTAGAAAACTGGAGAGAGGAAACAACAGGGAACTGTGCTATGTTGGAGGCACCGAGCGAGTAAGTTCAAATAATACAAGTCGCTGAGCAATGGAAAAGAGCAGTGGGAAGCACAGGTGACTAACAGATGAGTGTGATCGAGACGAGAAGTGGTGTAGATGTAACAAAACACCATCTATTGGTGCTAATCGTGAGGTTCGCGGTGTACTCTCAGCAGAGAATAGAAGTGTTATTTGTGGAAGATATCAAAGTATGCACTGGTGACGTTCCCCAGAATGCAGCACAGCAGGGATCTGAAATACAAACGAGGGTACAGAAATAGAGTAGGCAGCACAAGTAGCAAATTTGCAGCTGCAAGCATAGTGTTATGTGAAAATGTATACGTACAACAGAGTGCAAAGATGAGAAAAAGTCGTCGCCACTGTATTGGTCAATGTTGTGTCATCAATGTGCACTCGCACGGTTCCAGCAAAAGAAAGGCAGCAAAAGTAAGAGACATGCACCATAATTGTAAAGGTTAAATAAGTGTTTCTGCTGATTATTGTTCTATGGCAAAGAAAAGAGCATCTGACAAATAGCCCAGTTGCACTTGCCATGTTACAAGCGCATTAATCCACTCCGAAGGTGGCATCTAATGGGGAGTTAATGCATGGTTGGTCGTTGTAGGCACTCCTGTGGCCCCAACCATGCATTAACTCCCCATTAGATGCCACCTTCGTCGTGGATTAATGCTTACATGTATTGAAATGTTTCACCAGGAAGGCACACTAAACAACAAGTCGCTCGTCTCTTGGTTTGATCTTGGGGGAGGGGGTACAATAGGAATGAGACATTAAACATGCAAGTTACAAGAGCAACATTAACATACAATTATAAGGCAGGTGTTACAAACAGCGTTGCGCATAACATGCAGAAGGCGTGGACAATAATAAGTGCTGGGTTAACAAGTAAACAAGTGCTTTTGTGAAAGAAAAGGGGAAGGGGAGGGAGAGAGAGGTGAGGTGAGGGAAGGGGGAAGAGTTGTGTCCCTGGAGACCTCAGGATGCGAGGAACCCTGCAAGGGGACTGGTGGAACCAGAGAGAAGGGGATAAGGCAGTGTCCCAGAGATACCCCTTTAGGATGGTGGGGGAAGGGAGTAGATCAAAGATACAAGCCCCTTGGGGGTAGGAGAGGGACCCATGGAGAGCATTCAGGGTCCTTTACATTCTGTGAGAGATCAAGGGAGGCCAGTAAGGGGGAGCAATTTGGGGGAAGGAGGGCTAGAGATTTGGGGGGGTGGGTGTGCACAGGGTAAAATGAAGGTGAGGGTAGAGAGGTACGGTTTGTACAGAGCTTAGAGAAGGGAATTAGGGAGGGACATGGCAGGAGCAGCTAGGTGCAAGGTAGTATTTGAGGGCAGAGTTAATGGAGTAGGAGGAGGATGAGTGCTAGATTTGAGGTGGGAGGGAATTCCAGATTTTTGGGAGGTGGTAAGAGTAACTGGACTGGCTGATTTGGGTGAATCTGCAGGGAACAACTAGGGTATGGGAGTCAGCTGATCTAAGGGAATGGAGAAGGTGAGGTAGGAAGGGAGCTCACTATCCTGATAGTGAAGGGGTTTGAAAATGAGAGGCTGGGGTTTGGTATTAGAACGAGAGGGTGGAGCTTAGTTAATGCGATGTGCCCTCTCTATTTCAAAAAGACCTCTATTTCAAAAACAAACTCCTCGGGGCAGCCAGATGGGAAGGTTGTCTCTCAGATATTGGATAGGGCCTCTACCTTCTACACCTTCGGGAAGCCCAATAATCTGCAGGTTCTTCCTGTGGCCACTGCCCTCCAAACCCTTCAGCTTAGCTGTGAGCCACACCAATTGGGTTTCAGCTGCCTGGAGAAGCTGGTCCTGCGCAACATTGTGTTGTTCTGCGTCGATGACTGAGGATTCAGCTTTCATAACACGGTCAGTCGGGCTAGCTAGACTATTCTGTGTTTCCACCACTGTAACTTGTATAGCTTCGATGGAGGCTACAATTTGTTCAATGAGGTTGTCTTATCATATTAGAGCAGGGGTTTTGGAAGTGCAATCCCTGCTAGCGGCCATCTTGGGCTCCGGGAGTTCTGGCGCAGGAGGTGATTTAGAGATAATTTATTTTTCTTCTGGAGGTAAGTAGAATTACCAGCTATAGCATCAGTAGGTTCTGTACCACTGTAGCTTCCCAGTGCATAAGAAAAAGGTTCCCAGAGGTAAAAGTGTTAGTTGGAGTGGGAAAACGGAGGGGTAGCATGGAGCAGAACAGTTATGCTGCCATCTCGGTCTGGAGCTCACATGACCTCCCAGGTTTGCCCAATCTAAGAGGCCAGAGCCACACTGTCTCTGATTTACAGCCCACAGATTCTGTTGTGGGGGCAAGAAGGATCTCTGGTAGCCAGCATTTCTTCAAAACTGCTGAGAGTCTGAATTCTTGCAGCTGGCGAGCCATGTGTTCTTTTTCTTCCCTGAACCCATGGACTTTACAGCATGGCAGGGGAGCACCAAGTCAGCAGTAGCATTCTCTCCTAGCATATGGGGTGCCCAATATCTTTGCTGCATGTGACTGCTGCTCCTCCATTCCACAGACATCAGAATCAGGGCCAGACAGCACAGAAACAGACACATCTCCTTTTTGGTGCACCGATGCACCCGAACATCACGGCTAGAGCCACACCAGCATTCAGCTGTTTACCTGACCCCACAAACTCTCAAACAGTGTCAGGTAGCAGTGGAGGATGTCAGCACAAGATGAACAATATCAAGCACTAGGAGAGCAGGGGGTGAAGCATCTACTGCATTCTACAGAGTGGGAAGAAGGTGGAAGACTCACTCTCTGTAAAATGTGGTGAGAGGGAATCCCCATATGAGAGTTAAGGATGCCCACAGCCTACGGTGTTGGAATGCCATCACAATACAGTGGGTCATAAGGTGTGCCTAGCAACAGACTGATGTAATGGTGCACCAGTTGTCCAGAGAGTCATGCTAGCTGCCAGTGAAAGGGGCACCATGGATCTGGCGAGGGAAGAGCCAGCTCTAATGAGGAGCTCAGGCCAAGTGTTCACCATGATATTTTAGGGTACCATCATCGATGTGCTGTGCAAATTGAATTATACTGGGTTTTAAACATAAAGAGCAGCACCCTGCTCAAAAACCAAAAATGCAAGCCAGGAAAAGGGTAAAGATTCAGCAACACGAGGGATAGAGAACCTCTGGGCACCTTTGCCCGAGAAGTACAGATAGACTATACAAAAACATCTTGCTCAATGACTGAAAAGGTCAGGATAAAGATTGTCAGAGACCATGTACAGAGAGATAAAACTGCTAGGAGTACAACCAGCTTACTATACTCTGCAGCAAAGGCTAGTTGGCATGCTGGTTTACCAAAACAGCTGGGATGGAGATGGGACCCTGAGGCATTTGGGGATAGAGGCAGGAACCTATAAAGAGTCATGTACAGAAATGAACTACTTTTGAACTAATAGAATTAGGTCCTTGGACCCATATCTGCTTGTGCAAATGAAAGTTGCCCAATCCCCTGAGGAAATAGCGATGTGCTTGAAGTCCAGTGTATTTTGTTCAGAATTCTAAGGTGTGCACATCCACCTACTCCTCCAGGCAGTCAAGCAATCCATACTGTTGAGTGCAATAAGGTTCCAGCAGGCAGTGACACCATATACCTCTAGATATGGGAGCTCTCTGGGCCATGCCTACTCCCCTACATAACAGTGATGCAGGTCAGTGGCTGTGCCACCTGAAAGGGAGGGATGCATATATTTCTGCTGTTTGTGTTAGTGTCATCCTGCATCCTCGGCCACAAACATCTAAAGGTCAAATGCCCTTCTTCTACAGACCAGCAACCTCCAGCCTGTGTACATACACAAACTGTTTAGGAGCTCCAGAGGGGACAGTGGGGTTAACTGGTACACCAGTGGATGGTGTACTGTGTATATTGCACACTAAAGGTTGGTGTGAGCTGAACTGGTGATCTGATAAACTTGTTATTGTTGATTTTTACTTTTGCATTCCCCATCACAGCTCCTGTTCTGTGCCCCAAAATACATCCCTTTATTATTTCAATGCAATTGCTGAGTACTTTGCCCTTATTTGGCTACTGTTATTCATTTCATGCTTACAGTGATAATGGAGAGGAGATTGTGTTATTGGGGTCCCTGTCCCTGAGGGTGGGGGTTGTTTATTTAGTGATGTGCTACCAAATTTTAAGTATCTCCCCAGCCCTTGTCCTCCCCCTGCATCTTGCTCCTCCCCAACTCCACCCACCATGCCACCAAAGCTCCGCCCATAGGGCTACCCTGGCTCCACTCCACCCCCATGTGCCCCTCTCCCACCATTCCTGCACTGTGGCCACATCACTGCCATCCCTTGATTCCAACAGCTGGGATGGATCCAGCCTGCCTGTGCTCGGTTGCCCTGCCCCCAATAGCAGTGGTCAAGACACACATCAGTCAATATAACACAATCTTCTCACACAACAGACTAGCAGGACCTAACACCCTTCCTTGTGGTGTCCCCATGGCCTGATCCAAACAACAAATCAGTGACTTGAGTCAGTATCCATGCCTGGATGGACCCGGCCTGTCTACCCTGTGCTCAACTGCCTTTTTCACAAGTTTTAACAGCAGTATAGATGTTTTCTGTATCACTTACTGGTCATCTGGTGTGTAGTCTCATTAGATTGTGTAGTAGTAAAAACTTTATTTTTATACAGGAAAACAAATCTTTAAGTTGATTAGCCTAGTTTACAAGATTGTCCTGTTTCCTACAGTTGCCTATACATCAAAACAGTGAGTACAAAATACAAAAAATCAACAAACATTCATAATAAATATATAAGGATCACTCATCAGTGACCTTCCCCATATCTGCTACTGCAGCCATGCCCGCACCAATGACTAACAATCAAGTCCCATTCCTGGCCCTGGTGTTCCTGACTCCTCTGACTGCTGACAACAGTACCTGATTGATGCTACCATACGCCATGGACCAAGAGGATGGCCCAACCGACCATCTACCTTACTTGCAAGTACTAGTTGCTGCCGCTACTGGTAGGCAGCTCCTTTCTCTCTCGCATAAGTTTATACCACAGTGACCAGCTCACTCAATCATTATGACAGTGACTGAGGCAAGGCAGAGGCAGGGCCATCACTGACTGACTGACATGAGTACCAAAACTGAGGAGGACTGACTCGCTGCATCCTCACCTCACACCTAGCAATTTGCAGAAATAGCATTTTTAGTGCCAGGATGCTTATGCATACTCACACGTCGTGAAGCCTGAAAGCTGTGGCATGGTGCTGCTGCCAGCCTATTCACCCAGATTGGAGGTGTGATGACGACTTGGTTATATGGATGGGCACACCACATGAAAGAGGACCTGGAGCCAAAGTAGGTTCACATAGTAGTTGTAGTAAACATTTTATTTATATCAAATTATATGAACAGGAATGAAGCTCAACTGAATCAAAAGTTTATCTTCAATGAGGTCCCATAAGCTTTTCAAGTTGAAAAAGACATACTTCCAGCAATAACCACATGTAGTGGCAATTCACAAAAACCTTTAGTGCAAAAAGGATGCTACAGTGCAAACATATGAGGTCTTACCAAACCACATATACGTGGCAGCAGTACAGTGACATCATCTGACATAAGCATGTTGTCGTCGAGGCACAGGTCAGGAAGCATAGGAAAACCAGGAGCAGTTTCAAAATTCGAAAGTAGTGTTTTATTACTAATAACAGCAAAATAAAAAAATAAAAATTGTTCAGTTAAAGGAACCTTCAGTATAACTATTTACAATGGCAGTACAAATGTAGAAAATAGAGTCCTTCTGAGTTTTATCGTCTCAATTTCAAATCTCAGTCTCTGTCTCTCTCTTACACAAGCATTGCTGCTCTTTTTGTAAGTCTGTGCCTGGGAAATTCATTAAGAAAACAGAATGCTTCTCACACAATGTTCTTATAAGTTTCCAATGTTCTTCCAGGTGTAGCAAAAAGAACATAATGACCCAGAACTGACCTCAGGTAGCCAGCTCTGCAGAGCTTTTGCATCCAGCATTCTCAGGTTAACCCCTTGAGTTTCAAATAGCTTTGCAATAATTTCAACAGTATAACTATATACATTTTTAAACAAAGGGATCCCTGTATCAGTGACATTTCCACATAAAGATTCACATATATTTTATAACTGCAGATATGCAATGGGGAAGAAAAGACAGAAATAGCAAGGGAAGGCAGAGAGATTGCGAGAGGTAGAGAATTGCGAAACCGTCAGAGTCATCGGTTCATAGGTCTCACAAGAAAATTTGGTTGTGCAACCAGACAGAGAAGAGACAGAAAAGGTGAGGATAGAACAGATCCTTGCATTTAACCTCTTTCTGCATAACAAATGGGGAAGAGCCTTATTTAACTCTGTCACATACCCCCAAGAGGGAACATGTTTTACAAAACCAGGTTTCCAAAACCTTCTATTAAATTCTCATCTAACATTAGCTTATAACCTTTACAGTTCAGTGCAAACATAGCATAACAAACAGAAGTTTCAGCTCACATTTTTTCAACCTTCAGAATTCTCTGTTTCTGATCTATATCTAGACAGAAAATCAGCACTGACATTCTCATTCCCAGATTTGTGCATCACTTTAAATTTAAATGGCTGTAGTGCCAGGTACCACCATGTAATTCCAGAATTTTTATCTTTCATTTGGTTAAGCCAACAGAGAGGATTGTGATCTGTTACAAGTACAAAGTCAGCTCCTAGTAAGTAAAACTTAAGGGACTCCATGGCCCACTTTGCCACAAGGCATTCCTTTTCAATGGTGGAGTACCTTTTCTCTCTGTTGTGCAATTTCCTACTTATGTATAGAATAGGATGTTCTTTCCCATCTATATGCTGACTCAACACTGCACCTAGGCCTACCTCTGATGCATCAGGCTGTAATAGAAATTGTTTCTCAAAGTCTGGGCTTCTTAAAACAGGAGCTGAACATAATGTAGCCTTAATGACCCGAAAAGCCTTGTCACACTCTAGGGTCCGTTTCACATTATTCAGGAACTGTTTCTTTGTGAATGCAGTGAGGGGAGTAGCTAACTCGGCAAAGCTGGGAACAAATCTCCGATAATAACCAGCCAGCCTGAAAAATGACCTGACATGCTTCTTGCTTTTGGGGACAGGGTTGTTAGCTACAGCTTCTATCTTGGAAACCTCTGGCTTGACTTCTCCATTTCCCAAAACATAGCTCAAATATCTGGTTTCCTGCATGCCCGATGCACATTTGGCAGGATTAATTGTCAGACCGATCGATTGGATAACTGCTCGTAAGTGTTCCAGGTGGTTTTTCCAGTCTGGACTATACACCATAACATCATCCAGGTACGCAGCACAATAATCAGTGTGAGGGGATAAAATTACATCCATGTACCGCTGGAATGTAATGGGTGCACCATGTAACCCAAACGGCATGGTGGTGAACTGATAATCCTATAGAAGTGGCAAATGTAGTTTTGTCTCTGCATTCTTTAGCTAGGGGAATTTGCCAGTAATCCTTGGTGAGATCAAAGGTACTGATATACTTGACACTCCCCAGTCTGTCCACCAAATCATCTATTCTGGGCATAGGATAACTGTCAAATGTTGACACTTAATTAGGTTTCCTAAAATCAAGACAGATTCTTGTACCCCCTTCTTTTTTGTTTCCAATCACCATTGCTGATGACCAAACACTTCTCAACTCTTCTATGATACCCAGTTCTTTCATTTGTTGTATTTCCTTAGCCACATCAGCTCTTAACTGCTCTGGTAATCTGTATGTCTTTTGTCTAATAGGGCGAGCATTCCTTGTCACTATTACATGCTCAACCCCTTTTGCTTGGCCAGATACTGTGGTAAATAACTGTTAAATGTCTTTAGCAAGTTACAAATGTCTGTGGATTATTCAGAGGTCATGGAAACATTCACCTTTATAGCATCAGCAGTTATAGTTTGTTACAGTCTATCACAGACCACATCAATATCTTCTTTATCAGTTTCTGGTAAAACTAGCAAAACAGCTTTTGGTGTTTTTTCAACTCATTTCTTGAGGAGGTTAGCATGGTATATCTTAGTAGGATTTTTCCTTTCAGGGGTCTCAGTCTCATAGTTAACTGTGCCAGTACGTCTGAGCATTTTATAAGGCCCTTGCCACTTCATTAACGATTTACTTTCTGTAGTGGGTAACAGTAGCAAGACCTTTTCACCTGACTCAAAAACTTTTTCTTTTAACCCATGGTCATAATACACCTTCGGCTGATTTTGGGCCTCTTCCTGATTACTATGGGCAACTTCAACATATTTTGCAGTTTCTTTCTCAGGGCACACATATAAGATGTAATAGATTGTTTCTGACTGGGGTTATCGTCTCATGTTTCTTTTATTACATCTAGTGGCTCTCTAGGTTGTCTACCATACAGCATTTAAAATGGTGAAAAACCTGTTGATGCCTGTGGCACTTCTCTGTAAGCAAAAAGCAGGTAAGGTAAGTATTGGTCCCAGTCTTTCCCTTCCCTTTTTATCCATTTTAGGGTTTGATTAAAATGTTCAACAAGACTGTCTGTCTGAGGCTGATAAGGGGACGTTCTTATGGCAGTGATACCTAGTAATTGGTACAGCTCCTTCAATAATGCAGTACCGAGATTACTACCCTGATCAGTAATAATCTCTTTAGGTATGCCCACCCTGCTGAAAATTTTGGCAAGCTCTGCTGCCACTTTTGGGGCTATGACAGTACGCATTGGAACTGTTTCTGGGTATCAAGTAGCATAGTCACATACTGCCAAAATTAATCGATCATCCTTTTTACTTTTGTATATGGGGCCAACCACATCCACTGCAATTCTCTCAAAAAGCACATCTATCAAGGGTAGGGGCATCAGGGGCACCTTGTCTTTTTTTAGTCACTGGGGCCACTTTCTGACACTCAGCACAAGAATTGCAATAGGCAGCAACATCTTCGTGAATTCCAGGCCAGTAAAATCTGTACAGCAATCTGGCAAGGGTGCGATCCATCCCTGAGTGACCAGCCATAGGACTATCATGTGCTATCTGTAACAACTCAGATCTATACTCTTGTGGTATAACCAATTGTTCTGTCTGGTCCGGTGTCTGAGGTTTAACCCAAACTCTGTACAGTAGCCCATTACATTTTTTAAACATTGGTCCACTCTGCTTTTGTTTCACCCCAGCTGCTTAAAATAATTCTGGAGAGAAACACTGTTTGCTTGTTCCGAAAGAAAATCACAATAAGTGATCAGTTTAGTTTTAGTATTTTCATATGTAACCCCTCATGTCCATCAGTCTTTTGCTGCCACCGTTTCTTCAGATTTTGCATCCAGTATTCTCAAGTTAACCCCTTGATTTCCAAATAGCTTTGCAAACATTTCAACATTATAACTACATACATTTTTAGACAAAAGGATCTCTGTATCAGTGGCATTTCCACATAAATATTCACATATATGTTATAACTGCAAATATGCAAGGGGGAAGGGAAGAAAAGACAGAAATAGCAAGGGAAGACAAAGAGATAGCATGAGGCAGGGAATTGCGAAACTGGCAGAGTGATCAGTTCCTAGGTCTCACAAGAAAATTTGGTTGTGCAACCAGACAGAGAAGAGAGGATAGAACAGATCCTTGCATTTAACCTCTTTCTGCATAACACATGGGGCAGGGCCTTATTCAATCCTGTCACACATGCCCAGCATTTTGCACTTGCAGTGCGAAATATTAGACATACATATGTCGGATGACATCACCGTACTGCTGCCTATATTGTGGTTTAATAAATGTCTGCTCCGTAGTATGCACTTTTTGTGTTTTGCCATGACATTTGGTCTTCCTTTGACCCCGGGTGCTCTGCCACGTGGTCCAGCCTGTTGCTGTTTTAAAGCCAGCATTGGGGCACTTCCTGGCATGGTTGCTTCCAACTTTGTTTGCCATAGTTATGTAGATGCCTATTTGGCCAGCGGTGCTAGCAGCAAATGCAAATGTAAGTGTCACACAGACACACACCATGTGTAGGAGCACAGTGTGGGCAAGTACTGGAGGGAAGGGAGACTAATGAGGGAAATGGCAGATGGCAAGAAAGGGTAACCAGCCACAGCAGGCAAAGAACAAAAAAAAAACATTTTTCCAACTGATCATTAGCAAGTAGGGGACCAAGGCAAAAAAAGGAAGTGATTTTTTTAAGTAACAGGCTGCTGGAGTTGTTATCTAGTGGCTTGTAGGAGTCAGTAAAACAGCTTCAGAGAGATACGACCGGCTTGAGTGAGTCGGTGTGAGCCTGCTCCAGCCCATCACTGGTTTTATTCCTGTGGGGAAGCACTCTAGCAGCACCCTGTAGAAAGGTCCCCATAGGTGAAGGCACCTCATCACATTCTGTACCCATTTTATTCCTAGAACCGAATCACCATTCTCCAGATGGCTTATTAGATTTTGTTAGCAAGCGCAGGCTTAATCACACACCTCGTGGGTGGGGGTGGTTATGTAACCCCTTTGTTACCCGGGGTTACTAGAATCCCAGTAAGACCTAGTGGTAGGCAGGGAAGGCAGCTTGTGAAACTCCAGTTAAATGGGTTTCACACTGTCTCACTCTGTCCTCAGTCACAGCTGAGACTTGAGAGATGACATCACTATAGAACTGCCAGGCTGCATGAGCCACTTTGGAATCTACAGCTCAGGGAGTGAAGTTTAGAACTTTGGGAAATTCAAAGTCAGTCTTCCGTTTGTCCTTAAGCAAGAAGGAAGCATCAGTCTGCAGTTTGATCTCTCACTCAGAAAAAGGAAGTGTTCCTGTATTTTACCTTTTTAAAGTGGTGGAGACCGCTCCCTGGTCTCAGTGCCCCCCTCCCTCTGGGGGGGGGGAGGAAAGTTCTCTGTGGGTTCCAGGGGCAATCCCCTTCTCCCACCCTAGGAAGAAAGCTGCCTAATTTAATTTCAGTCTGTTCTTGTATAACAGCGAAGGTTACAGTACTAGCCTGTGGGGCAACTCGCGAATGGGTGAGTGTTTGGCTCCATTGGAAGGGGCAAACATCTTGTTTTCTTCAGTTGGATTTCAAGTAAATGTGGACTGCTATTTGGGAGGACTATGTCAACTAGGACAAACAAATAGAGCAGTCAACTGTTTAAAGTTTTAAATGGATTTAAAGTTCGCTGTAGAGGGGGTGCTTCAGGTCATCCACCGTTCAATCTACATTTTAAAGTCTAAAGTTTTCTGTGTGTCCAGAGAAATGGCTGGATATGGGCTGTGGGAGCTGGAGGTGGGAAAACCCCCCATCTTTAGTAACCAGGTCCACCTCTACGGATTTCTTCTGTGTTTTTGCTACTTGCCTCATGCACTTGGCCAGTGATGGGGTGGGTACCCAGACGTGGGTCGCAACTTGAAAATCTCTCTAGGAGTCGCAGACTCTAAGTGGTGTGGGGAGCCACAGGATGGGAAAATTACTCCTTGTTGGATGGGAGTCTCCTTGTTTGATGGGAGTTTCGATTGGAAGTACGAAAACAAATCTCTCTAGGAGTCGCAGACTTCAAGTGGTGTGGGTAGCCACAGTTTGGGAGTCTCCTTGTTTCATGGGATGTCTTTCCAAGTAAAGTTTGTGTTCATTCTTCAAGTGGACTGTCAGTCGAGTGGCCGGCAGGGGAGCCGGGCCAGTCGGGCTATGTATCCAATGTGCATGCAAAGTCTGGGCTGAGTGCCTGGTGGGTCCAAAGCCAGACAATTGTAGTAATGTGTTCATTCCTCAAATGGACCACTGTGTTTAACCTCTAATCTGCACATACAGTAATGTAGCCCTTTGGGGGACCATGCAGTGCTTTGTTTATGTTCAGTTAGTTAATAAATAAAGCCACACTGAAAAATCCCAATTCTGGTTCTGGACATTACAGTTATTGCTTCCTGTAAATGGATTTACTTGGGTGCCCCTGTGCAGAGTAGCCAAACCTAGGTCTCTTGTGCCAGGTAACCTCATCCTTCCCCAAACCCGTAGACATATATATATATATATATATATATATATATGTTACAAAAATGGAGGCACCGCTTTGGATTTGTTTGGGAAGGAAGGTGCTTGGGCAAGTAAGCTAGTGTTTTGGCTATCTGGCAGTCGGTAGCCCAAAAAGTTGAAGCAATTTTCCTAGTGTGTGCTGTGTGCTGTGAATCTTGTGCTGCTGTTTAAAAAATGCCAACTGTTTACCAAGGAGCTGTAAAGCCAAAGTGTGTGTCCTTGTCCTGCACCAACATAGTTTACAGCGTTTGTCAGTTTTAAAATAAAGTTCTGTGAAGGAAAATGTGGAAAACTAGGGGTAGCAACAGAGAAATTATGCCCTGGATGTTAGAAATGCTTTCTGTGCAATGCTAGAGACTGCAGAGTTAATGGCAATGTTACATGGTTGAAATGGGCTCCCGCCATGGAGTCAGTTGGAAAAAAAAAAGGTGCATCTTTTCAGTTTAAATTTGCCTGCTCGATGATCGCTGTGAGGAGAGGAGCCCTCGTGAGGAAGAAGAGGCTCATTTGCATGGCGTCGTGTGGTTGGTCAGTTTGCCATTAGTCCCGCCCCTCAGCCAGCTCTTCAGAGTCTGCTTCAGCATTCGAGAGGGAGACAGAGTAGTGCGTGTACTGGCAGTGGAGGAGCATTCGTGAGGTGTTCAAAGCGCTGTAAACAGTAAAAAAGTGACTTTCCAGTTAAAAATCGGGCTCAACCAGCTTATCGATCGTGGGATCAGTGAATTGTGTGGTTAATACTATGATCGCGGAGACTGCCCACCCGTTTGCAATCTGAGGCCTTCAAAAATCTGGCTGCAGGCCGTTTTACCCCATCGCAGCAATCTGCTACAATAACAGTGAGTAAACGAATTAAAACTGCTCAAATCAGTGATTTTCAGAGAATGCCATATAAAATGTGTGTGCAGCTGTATAGTCGCTTTGCAAGTAGCAATTGTGTGATGTCCTGCTGGCAAGTGCAAGTCTATAAAGCCATTAAATGTGTGCATAGCAATGAAAGTAGCCTCAGTTTAAAGTCTGCAGCCAGAGAGAGACTGTGGGTTGTAAAATAAGTGCAACACTAGTAGAAGCAGGCAATCCTGTGCTGAAACCTGAAGTTTTAAAAGGGACTGTAATTAAATGAATGTTGCCAGCATGTGAAAAGTCCAAGAAAATCCTGTAAATGTGTGAACAGCCAGAACAGAGCAAGTTGTGCAGTTTGAATAAAAGTTATTAGTAGCTGATGTAAATCGAGTAACGCAGTGGCTTGACCAGAGTCTGAATGTTGATGCACAGGAGTGCTGCCACCGCCATTACAGGGTGGGGTAGTAAAGTAAACACAGCAGCAGAGGAGCCATTTTAAAGCTACAGAGTGTGTTCATTAAAGTGGGATTTTCAGTTACAGTGAAACTTTTGTTTGTTTTTCTGCAGTTATGGCCTCAGGACCAGCTCGTTACCCGGATCATGCCCGGGTTGCAGTAAAAGCAGCAGTAAATAGATTGAGAGATATTGAAAATTGGTGCTATAGAGGGCAGCTCCCTCCTGATGTGGCAATTCCTAATTATCCAGTGCGTGTATGCCAGATGTGCTTGAGTGCTGGAAGGGATGTCTTCATGATTCCTCACTGTGCTGGATGTCTACAAAAATATGGCTTATATAAAGCGCCTCAAATTCGTTTGGCTCCCACATGGATACAACTTCAAGAATCTGCAGTTGGCAGCACACAGCATCAGGCGGAGCCTGTGGAGGAAGGTCCCTCGGGGGAGTGTGGCACAAAGTTAGAGAGTGCAGAATTAGAGACTGAATCTGAAATTGAAGCATTGGATGCTGGATCTCAGAAGGCAAGTTCAGATAAAGCATCAATAGTCCCCTGGGTGGGGGGGCCTAGCCCAAGTCTCGAAGGTGAAGATGAGATGCAGGAGGCCTTTGAATGGGAGGTGTCGACCTCCGCTCCCAGTGATGAATGGATAGTCTCGGGGGTGAGAACTACTGCTCACTCCTGGGCTCAGATCCTCAGTGAAGAGGAAGATGAGGGGGAACCTATGTGGTCTTGTGAGAAAGGAACGGGTACACAGCCTCAAGATCTTGCCTCGGAGGAATGTGTTCAAGAAGGTGGTGATGCCACTGCCCTGGCTTCACCAGAAGAAGAAGAAGTCAGAGATCCTTTTTTAATTTCATTGAGGATGCGAAGCTGGTATAACCAGGACTGGCCACCCCCAAGCCAGGCCAGCGGTCTCAGATTGACCAAAGCAAGTAAAGAGGAGAGACTGGTTCGTAGAAAGGCCAATGAAATCTTTGGTATGACCTTTCCTACCTTTCCGGAGAGTCTGGGAGGAGATTGAGAACTGCAGGAAATCCTGGATCTGGGATGAAGCAATGAAACGTGCATCCTGGGGCTAACCAGCATGTAAAGAATAGACTGTTCCACGAAAAGTATACACAGTGGAAGAGAGGCAGGACACTGTTTATGGACAGAGTGAGAATAGTGGACGGAGAGGGATGCGAAGTCTCCCAATGTGTGAATTATGTGCATCCAGACGGAGTAATAATTCAAGCCCCTGACCCCCTCTACTATTGGCCTCACTGCAAGGACCTCCAGTAATTAAGCCCGTGCCTACAAAATGGAGAGCCGAGCAGTGGTAGTCAATACTGCCACATCTAGTCTGTGAAGTGCCCTTATTGAACTGCCAATATGAATAAACAAGGAATCAGGTGCCCCATATTTTTCAGTCCTCAGTGTACTGTCCTGTTCAGCAACCATCTACTGGCACCACCAGATGACTTCAGATCCAGAGAGGACACCAGCCCAGCTATTTCCTGTTCATCGCCTGGTAATCGGATGACGCCGGACCAGCTGTTTCTCTTTTTGTTCCTGTTCTAAGGTTCCTTTTCCAGTTATGACATCAGCCCAGCTGTTTCCAGATGTGCACTCCTGTGGGTTCCCGGAAGATGTCCGCCCAGCTGTATCAGAAGAAATGCTGCCAGGGAGAGTCTTCGGAAGGGACCAGGTTTGTGAAATCCGAATACTTCAAGAGGCTGGTAAGTCCGAAAAAACCTTTTTATTCTGTCTTTATGACATTGCAATACACACCCTACACTATAGACTTCAAACAATGTGTGAACTGTCTGCAAAGACTCTCCCCTTCGGGATTATTGCCTTAAAGAACTATGCTTCACGGGGCTCTGGCCCAGGAGAGACTCTTTAATGAACAGCATACAAGTTGAAAATTGATGTAAAATACGGTTTTTAATTGTATACACTGTTCCAGAACTTGAATTAATCATGTATAAAATTGGTGTATCCCTAAATTTTAGGTGAACCCCTTAAAAAATTTAATAGCAATCAGGATAAATGATATCTCATAATTAGGTACAGCTTTTAGACTGTAGATGTAAGCATATGAATAGTAAAATTCTAAGATTTGTTTAAAATTAACTAATCTTCTTTTCTCATCTTTTCTTTCCCATTTTTTCCCCTCCCTTTTTCCCCCTTCCCCCTTTTACTTTTTCTTTAACCTTAAATTTGTATGTTTCTCCATTTTGATTGGATAATGTGTATTCATAAATTGTGATTGGTTAAAAATTATTGATGTCACTATTGGCAATTGTATTTAAAGTGCCTAAGTTTGTATTATGGTATTATACCCCCTTGAAGGCACTCTGCCGAGGCGCTAGGGGTTCTCACAACTGGTGAAATAAAACAGATATCAGATCTGGCAATATTGCTTCCTTTGATGTTGATGAGCGCTACTTGTTTTGGAGAATTGTGAGACTCTTTAATGGACTGGCCTTCGGGCCTTGTAGTCACTAGTTGGGACATTTAGGGCACTCCATCCCCCCCAAAGGTGTATTGTTACCAATGTCATTACTGTACTTTAATGTAAATACTGTTTTTCTACCTTTTCTAAAAAAAAAAAAAATATTTTTCTTTTTGGGATTGTTCAGTGCTTTTTCTGTGTGGTAAGGGTTGTTGTTGTCGTTGTTGTTGTTTAGATAGACTGTACATGCAGATTAGGATGTGTTTTTTTTGTTTTGTCTTTTCTTACAGGTGTTCCTGGAAACAGAAGAAGACAAGAAGAGGAGGAGGGGCTCATCGAGTCCCTCGTCAGTGCTTATGGTGTAGAATTTAAATGTATTGTTGTGTGCTAATGGTTGTAGTTGCAGGCTGTCCAAGGTTGGGGAGGTCCCCGGGTTTTGTTTAGTTTGGGATATTATGTTAGAGGCAGATAGGTTTTCCCTAGAGGGTTAGGGGGGGATAGACAGGCTGTGGTCCTGAGCGGCCATAGGGATTGCAGTGCTGATCTATCAGGGCTATGCTCTGGACGGTTCTACCAGAGCCACTAGGTGTCCATAGTAAGTGGATAGAGTAGAGGCTGACATGTCAGCTATGGGCCTCTGGCCCTTAGTGTTGCCTACCTGTGCTTGCACATGGTAAGGGAGGTCTGATCACCCCCTCCATGGTAGCACATAGGGTGGGATGGCCTAAGGCGGGTGCATAATGACTGGGGACAGTCATTTTCCTGGTCAGGGTAGTGTAACCCTTTGTTACCGGGGTTACTAGAATCCCAGTAAGACCTAGTGGTAGGCAGGGAAGGCAGCTTGTGAAACTCCAATTAAATGGGTTTCACACTGTCTCACTCTGTCCTCAGTCACAGCTGAGACTTGAGAGATGACATCATTATAGAACTGTCGCAGCTGCATGAGCCACTTTGGAATCTCCAGCTCAGGGAGTGAAGTTTAGAACTTTGGGAAATTCAAAGTCAGTCTTCTGTTTGTCCTTAAGCAAGAAGGAAGCATCAGTCTGCAGTTTGATCTCTCACTCAGAAAAAAGGAAGTGTTCCTGTATTTTACCTTTTTTAAAGTGGTGGAGACCGCTCCCCCGGCCTCAGTGCCCCCTCTCTCTGGGGAGGAAAGTTCTCTGTGGGTTCCAGGGGCAATCCCCTTCTCCCACCCTGGGAAGAAAGCTGCCTAATTTAATTTCAGTCTGTTCTTGTATAACAGCAAAGGTTACAGTACTTCGCCTGTGGGGCACCTGCAACGAATGGGTGAGTGTTTGGCTCCATTGGAAGGGGCAAACATCTTGTTTTCTTCAGTTGGATTTCAAGTAAATGTGGACTGCTATTTGGGAGGACTATGTCAACTAGGACAAACAAATAGAGCAGTCAACTGTTTAAAGTTTTAAATGGATTTAAAGTTCGCTGTAGAGGGGGTGCTTCAGGTCATCCACCGTTCAATCTACATTTTAAAGTCTAAAGTTTTCTGTGTGTCCAGAGAAATGGCCGGGTATGGGCTGTGGGAGCTGGAGGTGGAAACACCCCATCTTTAGTAACCAGGTCCACCTCTGGATTTCTTCTGTGTTTTGCTACTTGCCTCATGCACTTGGCCAGTGATGGGGTGGGTACCCAGGCGATGAGTCGCAACTGAAAATCTCTCTAGGGTCGCAGACTCTAAGTGGTGTGGGGAGCCACAGGATGGGAAAATTACTCCTTGTTGGATGGGAGTCTCCTTGTTTGATGGGAGTTTCGATTGGAAGTACGAAAACAAATCTCTCTAGGAGTCGCAGACTTCAAGTGGTGTGGGGAGCCACAGTTTGGGAGTCTCCTTGTTTGATGGGATGTCTTTCCAAGTAAAGTTTGTGTTCATTCTTCAAGTGGACCATCAGTCGAGTGGCTGGCAGGGGAGCCGGGCCAGTCGGGCTATGTATCCAATGCGCATACAAAGTCTGGGCTGAGTGCCTGGTGGGTCCAAAGCCAGACAATTGTAGTAATGTGTTCATTCCTCAAATGGACCACTGTGTTTAACCTCTAATCTGCACATACAGTAACGTAGCCCTTTGGGGGACCATGCAGTGCTTTGTTTATGTTCAGTTAGTTAACAAATAAAGCCACACTGAAAAATCCCAATTCTGGTTCTGGACATTACAGTTATTGCTTCCTGTAAATGGATTTACTTGGGTGCCCCTGTGCAGAGTAACCAAACCTAGGTCTCTTGTGCCAGGTAACCTCATCCTTCCCCCCGAATCCGTAGACACACATATTACAGTTACAACTGTAAAATACTGCTATAGCCCTCTGTAGTTGCAGTGATCACACACATGCATTGCTTACCATTGCTCCTATTGCCGATCAAGCAAACTGACACTCAGTGTGGTCCTACGATCCAAGAAATGGAATGGAGAAAAAATGAAAAACAGCAGAGGAGAGACTTAAGGCAAAATGAGAAAGATTGCTTTTGCATCTCTCAACACCTAATGCACTTTGAATAATGGTTGTGCATAGACTAACAGTACAGAATTCACATTTAACCCTACAAGGCAAACAAAACTGGAAACCACACCCTGATAGATTTGATACTGGTAAATCGACTGGACAGAACACTAACAGCAGGAATCTTCTCTGACTCTCTAAACAACCATTACCCCGTATTCTGCATCTTGAGGAATACCTTCCCTAGGGCCTCTTCAAGACTAACTCTGACCAGGAACTACTCAAAGCTGGACAAAAACATCTTCCAAGTAGATCTCTCCCACGTGAACTGGGAATGCATCAGCACCATGCAAGATGTCAACCAAGCCCTTGAATTCCTGATCAGTAACTTCTTGGCATTGGTGAATAAGCATGTTCCATCAGTACAAAGAAGATTTAAAGGCCTTTGCACTAAATGGCTCACCCTTGTACTCTGTAAACTTATGAAGGAGAGTGACAAGTCATGGGAGACCCACAAAACCTGTGGGCATCAACATGATTGTCACAATTACCGGCAACTGCGGAACAAATATAAGGCATCCCTAAAATGGCCAAAAGGACCTACATGAAAGACCTGCAATTAAGCAATCTACGAAATCCCAAGCCGTTCTGGGTGCAAATTAACCAGCTGCTAAAAAGACACCCATCTTCCTTACCTCAAGAACTCCAAATCAATAATGGGAGGATCAAGGACCCTCTATGAGTAACAGGTAGTTCAAAAAATACTTTACAAATCTGGATGGCTACAAAGTCAGCACTGAAAGACTCACCTCCCCCTCACTCTGCTTGCCCGTGTGAATCACCCTGATTTCCACTTCGGGCTGATCTCAGGAAAGGAAATCCTGGATCAGCTGCTTAAGTTAAAACCTGACCAGTCTGCAGGTCACGATGGCCTTAGCCTGGATTACTAAAAATTGCAGCTCCAGTAATTGTTCACTCCGTGACCAAAATCCTCAACCTATCTCTACTCCAAGGGAAGGTTCCCCACAAATAGAAAGTAACCTACATAGTTCCGTCCATAAAGGAAGATGCAAAGAACATATAGAGAACTATCACTCCATCTCAATACTCAGTGCGCTATCAAAGATACAGGAAAAGCTCATATCTAACAACTGATGTCCTACATTGAGGTTTACTCATTGCTTATCCTGCCCAGTATGGTTTCTGAAAGCATCATGGAACAGATACAGCCCTTGCCCTCTTCACCTATGAACATACATACATATGAACATATGAAGAAGCCAGCAGAAGAAGGCTGTTTGGTCTATCAAGTCTGCTCGTATTGCAGAGTCCATAGCTGGAGTTAATGTCCCTGCCCTCCCTCCCTACTCCTCCCATCCTTCCTATTCATGACCCTTACCCTCCTCCATGCCTGTCCCAGCCTCTCTTATAGCTGCCCACTGTCTTCAATGAGATTACCTCTTCTGGCAGCACATTCCAACTGTCCACCACCCTTTCTGTGAAGAAGTGCTTCCTGACCTCCCTCCCTCCAGCTTAAGACTGTGCCCCTGTTGTCATGGTTGCCACTAAGCTTAAAGAGATTCTCCTTATCAACCTTATTTATCCCTTTCAAGTACCTGAAGGTCCCAATCATGTCCCCCCCCCCTCTCTCTCTCCTGTCTTCCAGGGAGTACATGTTCAGTGCCCTCAACCTTTCCTCATATGCCTTACCCTGCTGACCAGCTACCATCTTTGTAGCCCTCCTCTGGACTTCTCCAGCAGGTTAATTTCCTTTTTGAGGTGTGGGCAGCAGTACTGAATTCCATACTCTAGATGCAGCCTTACTAGTGACCTATACAAGGGCAGTATATCCTCCTCTCTCCTACTATTGATCCCCCTAGATATGCATCCTAGCATCTTGTTTGCCTTTGCTGCTGCTTTCTTGCACTGCGTGGAGTGCTTCAGGCCACTAGTGATCATCACACCCAGGTCCTTCTCCTCCTCTGATGCAGATACTCAGACTCCACCCAGGTAGTACTCTGTCCTAGGATTCTTGGCTCTAGCATGCATAACTTTGCATTTCTTGGCATTGAAGCCAAGCTGCCATACCCTGGACCACCTCCCTAGCCTTTCCAGATCTTCCTGTAGTCCTGTATTCCTTCAGCTGTGATCACGCTCGCACAGAGTTTGGTGTCATCCACGAATAGGCACATTTTGCCCTTAATCCCATCTCCAATGTCACTGATGAAGACATTGAACAACATCGGCCCCAGCACTGAGCCCTGCGGGACCCCACTGGTTACCTGTCTGGTGCTAGATAACTCTCTCCCACAACCACCCTTTGAGTTCTGTTCTTCAGCCAGTTTTCCACCCATCTGGCCATCTTTTCCCCAACCCCGAGATTCACCAGCTTCCTGATCAACCTTTTGTGGGGCACAGAGTCAAAAGCCTTGCTGAAATCAAGATAGAGGATGTCTACTGCTTGGCCCCTGTCTACTGTCTTAGTGACACAGTCAAGGAAGTCAATTAGATTTGTTTGACACGCTCACCCACCCCCCCCATGAACCCATGCTGCCTTGCATCCTGGAGACCATGCTCCTCTAGATATTCCACCAACCTCTCCTTTAGTATGGTTTCCATGAGCCTGCCCATAATGGAGGTCAGACTGACTGGTCTGTAATTCCCTGGGTCATCCTTGGGACCGCTTTTGTGGAGAGGCACTAGATGTGCTGTTCTCCAGTCCTGCGGTACTATGCCTGTCTCTAGTGAACTATTACATAAGTCTGCCAGTGACATTCCTCAGATATTCTGTGTGCCACTGACTCCAGAAAAAACGCCAGAGCTATCTTGATTGACTTAACTAAGGCTTTCGACCTGGTAAACCATGATCTTCTCATCCAGAAATGAAATAATCTGGGGCTTGATCAACTATCCACTACCTGGCTGGAAAATTACCTTACTTACCATGCTCAAGCTGTTAAATGGGGTAGCAGCCTCTTATCCCTACAAGCAACACATTATAGAGTTTCACGAGGCTCCATATTGGGGCCTCTACTTTTCTCATTATTTATAAACAAGCTGCCCTAACACCGCAGCCAGGCTCGTGCATTATTATTAAGCAATAGGGTTAGATTAACAGTCTGTTAGTCACCCCCCTCGGGGTGTAACATGGCACAAGGTAAGGCCGAGTGCAATATTGCCACAAGGGGGTGATTGACTTACTGTTAATCTAACCTCTGGTCAGATCTTATTGCTATTATTACAAGGTCATTGTGTATTCAATTCATTGAGAGGCATCTTTAAATGATACAGGGAGTCGCTAGTTACCATGGTGACTTGCCACCAACATTCTACACTTTCTGATGTGCTGCCTCTTGCGATGAAATCCAGAACGGGTGATATTGGAATCTGGCACCAAGGTGGTCCGTTTTTGAAGAAGTGTTTACCCCTGTCACAAGATGTGTAGTTATACTGTGAATAGAATAATCATAAATGTGACATTTTAGCATTCTTTGATGGAGATTTCTTTTTTGCGCATGTGCAGTAGTAGTTTGTTGACATGCAGTGTTTCACACAAGCTAGCTTACAGAGAACCTTTTTGCTGTTTAGGTCTCATCGGATATATTTCAAATTGTCATTTTTGCGACTGACTGTGCACTGTAGGGAGCAGTTATATTTACTGAAAAAAATTAGTCATGTCTCAAGTGAGATGTACTTCACTGAAATGCCACCCCGTCCTCGTCTCTAGCCATCAACGGGAGCTGTGCAGGAAACTTTCTCTTACACATTTTAAAAAATCATACACTGGTTTAACAACTGGTGTTCCTGTTAATCATTAGGACATGAGGTGGTGCAAGTTATCTAGGCATGTTTACATGGGTTTCTGACATGTGTGTCCTTGTTGACAGTTTATTGATTGAAAAATGATGACAATAATAAATTCCGAGGTCTGCATGCTACATGGCCACATGACACTGCAAACAGTTCTGTGGCTTGTCAAGATTTTTTTTAAAGTAAACACAATTAGTAACTTGACATTTATTAGGGAGATACATAGATACATAGATACATAGACAGTGTCGGCAGATAAGGGCCTATGGCCCACCCAGTCTGCCCATTTGAGCTTTTAAGTTCAGTTTATGTTTTCCTAGAAGTCTGTTGCTCCTTACCCCTGACCTCCAAAATTTCTTTATGTCTATCCAATGCATTCTTAAATCCCGTGATTGTTTCAGCCCCCACCACTTCCTCTGGCAGGGTGTTCCACTTATCCACCACCTGTTCTGTGAAGAAATTCTTCCCTCATGTTTCCTCTATGAATCGTCCTCCCTCAACTTCATCCCATGCCCTCTAGTCCTGGAACATCTTTTTCGCTTAAAAATAGTGTATTCCTGCACCCTGTTCCTCCCTGTGAGATACTTGTATGTCTCTATCATATCCCCTCTCTCCCTCCTCTCCTCCAGGGAGCACATGTTCAGTTCCTTCAACCTGTCTTCATAGGACTTGTGATGCAATCCATGCACCATCTTTGTTGCCCTCCTCTGAACCTTCTCTACCCTGTCTATGTCCTTATGTAGGTATGGTCTCCAGAACTGTACACTGTACTCCAGGTGGAGACCTCACTAGTGTCTTATATGGCGGAATTACATGACCTCCCCTTTTCCTGCTGGTGATGCCCTGCCTATACATCCAGCATCCTATGTGCTTTACCTGCTGCCTTGTCACACTGTTTCCCTACCTTGAGGTCATCAGAGATGATAACCCCAAGATCTCTTTCCTGCTTGGTGCATGCTATATCCTCACCCCCCAATTGATATATTGTGCCAGGGTTTTTGTGCCCCATATGCATTATCTTGCACTTCTTTACATTGAATTTCAACTGCCAAACCCCTGACCATTCTTCAAGTTTCTGCAGCTCACTTCTCATTCTGTCTACACCCTCTGGTGTGTCTACTCTGTTACAGAGCTTTGTGTCACCAGCAAACACTGAAATTCTGCCTTCTAGGTCCTGTGCAATGTCACTGATGAAGATGTTGAATAGGACCGGTCCCAGCACTGATCCCTGTGGTACCCCACTGGTCACTCTTCCCTCTGTGGAGTGACAGCCATTTACCACCACCCTCTGTGTCCTTCCACCCAGCCAGTTACCTACCCACCACACTACTGTCCTGCCCACACCCATATTCCCCAGTTTGTGTAATAGTCTTCTATGTGGCACAGTGTCAAAGGCCTTGCTGAAGTCCAGATAGGCCATTTCCACTGCCCTCCTCTGATCCACCTCCCTAGTCACCCAGTCAAAAAATTCAATGAGGTTGGTGTGACATGACCTCCCCCTGGTGAAACCATGCTGCCTTGGGTCCTGTAGTCCATTGACAACCAGATGTTCCACCAATCTCTCCTTCAGTAGTGCTTCCATGATCTTCCCCACTACCGAGCTGAGGCTGACTGGTCTGTAGTTCCCTGCTTCCTCTTTGTTCCCGCTTTTGTATAAGGGGACTACATCTACTGTCCTCCAGTCTTTGGGTACCTCCCCTGTTTCCAGTGATCGGCTAAACAAGATAGCCAGAGGTTCAGCCACCACCTCTCTTAGTTCTTTAAGGACCCTGGATGCACCCATCTGGCCCCATTGCTTTATCAACTCTTATTACTTCCAGTTCCTTCAGGACCCTTTCCGTGTAAAGGGACTTGTGTCCATTTCTGCACCATTCTCACCCTTGTACTCCCTTCAGACCCATTACCCTCCTCTTCCTCAGTAAAGACTGAGCAGAAATACCCTGTTCAATATGTCAGTTTTACTGTTGTCATCCTCCATGAGCCCCATCCTCCCCTTCAGTCTCACTATCCTCCCTTTGTCTTTCTTTTTCACTTATGTACCTGTAAAGGTTTTGTCCCCTCTACCCACTGATTTTGCAATGTGTTCTTCTGTCTGAGCTTTGGCTTCCCTTACTGACCTCCCTGCCTCCCTTTGCTTCTCCTGGTACTTCTCCCTATCCCTTTCTGCCTGTGTCTTTTTGTATTGCCTGAATGCAATCTTTTTGGCTTTCACTTTCTTTGCTACCTCTTTGGAAAGCCATAATGGTCTCCTCTTCCTTTTCCTTTTGCTAACCTGCTTAATGCATAATTCTGTTGTTCTTGTAATGCCCATTTTAAATACTGCCCTCTGTTCCTCAACCCCCGATTCCTGTCCCATTCCCCTTAATGCCTCTTTCAAGTATCTCCCCATTTCCCAAAATCTGCCCCCCTAAAATCCAGGATACGTGTTTTTGTGTGGTTTGGTTCTGCTCATTCTGTGATTTCAGACCACAATGACTGGTGGTCACTGTTCCCCAGGTGCTCCCCCACTGTTGCCCCCATCACACTGTCCCTGTTTGTGAGCACAAGGTCAGTATTGCCTTCTGCAGAGTTGGTTCCATGACCAGTTGCTTGAGGAAGGCACACTGAGAGGTCAGGATAAATCTGCTCCTAGTTGATGCTGCTGCTGGGATGCTCAGTCCATGTCTGGAATATTGAAGTCTCCAACCAGTACTACCTCACCCTTGTCTGCCATTCTTTGGATGGCTAGCATCAACTCCCTATCTGTTTCTTCCTTCTGGGCTGGTGGTCTATAGACCACACCTGTGCTGGATGGCTGTCCCATTTTCCTTTCAGCTTAACCCACAGTATCTCTCCCCATTTTGTTCCTCCTGGATCTCTGTGGCCCTTATGTCATTTTCACATACAGTGCCACTCCTCCTCCCTTCCTGCCTGCTCTGTCTCTTCTGAATATGTTGTAGCCAGGTATGGCCATCTCCCAGTCATGGTTATCATTACACCAGGTTTCAGTGATGGCCACAATGTCCAGGTCTGACTGCACCATGACAGCCTCCAGATCTTCCATCTTGTTGCTAAGGCTCCTGGCATTTGCACACATGCCTTTCCATGATTTGACCTCCCTAGACTGTTTCGCTGTTCTACTCCAGCCCCTTCCTTGGTTGTCCTTTATCCCTGGTTCTCTTTGTAGTCTGCTCTTCTGCTGAATTTTGCCCCTTCTCTGCCTATCCACCTCTTGGGCACTAATCTCCATCTTGTGCACACTGCTTTGCAGAGATAGCCACTCCTCTGGGTCACTGGTTCCACTGCTAGCTGTGGGGGGTAGGCAAGTAGGTACCCTCCTTGCTGGCCTGCCACCCCCCTTTGCTAGTTTAAATGCTTGTCAATGTAGCATTTAAACTTATCGTTGAGTCTTGGATTCCTTCCAGGATGGATGCAGGCGTCAGGCTTGAACAAACCTCCATCCTCCAGGTGGGTCCCCGGTCACCAATGAATCAAACCCTTCCTCACAGCACCAGTTCTTCAACCATGAGTTAAAGTTCCTGGTGCATGCACTCCTATGCTCTCCCTTGCCTCTCGCAGGTAGTACTTCTGAGAAAGTGACAGAAGTAGCTACTTGCTTGAGACCCCTCCCCAATTTCCTAAACTCTTCCTGAACTTCCTTTGGCTCCCCATTTGCCAGGTCATTAGTACCTAGGTGGATAATGACATCCAGCTCACCCTCTTGTCTTGCCTTCCCAATCTAGTATATGAAATGAAAAGCGTTTCCACGCTATATTGCTATGGGAAGTTGTAGTTGTGCTTTTCATTTTTTGGGAACACGGTGCACCCCATTTTCATTAAATTGCTCTCTCAATTACATTATTAACCAACAGACTGACTTTCTAAATCACAAATTTTATTTGGGGCATGGAATGCATTGCATTCCTGCTCGATGGCCACCCTGCGGAACTTTTGCACAGAACACAAGGTGAAATAAAACGTTTTCCCAATTGGTGGGCTCGTAACCTTTAATTGGCTCCACCCCAATTTTTTTAACTACAAATAACTATTCAGCTCTTAGTTTTGTGGCGATCTTGACAGGTCAGGGAACAGTCTGCAGTAATGCAGAGCTGTAGCCTGGCAGACCTCTGCATTGTGGAAACGCTTTTCAGTTCATATACTAGATTTGAATTACTGGTATATGACATTCAGGGAGATGTTTTACAACAATGTTTGCTTATGTTTACCAGACAAATACAGGATAAAGTATGGGATGCAGTGTGATACGAGAATTTAACACACACCCGAGTTGTTGGATGGCACATAAACCCAGAGGTCGAAGCCGGAGGCGTTTATGGCAGCCATCCAACAACGAGGGTGTGTGTTAAATTCCAGTTAAACACACTGCACCCCATATTTTGTTTTATATAATTACTGCATTGTGTATTTTTCCACAGAGGAAGTGCAATCACTTATGTATGGAGCCTAGAGTAGTCTGGATTGCCAGATGTAACATTTCAGAAGATTTATTATATGCCCCCACACAACGCCTCAATACCTACTCGGGTATTATGGTACGTAATACACAGCCTTTTTAATGGAAAAAAGACACAACCCAGTAATTATTAAAAAAAAATACAGTTTTTATGTAACTGCTGCTGTGACAGGTTTATGGGTGTGCATAGTGCCAACTTAACGGTACATGGGACGCTTCATTTCTTTTCTTTTTGTTGTAGTTGTTTTTTGTGTTTTTCTCTTTTTAATTTAACTGTTGCTGGTCTTGTTGTTGTGAACTAGGGAGCTAAGGGGTGTTACACTCTTCTGCCTCACAAGAGCGACTGCTGTGTCTTATGGTACCGGAGATGGTAATGGCCATGTTGTGCCTTCTCTGAATTGTGGTCTCTTGGGTTTTAGTGGAACTGCCCCCCCCTCCCCCCAAAGATCGGAGAACAAGCCACAGTGATCAGACTGTGAATGCTAGGGTAACATGGGTTAAAGCTACTCTCTTAGAATCCTTTGAAGCAACCAGAATTTGTATCCAGTACTTACCTTGTAATGATATATGGATGCTGTTGTCCTTTACAGAACAGATGCAGACATAAAAGTGATTGAGGCTGGAATGAACATCGATTTTGGCATTCTGGAAAAGTGGCTAATGGACAACCAACTTGTTCTGAACACTAAAAAAATGAAAGTTATGCTTTAGGGTCCCACATTCTAGGCTCTGACAGGTCTGAGTCTCTCTCTGTGTCATCCCCTCAGGGGGAGTTAAACTTGAGATAGTGAACAACTTTAAATATCTAGATATCCTGATTGATCAAGAACTGCCCTTAATACCACAAGTGGACTACATAATTCAGTCACTTTCCCAAAAACTTGGCCTATTTTACTGGCTTAGGTACTGTACTACCTCACAAAAAAGGCCTGTTTTTCAACAGCTAGCTCCCTTCTCCTCCCCATACTGTTGTATGGAGCACTCATTATAGCTTAGTTAAAAGAAACCAAGCTAAGATCAAGCAAATTTACCATAGAGCAGGCAGCTTTGCAGCTGGAGTGGCCAGCAAGGAACATCACTGTACTAAATTCTCGTCCCTGAAGTGGGCTTCCCTGGAAGGTAGACTCAACTACTCTGTACTCGGCCTCATGTACAAAATCCTAACTGGATCCCTATCTAACATTATTGGTACAGTGGAAAAGAAGGTGCCTTCCAGAAATCTCTGCTCCACTGAGCAGTCTGTTTTGGAGGTTTCTAAAGCTAGGACCCTATCCAGCCAATGGTCTTCCTCTAGCAAGGCCTCTCAGCTCTGGAACAGCCTTCCAGTCCCCCTACAACAATATCCCTCTCTTGAGACATTTAAAAATCTCCTCAAAAAACAATCTTCCCCCAATAACATTCTGCACTTGTACTTAATGTTCGAAAATTCCTCCTCATGTCTATTTGATGAAATCCTTTCATATTCTCTTGTAAAATTCCTCATTGTTGTACGCCCCATTCCCCCGTGGGGTGGGCAATACTCCTCTGGACCAAAAGAAGTCAGCTGGCAGCGCTGGTGCGACACAGGGAGGTCTCTGAAGGAGGGCTGTTGGGAGCTTGGCGGCCGTGGGGGCCAGGGAGTATTTCCATCAGTTGCTGCAGGAGGAGGATGGAGGTGAAAAGGTTGGAATCTGTTTGAAAGCACATTGGTCCCGATAAACAGAATCATGTATGAGGTATCCAGGCAGTGGGGCTGTTGTGGTAGTGGCAGGACCGCAGCAAGGTCTACCGGGGGTGGCAGCTCCAGTGGGCTTTTCTCATGTGGCACACTGCTGGGAAGGTAAGACCAGAAAGGGAGTCATGTCCTGGGATTCACCTTGGGGCGTGCTGTGCCCTTGTCTGGGGCAGGCCCATCAGACCAGTTAAGGGACGCAGCTGCGGGAACCAGTAATTGGGTAAGAAGGGAGCCATTGCTTCAGGCTCTGGTTAAGTCTTGGTTGGGCTCAGAGTAAAAGGAGTTTGGCACCATTCTTGGCTCAGAGGACAAATGGGTAATTGGTTTGGGAGTAGCCATGAAGGCATTAGGCTGCGTTTGCATCAGGTTTCATTTTTGGCTTGGCTGGCAGGGAGGAGTAAGGCACTACCCCGTTAGGAGGTTTAAAGGTACACTAAAAGGAAAAGCAAGCCTGGAAGGTAATTAAAATCTCTGCCCAAGGGAAGTTTCATTGTGAAGCCATTGTGGTCTATGCTTTCAGCCTGTAAAACAATCTTGGTAGCTGTGGCCATTTTTCATGCTCTCTGAATGCTGTTTGTGTTCATTTCTAATCTCTCAGCCCATAGAGATACTCCATTTAATTTCTTCTTCTGGACATCATCATTTCACATCCAAAATAAAGAATTTTACAGCTTCTGTGATTTGGCTTGTGTTGTGTGGTCAGTGAACTAACCCTCTGCACAACTTTTATTCATGCCTTTGAATAAAGCTCCAGCCCCTCCTCCACTTTTCAGGATCAGCGGGATGCTGCTGGCTTTGAGATTCAGCCTAAAGGTAAGAACAGGCCTGTGTCTGAGAACAACTGTCAGGTAAGGCCTTTTGTTTTCCTCCATTTATGTGAAGAACCATGGGAAGGTTTCAGGTCTGCCCCCACACTCTAACACGGGACCCCTAGACAAAAGATGATGATGATAAGAGGGGGTTACATTGTAATGAATCAAAATTGTAATTGTTTCTGTATGCATTCACTGCTGTATCTTTATCCCAAGACTTTGCAATTGAATTGTCTCTAGTGTAACTAATTTCCGCTCACCCCCGAAAAAGGGACGTCTGTCTCAGTAGGCCTACACGGTTAAGAAAATTCAATAAATAAATAAGTAAATAAAACTTTAGTTTTTGTTAACCAGGTAAGTACATCAGAGAAATAAATGTCTATTTTCAGGCACAACCCAGGAAGTTACACAAGGTAAGTCAACAATAAGCATGCACGATACCAAAGGCATTTAAAAAAGATAGACTGAACCGAATATATCTCCAAAAGAGAGATGAGCAAGAGGAGACATGATAGAGACCTATAGGTACCTCACAGTGGTGAACAGGGTGTAGGAGTCTCTTTTAAACAAGAATGAGCACCAGGACCAAAGAGCATGCGATGAAGCTGGAGGAGTTTAAGAGGGATGTTAGGAAGTACTACTTCACTGAAAGAGTGGTGGCACCTGGAACAGACTACCAATGGAACTGGTGGAGGTGAAAATGGTAGGGAGCTTCAAGCATACATGGGATACACATAGAAGAATATTAGTAAATACGCAGAGAGGAGGGAGGTGGGAGTTTAAGGATGTAAGAAAGTACTGCTTCACTGAAAGAGTGGTGGGTGCCTGGAACAGATTTATCAGTGGAAGTGGTGGAGTCAAAAACAGTAGTGGTCTTCAAATATGTGTGGGATAGACATAGGGAAATATTAGTTAATAGGCAGGGAAGACAGAGGGTCGCTGGAGACCAATTAGGGTCTGTAGAGACAGACTAGGGAGGGATCAACTGGACACAATAGGTGGGCCAAGCGGTCCTTTTCCATCAACAAATTCTGTATTTCTATGTTCCTACCAACCTCACTTAAATGTAGTACATAAAAGAGTAAAACTGCTGCCAGTTCCATTACCCAAGAAATGGAATGGAGAAAAAATGAAAATCAGGTGAGGAGGATTTAAGGCAAAATGAGAAAGATTGCTTCTGCATCTCTCAGCATCTGTGGCATTTTGATTAATGGCTGTGCATAGACTAACAGTATAGTATTTACATTTATTTATTTTATTTAGTTTTTGTTAACCAGGTTAAGTGCACCAGACAAATAAATGTCTATTTTCAGGCACGACCCGGGAGATTACAAAATGTTAAAGTCAGCAATAAGCACGCACGATACAAAAGGCATTTAAAAAAAGATAGTTAGAAAATGTACAGAATACTTGACACTAATGTTGGCAAACATATAAACAGTATACTTATGTAACCCCATGCCACTTATTGCAAGTTAGGACTCCCTCGTTAAATCTGGCACTGGTACCCACATATGGCATACCATTAATTTTTATGTTTACTCGCGCACTTGCACTCCAGCCAACATCTTGTGGTAGTAGCAGATTTGGAGGCGCGGTCGCTGTTGGATGAATGCAGGGCACGCATCAGAAGGTACGTCCCTCATTCCCCAATCAGGCAGCAGGAGGCACTGACCTCTTGCATGCCTAATGTGGCCTTTACAACAAAGAAAAGGTCCACTGCAATGAGAGAGAAGCTCTCATGCAGCATGACCATTACACGTCTCTGCTGCTTGTCACAATGCCAACAGGGAAGCCCACTCCCCATCGGCATAATGTGTCCTCCTGCTTTTGTTGATTGCTGAGGGGGGTGCCCAATCCCCCTTGGCATCATGCATCCCCCAACAGTTTTTCTTTGCTGATGGAGGGACCAATCCCCGTCGGCTTTTACCCCTGTATTTTGCCAATGGGGGAGCCCACTCACCGTCGGCATCATGCACCTCCCCATTTATGTGCCGACAGGGGTGCCCAATCCCCCGTTGGCCAAAGCAACCCCCTCCCCTTCAGTATGTGCTGATGGGGGTGCCCAATCCCCCATCGGCTAAAGCACCCCCCCCACCCAGAAACACTAAGGTGGCACGCTGGGAGCCCACCACAGCTTGCCAAATCCAACCTGAAAAATTAAAACCGTCCCACCACATCTTTTTAAAAAAAAAAAAACCCATGTAAAACAAAAACGGTCCCTCGCCATCTCCCTGCCCCCTCCCACAACCCACACCACCCACCCACTCGCACCCTGCCTCCCACACCACTCACCTCATACTTACCTCCAGAGCTCGGTGCGATGATCTTCGGTGGACCGGGAACATGTCTGCACTCTTCAAAGCCGATCACGAACTGAGGAAATGCCGGTAAGCTGTATAATGGAATAAATAGGATTTTTTTCAACTTTGATGCATATATCGAGCATTTTTTTGAATTTTGGCACCACATTTCCAACATGGGTTTTTTGGGACCCCTCCTCATGAATTCTGGCACTGTCATGGTGTTAATCAGTCCTGAAAGGTGATTTCGCGGTCTGCACAAAATCACCTTTCAGGACGTCTTTATCATGACAATCTAAATCATAGATATCTTTCAAAAAGCCTATGTTGCAAATTTGGTGGGACAAATAAAAAAAATGACAGTTTTACGAGCGTGCATTGCGCAGTTTCCACACACACTCGTAACTTCACGACTTTGCAATATTTTGATGCCAGATTTTCAACATTGGCATTTTTCCACACCACTCTGTGAACAGTACAATACAGCTGTCATTTTTCACATCCTGGCCGAAATGTGTTTTCTCACTCCCAGCACAGAATAGTATGGTCGCTGTGGGAATTCAATGTTCAGGACAGATTACGAAACTGACAGTGGCACTGTTCATGAGCAGAGGTCCTAAAATGCCTATGTTGAAAATTTGGTGACAATACTCCATAAAATGACTGTGTTACGAAGCGTGAATTGCACAGTTTGCATGCACTTTCGTAAGGTCACGAATTTATAATATTTTCACTCCAAATTTCAATATTGCCATTGTTCTGCACCTCCTTTTGAACAGTACAGCTGTCATTTTTCACCTCCTGGCCGAAATGTGTTTTCGCACTTCCGGCACAGAATAGCGCGGTCACTGTGGGAAATCCATCTTCGAGACAAATTATGACACTGTTCATTAGTAGAGGTCCTAAAATGCCTGTGTGTAAAATTTGGTGACGAAAGTCCATAAAATGGGTGTTTTCTGAGTGTGCATTGTGCAGTTTGCATGCACGCTCGTAACTTCGTGAATTTGTAATACATTCACTCCAGATTTTCAAAACTGGTATTTTTCCACACTTCCTTATGAACAGTACAGCTGTCATTTTACATATCCTGGCAGAAATGTATTTTCGCATGTCTGGTGCAAAAGTTCATGATCGCTGGGTGAAATCAGTTTTCGGGACAGTGTGAGGAAATGACGGTGACACTGTTCATGAGCAGAGGTCCTAAAATGCCTATGTTGAAAATTTGCTGCTGAAAGTCCATAAAATGACTGGGTTGCAAGCATGCATTGCTCAGTTTCCACGCACCCTTGTAACTACGCAAATTTGCAATATTTTCATGCCAGATTTTCAACACTGGCATTTTTTCACACCTCCTTATCAACAGTACAGCTGTCATTTTTCATATCCTGCCCAAAATGCGTTTCCGCACCTGTGGCCCACAATGGCATGGTCGCTGTGGGAAATCAACTTTTGGGACTGATTAACAAAATCACAGCGCCACTGTTCATGAGGGGAGGTCCCAAAATGCCTATGTTAAAAATGTGGCTAACAAGCTCCCACAAATAATTGGGTTACGGCCGTGTGTTGCGCGGTTTCTATGCATGTGAATGACTTCATCAATTTTTCATATTTTCACTCCAGATTTTCAACGTTGCCATTTTTTTACGCTTCCTCATGAACAATACAGTTGCCGGTCTCCACATCCTGCCCAAAATGTGTTTTCGTCCCTGTGTCGTCAAATGGCATACCCACTGTGCAAAACCACCTTTCAGCTCACAAACTGATTGTGCCGTTCTCATGAGGTGGCCTCACAAACAGCCCATGCTGAAAATCTGGAGTGAAAATACCACTGCACCCCTATGGTGTTAGGGTTTCCAACTGTAGCACCCCGCCCAGTACAGACTGACAGGCGCCAGGGCTGTGACTTCAGATCACCGGATGTAATGCTCATGACATTGCACCCCAACCCCCACCCTGCAGCCACTGACGGGCATCGTGGTGTGCCTTGCACTGTTCAGCCACAAAATTCACCCCATTCTCCTATACTGCACCCACATCAGCATATTTCCTTATGGAATGGGGTAAGTATAATGCCCAAAGACCCCAAAGCACACCACGACACTTGTCCGTGTCAACAGGGTAGGGTGACGTACAATGGCATGAGGGTTATAGCTGACAACCCAAAGGCACACCCCAATGCTTGTCACTCTCTACAGGGTGAGGGTGGGGTTGGCATCACTTCAATATTTCACTGCCATTTCTCTTATGCATCTCTACCTCTGGCACTACCAAAGCCAATGCGAGCGAGACAACATTCGTCATTGACAATTGCTTGTAAAAGGTTGCTACCACCCTTAGCATTAATATGTATACCAGGCTGATTTCTAGAGGAAGAGGGGTGGGTGCACAAGAACAAAACACATGAACCTTTTGTAAAATTACAACCCAGGTCCATGGTGGAGGATGCTAGGCATATGCTAGATCTAAACAGCTGAGGGGGCCCCAGTAAATCCAACACGAGAAGCAAGAATCAGAATGTCCAGAACAGGAACTGGGATTGTGCAGTATGGCTTTATTTAGCAGTTGGTAAACTAAAGCAAGTAGTGGACCCCCATGGGTCGGTCAAGGCAGCACAGGTACATTTTGTGACCTTTCCTTGCATGCAGTACAGTTCGAGAACACAAGAAACATCTTCTCATTTCCAAATGGTGCACATAGTGGACACCTGGCCACGGACCCAAACATTTTCCTCCCAAGAGTGCATGCATGTGAAACTAAGCCACACACTCGGAACTCTTCTACTTAAAAAAAAAAAAAATGGGTGCAATTAAGTGAAACTCAGCCACGCACCTAAACCTGCAGCACTGGCCTTTGCTTAGGTAAAAACTGGCACCCTTTATGAATCATTTGGCCTTGCCTTGTAAGCATCCAGATGGTGTTCCTCCAACCCTTTGCCCCAACTTGCCATTCCTTTAGGGTTACACCATTGAAACCCCCATTCCGCTCTGAAATGCTAGAGGTCCCACATTTTCCATTTCTGTCACTCACTGGGGTGATGACAGTACAACGCTATTCTAGTGGGTGAACTAGGGGCACTGACAGGTGCGAGCTAGCCTTATCTATGGGCACACACACCCCAGAAACAGTTTCCCTAAATGTGTGGAGAACTTGTCTCCTAAAAACAGTACTTCCTGACTAGTTACTCCTTCCACTGGGCAGGGAGCAACTAAAAAAACCCTTTCTTTGGGAAACATATCAGAACAGTCTCTCACAAGTTATTTTCCAAAAGCAGCTGAAACACACAAAGGATCTTCAGGGGATTGCCCCTTGGACCCACTGAGAAAAGCAGTTTCTTCCACTTCCCTGGGAGTAGAAATCAGGAAATCCTGCTGTAGAAAGGTCTCTGCCACTTCAATGGAAGCTGAAAGTTGTACTCCACACTAGGGTGAGAAGTTCTGGGCCCTCAACTCAGAGCCCACTGGCAGACCTCCTGCCACGCTCACTCCACACTCAGCACTCCAACTCACTAACTACTAATTCAAACAAATCGAACATTCTAAGCTACCCAGAGCAGCTTTACACACAAAAGGGTTATGCTGCTGCAAGAGTTCTAAATGACATAATCACTCTTCTCTCAGGCTAGCTGAGTAAACAGTGATGTCATTGTGTAAGAAGCCCCTAATGAGCTCCCTACCAGTTACTTACTACCTGCTTAACACTAATTCTGATAGGATTCTAGTAGTAACCCCAGGGGACTGAATGGTTACACTCACTGCAACCAGAGCACTGGCTGTACACGGCCCAGTACCAGGCCACCCCACCTTCGTGCTCCCTATGGGGAGGTTGCGCAAGTCCTCCCCTACCGTGTGCTAGGCGCAGGCAGGTAACACTAAAGGACACAGGCCCACTGAAGAAACTTCAGCTCCTATCCTAGTACTGTACTATCCATGGATTTCAGTGGCTCCAAGAAGTTGCCTGAAGAATGTCCTACCAGACAACATTGATGACCCCCTATATCTGGAGTCAGGACCACCAACCTGCCTTCCCCCCAGCCCTCTAGGGAAAAATCTACTTGACCTATGCTACTTATCAGGTGCCCAAACTCAAAAACCATTTAACACAAACACACCTGTAAAATGAAAAAGGGTAGACACTGTACTACACAGTTACACAAGCCTAACAATTCTACACAAAAGAGGACTCCGATGAGTCCCAAAAAATACTCTTCAGGTCCTCTTGTCCTCTTCCAGGAACACCTGCAAGAGAAAACACTACAAAACACATTTCTACACACAACTACAACCTGTAACAGCAAAAAACAGCGACCAAAACACCCTCCCACTGGATACTGCACAAGCCCAAAAAGCATTTTTAAAATGATTTTTCTATAAAAGTACAAAAATAGAAAACATAAAAGCATTTACAAAACATTTTGAGGGGGTTCCCTGCAAAGTCCAAAATCTAGGAGTCCAGAGTGCCAAGGCACTACAAATAGTCTCTCCTAGGCCGGAGCCTGCTGAAGCACAGTTCTGGGACAGGTACAAGGCCTGCTAGAACTGCAGTCCAGATCAAGAAAGTCAGTTGGTTAATAAAGTTTCAAGGACATCCTCAATTGCAGGAAAACAGTCAAATTAAAATGAAAAAGAGTACCTTACCAGTTTCTAAGTGACAAAAGGATGTCAACATCACCTCTCTGGACCTGCGGCCTGATGATCTTTGGCTGCTGGTAGACAAAATCTTTGGATTAGATGCTTCCATGAGCTCCAACTGGACCCGGACTGGAAATTTTCTCTGACTGCTGGGCTGATGAACCTGGATGTTGTTACAGACGAACCTGGATGCTGCTGGAGTCGAACCTGGATGCTGCTAGAGCTGAACCTGGATCACCAGAAGAAAGACACCTCCATTCTGGGTTGCTACCTCTTTGGTGGCAGATTGCTGGGCTGGCATCGCTGCATTCACTTTTGGCAAACGGGCACAATTTCAGATGAATGGCATCATTTTAGGGGTAGTACCACTCAGGATGTGGGGCATAAATTGTTACCCCATATGGACGCACCATAGGAACATTGTACAATGTCTCTTGGCCAGCTTTGTCCACTACTCTCACAGAGCTAATTAACAAGGTCCTGCCACACTTCCAGAATTGCAGTCTCTTATTACACACTTTAGTTTGAACCCACTTGTTTACTTTAGGGTGCAGGTTGGCACAAACTTCCTCCCACAACCAGGCATGTCTGTTTTTCTCAATTTCTTCCCAGATTTGGCAAGAGAAGAAAGGATATGAAGGTCCATACTTGGCCACGGCTTGTCTATGAACAATTTTCTCCTCTTTGCTGCTTTTAACCAACTCCAAATCAGAAGCACGACTTGGGGGTGGCCTGTTCTGGTTGAGCCAGCTTTTAGCAGACAGTGCAGAGTAAAGCAGTTCACCTCTGCACTCAGGGGCACATCTCTAGATCCTTCCTCCCTACAGACATCAGGAGGCTCCATAGAAGCCATTGCCAATGATGACTCATTGGGTCCCACTGCAGCCACTGAATCTTCTTCTTTTTCTACACGTTCTGCCCAGGAGCTGGTGATTGCGCTAGCCCCCGAAATTGTCCACTCTTTACTGTCCTTAGAGGCATTGGCCTTCCAACAACTTGCTTCTCCTATTTTGGACTCTCCCACAAGGCTTGGGTCTTCCACCCAAGGATCTGCTGAACCTGCAGATGCAGCATCCAACTCCACACTCTGCAGCATGGAACATTTTACTTCTTCTGGGCCTTGCAAAGCATCGACACAGGCAGTGTCCAAGAACTCCTTGACAAACTCTGTGGGGTCTCCCTTACTGCACCCAGCTTGTTGCTGTTCTGATACGACAGGGTCCCCTGCCAATGTCCAAGCTGGAGCTAAACAGACGTGCTTTGTTTTTACTATCATTGTACCACCTGACTTGCTCTTCACAAATTGCTTTAGACAGTCTGTAAAATGTGGAACTGGCAAAACATCTCTCCCTGGCTCGAGGCATACTACACACATATTAACCGGAAAGTTCGGCAAAGCCACCTCAGCCAGTGCTGATGAGCAGTCATACAAATGCTCAAATTTAGCTACCTCTTGTTCTTGTTGGGCTATCCACACCCTGGCATGGAGCGGGTAGTGAGGGGTTGCTGCACCATGTTGTGCAAATTAAACACACAAGTCCCAAATTACTGCTTTTTGCAATCACTCTGAGATATGGCTTTAACACACTGGTACAGTTAGCTAACAGGCAGCCTGGCTGCTGCATTTGTATTCCACAACATTTAACAAAATCACTTGAAACTTTGTTTGGATTTGAAAAGACTGGTCTAAAATGATGCTGCATTCTTTAAATTGCTCACTATGCCCCAACAAGGCGACTGCAACTTTACATCACACTCAGTTTAAAATTGCTAGAATTATGGCTGGATCTTTTGCATTTCAGCTGATTTTCTCAAAGCACAAATTCACTTTACTTTTTCTCAGTCTATACATTTATTATCACTTTGACCAGAGGGACCGTTTGTCTTAAAGTTCACTCTCTTTGAAAACAGCACTTTCACACACACAGTCCAAGATTTTCATGTTCACAAAACTCTCTGTTTCAGTACTTTTGCTGCATTTGCTCTTACAGTTCTTACAGTTTTCTGACCTTTAGCACCACAGTCATTTGCTTTTGCGCAGAGTACTTAAAGGCAGTAGCTGGTTCCACCGTCAATGTAGTACGGCCTGCTGCCAACTTAAGGAAGGCCTCTGGGGTGAAACAGGCTGGCGGTCCTGCTGATCATAGCTACGATCGCCTCGATCACTCTTCAGTCAATCAGAATACGGGCTGAGCCCAGTTTTGCTGTAAAAAGTTAGATAAAAATCTGCTGGTTCAGAAGTGCTTCTGCTATAAGCAATTCCTCCTGCTGCTGCACAAACTACATGCTGCTCCCACACTGCTGGTTGCTCCTCCTTGAAGGTTCCACAACTCTGAGACTCAGGCAAGGGCGGGGCTTAGGTGTACTGGGACCAATCACACGATGCCATGCAAATTAGCTCTCTCTCTTTGCCACAGTCCATACCTCTCAAGTGTCCCTGATTTTCAGGGATGTCCCTGATTTTGCCTCAAAATTTTACTCTGTCCCTCCTAAAATTTGTGTTTTTGTGGCTAAACAGTGGGAACTGTAAGCACAAAACAATGTCAAGCATTAAAATTACAGACTTGTTCTTCTTTAAAAAATGCATTGTGGACCAAGCCCCATATTCTACCAGCTTTCTGGGTGGATATCTCTAATTTTGAAGATGTGTCCCTGATTTTGGTCCTTTGTCCCTGATTTTTTTAAGCCTTGTCCCTGATTTATGAGGCAGGAGGTTGAGAGGTATGCCACAGTCCTGCATGGTGGTCGTCGAGAAGGTCGAATTTAAACTGCAAACTCACTTTTTTTCTTGCCTGGCAGTTTCAGTGGGCAGAGTATTTTAAGGCATTTTCACTCAGTATTTAGTGCATTTTCCTTAGCGTCTCCCCCATTTGTCACTGTACACACTTGAAACTTTGTGAGTACTTAGAAATACTGTCCTTGAAGTTCACAAATACTTTTTTCTGGGAATTTGTAATTTTTAAATGACTAACAACAAGGCAAGGTCATTCATTGCTCGGTTTCAACAGTCTACATTTTCAAGTTAAACACGCAAGCAGCATATTTTTTCACTTTCCTTTTCACAGAAACTCAGGCAGCAAAAGACTTTCAGGTGGCATTTTTCTTGGCACAACTTTGCTTTCTAGTACACGATCTTCTGTTTGGGTGCACCTCCACCAGACAGGAAGATCCTAGACAAACCCTCAGCATTACCTCTAGCCCCAAAACATATTTCTTTGGATAAGCCTTCATTTTTTCTAACTCTAGCCCAAATTAAATATCCCCAGACAAGCTTCCATTTTTTGTAGCCCCTGTGCCACTTATAGCAAGTTAGGACACCCCCAATTAAACTGGCACTAGTACCCACATATGGCATTCCATTTACTTTTCAAAGGCATTTCTAGAGGGTTTGGGTACAAGAAGAAAACACATGAACCTTGTGTAAAATTACAACCCAGGTCCAGGGTGGAGGTTGCTAGGCATATGCTAGATCTAACATGCTGAGGGGGCCTCAGTAAATCCAACACCAGAAGCAAGAATCAGAATGTCCAGAACAGGAACTGGGATTGTGCAGTATGGATTTATTTAACAGATGTTAAACTAAAGCAAGTAGTGGACCCCATGGGTTGGTCAAGGCAGGACAGGTACATTTTGTGACCTCTCCTTGCATGCAGTACAGTTCGAGAACACATGAAACATCTTCTCATTTTCAAATGGTGCACATAGTGGACACCTGGCCACGCACCCAAACATTTTCCTCCCATGAGTGCACGCATGTGAAACTAAGCTACACACTCGGAGCTCTTCTTCTTCAAAAAAAGAAATAGGTGCAATTAAGTGAAACTCAACCACGCACCTAAACCTGCAGCACTGGCCTTTGCTCAGGTAAAAACTGGCATCCTTTATGAACCATTTAGTCCTGCCTTGTGGCATCCAGATGGCATTCTTCCCACCGTTTGCCCCAACTGACAGTCCCTGCCATTGCTTCAGGGTTACATCATTGAAACCCCCATTCCCCACTGAAATGCTAGCGATCCAACATTTTTCATTTCTGTCACTCACTGGGGTGACCACAGTACAACTTTACTCTCCTGGGTGGACTAGGGGTATCTACAGGTGTGAGCTAGCCTTATCGGTGGGCACACACACCCAGAAATGAGTCCCCTAAATATGTGGAGAACTTGTCTCCTAAAAACAGTACTTACTAACCAGTTACTCCTTCCACTGGACAAGGAGCAACTAAAAGACACCTTTCTTTGGGTAGCATATCAGAACAGTCTCTCAAATGTTCTTTTACAAAAGTAGCTGAAACACACAAAGGATCTTTGGGGGATTGCTCCTTGGACCCACTGAGAAAAGCAGTTCCTTTCACTTCACTGAGAGTAGAAATCAGGAAGTTCTGCTGTAGAAAGGTCTCCACCACTTCACTGGAAGCTGAAAATTGTACTCCACACTAGGGTGAGAAGTTCTAGGCCCTCAACTCAGAGCCCACTCCACACTCAGCACTCCAGCTCACTAACTACTAACTCAAACTAACTGAACATTCTAAGCTCCCCAGAGCAGCTGTACACACATAAAGGATAATGGCTGGGGATCGGGTGATAACCACGCTGTAATCACCTTGAGTGTTTGCTAGGGCAACATGGTAAACCTCGAGAGCGCAGCTCGAGAGGTTTACCGTAGCCCTAGCAACCACGAGAGGTGATTTCAGCGTGTGTCACCCGATCCCCAGCCATCATCTTTTATAGTGTATAGTCAAAAAAACACTGTTTGCATTCTGTGTGTGAGGATTATGGAACTCTGGTGCATTCTTTTTTGTTATGCCACTGTTTGGAAGTTCCGAAGTGTGGTTAACAACGTTTAAAATTCTAAACAGTGCATAACAAAGCTGTGCAACTGCTGATTATGGTGGTTAATAGGCACTTACCATACATTATAATAGGGTTATGCCACTGCAAGAGTTCTAAATGACATAATCACTCTTCTCTCAGGCTAGCAGAGTAAATAATGATGTCATTGTGTAAGAAGTCCCTAATGAGCTCCCTACCAAATGCCTGCTACCTGCTTAACACTAATTCTGATAGGATTCTAGTAACTCAGGGACTGTGTGTTACACTTGACATAAATAGCTCAACTGCAAGGCACTACATAACAACCCTATGCAATGCAGACAAGCGAGCATATGTTGGGAGTATATAGTTTGACCTGAGATTACGCACAACCAGGATATAACAAGAATGCTAGGAACAGTGACAGGAACATACTGCTAACTTGAGGAATTAACCGTGCTATTTTTAAAGGTGGACATAGTCTGGCACAAATGAAATTTAGCTGACATGGTATTCCGTCACTGTGGAACAACAATGGAGAATACAGTATCCCCCCAGTCATGTTCTGGTTCTAGGTATGGATAGCAGATCTAAGAGGGTCTTTGTGGATAGTCACCACTGGTCTGGGGGCTGGAGAAGCCTTGAGAGGGATGTTGGGGACTGATTGTGCAGTATGTTAAAAATGACTGACTTAGGGTTAAATCACAAAGGGTTGCAGGAGGAAGCCATCCCAATCAAGAGTATAACATACAGTGATGGATAGGCAGTACCGAGAGAAGACGAAGCATCAGATGTTATTGAATGTTACATCACACTTTTGCAAGGTAGATTAGCTGTAGCATGGAATACAGACACCCTTGGGAAGTAGGACTCTGTGGGCTATGTCTAAGTGGGCAGAAGGGGTGAGATTATGCTTGACTTTGTGCAAAAGCCCCAATTTGGTATTAACCATTTACGGGTTCCTAATTCATGTAGAAAAGCTCAGGGATGGGTCTAGTGTCACATCTAGGTACTTGAAGGAGGACACTGACTCAAGAGGAATTCCATCAAACACTACTGTTAGAGGGGTCTGGCAGTCGAAATACTGCCACGTCACCCTGGTGCTGCGTGAACTGCACTGGCTGCCAGTCAGGCGGAGGGTTCTCTTTATTTATTTGTTTTTGTTAACCAGGTAGGCACGCTAGACAACAAGTGCCTATTTTCAGGTGTGACCCGGGAGGATTACAATACAGAAGAAAAAAAATGTATGGTACAGCAAATTACAAAACAGCATTTAAGGTGGGTTTACTCACCTTTAAGGCCCTATATGGGCTGGGTCCTGGCTACTTGTCTGACCTTCTGACCTCTGCTACCTCAATCCGATCCTTCCGCTCTTCTGGTAGGGGCCTCCTTACAGTTCCAAGGGCGAAGCTGAAAACTGCTGGTGGCAGAGCATTTAGTGTCGCCGGCCCTGTCCTGTGGAATTCACTTTCACCATCTCTATGGGAAGCCCTTTCAGTCGAGGTGTTCAAAACCTGCCTAAAGATCCACTTGTTTAGCCAGACCTTCCCATACACTCTGTATTACATCTTATCCTTGGGTTGGCCCCTTCTATTTAGCTATAGTTTATATTTTAGGTTTTATTTACTTTCTTATATTATCTATTCAATTTATTGCTGCAGTTTTATTGTTTTATTAATCGTAGTTCTGATTTGTGCGGCACCCAGGACCTCTGGGATTGGGCCCCTAGAAAAATAAAATTTGCCTTGCATTTAGTTTGGGTGCTGTGTCAAACAGCATAACCTGGGACTTTGCTGCATTAAAAGCAGTTTGTTAACTTGGAGCCCTAAAGATCAGTAGACTGCCATTCGTTGACCTTGGACATGCTACGAGAGCTAAGGTATAGTACCAGATCTTCTGCCTATAGGATGGGTGCTGTGGTCTAGGGTCAGGTGTATGTCATTTATGGATAGAAAGGGAGAGGTCTGAGGATGGATCCTTGTGGCACTCCAACCAGGGTAGGGACAGGGTCTGAGAAGGAGGTTCCAAACTTCACCCATTGATGCCTACCGAACAGGTAATTCCTGAACCATGGTAGGACAAATAGGGATACCCCAAGGTCATCTAACTTGGCACACAGTAGCTGGTGGTCACCAGAATCAAAGGTTTTAGTGAGATTGTTGAAAACAGCCCCAGTGAATTCACCCCGCCATCGTATTGACAACATGCGAGGTGAAGGAGAGCAGGGCAGTGGCAGTGGCAGTACTATGTCCTTTACAGAACCCATACTGCACTAAAACCAAAAAGTTATACTTGGCTAAGTACTCATTTAACATGAAAGGCAACAATCTTTTCCAGTATTTTGTTAAGAACCGGAAGTATTGCATTGGCCTGTAGTTATTGACTAGTACAACATTACCTTTCTTGAATACAAGGATGATATGAGAGAGTTTCCAAAACTCAGGCACGACCTCGGGCATTTTAGGACAGATTGATAATTCTGATAACTGGGGATGCCAGTTCATTAGCAGTTACCTTCATGAGTTTAGGTCAGGGTTGATTTCATCAGAGCCTGCTGCTTTGACTGTTCGGATACACTGTACGTTTACACACCTCTGAGATTTTAGTAAAATTTGTGGGTGATTTATGGAGTCTGTGAAAGAGCCATTATTTAGCGACAGAGTCAGTGAGGAGGGTGGAAAGGCCCTCGTGTATGCAGAGAGGTCGGAAAAGAATCCATTAGAAGCATTTGCTATGGTGGAGGAGTCATTACAGTTGACATCATTTATACACATCTCATACAGGGAAAGGTTACCAGACTGATCCATGGCCTGTTCAATACACTTCCAGAAGTGTCCTGAATAACTGACTGATGAGTCAAGAAGCATTCTACAGTGTACACTCCTATTCTGACAGATTTTCTTTGTATTTATTTCTGAGGGTCCAATATTTTACCCAGTCAGAAATAAGCTTCGCGGCTTTGTACACAGACCATGCATTTCTCCTTGCCTCAATAAGGTTGAGGAGTGGGCGGTCTAGTTATTTGGTAACTGGGTCTTATACTCTCCTAGTTGTGAAGGGGACATCTGTAACCCTGGTGCTGGGTATCTAAGGGCTACTACCCCTGCCTTGTGGGCCCATAAACAAGGATGAGGGGCCTGGGTTCCTATTCTGATATTAAACTGTTTTTTTTTCCCCACAGATTACATTATTGAGCAGTGCCACCTGCCCAGAATATACTTTCAGTGAGTCTGATAATTACCTGGTACGACCCCCTGGGATGCTGTACCTCCCCATTTAGTTACCCCACACATGGATCAATAACCAAACCCCTCAAGTTCACGTTTTCAGAATTAAAGGCTCTCACTAATAATATGCTCACATACCAGATTTACAAAAACAAATGGTTAACCAACATTAATTTACAGTGGGGTAAAGGTTAGAAATGGGTAAGATGGAAGTAGAGGTTAAACAACAGTTTGATTGAATTTTCAGACAGGCATTCTTAACATTGCTTAGAAAATGGACTTTCATTTCCTGGCATCTGATTGGCTGGTACTCTTGCCAGGGGAGTACATTAACTTACAATAGATGCCCAGGGGGAAAAAAAAGTACCAGTTGAAGTGCCCCTTTATTTACTGAAATACAATATCCTTCTGCTGACTCTGCCTGCCCATTGGTCAAAGCACCCTATTCAGTTTGAAATAAGCGTAATTTTTTTCTCTCATTTAGCGAGTGATACTGGCACCCCCAAGGCTCCTTTCTTTAATGCCAGCACACCCACAATGAGAGAAACACCCCACTCCCAGCAGTATTCCCCCAATACATTACAGTCTCCATTTCACAGTAGTCTCCTTTCTGTACATCATACCCGACGGATTCTTGATCCATGCTTTGCTGTCCCACACACAGCGCGAACACGACTATGACCCGTGACCCCAAACAGCATGCCAACTTTACCAACTGCAGCTCCACACTGGCACCTCACAAACTAAAACTTAACAAGGACCTGGCGTGCACAGAAGACAACACCCAAGGGAAAGCTGCCATATAAACATTTCTCCAACTCCCAAAAAAGATTCAAGTTTCATTTTTAAACCAGTAGCATGAGCACGTCGCATGCTCAGCACTGCCTACAGACATCCGTAAAGTTAACTGTGTGCCTTTTTACTCACACCACCTTCACTCTTGTTCCAGCAAAAAATTGCTTTTGTTTTACACACACAAAAACTTGTGTTCAAAACCATATAACCTTACCGGCTAGAGCTACCGCACCCGATATACAGTATTCAGTGACAGGACTGAAGTGAAAGCAGTACCATTTCTCTATGGATTCCGGTCCTCAGAAGAGGCAGTGGTACTGGTATAAAACATTTAATGGGTCTCATTATTGATTCGGTCCCAGTCCTCAGGACACAGAGAGGAACGGGAAATGGGAAACACAAACAACAAGCATTTGTCAATGCCGAATGTTTGCTTGCTGGTATTAGCATTGGAATTGCGGGAGTTAGAGAGATGCAGATGTAACCCCTCGGTGGCGCTATCCCAAGGGCTACTACCCCTGCCTGCTTGGCTAGTAGCAGGTTAAGGGGCCTGAGTTCTGAAATGGGTGCCTCCACCCGGAGGTCAGGGTTGGTAATGGTCAAGCTAACTTGGGCACAGCCCTCCGGGACACTGTAACCCCCCTCTTTACTCTCTAGTGGCCTGAACACTGTACAATAATCACTTTCACAATACCTCTGGTACACCACACAAGTACCCACACTGTTTGCACTTACCACCAGGGCTGCTTCCTCGGGCTCGACCCTGGGGACCCCCTGTAAAACAAGATTATGCATAGCAAATTGTAACAGTACAGTACTTTGATCACAAACTGGAACCACAGTCAGATTACTTGCAGAAAAAGTTAGATCTGATTTATTCAGGGGACTTGAACAAGGTAGGGGCAAAATCAGATTAATTAGGTTAAAGGTTATATCAATCAAACAGTTATGCATGCGCTTTGAGTTCCCCCACACAGTCCACCTCTGGGTACCCAGGCGGAGAAGAGATGGGCTAGCCAGGACCTTTGCCCGGGGGTTGCAGCTGGTTGGGACCCTGTGATGGAAAACACAACATGTACAGTAAACAGTATTTGTAATCTGGAGCAAGAGGGCTAAGTTCGTAAAGGAAACAAAACAACAAGACAATCAGATGATACACTCAGATTAAGCTGTTGTTGCAGGGAGCTACCCTGGTATTTATTCACGATACCTAAGACTGGACACAGGCTGAACGAAAATCGAGACTGCAGGCTGTTGAGCTGGAGTGCCCGGAGAAGCAAGACCTACACGAATCACCGAGGTGTCATTCCTGTTCAAGGCGTTGAGCAGGGGACTGATCCCCAGGCCGGTCTCTCGTCGATGACTTTCTCTGCGTAGCAGGTATTCTGGCTGGACCAGTGTAGCAGGGCCCAGGCAAACGGAAATTGGTACGGATTCAGTCTGTGGAGCTGGATATAGCCTCCAGCAAGCAAAACACAGTTCAGACACACAGTGGGGAACCAAATCACGACCCACTATAAGCACACAGCACATTCACATGTAAGGAAATTCCACTGTACCAGGTAAATGGCTTTCCGGTCACAATTACAGAGTCTCTGCACAATCCAGGAGTTCAGAGGTAGCTGGAAGCCCTGACAGGCCGATCGCATTCAGCAAATCTTTGGTCTTCTTCAGGTTAAAGCCTGGCCACAATTCAGTGGCTTAATTCGCTCCCTAAGTTCGGATTAGGTCAAAAAAAAAAACAAGTTCCCTCTCAGGAACAGCAAGTAGGCATGCAGGCCAAACTCAGGCCTTTCCATAGTTCTCCCGCGCGAGTCCACTACGGATTGCTGTTCGAACTATCTCAAGCTGTTACTTCTTCAGCTGTCAACTCAGATCTAACTGAAATTGCAAGCAGTGTGGGACTTTTCCCCAAGATCCAAAAGGTTTGGTTGGCTGATCTGTCTGTCAGTCACAATGGCTCCCCCTCCAGGTTATTTTAGGTGCCAAAAGCCCAAAACTACAATTCCTACAAGTTTTGACCCCACCAAGCCCCTGTAGGCAGGCTCCATTTTAGAGTCCCAAATGTACTGATTGGTCCATTCTGCAGTCCAGGACCAAGATCTTGTAAACAAACAGAACTGTCCGTGCTGCAAAGAAGGCAGGTTAGAACAAACTGCAATAATAGTACTACTCTAACAAATAATCAGCAAACAAGTACATCTTCTAACAGAGCGCCTTCTCAGATTAATTATGACTGCAATCCAGGCAGCTCTTAAAGAGACAGTACACAGAGGCTATACAGGCACTCTCTGGTAATCACATTTAAACTGCTAAAACACAGGAGACCAGACTGGCAGGCAGTGAGCATTTAGGCAAGCTCAAGGAAGACTTTTTTGGAGACCCCCATTTGTAGGGGGGTTACATTTCAACGCAAGGTGTCATAATGACTGCATGCCTAGTTTAGACCTATACCGTATATGTCTGTTGTTAGCCTGATATTATTCAGCCTTTGAGAAAGAACAGGCATTGTCTGAAACATGTCAGGCGCTGTGTGTCTCTGTTTTATATATTAAATGTACTTGTTATAATTGTCATTTATTTTGGCATCCTTTTTTGGGTTAAGTGTGTGCAGTGAACCTTTGCAATTTATTGATTAAAAGAGTATTGTTGTGCTGCTGGAGGCAGACCAATGTCCCAAGTTTGTATGTGATGAGTTAGCTAGAAGGTAGAGTATTATACAGGGATGCAGCAAAGTTTTACTTCAAATGCAATGTTCATGCAAAGTCATAGACTTCAACTTCTCAAAGCACTTTGTGAAGTTGGCCATTTTGCACCAATTTCAGCTTCAAAAACTTTGCATGTAACTTCAGCTTAGACATTGCTTTGAGGTGAATTTAGGTGACCTTTCCTCAGAAAGTGTTTGTGGTTACATGCAGCAGTTCCTGCAGGTCACATGATACAGCTCTATGTACACAGTGTCCTTCAGTTTCACTTTGCAGTCTGTGTGAGTGAGTGGAAGGGTGCAGAACTTCTGCTTTTTGATTATTGTGAAAAAACGTTTAAAAATAACCTTTGTCTGCTTTCTTTTTGTATGTTTTACATCTTATTGCTAGGAAGGTCTTTTGTGGTTTAGGTCTTATTTTCTTTATATTTCTGTACATTGTTCTACACTCTTCTGTCTTTTGTTTTCCCTTTACTTCTCTGTTTAGATGCTTTTGTTCTGTGAATTCTTATGTAGCTAGTATTCATAATTTGTTCTTTACCATTTTCCTGCCTTTTCACACTTCATGTTCTTTGTGTTATTTTTACTTCATAGAAGTTTGTCAGCAGAAAAGGACACCTTTGGCTCATTTAGTCTGCCCTTGTTCCCTCCCCATAGGTAGCCCTGACACTGCCACCCTACACACCACTTATGTGTCCCCCCCATAGATTCCCAACACCTTTTTCCCATCAGGGTATCTGTCCTTCCCGCTCTTGTTTAAACCCATATAGTTATCCCATGCACTCTTAAATCCCCCCACTGTTGATGCCTCAATTGCCCTCTCCTGTAGCCCATTCCAGGAGCCCACCACCCTCTCAGTGAAGTAGTGCCCTCTCTTATTACCTCTGAATTGACCACCCTCCAATTTCAAGCTGTGCCCCCTAGTTCTTGGATTGTTTTTCAGCTTGAATATACTCCATTCCCTCACCTTGTTAATTCCCTTCATGTATTTAATTTTCAATCATATCCCCCCTCTCTCTCTTGGTTTCCAGTGGATATAGTTCAAGCTCCTCCATCCTCTCCTCATATGTCCTCTGATGCATACCATGCACCATTTTGGTTGTCCTCCTTTGGATTCTCTCCACCCTATCAATATCCCTCAGTAGGTGAAGTCTCCAGAACTGTACCCCATATTCTAAGTGGGGATGGATAATTGACTTGTATAGGGGCATTATCACCTCCCTTCTCCTGCTTGTGATACCCCTCCCTATGCATGCCAGCATACCGCTTGCCTTTCCAATTGCTTTGTTGCACTGGTTTGCCATCTTAAGGTTGTCTGAAATAATAATATCCCTCACCTGCTCCATTACCACAACATCCCCGCCCCCCAATGTGTATGTGGCCCTTAGGTTCTTATGCCCTATGTGCTTTATTTTACACTTTTTGGCATTAAATCTCAGTTGCCAACTCTATGACTACCCCTCCAGCTTTAGCAGGTCCTCTCTCATGCTCTTCACTCCACTTGGTGTGTCCACTCTATCGCAGATCTATGTGTCATCTGCAAACAGATACACCTTTCCATTCAGAGGCCTCTGAATGGGCGCTTGCCACCCTGACTTGACCAGCAACTACTTCTAGACCTCCCTCTCCATGGTTGCAGATTCACTACCGGCTGTCCTCTGCTACTCACTGGCCCACCAATTCTGATCTGCAGCTTTCCACAGAGGCCCCTGACCGGTCGCTCACCACCTGACACGATCAGAAACTACTTCTGGACCTCCCACTCCATGGCTGCTGATTCACTACTGGCTGCCCTCTGCTGCTCACCGGCCCTCCAGCTCTGATCTGCAGCTTCCCACAGAGGCCTCTGACCAGGCGCTCACCACCTGACTTGACCAGCAACTACTTCTGGACCTCCCGCTCTGTGGCTGCAGATTCACTACTGGTTGCCCTCTGCTGCTCACCGGCTCGACAACTCCGATCTGCAGGTATGCCATCAGTGCAAGTTCCCCGGCTCCGATAGACTTTTTCAGACTCTTGCGGCTTTCTCCTCGATTGGCTGCTTACACTCAGCCCTAGCTCTCCATTGGCCAGCTCGCCCAGCGAAGTCTCAGTTGGCTGCTCTGCTATCTGCAGGGTCAAGCCGGGCATCCATTGGACATCCACTGCTTCCCTAGCTTTTTAGCTCTTATCCTGCTTGAATTTTCTCCTGCCCACCCGCTCTCTCCCTCCCCTGACACTCTATTAAATGCTCTTGCAGCTCCCATAGCTCCACCTTCCTTAACTTAATAAGCCAAAAGGAGACTGGATCTATAAGCCAGCACTACTTAAAGGGCTAGGTGCCTCCTTTCTTCTGTTATATTACCTAACATTAAATCTCACTGGTGGTTACCAATAACTTGTTCTACCCTTACCTACTTCAACTTTTTTGTCTCAGCTTTCCCCCACCATGGCTACTACTCCATCTTATCTCTTCCTGTCATTAATCCAGGCACTGCCGAATTACTTCCTCCCTGAGGCAACTGCCATTACAAAGCTGCAATGTGCCTCCTAGTCTGCCTATTCTGTTCCCTGTGGCTGCTGTACCTCACTGCTGCCCACCTTTCACTATATGTAGGCCCTCTGGAAATGCACCACACTATTGACGATTCCTGCTCTAATCTTATAGCCTCCTCAAAATCCACCGTATGTCCCCTCTGGTGCTTCCCACCAAGTTTCATGAGAATTGCTTTTAGATTGCTCAAATGCTCGCAATACCATCCTTTTAAAATACCCTATAGGAGGACCTGGCTGAGAGACCTACTCTGGTTCTCCGCTCTCCCTATCCTCCTCACAGGGGATGTCAAATTGAATCCTGGACCTACCTCACAGCAGGCCTTTAACACAACTTCCTTGTCCCTTCTTAAAGGTCTTAGGGTTGTACATCTCAATATTCGCAGTCTTATCCACACCCATGCTGAGCTGACTGCCTGGGTTCATCACTATGACCCTGATATTCTTTGTCTCATGGAAATGTGGTTGAAACCTGCCACCCCTGACTCAGCCCTCGTGCTCCCCAACTTTAGCCTCCGGCGCCACGATCGCCCGAATAAAAAGCGTGGTGGTGGTCTATTGTTATACTACAAAAGTCACCTTAACATATCTCTAGTCCAGTATGACTTAGCTCCCCCCTCTGCCTCCTGTGAATTCCTGCATGGGCTCCTTCTACTAGGGAATAGTGAATACATTTATATAATCTGCGCCTATAACCCTCCGAGGCAGGGTATCAATGGGCTCTCTTATCTGCTTGATTGCATCAGCCTTAACATTTACTCAAATGAAGTACTCATATGTGACAATTTCAATCTAAACTGGTCCAGTGATAATGTCAAGCAGTATGAACCTCTGCTGGCAGCCCTTAGCCTGACCCAGCTCCTCAGTGAGCCTACATGAATTCACTCCAATGACAGTCAAGCTTCACTCCTCGATTGGTTACTGACAAACAGCCTGGACAGGATCTCTTCATCTAGAGTACTTCCTGACTCCATGTCTGACCACTCCCCTATCTACTGTGTCTAGAAGGTCTCCTCTCATAAAGTGCCCTATAAGATCATACAAGTGAGAGACTTCTCCCACTTTGACTCTGCTCTATTTCTTCAAGATCTTGCGACCACAGAAAAGACCCCAGTACTCTCTGCCATGGACGTCTCAGATGCTCTTGACAATCTTCTACGTATCCTCCCCGCTCTGCAGGATAAGCATGCCCCTCATATCAGAAAGAGAGTTAGAGGCACTATTACGAAATGGTTACAACAGGATTTGCTCTCCCTCCTACAAGCTCATGATAATCTCTGGTGTAAATTATTTAAAGGCTCTAAGGAATTGTCTGATTACCATAATTACCAGTGGCTCTGCAACTCCTGCAAGAAAGCCATACATAATGGCAAGAGTGAATACTGCAAGTCCGCCCTCTTATCCTCTGCTAGGGACCCGCATAACTTTTGGCGTACTAATAAAACCATAGTCGGGGGTTATAGCTGGTGTGATACTACAGATATGATTACTGATGGTAGAAATTGCAGTAATGCCACTACCATTGCTAATGCCTTTAACAAGCAAATCTCTGATCTTTCAGCATACACCTCCTTGTTTACTATTGACTATGATGACAAATTTACCTCTGACTGTTCCACCCCCTTAGAATCACTGTCTCATCCACCTTTCTACCCCAAGGCAATCTCAGTGAGGGAAACCTACAAATGTCTTGCTGGCCCTACTGCTTATATGAGTGCTGTCCACGATGATCTTAAACCTAGACTCCTTAAGATCGGGGCCCCCTTGCTTGTGCTCCCAATATCCCATATTCTTAACCTCTCCCTCACCACTGGAATTGTTCCTGCAAGCTGAAAAGTAGCAGAAGTTGTTCCTGTTTTCAAGCAAGATGACCGTAAATGCATAGAAAGCTACCGTCCTATAGCAACCCTATCTGCTGTTACTAAGATTCTGGAAAAGGTGGTGGAAGCACAGCTGATGGACTACCTGTGTAAATATACCTAGGTATCACCCAAACAGCATGGATTTCGCAGAGGACATAGCACTGGTATAGCCCTTGCTAAAGTTACATCTGACATTAGGACTGCTATGGACCAGGGCATGCTGACTGGGGCCATCTTCGTTGACCTCTCAAAGGCCTTCGATCTGGTGAATCATTCCCTACTCTGTACTAAGCTTCACTCTCTCAGTGTTGCTGGCCCTGCCCTAAACTGGTTTTCTAACTATCTCACAGGAAGACCGCAACTTGCCAAGTACAATAGCATTCTATCGGACCCCATTCCTGTCACCATCGGTGTCCCTCAAGGATCTATTCTGGGCCCTATTCTAGTTTCTGTTTTTATCAACGACTTCCCTGTGGTCCTTACCTATAGCACCACAACCCCTATATGCTAATGACCTGGTCTTCTTAGCTAGTTCAGGTGATGTTTGTGCCATAAATCACAACCTACAAGCTGACTTCAACAAACTCCAAAACTGTCTCCTGAGAAATAAGCTTGTGCTAAACCTGAAGAAAACTCAACTCATGCTCTTTGGTTCCTCTGTTAAATTCAAACAGTGTCCTGTCCCACTCAATGTCTTAAGTCTTGATGGTGTCCCAATTGGTACTACATGCTCCTTTAAATACCTGTGAGTCACCCTCGACCCCCAGTTAGACCTGTCTCTACACATCCAAAATGTCTACAGGGCCACAAATATCAAACTTGGACTTGCATACCAGGCTCTTGGGTCCCTTACCGCTGCTGCATGGCTTGCCCTTGCTAAAGGCTTATTCCTTCCTTCCCTCCCTCAGTTATGGGATGATAACTTTTACCCACACTGCTAAAACCAGCCTCACAAAATGGGATGTGGCTTATAATAATATCTGCTGCTTTGCCCTTGTCGTCCCCTGACTCACATTTCACTGCGATTTATACAGTCAACTGCACTGATTGTCCCCAGCTAATTATAGCTCATTCATCTTTGGCTGCTTCACAGACAAAATCATCCACAATGCCATCCCACCAGCCCTGTCCAAACTCCTTTGGCCAGTTCTACCGTAATACCAGCTAAGATCAGTTGACCTGCACCCCCTCCTTGTCCCAAATACTTGCACATTGTCAGGTGATCATGTCTTTGCTGTTTGTGCCCCTAGATTTTGGAACACCCTACCTGCAACCGTCAGATGTTCCCCCACCCATCCCATCTTTAAGGGCTCCCTGTTGTTGCACCTGAAGTCTGCCTCAGCCTGTAATTACTCCAAGGCTGCCTGATATCCCCTACCCCTGTTCTTGACCCTAGCATGCTCCCTCCTCTTTCCTGGTCCTCTGCCTCCCTCTGAGCTCTAGTAAGGGGAAATCATCAACCTCACATTCCCATCACCTTGGCACTTACCCTCCTTAAAATATGACAATTTATGCCTATAGTATCTCCATGAAATGTAATTTGTGTTGCTTGTTCCTACCCTTGATGTATAGTCTTATCTGTTTCATCCTGTACCTGTTTATTTGTAATGCTATGCTTACTGCTTATATGTTACATTGGTTGTTATTCCTTTGTACTGTTTTGTAAACCATGTTCTTGTAGTCTCCTGGGTCGCTCCTGAAAAAAGCATTCCTTGTCTAGTGTGCTTACACGGTAAACAAAAGCTAATACATAAACAAAATAAATTGAGAACCTCCACAATATCCCTAATATAAATGTTAAAGAGTATCCACCCCAGTACTGACCCCTGTGGTACCCCACTTGTCACTCTTTCCTGCCTGGAATGAACCCTATTTACAACCACCCTTTGACATCTGTCACCAAGCCAGTTTTCCACCCAGTCTGCTACCTTCTCCCCTAGCCCTAGACTGCCCAACATGGTCACCAGCCTCCTGTAAGAGATGGTGTCAAAGGCCTTGCTGAAGTCCAGATAGGCCACATCCACTGCCCCTCCCTGATCGCCCTCCCTTGTTACCCAGTCGAAGAATTTGAGATTTGTCTGACATGACCTTCCCTCTATGAACCAGTGCTGCCTATCATCATGCAGCCCATTTTCTATAAGATAATCCACTATCCTTTCCTTTAGGAGTGCCTCCATAATCTTTCCTACCACAGATGTAAGGCTGACAAGACAACAGTTACTCGGCTCTTCTTTTCCTCTGCTCTTGTGTATTGGCACCACATCCACCTTTCTCCAGTCCCCTGGTACCCTCCGTGTCATAAGATAGGTTGAACAACCTCATTAGAGGTTCTGCCAGCTCTTCCCTAAGCTCTCAGAGTACCCTGCAATGTAGGGCATCTGGACCTATTGCCATGTCCACCCTCAACTTCCCCAATTTCTCCAATACCCTGCCCTTCTTAAATGGCCTATTGTCAATCTCCTTATCAACACTGCCTCTCACCTTCAATACTTGTCCATGTCCCTCCTTTGACTGTAAATACTAAGCAGAAATATCTGTTTAGCAAGTCTGCTTTTTCTGAGTCCCTCTCTACGAGATCACCCCCCCCTTAAGTTTTATTATACCCTGCTTGTTTTTCCTTCTCTCATTGATGTATCTGAAGAACTGTTTGTCTCCCCTTTTGCCCTCTTTTGCTATTTTCTTCTCTGTATCTGCCTTTGCCCCCCTGATTATCTGCCCTACCACCCTTAGCTTTTCCCTATATAACTTCTTGTAGTCTTTTCCTTGTGTTCTTTTATATGTCTTAAAAGCCCTTTTTTCCCCTATTGCCTTTGCCACCTCTCTTGAATACCAAAGCGACTTCCTTCTTCGTTTTCTGTTTTCTACCTTCCTAATACACTGTTCAGTGTGCCTTGCACAGAACAGACAGAGAACACCAGGAGGAAGGAGCTGCTGTTATAACTAAACTTCTCTACTGGGACTATACTGCCCTCCTTCCCTCCTGTCCACCACCCCACCCCCACCCTAAAGTAGTTCTACTTTTATAGGCACAGGATTTGACTGACAACAGGAACTTCCTGTTTGGGAGCAGGAAGTGAGTGATCACAGAGCCACCAAAGACTCACCATCCTAGAAGGAAAAGAGTAGCTCTCTGTCCCCCAACCCCCAGCTGCTGGAGGTCTGACTCTGACCAGGTAGTGAGAGTGGAGACTACTGAGAAATACAGGAACTTCTTGTCTCAGAACAGGAAGATCAGGCGCTTAAAGGGCACAGAGGCAGTAAGTAAGTAGGGAGAAAAAAAAATAAACAAACAAAGGAAAGAGTAAGTATTCCGAGCAACAGTTAAGGGGCCAGAAATAAGACATGATGGGAGTGGTGCAGTGCAGTGGCTGTGGAGCAGCAGTCTTCTGGGAGATGTTCTGGAGGATGCGGTGTTGTCCCATTTGCAGGCATCTCTCTGGACTGAGGGAGGAGGTTGCTCATCTCCAGGCTGAGTTGGCCAGGATTTGTGGGACCTCTTCTCCCACCAAGGAACGACCAGGGCCACTGCCGTTGCCTCAGAGGTTGCCAAGAAACAGGAGCAGTTGGACCACAGTGGGCTCAGGGAGGGTGTAGGTGGTGGAACAGAGGTGCATCCCTCCAGTTGTACCTCTCCACAATTCATATGCCATTCTGGCAAAGTGTGGTTCTTCTTTGGAGGCACCCACAGTGGAGACCAAGGAGGATGCTGGGAACCTCCACAAAGGAGGCCCACAGGAGGGTTGCATGGGACCCAACAGGAGAAGGAAACAACTCCTGGTGGGGGACTCCATTGTTAGGAAGGTAGAACTGGGGGAGGAAGGGGAGAGGGAGATAAGGTGCCTGCTTGGCGGCATGGCTTGGAGGGACAGGGAGCGAATCCTCAGGATCGCGGGAGCAGCTGCACAGGGGAGGGAGCTGGATGTCATTGTCCACCTAGGAACAAATGACCTGGCTAAGGAAGGGATCAGAGCAGTGCAGGAAGAGTTTGTGGAGTTGGAGAGGGGCCTTAGACAAGTAGCACGCACGGTAACCTTCTCGGAGGTGCTGCCTGTCTATGGCATGGGTGAGGTTAGGGTGCTCCACACCATGGGATTCAATCAGTGGTTGAAATACTGGTGCAGAGCTCAGGGATTTGGCTTCACTGGGGACTGGGGGTCCACCTGGAGGGATGCAGGCCTATACTGGCATGATAGTCTGCAGCTGTCCAGGAGGGGAACCAGGATCCTAGGTGACAGGTTTAAATGCTTCATTGGCAAGCATTTAAACTAGCCAAGGGGGGGCACTGGAAAGGAACAGGGAAATCCTAGCCTCCCCCCTAAGAAAATCAGGGTAGTAAGTGAGGTAAACACCAAGATAGAGATGTCGATAGGGAGAAGGGCAGGGGTAAATGGAGAATATTACAAACGCAATAAAGACAGGGATGGGGCAAAAATAGGTAAAGCCATCAAGAAATGGAGGGTATTGAGTACCAATGCCTGTAGTCTGGGCAACAAGCTCTCTGAACTGGTGGCCATGATGGAAGAGGGATGCCTGGATTTCGTAGCAGTCACAGAAACATGGTACACAGAGAACCATGACTGGGATGTTAACATAACAGGGTACACAACCTATAGGAGAGACGGGGAGGGGAGAAGAGGGGGTGGAGTAGCTCTCTATGTAAGGGAAGGGATAAAAGCAACAGAACAAAAGAGTAAACAGGGAAGAGAGAAGACACTGTGGGTCATCTTAGAGACTGGAAATGGCATCACAATCTGCACAGAGATTGTATGCAGACCCCCATGTCAGGAGGAGGGAATGGGCAAGGATATGATAGAAGGCATCCTTAGGATGGCAGAGAAAGGGGAGATACTGTTGATAGGGGACCTGAATATGCCAGATGTTAACTGGAGCACCTTTGCTGCAGCCACATCCAAAAGCAGGGCCATTATCGATGCCCTTCGGGTGGCGTGCCTCAGACAGTTAGTTTTGGAACCCACTCGTGAGGGAGCAATCTTAGACCTCATACTCTCAAATGGGGAGAGTGAGAGGATCTCAGATCTAGAAGTGGGTAGCCATCTGGGAACAAATGACCACCAAACAGTATGGTTCATGATAGACTCAGCTACAGAGTCAAGCCATACAAAAGTGAGGGTTCTGGACTTCAGGAGGGCTGACTTTGGCAAGATGGGAGAGTGCCTTTGAAAAGCACTAGCAAACAGGCTAGAAGGAGGGGTGGAGCAACAATGGGGAAACATCAAAACTGCCATCACAGAGGCAACAAGCCTTTGTGTGAAGCAAATAAACAAATCAAAATGAAAGAAAAATCCACTATGGTTCTCAAAGAGGTGGCGGTGAAGGTTAGGGTGAAAAAGATGGCATTTAGGAAGTATTAGGAAACACAGAAGGAGCAGGACAGAGAACTGTACTAGTTTAAGGCAGAAGGAAGCAGGGAGGGTAGTCAGAATAGCAAAGGCCAAAACTGAGGAAAAGATAGCCAACTCAGTTAAGAAGGGGGATAAAACCTTTTATAGGTATATCAGGGAATGTAGAAAGACAAAGGGAGGGATAGTGGGGCTGAATAGAATGGACGGTGGGTGGGCAGAGAGGGACAGTGAAAAAGCAGGGATACTGAATGAATACTTCTGCTCAGTATTCACAAAAGAGGAGGAGGGGGAGGTGCCTAATCCAATTAACAGAAGCACTCTGGATAGGGGGGTCGATCCCAGTCCTTTCACAGAAGAAAGGGTTCTGAAATAACTCCTAAAACTGAAGGTGGACAAAGCAATGGGGCCTGATGGAATTCACCCCAGAATTCTAAAAGAATTAAGGAGAGAACTAGTGACACCAGTGACTACCCTTTTTAACAAATCATGGGAGGATGGTGCGGTACCTGAGGACTGGAGGAAGGCAGATGTGATTCCCCTTCACAAAAGTGGGGGCAAGACAGAGGCAGGAAACTACAGACCTGTCAGTTTGACCTCTGTGATAGAGAAAGTAACGGAATCACTTCTGAAAGAAAGAACTGTTAAGTACCTAGAGGCCAGTGGGGCACAGGACCCAAGGCAGCATGGGTTCACAGCGGGAAGGCCATGTCAGATGAATCTAATTGATTTCTTTGACTGGGTGACCAAAGTAGTAGACCAGGGAGGGGCTGTGGACATGGCCTACCTAGACTTTAGCAAGGCATTGGACACAGTCCGACACAAAAGATTAATTGTTAAATTAACCAGCCTGGGAGTGGGTCCCAGGGTGATAGCCTGGGTAAAACACTGGCTGGACAACAGCACACAGAAGGTTATTGTGAATGGAGTCCACTCTGAAGAAAGAGGCGTTACTAGTGGGGTACCACAGGGTTCAGTACTGGGTCCAGTCCTTTTTAATGTCTTTATAAGTGACATTGCAGAGGGACTGTAAGGAAAGGTAAGCCTCTTTGCAGATGACACAAGGATCTGCAACAGGGTTGATACACAAGTAGATGTGGAAAGGATGAGAAGGGACTTGGCAAGGTTGGCGGAATGGTCAGAAGTATGGCAGCTTGGATTCACTGTAAAGAAGTGCAAAATAATGCACCTGGGAAACAAAAACCCTGGGAAAGATTACACAATGGTGGGGGAGGTAGTAACAACAACAGAAATGGAAAGGGACCTGGGGATAATCATGTTGGATGACCTTAAGGTTAGCAAGCAATGTGAGAAGGCAGTAGGGAGGGCTGGGGGATCCTGGGATGTATAGCGAGAGGCATCACCAGCAGAAAACAGAAAGTTGTTATCCCTCTGTACAGACAGTTGGTGAGACCCCATCTGGAGTACTGCATCCAGTTCTGGAGACCCCATCTCTGCAAGAACATAGACAGGGTGGAGGCAGTCCAGTGGAGGGCAACTAAAATGGTGCAGGATCTGTAAGAGAAGCCATACGAGGAGAGAATAAAGGAGCTTAATATGTATACCCTTGAGGAAAGGAGGGAGAGGGGGGACATGATAGAAACTTTAAGTACCTCAGTGGAATCAACAAAGTCCAAGAGGGTAGCATCTTTCAGAAAAAGAGATGTGCAAGAACAAGGGGACACAATTTGAAGATAGAGGGGGGATGGCTCAGGGTCAATGTGAGGAAGTATTTTTTCACAGAGAGGGTGGTGGACGCATGGAACAGCCTTCCTGAGGAGGTTGTGGGGTCTAAAACTGTGGGAGAATTCAAGAATGCATGGGACAGACATAAGGCAATTTTTGTGGAGGTAGGAAGAAATAAGCTGCTGGTTAAATAGGAGCTGTAGCTTATCCTGTATGTAGGGAAATGGGCAGACTAGGTGGGCCAAGTGGTCCTTATCTGCCATCAAAGTCTATGTTTCTATGTTTCTTCACAAATCCTCCCTTAATTCACCCCCACAGTTCTTCCACATCCCCTAGATTTTTCCTATCTTCAATATCGATCCTAAAAATCTCTCTCATTTTTTTGAAATTCCACCATTCAGAAGTCCCATTACCCCTGTGGGGGTTCAACTCACTTCCTTCCCCATCCAGACCCTAAACCTAACAACTCTATGGTCACTTGCCCCCAGATTCCCCCTCCCCCACTGATACCTCAGCCACACTGTCCCCTTTTGTCAGTATTAAGTTTAGTGTTGCCTCACCCCTCGTGGGTTCCCTTACCAGTTGCTGCAGGAGTGCTTCTTGCAGGGATTCCAGTATCTCCCTACTCCTAGCTGATTTAGCTGCTGGAATCTTCCAACTCACATCAGGGAGATTAAAATCCCCTAACAGCAGGAGCTGTCATCCCTTTTTAGTTTAAATAAAAATGAGTGGAGATGGAGAAGTGAGTGAGAGGATTGGAGGTCAGAGTGAGGAGAGGGAGGAGAAAGAGACACTCCCACAGTCGACAGATGGGACACCATCCATTTGAATAGGCAATTTTTGGGAGCAGAGCACTGGGCATTGGAACCTGCCCCCCCTCCCCGCAGCACTGCAGCAGCATGCAGTGGAGATACAATTACCAGCAGTTGACCCTGATCCTGTAGGTCCTGTACCTGCTACAGCACCTGCCCTTGTGCCCCCCCCATAGTTGTGCCACCACCTGAGCCCCATGAGAAGGGGGAGTCCCACCCTGAACAACATGATTCCTTCACTTAGCAGCATCAAAAGTGCCTTGTCTGAGACTTTTTTGTAATTGTGACATGCTTGTTTGGCATGGGAAACACGGCAGCAATTTGGGCACAGGTGTCCAGGACACCCACCTCAAAGGTGAGGCACTGACAGGAATTGGAGGAGCATGTGACAACTTGGACGAAGAATGATACGGCTGAGAGAGGTGTAGGGGATGGCACCACAACTGCTCCTTCCATGCCACATGGTGTTCGGCATAAAAGGAGGTGTCATGCAGGTCATCACGTGGTGGACAGGTCCTGCAAGGGACACAGAGGGGACAGAGGAGAGTAGGAGAGGGAGCTGCAGGCAGACTGGGTGCTGTGGAGGGTCACCCAAGATACCAGCCTTAGATCTTGCTACTACATCCCCACATAAAAAAGTGGCGCAGTTGCATGGGGAGATAGGAGAGCTCTCCTAGGAAGCTGGTGCCATAAAAGCAAATATCGAGGTGTTGCTCCAAAACCAACGGAGCATTCTCAAGGGTCTTACAGAACTTTGTGGTGGTACTGCACCCTTAGTTCCCAGGCCATAATCTGATTCTATCTGTAGTCTTCTTTATTACAGCTATATTATCTGTCTTACTGTCTTTTATTCTTGTCTTCACCTGTTGTAGCAAAAAAATAGAAGAAATAAAATAACACACAAAAAAATTGTACATCCTAATTTCTCTCTGTTCTGATTTCTGATACTGCTTCCTTTTATCTATCTCAAATTTTCTGTCAGCTACCCTTCTCCTCCTGCTTAACTAAAGGGGGGAGAAAAACAGATTTCCTCTTTGTATTGATCTCTTTCTTAAAGAGCCCCACACAGAACTAGGAAAACTTAAAAAAAAAAGTTAAGATTTAAATTCAGCTCCATCCCATTTTCTTTATCACTTCATATATTTTCAGTAATTACATAGTAACATAGAAACATAGAAGTTGACGGCAGATAAGGACCGCAAGGCCCATCCAGTCTGCCCATTTCTTTCTCTACCTTATAAATGTGCCATCTGCCTTTGCTCTGTCAGTGGCCTATCTATTCATACTCATCTGTATTGCTCCCTTATGCCTATCCCATGCCTGTTTGAAGCCCTGCACTGTATTCATAGCCACCACTTCTTGAGGTAGGCCGTTCCATGCATCCACCACCCTTTCTGTGAAAAAGAATTTCCTCACATTCCCCCTTGATCGGCCTTCCTCTAGTCTCATGCTGTGTCCTCTTGTCCTACCATTTTTCTTATATTTAAACATGTTAGACTCTTTCACCTTGTTAATGCCCTTAAGGTGTTTGAATGTTTCAATCATATCACCTCTCTCCCTCCTTTGCTCAAGGGTATACATATTGAGCTCCATTAATCTGTCCTCATATGTCTTCTGATGCAGTCCCTGCACCATTTTGGTTGCCCTTCTCTGGACTGCCTCAATTTGGTTAATGTCCTTGTGAAGGTGTGGCCTCCAGTACTGCACGCAGTACTCCGTGCAGTACTGGAGGCCACACCTTCACAAGGACATTAACCAAATTGAGGCAATTAATTCCCCATGTTATTTATTACTGAAGACAGTTGCATGAAAACAAGATCCCTTTGCCCTAGACTATATCTACTCGGGCTGCTTCTCTACACATGACATCACAATCCCCCCCACCCCCTGTTTATGACATCATATTATCTCCACAACATATTCTGATGTCATAAACAGAATTATGATGTCAGGTGTAGGCAGGCTGCCAGAGCTAAGAGAGCAGATATACCGTATCCATGCAAATACCTTTAGTAATAAGGACATAAGGGTAAGAATCATAGAATAAAATATGAAATATAAGCTACATCTCTGCCCAAATATCACAGTTTTTCAAAGTTGTCTCAGCTGTGTCAGGAGCTCTTTAAGTAACTGTGTACTCCCTTATGGCTCACTGTCTTCTTCTCTCACAATTTTTCTCAACTGCCAGAGTAAATATATAGTGTTGCGAATTTGCGCTACAAGGTGGTGTGATATGATTCATTCCCCCCACCCCAGTTCTTGTTACTCGCTTTCAGGGAAATTGTGAGAAAAGCACAACCCTTTGGGAGAAAATGTGAGAAGAGCACAATACTCATAAATGCTGTGCTCCCAGAATTTTTCTCAAGTTCCAGAGTAAATATCTCATAGTGCTGCTTTCTACTACAAGGCTGAGCGCTATGATTCAGTCCCCCTGCCACAGTTCTTCTTATTCGCTTTTGGGGAAATTGTGAGAAAAGCACAACACTTTGGGGGGAAATGTGAGAAGAGCACAATACTCATAAATACTGTGCACCCAGAATGTTTCTCAAGTTCCAGAGTAAATATCTCATACTGCTGCTCTCTGCAACAAGGCTGAGTGCTATGATTCAGTTCCCCCACCACAGTTTTTGTTATGCACTTTCAGGGAAATCATGCGAAAAGCACAACATTTAGGGGGAAATGTGAGAAAAGCACAATACTTATAAACACTGTGTTCCCAGAATTGTTCTCAAGTTCGAGAATAAATATCTCATTTTGCTGCTTTCCGCTACAAGGTTGAGTGCTATGGGTCAGTACTCCACCACAGAATAAATATCTCCGGCTTTTACAGGTAGCGGTACATGGTACTGTGCTGTGTGTTTTTACTGTCCCCAACATTGTTGTTATGGCGCAGTTGCTATGCATAAAAATCTCAATGTACATAAATGATCTTCTCCCACACTTTTTCTGGGGTGCTGCTAAAAATTTTACAGGCTGTTACATGGTGCCATAGAGAATTTCACAGTGTGTAACTGCCCCAAACACCCTTGAAATGAGATGTACTTTCAGAAATCGTATATGCTGCTTCTGCTACTGTGTCACTGTCCACTGCAACTGTCAAGATGCACTTTTGTGCCTGGAAAATAAAAGCGAATTCTCATGGCTGGAAAAATTCAAAGGATACTCAGAAAGGAGATGTGGTCCCAGAAATATGATATGCTGTTGCTGCTGTTGTCTACAACAACTGGATCCAGATGATGATCTTCAACTACGTATCAGTTTTTAGTGACCTACCAACAAAAGTAAGTATTTTTTATGATCTTTTATTGGTTGTGGGGAGTGGGAGGGTATTTGAGACCATTGTATTCTTAGCCATCTGTTGTCACTTTTTCTGACTTTGCAGGTATTTATCACTACTAGGGTGACTGAATCCTGTTGCTGCATGTGTCTTGCAAGGCTTTGGTTATTTAATTTAGGAGCGTTTTCTACAACAGAAGGTAAGTATTTTTTTCCCTTTTTTTTCTGAAATGTTATCCATATCCATATGTCACTGTATAACTGGTGTCTGCTCATTTGTCTCGTTTCAGGTATTTTTATCGTGCGTGACAAATTGGGCATTGCAACAGCAGCATCAGTTGGAGGACTGATATATGCTTGATACAGAGGACGTGTTGAGTTTCATAAGACAACACACAATGGTGGAGATGGTGGAAGAGGAGGTCCAAGGTACCATTAGTCAGCAAGGCTGACCACATCAATAATCTGGTGGAGATGGCAAGATCTCGCTTGCTGTACGAGGCTGAGGAAATCATCTTGATGGGAGGATGTAAACAGACCTGATGAGAAATTACGAGAAATAAATTATTTAGAATGTAGTACGCTCCATAATGGGTTACATCACACACCTGTGAAAGGAAAACAAAAGTAAAACATTAAAAGAAAAAAGTTTTATAAAGGATACCTACCATCATATTGGTGATGGCCTGGCCTTGAAATGGAACAAAGGTTTCCAGACAGAGGAGGTGGAGGAGGAGAAGTCTTACTTCTGAGATGAGAAGAAAGTAGGACAGGAGGAGACCTGTGAAGATAAGGGACAATTATGTAGACCTTACTAAAGAAGCCACTGTGGGTGACTGACCACATGGACAGTGTATATGTTGTCCACTCAAAGTATTACTATACGTATCACCTGTGAAGAAAAAATAAATTATTTAGCTTGACTTTGCCGGTAGGCCTGAGGAGGAGGAGGAGGACTGCAGATGGGCATAGTGCAGATCGTCATCAGTAGTGGCACGCATCTGGCAGCAAGATGACATGGTCAAGTGTCTGGCATATCAGCTTGGTTAAGAGTCCTGCTTTTTCTGGAGGCATCTCATGCAGTAGGAGGAGGCGGTGCATGTTGTTCCTGGGTGAGGAGGAGGAGGAGGAGGAGAAGGAGTGGAGGCTAGACTGTGTAGTTTCATTCTCCTCCTTCTTTCTGTGTCCTCCAAATTAATCAATCTACTGCTCCTCATCCCCTACAATGACTACCCCCTCTGTATCCTCAATATCTGAATTTTTACCACATGGGAATTCTACATCCATTAAGTCCACATCTACCTCTGTGGTGGGTGACTGTCCTTCCCCTGTTTCATCCTGGTGTGTCAGTGGTACCCACAGTGATGCACTTCTATTTGGAGGTATATGTGCACTATTAATTTTAATGAATGTCAACATAGTGAAATTTTTGGAGGACAGGTTTGTATATTGGACTATAATGATTGGCCCTGCTGCACCGAAAACACATTCAGAACTAGCACTAGATGGTGGGCAGCTTAAATATTTTAAAACCACATCTGCCAGTGCAGGCCACTCTTTCATTTTGTTGTTCCAATACAGCAGCAGTTCATCATCTGCTCCAAGATGTTTGGGGTCTGCCATATATGCCTCAAGATATCTGGCTGCTGCCTTTAGTCTGGCATCCTCCAATTGTTCTTCCTCCTTCCCCTCCTCCTCACAATATGCAATGCCTACCTGTGCAAGAACTACTCATAGAGGATTTGATTTTGGAGGTGGTTTTCTGGTTGTCTTACTGGTAGATGTTGAAGCTGCATCTCCACATCTCTTACTTCCCTTGCTGACTGTGGTGAGGGTGATACACTGCATCTCATCCGAGTATGCATTTTTTTTAGCATAAGCAAACCATGTACATGACTGATCAGCAGTCTTTGCACATGCTCAGTTATCTTACTACTACCAAGTATGGCTGAAAGACCCCATTTGTACCATGGATCCAGCACTGTTGTAGTCAGAAATCCAAAGATGAGAGGATAACATTCAGCTGTGTATTATGATCCAGTACATTAAGCCTGTTCTGAGACAATGCGCAGCCTACAGAGTCACCCGTTGCCTGAACCTGCTACTGCACATTACAGATGATCTGCCTCAGCACCCAGAGCAGTGGGATGGTCTGGCTGCTAGAGGCAGCATTCCTACTCACTGCCTGTGTGGCATGATCAAAAGGCCTCAACAGTGAAATCAACTCATCCATAAACCTCCACTGTTCTGTTGTCAGAGACATAGAAGCTCCAGAACTGTCACGGCTTATATGAAGGAGCATGTACTCTGATAAGGCCTTATGCTGTTCATACATCTGCTGCAGCATATATGGGGTTGAATTCCACCTTGTGACAACCTCCTGCTCTAATCAGTGCTGACCCATACAGAAAAAGAAGGCCTTCAAATTCATTTCAGGTATTCTTCAGTTTTTTTAAAACTGATCCAGTTATGGGGGACGTGGCTTAGCATCGAGCAAGTATGGACGCGTAGAAACGGAGCTGTCTGAGTTTGGGGATTAAATCCATTATTTTCCTACAGTAATCCCATTCCTTACTTGCCAATTTAAGTATTTAATCAGCTGTACTTCCAAGGCACGTCTGGGTGACTGAAAATCTGCAAGTGCCTGCCCGAGCTGAGGTATTGGGATTTCACTTCTATGACGTGGCCTCCTAGCCATACCCATGGCTTCCCCATCACCACCAGCCAGAGACAATACCTGGACTTATTTATGTTTAATCAGATTATGGCCCAAATGGCCCAATTTACCACCGCGGTGAATTCCAGCACCCAAGCCTTGCACAGCATAGAAGTCTGCATCTTTCATAGCGAACGCAGGCTTGGTTCCCACGATGTGGCCCTGCAAGTACTCATGGCCACCGTAAGAGAACAGGCAAAAATTATCCATCAGTTGCAAGACAAGTTTGATGACCTCAAGAACTGAAGTCGCCGCAACAACCTGCGATTCGTAGGATTCCCAGAAGGTGTCAAGCACAATAATGCTGTTTCCTTCCTTCAGACCACACTACCAGCTCTCCTGGGCCTGCCAGAAAATTTTACGCCACAAATCAAACGGGCCCATTGCTCTCTGGCTCCACCATCTAAGCCAGGTGAGCAGCCCAGGCCCCTGCTTGCACAGCTCTTGGACTTCCAGCAAAAAGAAATAATCACTATAGCTGCCAGGAACAACAATAATAATTTATGGCATGGTCACAGGGTGAAAATCTTTCAAGACTATTTCCGTGAACTTTCAGAGTGCCAAAAGGAGTATGCCCCTGCCAGAAAGGTTCTACATCAACATGGGTATTCCTTTTTGCTGAGATACCCTGCGACTATGCGGGTCATATATAATGGTGCCCCTTTACATTTCTCTACTCCTGAGAGCCTAATGGACTATTTGCGGGCCAAGCACCCAGCTGACTTCCGAGGGGTGATTCTCCAGAGGTCCAGGCCCCCTTATCCTCTCCACAGATATCTGAAAACAGCACACTGGCACCTCAGAAAGCCCTGGCTAAGCCCACAGTTGTGGTCTTTAAAGCCTCTTTCCCCCCTCTGTCTAAGAAGCAACATTCTTCCCCTCAACATGCATGATGGCAACACCCGACTGCATGCACCAACTCCTCCAGCCCGAAGATGGAAGAAGGCCACCATGGATGAAAGGCATCAAATCTTGGAGCATATTTTATCCGTAAGCCATATGCTCCACTTCTAATGGAGCAGCTGGATATACCAGATGGACTGGATAGCGACTCAGCACCCCCAGAAGATGCGGACCATGTACCGGAGGACTCCCAAGGCAGATCCTGGGCTGATATTGTGGCAGACTTTTCCTGTACAAAGGAAACTCCCCCCCCGCCTCGCCACTCGACATCACCCCTGCCCTGGTCAACATGAACAAGTTGTGGACACCACTAGCTCCCCCGTAGATGAGGCTACTCCATGCTGAGCCTAGCTAAGTACTGCATCATTGTTTGGAGAGGGCCTAAAGGGAATCAGGATGTTTGCTAAATAATTGTTACCCCCCCTGCTGAGTCTGCAGCTTTGCGGACCTGGTATCAGGCCCAGGCTCGAAGTGGCCTATGCTTCAGACTGCGCCTAACGCGCTTCAGACCATATGCCTCCCTCTACGGGGCGGCACCTCGCCAACTGTATTTCTATGACTACTATTCATAAATGAAGCCTTTACCTCCCTCTGGACTGCAGGATCTTTTGTTTTTACCCAAAAAAGCTCGGGGACATAGTCACTTTTGGTTATCTAACATGGTTACCATTGCCACCCCCATAGAAGTCAGAGGGTATCTTGCAGCCTTGGTTGCCAACAGTCTGCCTCTGAACTTCCAACTAGCCGTATTTCGGCTTACCACTGTATATAGTTTAACTAGCTTTATATGTGTTTGGTTGCATGTTTTTTCTGTGTTTCACATCTAGATATTTTGCCCTAGCTTTGCCATGGGCCATCTCCATAAGGGGGTTCCTCCAAGGGGGGTGGGGCCTATACCTAGTTGGGCAGAAGTGTCCTCAGTTCTCAGTCTCTATGCAGCATCTCTTTCATACCCCTAACAGGCAAGTTCTTTTGCCTCAAGATAATGGGTGAACTATGTCTAATCACCTGGAACGTGAGGGGCTTAAACTCCCCAGTGAAACATACCCAAGTGACGACCCATCTTAAGAGACTTGAGAGCTGAGGTAGCCATGCTCCAGGAAACCAAACTTAGCCAGACAGATCATGCTAAGTTGCAGCGTGCCTTGATTGGCCAAGTTATTTCATCTTCTGCCCTGACATGCAAACGAAGAGTTGCCATACTACTACACAAGTCCCTTAAATGGGTCCCTACTAAAACTAAATGGGATACGAATGGTAGATGGGTGGTTGCTCTTATGTTCACCCCAGAAAGTCCCCTAATTCTGGCCAATGGCTACGGCCCTAATGAGGATCAGCCCGAGATGTTCCATGCCATTGCTCAGGCAATTACCTCCTTCGCTACCTCCAATATCCCCATTATTTTAGGTGGAGATTTTAATTTGCCACTGGATCCGGACCTTGACTGGAGCTCTACCTGCCCTGACCATCACCCAGATTCTCGTCTTGCTCTCCTTCAACTTGCAGCAGACCTGGGGCTTCAAGACCCATGGTGAATCCTCCATCCTCGGGACAGGGACTACACATTCCTCTCTCCGGTTCATCACTCACTTAGCCGGCTGGACTTCTGGTTGGTTTCCCCCCAAATCATGAACGCCACCCTAAATACCAAAATTCATCTGCTAGTCATTTCAGATCACACTCCCATTCAACTCCCACTTGCATTATCCCCCTCAACTCCTCGTTCTGCAATCTGGTGTTTAGATCCCCTACTATTGTAGGACCCAGATTTTCCCAGGTGGCTCCAGACACAAGTATCCACCTTTTTGCTGGACAACCCCCTTACCGAGTCCTCCCCGCCACTGTTTGGAAAGCGCTTAAGGCTGCCCTCAGAGGGGCCATTATGGGGTTTTCAGCCAGCCGTAGATGCCAGAGAAAACAATGGCTCACAACCATGGAGGCTTGGCTAGCAGCTCTGGAAAAGCAGCTGAAGCAATCTCCGTTTGCCAGCTCACGGTCCCCGCTCCACTGAGACATCACTCGGACCCGGATGCACTTCAGTGACCTGTTGACTAGGATAGCCAAGCTTGCCATCCTAAGGTTAAAGCATAAATATTGGGAGAGAGGGGAAAAAAGAGGGAAGGTTCTTGCTTATTGACTGCGGAAACAGCAGGCTGAGCATCACATTCCAACACTGAAATGTTGAGGTGTACCTGTCCAAGTGGGCCCTGAGCAAGTAAATGAGATCATGGCAGAATTTTATAAAGAATTATACAGCTCCTCTCGAATGCCTGACCCCCAAACAGTATGGGGTTTCCTAGATACACTTCCCCTCCCTCGTTTGGCCCCGCAGCAGCTGGAGGTACTGGAGGCTGCTATTACCCCCATGGAGGTAGTGGCAGCTATTGGTGCTTTGAACCGAGGGAAAGCACTGGGGGTGATGGGTTTCCCCAGAGCTGTGGAAGCTTGCAGCCCCCCAAATAGCCCCCCTTCTTTGCACCATGTTTAACTAGACCATTTATTTATTTTTATTTATTTGCTTTTGTTTACCAGGTAAATACACTAGACAACCAAGTGCCTATTTTCAGGTGTGACCCAGGAGATTACAGCGGTATATTCAAGCATATCAGGCAGAGACAGGTACAAGGTATAATCAAGAGTAACAACAAAGCAGGGTAATACAAGAGCATCAAGGGATTTACATTACAAATGGGAGGATGATAAACAGCATGGTAAAGGCAGTAATCAACATACCAAGGCAACTATGCCCCTAAAGATAGAGCAGTAGATAGAACAGTAACATATACATGATTAGTGAGCAGTAGGGCCAAGGTGGACCCATCACAATCAATTCAGCTAGTAGCAGCACGCTTCACTAGTGTATAAGGTGCAGGAACCCGCCACCTTAAACAGAGGAGTTCAGTAATGACTCGGCCAGTTAACGTGGAGTGGTCAAGGGGGTTTGATTAAGTGCAGAGGCAGGAGGAGGCCAATTTGAGGAAACCCCAGAGGGAGGCTTTAAAGCAGGGATGGGAAGAGGAAGAGTAAGTGCTAGTTGGAAGGGAGTTCCATAATCTGGGTGCATATGCAGCAAAGGCTCGGTCGCCCATTTGGGTGCAGGTTTTTGGGACCAGGAGGACATGACAGTCACTGGATCTTAGATGGTAGGAGGGGGCAGCAGGTAAGAGGGATGCAGCGAGGGCAGAAGGGGTGGCAGTTCTGACCACGTTGCCGATGAAGGTGCCTAAGACAAAGGTGCGGTGCTTTTCTGGTGGGAGCCACTCAAGCCGGGAGTAGAGCTCACAGCGGTGGATGAGGCGGAGAGCTGAGAGTGCAAAGTGACATACACTGTTGTACACCTTGTCCCATTTTGAGAGACTGGTTTTGGTGATGTGGGTGAAGGTGACAAGCCCATAGCAGATCGTGGGTAGGAGGACCTCTCTGGCTAGGGTGAGACGGGCAGCCGGGGTGAGGCAGCTGTTTGCTCTGTAAGCAAGGCCCAACTTACAGTTTGAGGCCTTGCATGCATTGCGAATGTGCAGAGAGAGAGAGAGATCCAGTTGAGGATCAAGTGTCACCCCCAGGTACTTGATAGTAACTGCAACTTGTAAGAGGGATCCATCTGCACATGAGATCTTTAGAGGGGCAGGGACAGCTTTTGTCTTGGCTGTAGAGCCAAACAGCATGGTCTGAGTCTTCTGCAGGTTGATAGTTAGCGTGTGGTCCTTTACCCAGTTTTGAATTTGGTTGAAATCACAGTTTAGCGTGGCATTGATGACAGAGATGTTCTGGGAGCTGGTCAGGATGACTAGGTCATCTGCGTGTAACCCCCCTCTTACCCGGGGTTACTAGAATCCCAGTAAGACCTAGTGGTAGGCAGGGAAGGCAGCTTGTGAAACTCCAGTTAAATGGATTTCACACTGTCTCACTCTGTTCTCAGTCTCAGCTGAGACTGAGGGATGACATCACCATAGAACTCTTGCAGCTGCATGAGCCACACTGGAGTGCTGCAGTTGGAAGTTAGGATAGAATGTTGGAGATTTTGAAGAGAGTCTGTGTGCAGTCTTGGAGAGAGACAGCAGCACAGCAGTCTGTGTGCAGGCTCTTAGAGTTTTATGCTCTGTTTTAGAGCTACTGTTAAGAAGGTGTGTGTTTCCACTGTAAGAGGAACACAGAAACTGATTGTTGAAGTGGCGGAGACCGCTGTTACTTGTCCAAGTGCCCCATCCCTGAGGGGATGGGGGGGGGAGGTTTGCCTGTCTTCTAGAGGCAACCCTCCTGGTTCCTGCTAAGGGAAGAAGCTGCCTATTTCAAGTTGTGCTGTGGCACCAGAAGCTCCGAGAGAGAAATTCCTGTGGAGGAATCACCTGTGGGGCACCTGCAACCAAAGGGTGAGTTCGCTCTGACAGAGGGCCAATGTTTTTCATCTGAACTGTTGGAAGGTGGGGATTGGACTACTTAATCTGTAGGAGGTCTAGTGTAATAAACATTGCTGGTTAACTCAAGTAGGTTCAAGTCCAGCACAAAGAGTGAAGTAAAGTGGGGATTGGACTGCTTAATCAGTGGGGGGCCTAGAGCAATGGGCTATGCCAATAAAAAGTATGCTCAAGTCCAGCACAAAGGGAAAGCAAGACAAGTAGAGGAAATGTGACATACATTTAGCCTTAATCTACATTGCCAAGCTTTACGGTATGAGGTGTTTACTGTCCAGAGAAATGGCTGGGTATGAATTGTGGAAGCGAGAGGTGGGAGACCCCCATCAGTAGTAACCAGATTCACCTCTACGGATTTGCTCTGTGGCACCTTTACTTTCTCTCGGGTACTTGGCCAGTGCCTGAGGAAAGTACCCAGATGTGAGATTAAAAGGAAAATTCCCTGATAGAGCTGAGGTGCTCTCAGGTGGTTTAGGGAGCCACCAGAAAATGTTTCCATGACATATGGAAGGTATCCATGTGGCCGGCAAGGGAGCCGAGCCAGAGAAAACCCAGAACAGTATACAAGTTCGGGCTGTGTACCCAAAGCAGCATGCAAGCCCGGGCTATGTGCCCGGTGGGTTCAGAGCCTTAGGGCTAAAGTGTTGAAGAAGTGTTCTTGATTCTTTTAATCTGCATTACCAGAAGTGTAGCCCTGTGGGGGTCCATCTATGCTTTGTTTGTTCTGCTTGGATGTGAATAAAGCCACACTTTAGAATCCCATTCCTGGTATTGGACATTATAGTTATTGCTTCCTGTGTTCGGAGTTACTTGGGTGCCCCTGTGCAAAGTAACCATACCTAGCCTTTGTGCCGAGTGACCTGCTCCTCTCTGAACCCAGTCCCCACCTGGTACTGCTGTCAGATTCAAACAGCATACCGCCTGTTGTTGCCAAATGATGAGGGTGGGGGTTACATGTGTACAGAGTAGAGCGCCCATGAGCCATGGTTGAGGGCAGCTCATTTATGAATAGATAAAACAGGTTACCAGTAGATCCCTCCCTCCGACTCTCCGGGAAGCTATTATAACTGTCTTCCAAAAAAGGGGAAGAACCCCACACTTCCTTCGAACTACCGTCCCATCTCCCTCATCAATTCGGACAGTAAGGTTTTCGCTAAGATTTTAGCTACTCGTCTTAGCCCCCTTCTCTCTACACTTAGCCACCCCTCCCAGGCAGTATTTGTTCCAGGCCGCTAAAGTAGAGACCATATCAGATCTCTGATCAATATTTTATTTTTTTATTTTAGTCTTTGGTAACCGGTTAAGGCCCACTAGGCACAAGTGCCTGTTTTCAGGGGCAACCTGGGAGCACTGGGCGGTTAAGTGACTTGTTCAGAGTCACACAGTATGCAAGTGGAGGTTGTGAGAATCAAACTCAGGTCTGGTCTTCTGGATGTGTCAAGCTTGTTCACACCTCATTCCTCTAACCGCTAGGCTATACTGCCAGCCCCCATATTATAGCCTGTGCCACAGATTGTGCTACCCCAGCTGCTGCAGTAGCTGTTGGCTTTGAGAAAGCTTTTGACTCCCTCAAGTGGGATTACTTGCAACTCGTGCTGACAGCAATGGGGTTTGGGCACAATTTCTGGCACTGGGTTGCAGCCTTATATAATAACCTAACAGCTCGGGTCCTCACCAATGCTACCCTGTCCACCCTTCCCTTTGGGCAGGGGCATGAGGCAGGGTTGCCCCTTTCACCTCTACTTTTCATACTGGCAGTGGAACCCCTGGCAATTGCCATACATCATTTGTCCCTCATTAGGGGCTTTCATGTGGGGGATACCAGTTTCTTCACGTTTATGTACTCGGATGATCTTCTGGTTCCTCTTGCAGATGCCCCCACATCTATACCCCCACTACTTTCTTTACTTTCTGAATTTGCCACCTACTCAGGGCTCAAGACAAATCATACTAAAATGGAAGTCTTACCTTTAAGCCCTCTATGTACACAGGCGCAGATTTTAGGACTGGGACTCCACTGGACCCCTCAGGTACTAAGGTACCTAGGTGTCTCTTTGGGCCTGGATTTAACCAATATCTGGGACCTCAACCTGAAACCCCTCCTAGCTGACATCCGGACGGAGTGTGATTGTTGGCGAAAACTCCACCTCACCTACCGGGCAAAATTTCAGCTTTAAAGATGATGGCTACCCCCAAGCTCCTGTACATCATAGAAACATAGAATTTGATGCCAGATAAGGACCGCTTGGCCCACCCAGTCTGCCCATTTCCCTACCTAATGGATAAGCTGCAGATCCTAGTTAACCAGCAGCCTACTTCTTTCAAACCCCACCCCCTAGAATTGCCTTATGGCTGTCCCATGCATTCTTGAATTCAACCACTGTTTTTGACTCCACAACCTCCTCCAGAAGGCCATTCCATGCATCCACAACCCTCTCTGTGAAAAAATATTTTCTTACATTACCTCTGAGCCGCCCCCTCTATTTTCAAATTGTGCCCCCTTGTTCTTGCACACCTCTTTTTTTGAAAGATGCTACCCTCTTGGACTTTGTTGATTCCCTTGAGGTACTTGAAAGTTTCTATCATGTCCCCCCCTCTCCTTCCTTTTCTCGAGGCTATACATATTAAGCTCCTTTAGTCTCTCTTCATATGTCTTCTGGTGCAGACCCTGCACCATTTTAGTTGCCCTCCTCTGGACAGCTTCCATCTTGTCTATGTCCTTGCGGAGACTGGGTCTCCAGAACTACACACAGTACTCCAGATGGGGTCTCACCAGCTGTCTGTACAGAGGGATAACAACTTCCTGTTTTCTATTGGTGATGCCTCTCCCTATGTATCCCAGTATCCCCCCAGCCCTCCTTACTGCCCTCTCACATTGCTTGCCCACCTTTAAGTCATCTGATATGACTACCCCCAGGTCCCTTTCTATTTTTGTTGTTAGTATCTCACCCCCCATTGTGTACTTTTCCCCTGGGTTTTTGTTTCCCAGGTGCATTACCTCATCTCGCACATCCCCATGGCCCTTCTGGCGTGGTGAGTGCAAGCTATCAATATTGTCTTTTCCAGCTTTATCTGGGAAGCTGCTAAACCCCGCTACAGCAGAAATAAATTAAGAGCGCACTGGCAACATGGTGGTTGGTGGGCCCCCTGGGTAGAAGGCTATAAGTGGGCTTTCTCTACGGCCCAAACCCTAGCATGGTTTCTCTGCACAAGCAGTAATATGCTCCAGTGGGTACAAATGGAGGCTGATATTGCCCAAGTGCAGTCCCTCCCACTCCTGCTCTACAACCCCTCCTCAAAAATCTCTCCCACCACCCTACCATATCTAATTCAGTGCACACCTGGCACTTAGTGCATAAGAAGATTGGTGCCAACCCCTGCCCCAAGCTGGCCACACCCATATGGAATAATCACTCTATTCGAGTGGATGGACACCTGATTCTCTGGCCTGCCTGGATAGCTAAAGGCATTTCTACTCTGGCGAATGTTCTCACACCTGATGGCGTCTCCATACAGACCTTCCAGGACTTGGACTCCAAATTCCATTTGGGGAAGGCTGCATTCTGGCAATACTTGCAGTTGCAGAGTGCGCTTACAGCACATCTTAAGACAGCCCTGGGACAAAGATGTGTAGGTACTGCCCAGCTTCATAAATGGCTGTTGCTCAAGACAGGCCAGGCCAGCCTCATTTATTCTACCCTTGTGGAACAATTTCCCTCTCATTCTTCTCAAGCCAAATCTAAATGGGAACAGATGCTCCATGTATCTCTATCTACTGCCCAGTGGCAACTCTGTTGGAAATATGCCCACACCCTGATCCCCGATGCCAGGGGCAGGCTAATACAAAACAAAATCCTCTCCCACTGGCATCGCACCCCCTCTTTACTGTTTAGGCTAAACCTATTGGGCACTGATTTGTGCTGGAGATGCCATGCCCAGGTGGGCGACCTTTTGCACATCCTTTGGGATTGCCCTCTCCTCCGTTCCTTCTGGACGGCAGTGTCTGGTCTTGCCTCACGGGTTTTAGGTCAGGATCTGATTCAGGACCCCCTTCTATAGATTCTGGGACTTCCCCCAGAGAACATACGGCTGAAGTGACATCAACTGAGATGGCTGACAATACTTAGTGGGCAAGCCAAGCGGTTAATACTTTGTTGTTGGAGGACTGCTAATATTCCCACTCTGTCTGAGCTTTACAACACTATCTGCAGCTGCCACCCTTGATCATCTATCTCATGTTGTAGCTAACACACTCTCTCAATACCACCTCTGTTGGGCTCCATACCTGGCTTACTTGTTGCCGCACACGGGCATAGGATGAATTCCTTTAGTAATCCTAAGTGGTATATTTAAATGATGATTGTACATTCCTGTTACAAGGTGTACAGGATTTACACTTCTCCCCCTTCATGAGTTGTTGTGTAGCCCTATTCCCCCCATCTTTGTGGATTGGTATTCTGGATGTGAAACACTGTAGATTGTATCTTGTTGTTTGCCTCCTTGCATGCTTCCAGGTAGAGACTATGCACTAGGACTCATTTGCTGATTATGGGTAATTGCAACATCTCCTTGGTATTTTTCTTTCTTCATCTTTCTATAATCCACGTGGAGATATCTTACTGCCATATTCCTAGGCCTTAGTTTGTGGACACTAGTTACATTCTGGCTCCTAGCTTATAGCCATACTTATGCTCTGCTCCTTATGTACTACTTTCTTGGCCTGGAATGCTCTGTATTGCTTTACCATTCCCTGTTCACCGCTCATTTGCTTGTTGTTGTATTTTATGTATAATTGAAAGTAACAATAAAAAACACTAACAACAAAAACTTGATCCAGGTATTTTCATGTTTTTGAAGTAATTCAGATTGACTTTGTTTGTACCTCAAACACCAGTTTTTATCCACTGAAAAAGTCTCAATGTATTCTCAAACGCCCTTCATAAAAAGCACAAAAAATGCTAATTAGCCTTCAGAAAGAAGATTAAAAGACTGCAGTGTTGCTCAGATAGTGCTTTGTGGATCCCACTACTATCTGTCAGATAGTGCTGGTATCCTGACTTTGATCCTATCAAATATCCTGCCAAAGACAGATGCAGGATCCAGGATCAGATAGTGATGGATCCTACTTAGGATCCAGGTGTCCTGGTTAGGATCCACAGATCCTAGGGCAGATAGTTAGGATCTGGGTCCAGATAGTGATGGATCCTGGTTAGGATCCAGGGATCCTAGTTAGGATCCACAGAACCTAGGACAGACAGTTAGGACCCAGGGCTGGATAGTGATGGATCCTGGATAGAATCCACAGATCCTAGGGCAGATAGTTAGGATACGGGTCCAGATAGTGATGGATCCTGGATAGGATCCACGGATCCTAGGGCAGATAGTTAGGATGCGGGTCCAGATAGTGATGGATCCTGGATAGGATCCAGGTATCCTAGTTGGTAGGATCCATGGTCAGATAGCACTACTACCCTACCACAACAACTATATGGCCAAATTGGAGGTATCTGTTAGTATCCTGATTTCTAGGGTGTGGAATATTGTCCACTGCACCTGTAAAAATAAAATAGAAAAGGGGGTCACAAAGGATCCATAGCTCTTAGATGGTACAGTAAGGATGGAAATGACAGGTTAGGCATAGAAATATACTTATCTGATGGTTAGGAGTCCATGTCCTGTCAGACATGTCAAATAAAATAAAATTAGGTTAGCTTGGGAAAAAATAGAGGAGCAGAAACTGAGAGGAAAGGAATTGTGGTTTGGGAGGGGGCCGAGCCAAAAACAACTGTGCTCCTGTTGGTGGCCCTGTGACCAGTATTGTACCTGATAGCCAGGTGGGCTAGTGAAGGCTTTTCAGGGGCTAGTAGGCCTGTTGGTAAATAAAAGAATGGTATTGGTGTTCTTGTGGGCTAGGAATGTCATGGGGAGCTACTAAGTAAAAAGGTAGCCCTTATTGTCTAGTACCCTGTGGCTAAGGCCAATTTTCCTTTGAAATGAATTAGTACCTTCTCTGGGGTCTAGTGGTGGCTCTTTGAGCCCAAGTATTGTATAGGTACTGCTGATGTGGAATAGTGGCAGGAGGAAGATACACTTGGATTGCACCTGCAGCCAGCCACATAGCGCAATCGTGCTACAGTGAAAGTGCCTGTGGGCACTTGTAACTCCCAGCCCACACAGAGCTCAGGCTTCAGCCCACTCTGCATGGGTGGGGGATAGAGAGAGAGACTTGAGAAAGACAGAAAGGAGCCAGAGGGAAGTGGAGGAGGCAATAATAGAAGCGCCTCCCCCCTCATCTTCCCAAACCATCACTTCGGCAGCAGAGTTTGTTTATGCCCTAAGGGGCTGAAGCAACAGCAAGGAGGAGGTCATGGAAGAGCCACATCCCCTGGCTGCAACAGCAGTTTTGGAAGCTGGGGCTGGAAGGTGGCAGGAGCTGCCATTGAGTGAAACCACTCCCACAGTAATGCTGAAGCCAGGAAGGGAGTGCAGAGGTGGCAGGAGCTGCCAGGGAGTAAAACCACCACCATGGCAATAGTAAAGCTGTGGGGGAGGGGGGTTGTAAGAATGGGAGAAGAGAGGATGGCAGCAGTAGCAGCAGCAGGTGTTTATTTATTTAGAAGAGATTAGCCAGGAAAACAACATGAACTGTAAACAGCTCATTTCCAGAAGCGTCCTGGGGGTGGGGTTACATAGGAAGAAGCGTGGGACAATCTTTTACAAGAAACAGAGAACAGAATCATAGACATTACAAGTAGTAGATAATTAAGAACTAGTGCAGCATACAAAATCTATACATTTCAATTACAGACCAGGTAAAAAAGCATGAACATACGTTCTGTCACAGCCTCATGGTGAGCAGAACAGCAAACATCATTGGAGATGACAGTTGACTTAAAACCAGGCAATAAAGTGGGACTCGTACCAGAGCGGCACTTTCTCTCACCGGGGCGGTTTTACTGGCCACCGCCCACTGACTGAAGCCCCCAACTCCTGCCGCCCTCAGTCCCTGGAACCGGATCCCTCACCTCAGGGACTCGTACCAGAGTGGCGCTTTATCTCGTCGGGGCAGTTTTACTGGCCGCCGACCGAAGCCACCAACTCCTGCCGCCCTCACGGTCCCTGGAACCGGATCCCACACCTCAGGTACTACCGCTGACTTCTACTCGGGGAACCAGCATGCCTCAGCAGTCTCCCATTGGTGTGGCATTCTGCAGACGGACTCTGATTGGTCCGCCTGCATCCCATGGCTAAGCCGATTGGTGCGCCTTTCCCATAGACCCTAACAACGGTGCCTTGGAGCTCCTGAGTGCAACTTACTTCAGGTTCTTTTTTCTCTGATCCCCCCTTAAAAGCCTTAATTTCTACTGTGTACAAATGTTTCAGCCTAACTGCTAATGTTAGCCTGCTAGTGTAGAAACCTGATTGCTATCTAATGCCTTACACTGTTAGCCCTAAAATGCAGAGTGTAGTCTAATGTGGTAGTATTACTGCAGTGTATGACCTAGACCTGTAACATTTGAGAAACCTGTTTGTGCTTATTCACTGTCTCTTTCCTGACTATTCTAACTATTGCCTGCTCCTGCTCCCACCCCCACTCCCGCTTGTTTCTCAGTGGTGTCTTTGCTGCAATTAACTTCTGGAAAAAATAAATCCTTTCCCTCCCCCTCGCTAAACTGATAATCCTACCCCCATTCTCTCCTCACTTTCACCTCGCTCTACCTATTGTACCTTGACTACCCTACCATTTAGCTTTTGTCTCTGTGTTAATTTGCCCCCCCCCTGCTGACGGTCTGCCGCCAGCCTCCCACCCCTCTTTGCTAGCTGTATATTTAACTGCCCATCTCCTCTCCTCTACTCCTCAGGGACTTTCGCCAGAGTAGCGCTTTCTCTCATCAGGGCAGTTTTACTGGCCGCCGCCCGCTGACTGAAGCCACCAACTCCTGCTGCCCTCACAGTCCCTGGAACCAGATCACACACCTCAGGTACTACCGCTGACTTCTACTCGGGGAACCAGCATGCCTCAGTGGTCTCACATTGGTGTGGCGTTCTGCAGACAGACTCTGATTGGTCCGCCTGCATCCCACAGCTAAGCCGATTGGTGCACCTTTCCCATAGACCCTAACAGCAGTGCCTCAACGCTCCTGAGTGCAGCTTACTTCAGGTTCTCCAGGCCACCTTTAAATATGCTTTTGTACCGCCCACTTCTGTGATCTCCCTTCCTACTGGTTCAACCTATCCAGCTCATCTCCAATCCCCTCTACAGAAGACGCACAACTGATCAGCCAAAAGCCAGTTAAATCACCTATATTTCTCTGTCCATTTCTGTTCCACCCTGTAAACTGCCCTACATATTTCTGCCCTGCGTATTCCCCACCTTACCAGTTGTTTTCCTCTCTGAAACTATCCAGTTTTCATCAGCATGTCTCCTTAAACCTACTGAGCTCTAAACCTGCTAGTCTCTTTAAACTAACCAGACAACCTTTAGCTCTGTAAGCTTTGAGCCTAGCCTATCCTAGGATTCTTACTTAAAGACACTCACCTTATCTACCAATATAAGGGGAATTTATTTCAAGTCCAGTTACAGTCCTACCTCTCTTCCCTAATCCTTTGGGAGTCTACTGATTCTTCTCTGGCAAATCTATCTGCCCTTAGGACATCCTACCATGAACCAATACATACTACTGTCATTTCTTGCATTCTCGCTACCTCTATTCCACCTATCCATGCCCATAGTATCCAGAGCTGCCTCAGCTAACCCATCCTTCCTGCCCAATGATTACCTCTACTTGAACCTTCTTCTCATGCCCACTACCCGATATGACTCCACTCCATTACTATTAAACAGGACTTGGATCAACATGGCAGCATACGCCTTAAAAAACTGTCACCTGCATATAAATACTCTATGCCCCTTCTTGCGCCACAAATTATGGTATCTCCTCCTACTGGCCATATTGCTCTCAGGCGATGTTCACCTCAGCCCTGGTCCAGTAAATGCTACACCCAGTCCGTTTACAAATGCCAAAGGTCTAATTGTGGCTCACCACAACATAAGGGAGTCTCGAGCACAACTTTGCCGAGTTGGAATCCTGGACCTCACTTAACAAGCCAGATATAATATGCCTAACTGAAATGTGGCTCAAACCCTCTACCCCTGACTCCCTTTGCTTCATCTCATCTTACAGTCTCCTGCAATGTGACAGACCAGAACCTAAAAAGGGGGGGAGGGTACGGCTATCTACTTCAAAGACCACCTTCAACTCACTTCCATCTCCTCACCACTTCTAACCCACTGTGAAGCGCTACATGCCCTTCTCACTCTCTGCACCAAAAAATTACACATCATATGTGCATACAACCCCCCTGCTAGCAGTTTCAAAGGGTTAGATGAGCTGTTGGATCAAACTTCATTTCTCTCTGGGAGAAACAAGGTACTTATACTTGGGGACTTAAATATCAACTGGTTGGGCAACTCACAATGCACATCCCTATCCAAGCTACAAAACCACAACCCGCACCAGCTGATCTGTGAACCCACCAGAACTGCCCTGCGCTCGAACACTAGTACATTGCTGGATTGGATAATGACTAACCACCCTGAACATATAATCACCTCAGGGGTACTAGCCGATGCCATCACCGACCACTCCCCTACCTTCTGTATCTGGGGCAAAAGCAGACCATCTCCATCGAAGCCACGTTTCATCACCTTCCGCAACTATGCAAACTTCGACCATCAGGCCTTTCTTCTTGATGTCGGTACTACTGATTGGTCCGCCCTCTTCTTAACCAACAATGCTCCAGCAGCTCTAGATCACTTCATGACCCAATTTCTTGCACTTCAGTATAAACACTGCCACCTTACTACCCATCGGGTAAGAAATAGGCATACCCATCGGCTAAACTCTGACTTGCTTTCTAAACTCAGGCAGAGTGACAAAAGTTGGCACCAGTCCAAAAGCTCTGGGCAAATATCTGACCTAAATCCCTATAGGGCACTGCAAAATTCCTGTAAAAACGAAATCAAACAGGCCAAAAGCGACTACTGCAAAGATATACTAACTACCTCCTATGGTGACTCCAAAAAATTCTGGTCCCATATAAAGTTCCTCCTGGGTTTGAATCCAGCCCCTACCCCTAATGACTTGTTGCTAAGTGGGGTCCACTGCATCAATCCCCTAACCACTGCAAACTTTTTCAACTCTCATTTTTCAGACCTAACCAAATACACTTCCGCTTTCACCACCCTACCTCACTCAAGCACCCTGCCTGGCTATACAGGCCCTAAATTCCTCTTCAAAAGGATCTCTAACCATGAGGTACTAAGATTACCGAATAACATCTCTGATTTCACTGCAGTAGAGTCCGAAAAATCTGGAACCTAAACTATTGAAACTGGCTGCTCCTTACATTGCTGCTCCTCTAGCTAGGATTTTAACCCTCTCCCTATGCCAGGGTTTTGTCCCTGACATCTGGAAGATTGCTAGAATTACCCCTGTTTTTAAAAAGGGAGACCGCAAGGATCCAGCAAACTACAGACCCATAGCCATTTTGTCAGTTCTCAGCAAACTCCTCGAGAAGCGTGTAGCTACCCAAACTATCAAATTCCTCCATAAATATAACCTTCTAACATCTGTCGGATGCCCTAGCAGTCATGGACTCTGGTCATCTCACAGGAGCCATCTTTATCGACATGACTAAGGCATTTGACCACCCCATCCTCTTAGCCACCCTCACATCTCTAGGCTTTTTGCCCAATGTAGTCAAGTGGTTTGACAGCTACTTATCCGATAGGACACAAATGGTTAAATTTAATTCTACCTTCTCAAATAAAACAACCATAAACACTGGTGTGCCACAAGGGTCTATTTTAGGACCGCTGCTTTTTACCATCTTTATCAACAGTATCACCTCTAACCTCCTGCAGACCTCATCCCTGTTATATGTGGATGACATTGTCCTATACAGGAGTGCGAAAACTGTTGTCGAGATCAATCAAAGTCTCTCCCAAGATTTCCAACTAATACAACAATGGCTGTTGAGACATAAACTCGTTCTGAACGAATCTAAGACCCAAGCCATGCTATTTGGGTCCATTATGAAACTCAAAAAACTCCCAACCAAATTTCAGAGTTTCCTCCTCTAATGGAACATCAGTTGGGGTGGTTGACTCATTTAAATACCTAGGCATAACACTTGACCCGTTACTTAACTTCGATATCCATATACAACAGACCTGCAAGCAGGTCAACATGAAACTCGGTATTGCTTACCGAACCAGCTATGTCCTTACCCCCCCTCAGCAAGGCTTGCCATAGCATGAGGCATACTCCTACCAACCCTCACTTATGCTGCTGCAACATATGCCTCTGCATGCAAATCATACCTTAAGAAATGGGATGTTACCTACAACAACGTCTGTTGTTATGCATCCTCCTCTCACCGGCTGAAACATCACTGCCACCTTTACTCTGATCTGAGGTGGCTCCCACCACAAGCATCACGGTACTATGCATTTGGCACCATCATTGACAACATTATCAGATCACAGATATCCAAGCCATGGGCAACTCTCTTCCGAAACCACACTTCCTGCTATGGCTTACGATAGATGGAAAATGCCCTTGTCCATATCCCCAAACACAGCACCTCCAGAGGTGTGAGTGCATTTGCCTGTCACGCCCCCCAGTACTGGAACTCCCTCCCTCTAAAATTACGTCAAGCCTCTTCCCATGCCACATTCAAGAAGGAGCTACGTAATCATCTCACCACTTCCAGCATGTGCTCCTGTTTCAAACCGCCTTAGCTTACGTAACTCTTCCTAACCTTCACCACCCAGGCCATTTCTGTTAGCCCTCCTTAACGCTCTGCACTTGCTCCTACCTTCTCTTACTGGCCTTACATCAACTAAATTCTCCCTCTTATCTTGCTCTTAGCCCTACCCTATCCCACCCTCTACCCTCCATGCCTCATTTCTTCTCTGCTACACCTACCCAATATTGGCTATTTCATAGATTATAGCCATCACTGTATTTTCCTTCCCTATTTTCTGAAATAGCTATGATTTAATGTATAACTACCAGTATTTTTGCTGTACCTTCACACTGTTATGTATTTACCCTACTTTGTTGTTTACACCTGCTGACACTGTTCACATGATATGCTATTGTCTACTATGTACTGTAACTTGTATGAACTGTAATTTGTTTTCTGTTGTTTGCTCTGTACCGTCCCGAGTCATGCCTCAAAATAGTCATTGCTATGGCTAGTGCACCTACACAGTAAACAAAAACTAAATAAAAATAAAAAATATAAAAAGTGTGGAGAGACTGAAAGTAGATTACAATGCTAGTACTTTGAGATTGTAAGAAGGCCTAGGGGGTAAGTGCTTGGTTGGGATGACAGTAGCCAACTGCTAGCTGATTGACCTAGTATGTAAAATACCAGGAGTGGGTGTAGGAGGGAGGGGAGTGGAGGGGAGAGGTCTAGGCCTTCATCCCCCCCACCCAAGTTGCTGAGAACCCCTGTTAGGGGACAAGGGAGCTGGCATTAGAAAAGATAGAGGAGAAAGGTGGAAAAGGATAGAGGGACATGGACTACAAACAGTAGAAACACTCTGGATACAGAAGTTGATACCAGCCCATTTACAGAAGAAAGGGTTCTGAAAGAACTCTTAAAACTGAAGGTGGACAAAGCAATGGGGCCTGATGGGATTCATCCCAGAATTCTAAATGAACTAAGGGTAGAACTACTGACACCACTGACTACTCTCTTTAACAAATCATGGGAGGATGGGGAGGTACCCAAGGACTAGAGGAGGGCAGATGTGATTCCCCTTCACAAAAGTGGGAGCAAGGCAGAAGCAGGAAACTACAGACCTGTTAGTTTAACCTCAGTGGTAGGGAAAGTGATGGAATCACTTCTGAAGGAAAGAATTGTTGGTATCTAGAGGCCAGAGGGGCACAGGACCCAAGGCAGCATGGATTCCAGCAGGAAGGTCATGCGGACAAATCTGATAGATTTCTTTGACTGGGTGACCAAAGTAGTAGATCAGGGAGGGGCTGTGGACATGGCCTACCTAGACTTTAGCAAGGCATTTGACACAGTCCCACACAAAAGATTAATATACAAGTTAGCCAGCCTGGGAGTGGGCCCCAAGATGACAGCCTGGGTAAAGAATTGGCTGGAGAATAGAACACAGAGAGTAATAGTAAATGGAGTCCACTCTGAAGAAAGGGGGGTTACTAGTGGGGTACCGCAGGGTTCAGTATTAGGACCGGTCCTCTTCAATGTCTTTATAAGCAACATTGCAGAGGGACTGGAAGGAAAAGTATGTCTCTTTGCAGATGACACAAAGATCTGCAACAGAGTTGATGCACAAGGTGGGGTGGAAAGGAGGAGAAGGGACTTGGCAAGGTTAGAGGAATGGTCAAATGCATGGCAGCTTAGATTCAATGCTAAGAAGTGCAAGGTAATGCACCTAGGAAACAAAAACCAAGGGGAAGAGTACACAATGTGGGGTGAGATACTAACAACAACAAAAATGGAAGGGACCTGGGGTAGTCATATCAGATGACTTAAAGATGGGCAAGCAATGTGAGAGGGCAGCAAGGAGGGCTGGGGGATACTGAGATGCATAGGGAGAGGCATCACCAGTAGAAAACAGGAAGTTATTATCCTCTGTACAGACAGCTGGTGAGACCCCATCTGAGTACTCGTGCAGTTCTGGAGACCCAATCTCCACAAAGACATAGACAGGATGGAAGCTGTCCAGAGGAGGGCAACTAAAATGGTGCAGGGTCTGCACTGGAAGACATATGAAGAGAGACTAAAGGAGCTTAATATGTATAGCCTCGAGGAAGGGAGGAGAGGGGTCATGATAGAAACTTTCAAGTACCTCAAGGGAATCAACAAAGTCCAAGAGGATAGCATCTTTCAAAAAAAGAGATGTGCAAGAACAAGGGGGCACAATTTGAAGATAGAAGGGGTCGGCTCAGAGGTAATTTAAGGAAGTATTTTTTCACAGAGAGGGTTGTGGATGCATGGAACGACCTTCCAGAGGAGGTTGTGGCATCAAAAACAGTGGTGGAATTCAAGCATGCATGGGACAGTTATAAGGCAATTCTAGGGGGTGGGGGTAGGAAGAAGTAGGCTGCTGGTTAACTAGGATCTGCAGCTTATCCATTAGGTAGGGAAATGGGCAGACTGGGTGGGCCAAGCGGTCCTTATCTGCCGTCAAATTCTATGTTTCTATGACTAGGGGTGGGGTTACTAGGGATAGTGTGAGGTGGGAGGGGCAGTTAAGGAAGAATTGGGGGTAGAATGGTGGAAAAAGAAAGGAAGCCATTGCCTTCACCCCTTCAGCAAGCAAAGAACCCTGCAGTGCCAAGGGGTTGGGGAGCTGGCAAAGGAAAGTAAAGTTGGACTAAGGGGAGAGAGTTAGGGAAGCCAGTGCTTACACCCTCTTCAGAATGCAGAGAACCCTGCAAAGGGGTGGGGGGCTGGCAGAGGAAGGAGGAAAGTATTTTTTTTATTTAGTTTTTGTTGACCGGGTAAGTGCACTAGACAAATCCTGCCTATTTTCAGGCACGACCCGGGAGAGGGGGATACAGATGAATGCCAACTGACCTTGAACCAGATTAAGCTGTTGGTGGTATTTTTAGTGAATGAGGGAAATTTGGCCAGGACACCGGCAAAATTCCCCTACACTTTTCGATAAATGCCATGGGATCTTTAACATCCATCTGAACTACCACCAATCCAGGCAGATGGGACCTCGGTTTAACGACTCATCTGAAAGACGGCACCTCAGAAGTGCAGCACCCCTCTCATGCTGCACTACAGTGTCAGTACTGGGATATTAACCCAAGTGCCAGATGTGGTAACTGAACCCACAGCCCTCTGATCTCCCGGCCTCAGAGGTGAATGTGCTACCTACTTAAGTTGGGCTAAGAGGAGAGAGAGAGAGAGAGAGGGAAGCCAGTGTTGACACCCCCTTCAGGATGCGGAGAACCCTGCAAGGGGATGGAGAGCTGGCAGACAAAAGTATTGATGGTCTAAGGGGAGGGAGATAGGAGGGGGGTAGGGTGGAAGATAGGGGGAGTGGGAAGTCAGAGCCTTCACCCCTCCAGGATGCAGTGAACCCTGCAAGGGGATGGGGATCTGGTAGAGGAAAGTGGATTTGGGCAAGGGGAGAGAGAGAGAGAGGTGTCACATAGTTTAAGCCACACTGTGGCTTTAGGAATGCCACTAGGCTAAATTTCATTGTAATGGTCTGCAGGATGCAGGCAAGATTGAGCACTCCCCAAGGGGAGTAACAGGCAAGCCACCTGCAGCTGCAACCAAGCCCAAGAGGGTCGGTACATGAGCCGGGGGTGGGGACGGGAGTGCACATTAGGGCTGGGAAAGCCCAGAGATAACCACAGCGGTCACAGCAGAAGCCAAAAGGACATTAAAAAAAACACAATGACAAAAATATATAGATTTAATTAAGTGGCTACTGGGGTTGGGGGGCAAGCAATCCTCCAGGTTAACTCCAGGCAGGCCATGTTTGGCACATGCTGGCTGATGCTGACATCATTAGTACATCTCGACAATGGCAGCAGAATCAGCCAGATAGTAAGTAAAAGTTGGTGTGTGTGTGGGGGGGGGGGCTGTTATTTGGCTGTTCCTGACAGCTAGAGGATACAATTTGAAAAAGTATAAGGTAGTGTGTCTAGGGTATCGCCAGCCCTATCCACCTACACCATAACTTGGCAGTGTTTACCTCACAAATGGTAAAAACAAGGGGCTCAAAAGAGGTAAGGACCGTAGTCAGGAGGTGCTACCTTGACAGGTTCCCACCTCTGGAGGTGAGCTCACTCCTGATTGGCTGCATCGGGTCTTAGCAACTTAAAGCACCAATTATGAATCAAGTAGGGTTAGCTAAAAGGCTGAGGAGGAGTCCATACTGAATAAAAAAAGCAGTACTGTCCAATGTCTGTGTAACCCCCCTACAAATAAGGGATGGTCTGGCGGGCGGGGGTGCTCTCGGATGTTGGGAGCTAAGGCCCCAGGCAGACACTAATCAATCAGCCAGTGAGCAGCTCTAGAAGTTGCACTGCAGCAGTTTATTTTCTAACAGCTTGATGCTTAGGCCATCCCAGTGACTGTGTATTGTGTTGTCACCTAAAGGGGATACGACGTGCCCGGCACTCGCACAGTGGCCTAACAACAGTTTCATCTGGTTCAAGGTCAGTTGGCATTCATCTGTATCCCCTTCCCCCGGGTCGTGCCTGAAAATAAGCAGGATTTGTCTAGTGCACTTACCCGGTCAACAAAAACTAAATAAATAAATGGGGGTTCCTGAAAAGTCTTCCATGAGCTTGCCTAAATGCTCACTGCCAGGCTGGTGTCCTGCGTTTAGCAGTTAATAGTTATTGCCAAAGAGTGCTTGTGTAGCCTCTATGTACTGTCGCTTTAAGAGCTGCCTAGATTGCAGTAATAATTAATCTGGGAGGGGGCTGAGTGTTGTCATGCTCGAGTCCCACCCGGGCTGCCAGGTAATCGCTCAGTTTCTGCCATCGCTAATTGCGCAGAGGGAGCCCTGTTAATAGATGTAACTGTTTGCTGATCATTCATTAGAGTAGTAATAATAATGTAGTTTGTTTAACTTGCCTTCTTTGCAGCAAGGACTGTTTTGTTTATCCCCACCATTTTGGCCTGTAACTGCCGAATTGGACCAATCAGTCTGGTGGGACCTAAAATGGAGCCGGACTACAGGAGCTGTCTGGAGTCAAAATCGTTAGGAATTGTAGTTTTGGGCTTTTGGTGCCTTTTTGCACCTGAAGGGAGAACATTTGTTGTGACTGACAGACAGATCAGCCAACCAAATCTTTTGGATCTGAGGAAAATTCCCAAGCTGCCTGTTGTTTCAGTCAGTTCTGAGCTTGGAAGTGAGATGAGAACAGCTCAAGTGATCTGGGCAAGAGTTCTATGTAGTTTTGCATGGGAGAACTGTGAAAGGGCTGAGTTTGGGCCTACATGTCTGCCTGCTGCCCCTGAAAGGGAGAGAAGAGAATTATTTTGGACTAAATCCAAGTTTGTGAGAATGAAGTAAGCCACTGATTTTTTACCAGGCTCATACCTGAAGAATACTGAAGATTTTGCTGAATGCGATCGGCCTGTCAGGATTTCCAGCTGCCTTTGATTCCCCAGTTTGTGCAGAGACTTTGCGATCGTGACCGGAGAGCAGTCTGCCTGGTACAGTAGAATTTCCTTACATGTGAATGTGCTGTGTATGGAAAGTGGGTCGTGATTTGGTCCCCCACTGTGTGAACTGTGTTCAGCTTGCTGGAAGCTGTATCCAGCCCAAAACGGACTGTATCCGAATTTGTCTCCATTTGGCCTGGGCCTTGCCACACTGGCCCAGCCAGACTACCCGCTGCACAGAGAAAGCCATCAACGAGCGACCTGCCTGGGGATCAGCCCCCTGCTCCAGGCTTGAACAGGAATGACGCCTCAGCAATTCGTGTGGGCCCTGCTTCTCCTGGCACTCCAGATTAACCACCTGCTGTCTCGATTTTCGTCCAGCCTGTGTCCAGTCTTGGGTATCATGAGTAATCATCAGGGTAGCTCCCTGAAACAACAGCCTAATACAAAAGTGTGTCCTCTGATTGTCTTGTTGTTTTCTTTTCACGAACTGAGCCCTCCAGCTCCAGATTACAAATAGTGTGTGTTGTGCATGTTGTTTTCTTCCATCACAGGGCCCCAACCAGCTGCAATGTTCCTGGCTAGACCACCATTCTCCATCTGGGTACCCAGAGTGTGTGACTGTTTATGGACCCTGAAGTGCATGCATAACTATTTGACTGATACAGCTTTTAAGCAAATTAACCTGATTATGCCCCTCCCTTGTTCAAGCCCCTTAAATAAATCAGATCTATTTTTTATATTTACTCCGACTGTGGTTCCAGTTAGTGCAAGAGTACTGTACTGCTGTTATTTGCTGTGTATAACCTTGTTTTACAGGGGGTCCCCAGGGCCGGGCCAGAAGAAAGCCCTGGTGGTAAGTGCAAACAGTGTGGGTACTTGTGTGGTGTACCAGGGGTATCGTGAAAGTGATTATTGTGTATTGTTCCGGCCACTAGTAAGGAAGGGGGGGGTTACAGTGTCCCGGAGGGCTGTGCCCAGGTCAGCTTGACCACTACCAACACTGACCTCTGGGTGGAGGCACCCATTTCAGAACTCAGGCCCCTTAACCTGCTACTAGCCACGCAGGCGGGGTAGTAACCCTTGGGATAGTGCCACCTAGGGGTTACATCTTGGAGGCTCACTGCTGGGATTTTGTGCCTTCTAGTGGCCAAAAATTATGAATTATTGTTAAAGATTAATGGCTACCCCAGTAGAAATGGCTGTACACCAGTTGGTGGGATGGTGTACTGGGCAGGAGATCGACCCCCAAAAATGCTCTGCTTATACTGGATATTCCCTTGGGTACCAGTAAGGACACTGTAGAGGGAGTACTCTCCAAAGTTGAATGTTTAAAAAACCCTGTGGTGGTGGGTCGCCAGGCTGATTTGATCGCCCAAACTTTCATAGCCTTAGTAGAGTGTAGTGACCTTGTGGACAGCTCTGAAGTGCCACAGACTATTGCCCCAGAAGGGGTTCCAGCTGCCTGGAGAGTGATAACAAAAGACAGTAAAGACCCTGGGGAGAATGAGCACCCACCATTATCTGAGACTTTTGAGAAGAAATTTGCTAAGTTGTTGCTGGAGGAAGGAAAACCGTATAGGGCTTTAAGACACTATTCCTGCCACCTGGGGGTGTTCCTTCCCCAACACCCCCTTCCCACTCCAGCACCTGTTACTGTCCCGCCTTCTGTGCCCATGCCAATGCTGGCCCCTATATCTGTACCTGCCATTAGTCACGACTCCTACCGAAGGCTGAGAATCTTCTTGGGCACCCACCCCACCCCCAGGGGGAGGATGACTGGGAGACCTGGATAGACTATGTTGCCCCCTTGGTACCCGAGTGGCAGTGTGCGGAGGCAGAGATGTGAAAAAGAATAATTGAAAGTTTGAGGGGTCCCGCCCTCGAAGCCATTACATTTTTGAGGTCCACAAACCCTGATGCATCTGCTCAGAAGTACCTATCTGCACTCAAAGGCAATTTTGGGAGCATTGAGTCAGGGGAGAATTTGATGTGGAAATTCCAAGGTACCAAACAATGGAAAAGGGAAAGTTTGTCTGCGTATGTTACCTGTCTAGAAAGAGCTTTGCAGAAAGCTTACCGGAAAGGTGGGGTAGCAGTCAGTGACTTGAACCATGTGAGATTGGGGCAAATGCTGCAACATGCAAAGCATTCTAAATTGCAGATCCTCCAGTTAAGGCTCCAGGATAGGAGAGGTAACCCACCTGACTACTGTGACTTGATAAAAGAACTCCGGGAGGTTGAAGGGGAAGAGGGAGATTGTAATTATGGGGTGAGTGCAGCTCAAGTGATCATGGCACCAGAAGACCCTTCCGAAATGGAAACCATTAAGGGTGTCCCGCCGTGGGCTAAACGGTGGGGAGAGGAGTTGCTGAAGGAAGTCAGAAAGGTACAACCAGATGTTCTCACTGAGGTATCCCCTGTTGACAAAGACCCTGGCCCCTGTCAGGACATGACTGCCATGGGGTTGGGGGTGCATCCTCAGGCATCCGCTACTGAGGGTGGCTCTTCGGCTGAGCTTAAAGAATTGACTTCCACCCTAAAGGAACTTTTGAGACATGGCACACTACCCGCAGAAGTTAGATCACAATCTCCTGTTGATGCTCCAACATCCCCTGCTATGTTTTCCCCAAGGATGCCCCGAGAGCGTGTCATTTGTCACAATTTGCGGCAGGATAGCCATATGAAGAGGGAATGCCAGTCTCAGAAGGACTTAGAGAAAGTGGTGGATCAGCTTCAAGGAGAGCTGTGGAAAACAAGTCAGTGGTCAAGGGGTGCATGAAATGACCACAGTAAACGCTTCGGCCATCCTAACTCAAACCCCTCTGTGGCTAAATTGTCTGTCCAGGCCCCTGCTGTTGTCCCTCCAGACTGGTCTAAGATAGTGGGCCCTTCAATGGAGACTAATGTGGCTGTGAAAGGTATTCCTACTAGGGCTGTGCTTGACAGTGGGTCGTAAATGACCATTGTGTTTCAGGACTGGTATGACAAATACTTTACAGATGTGCCCTTACAATCCATGGAAGGCCTACACGTGTGGGTGCTGAGTGACAAGTCTTATCCATTTCTAGGAATGCCCACCTCTGGTTGTCTTCTCCTGCAACTGTCACTGGCATAGAGAAGCAAGTAGAGACAGTGGCCCTAGTGTGTCCCCCCACCAGACTGTATGATGGGGTCCCCCTGTTAATTGGGACAAACGCCCATATGTTTGGGAGACTGGCGCAACTCTGTCATGAGAAACAAGGGCAACAGACTGTGAGGACCCTGAGAATTCCGGCTCTGATCAAGAGGGCCTATGATTTGCAACAGAAACCCGAGGAAGTAGACCAGGATGAACTGATGGGGACTGTGTGAAAGAAGGATCCCGATTCAATGGTACTGGCCCCTAATGCCCAATGTACCATTCAAGCGGAGGTCAGCCTCCGGAAAGATGTCAAGAACAAAATACTGACGTTGGATGTGCCCAGAGATGAAAAATTGCCAGAAGGATTATTGGCAAAACCCAGCATCTTGCCTGCTCATGCCCATGCTTATGCACGACGAGTGATGGTCCAGATTCACAATGTGTCAGATCGGGAGATCCAGGTGAACAGAGGGTGCACCCTAGTAATGGAACACTATGCAGACACTGCAGTATTGCCCAGCAACAAGCACCCTGGTGAGAAGGAGAGAGAGTGACTCCCCGTTGCCAGCTGAATGGAAGGCTAACATTAGCAAGAGACTTGCCCAGACAGACCAAGTGTTTTCATTGAAGGAATAGGATGTGGGATGTGTCCAGGGTGTGGAGCATCACATACACCTGCATAATGAACATCCATTTCGAAAGCGGTCCCAACGCCTAGCCCCAGCAGACATAGATGATGTGAGAAGACACCTGCAGGAAATGCTCGCTGCTGGCATGATACAAGAATCCAGGAGCCCATACGCCTCTCCCATTGTGGTTGTGCGTAAGAAGAATGGGTCTGTGAGGATCTGTGTTGATTATCGGACCCTGAACCGGTGGACCATCCCAGGCCAATACACTATGCCTCGTATACAAGATGCCCTGGACTGCTTGTGTGGGAGCAAATGGTTCTCGGTGTTGGATCTTCACAGCGGAAACTAACAGTTCCCGATGGCCCCGGAAGACTGTGAGAAAACAGCCTTCATCTGTCCATTGGGGTTCTATGAGTTTCTGAGATGCCACAGGGGATATTGGGTGCCCTGGCCACCTTTCAGCGACTGATGGGATGTGCGGTGGGAGATATGAATTTGCTGGAATGCCTGGTGTACTTGGACGGTGTCATTGTGTTTGAGAGCACCTTAGAGGAGCATGAGAACTGACTGTTTGAAGTCCTAGACCAACTGGAAGACTTCGGCCTCAAGCTGTCCATTGACAAGTGCCAGTTTTTCCAAACCTCTGTGAAGTGTGTGGGGCACATAGTATCTACAAAAGGGAGAGAGACTGATCCCAGTAAGGTTGAAGCACTGACTACTTGGCCCCTGCCCCATAATCTGAAAGAACTACAATGTTTTCTGGGGTTCTGTGGCTACTACTGCAGGTTCATAAAAGACTATTCCAAGGTGATTCGCCCACTCGTGAACCTTACCCAGGGTTACCTGCCTTTCAATCGTAAATACAAAAAAGGGACCGTTAAAGAACCAGAAAAAGTATACTTCTGCCCAGGTGAACTCTTCGGGCCCCGCTGGATGCCTGACTGTGAAGCAGCCTTGCATGAGATCATATACCAGCTCTCCCACACCCCCATCCTCGCCTATGCTGACCCCACCAAACTCTATGTGCTGCATATGGACGCTAGTCTGCAGGGTCTAGGAGTGGTGCTGTATGAAGACCATGAGGATGGCCTGAGACCCATAGCTTAAGCCAATAGAAGCTTGACCCCGTCCGAACAAAACTACCCTGTGCATAAGTTGGAGTTCCTTGCGCTATTATGGCCCATCGTTGACCAATTTCATGAATACCTCAATTGGGCAAAGATATTGGTGAAGATTGACAATAACCCATTGACCTATGTACAGACTTCAGCTAAGTTATATGCCACTGGGCACTGGTGGCTTTCTGCATTATCAACCTATGATTATGCTGTCGAATACAGACCGGGCCTATATTGATGCTGATGCCCTATCATGAAGGCCCACTTCCAAGAGTGATTGGATCAGGCTGTTTGAACTTGACATTTGAGCTTTGTGCCAAAAGATTGATAGAGATGAACAGATGTCTGCGGACACAGTGGACCATTTAGTAGATTGCTTGGGCCCTTCTGATACCTGCATATCGGCTACTTATTGCCACTTCTCTGCTCTAGATATTAGTGCACTACTTCAATTTGACAAGGACAGCATTCAGTGGGCTCAGTCCCAAGATCCTATGATTCTGCCAGCACTTGATGCCCTGCGTGCGGGGAAAGATGTGTCTAAGTTACGTTCCTCTGACGTGTGAACTGTTTTATTGTTTAAAGAAAGCCCCAGATTGAAGTTGCTCAATCAGTTGTTGTATAGAGAGACAGTAGATCATAGTGGCAAAGTAGACAAGCAACAATTGGTCCTGCCCACGGCCTTTAAAGATATGGTACTGAGGTCCCTCCACAATCACATGGGGCACCTTGGTATTGACAGAACCCTTGATCTAGTACGATCTCGCTTCTACTGGCCCAAAATGGGGGCCAATATTGAGCACCATGTAAAGACTTGTAGTCGCTGCCTACAAAGAAAAGCCCTGCTTCAGAGGGCTGCCCCCCTTGTTAATATTACTACCAGCACCCCCATGGAACTAGTCTGCATAGACTTCTTGTGTTTAGAACCTGATCAGCAGAACACTGGCAATGTGTTAGTGGTTAGGGATCATTTCACACAGTATGCACAAGCTTTTCCAACCAAAGATCAAAAGGCATCTACCGTGGCCAAGGTGCTAGTGGAAAATTTCTTCTTCCACTATGGTGCCCCCAAGGGGATCTACTCTGACCAGGGCAGAGACTTTGAGAGTCGACTAATCAAAGAAATGCTCTCTCTATGGGGGGTGTGAAAGTCAAGAACCACCCCTATCACCCGCAGGGAGACACTCAACCAGAATGTTTTAACCGCACCCTTCTAGACATGCTGCACACCCTCCACCCAAAAGACAAGCATAAATGGAGCCAACAGATTAGCACATTGATACTTGCATACAATTGCACGAAAAATGATGCTACTGGGTTCTCCCCTTACTGCCTCATGTTCGGGAGAGAGGCCCAGCTGCCAGTTGATGTCTGTTTTGGGGTCTCTCCAGATGGGGTCTGAGATGAAAACTACTTGCAATATGTACAAAACTGAAAGCTCAATTGAACCATGCCTATCAACTGGCCCAGACAATGAGCGCCAAGAGAAATCTAGCCAACAAAGAGAGGCATGATAAAAAAGTAAAATCTCAAGAGCTTCGACCTGGAGACCGTGTGTTGTTACGAAATTTGGGACTGCATGGTAAACACAGAATTGTGGATCGGTGGCACCATCTTCCATATGTAGTAGTTGGAAAGTTGGATGATTTACCTGTGTACTAGGTGTGCCCAGAGAACAACTCCAAAGATGTGAAGACCATGCACTGTAACCACTTGCTACCTATCGGCCAAGTCATTACTGAGGCTGAATCCCCCAGAAATTGAGCCCCCTGGGCTGGTGACTCGTGCTGCTGCAAGAAAGAGACAGAGCCAACCTACCCCAGTGGTCACAGATTTAAGGTTTCCTCCGCAGCAGGCCCAGATTGATAGTGACTGTCAGTCCACTTCTGATGAAAGTGAGTGCGACTATGCCTATTACCCCTCTTATGAACTGAGTCAGCTGTTTTGATGAAATCCTATGACTAATTGCAGGGATGATGCTGGGCATTCTGGACTGTATAACCCCTCAGCTTCGTCCTTGGAGCCAATGCTCCCTGAAAGTTAAGTGCCAAGCCTTACGTCTGAGGACGCGGACTCACTGTGTTTTGTGGAACTGTGTGAAGTGCCCAAAGAAGAGGCCGATAGTTTGAGTCTTTCTGGTGACACATCAGAACTGGAGGAACAGTATGAGAGTACTGACAGACCCCTTTCAGCACCTCAAAGTTTGATTGTGCCTGAACCTTCACAAAATTAGCCAAGTGTTGTGGAACCAGAGCCTACAGAACCAGGAGCTGACAGTGCTCCCAGCTTGGAAATTTCCCTATATGCAGAGACATCCCTCACAAGTGATGAAAGCTCCAAGACCACTGCTGAAAGTACAGAGACTGTGGTTGTTCACCCCAGAAAGACTGGCTGAGCTGTCAAGCCAGTGGTGCACTTCAGTTACGATTCCCCCAGGAGGCCAGTGAATTTGCCTCTCAATGTAGTCCATAAAGGTGTTTATGTCTCTCACAGCTCACTGCCCAAATTGAGCTTGACGGCCCATTCCAGGTTACTTGTTCTGCCCTCTCACCATGGTGCCCCTGCCCCATCCAGCCCCAAGTTAGCTGATAGGGAAGGGCCCCCTTTTGCATTGTTTAGAATACAAGACGTTATTACATGATTCTGTATAGTAATTTTCAATTTACCTTTGTGAAATATGCATAATGTATTGTCAGAATAGAAATGATATAGTGGAGTACATTGAAATGTATAGTAAAGTGACAGGTTATGCCAACTGATGAATCAGATAGTACTTGTAGAGCACGCTACTGGTATAAATGACTTGTATATGTTGCTAATGGTATAAATGTCTTGTATATGTTGCTAATGGTATAAATGTCTTGTATATGTTGCTAATGGTATAAATGTCTTGTATATGTTGCATTTTCAATGTTATGATGGTACAGACTTGACGCGGACGCCAAGTTTTCCCAGGCAGGGAAGGGTGTAACCCCCCTACAAATGGGGGTTCCCGAAAAGTCTTCCATGAGCTTGCCTAAATGCTCACTGCCAGGCTGGTGTCCTGCATTTAGCAGTTAATTGTTATTGCCAAAGAGTGCCTGTGTAGCCTCTGTGTACTATCGCTTTAAGAGCTGCCTAGATTGCAGTAATAATTAATCTGGGAGGGGGCTGAGTGTTGTCATGCTCAAGTCCCACCCGGGCTGCCAGCTAATCGCTCCGTGTCTGCCATCGCTAATTGCACAGAGGGAGCCCTGTTAATAAATGTAACGGTTTGCTGATCATTCATTAGAGTAGTAAGAATAATGTAGTTTGTCTAACCTGCCTTCTTTACAGCAAGGACTGTTTTGTTTATCCCCACCATTTTGGCCTGTAACTGCCGAATTGGACCAATCATTCTGGCGGGACCTAAAATGGAGCCGGACTACAGGCGCTGTCTGGACTCAAAATCTGTAGGAATTGTAGTTTTGGGCTTTTGGCCCCTTTTTGCACCTGAAGGGAGAACATTTGTTGTGACTGACAGATCAGTCAACCAAATCTTTTGGATCCGAGGGAAATCCCCAAGCTGCCTGCTGTTTCAGTCAGTTCTGAGCTTGGAAGTGAGATGAGAACAGCCCAAGTGATTTAGGCAAGAGTTCTATGTAGTTTTGCATGGGAGAACTGTGAAAGGGCTGAGTTTGGGCCTGCATGTCTGCCTGCTGCCCCTGAGAGGGAGAGAAGAGAAGAGAATTATTTTGGACTAAATCCAAGTTTGTGAGAATGAAGTAAGCCACTGATTTTTTACCAGGCTCATACCTGAAGAAGACCGAAGATTTTGCTGAATGCGATTGGCCTGTCAGGATTTCCAGCTGCATTTGAATCCCCAGTTTGTGCAGAGACTTTGCGATCATGGCCAGAGAACGGTTTGCCTGGTACAGTAGAATTTCCTTACATGTGAATGTGCTGTGTATGGAATGTGGGTCGTGATTTGGTCTCCCACTGTGTGAAGTGTGTTCTGCTTGCTGGAAGCTGTATCCAACCCAAGACGGACTATATCCGAATTTGTCTCCATTTGGCCTGGGCTTTGCCACACTGGCCCAGCCAGACTACCCGCTGCACAGAGAAAGCCATCGACAAGAGACCTGCCTGGGGATCAGCCCCCTGCTCCAGGCTTGAACAGGAATGATGCCTCAGCGATTCATGTGGGCCCTGCTTCTCCTGGCACTCCAGATTAACCACCTACTGTCTCGAGTTTCGTCCAGCCTGTATCCAGTCTTCGGTATCATGAGTAATCATCTGGGTAGCTCCCTGCAACAACAGCCTAATGTAAAAGTGTGTCATCTGATTGTATTGTTTTTTTTGTTTTGTTTTTTTTTTCCATGAACTGAGCCCTCCTACTCCGGATTATAAATAGTGTGTGTTGTGTATAACCCCCCTGTTACCCAGGGTTACTAGAATCCCAGTAAGACCTAGTGGTAGGCAGGCAAGGCAGCTCGTGAAACTCCAGTTAAATGGATTTCACACTGTCTCACTCTGTTCTCAGTCTCAGCTGAGACTGAGGGATGACATAATTTTAGAACTGTCACAGCTGCATAAGCCACACTGGAATGTTGCAGTTGGAGGTTAGAGTAGAACGTTGGGGAATTTGAAGTTAAGTTCAGTAGAGTCTGTTGCAGTCTGTAGTAGAGGTGCTCTGCTGTAGGCAGGCCCTCATAGCTCTAAGCTCTGTCAAAGAGCTATTTTTTGGTATAGGTGTGTGTTCTCACCTGAAGAAGAACACAAGAAGAACACTCTGAAGTGGTAGAGACCGCTTTCAGTGGTTCAGGGCCCCATCCCTGTGAGGATGGGGGGAAGGAAAAGCCTGCTTCCAGGGGCAACCCCCCTGGTCTGGCTAGGGGGGAAAAGAAGCTGCCTGATTTAAGTTCGTGCTGAGGCACCATAAATTCGGGATGAGATTTCTTTGAGGAGAAAACACCTGTGGGGCACCTGCAACCAAAGGGTGAGTTCGCTCTGCTAAAGGGCCAATGTGTTTTCACCTGAAACAAGATGGCACTAAAGTGACTGTTACTGTGGGGTCAGGAAAAGACAGCCAAGTACAGTTTGGAAAATGTGGGGATTGGACTGCTTAACTCTGCAGGGGGCTAGAGTAATGGACACAGCCACTTATTAAGTATTATTCAAGTTCAGCACAAATGGGATGTAAAGACAGTAAATTTAATGTGAATACATTTAAAGAGAATCTACACAGCAGTGTTTTCAAGGATGAGGTGTTACAGTCCAGAGAAATGGCTGGGTATGAATTATGGGAGTGAGAGGTGGGAGACCCCCCCATCAGTAGTAAACACATTGACCTCTACAGGTTTATTTTGGGACACCTGTTGCTTTCCCTCAGGTACTTGGCCAGTGCCTGAGGAAAATACCCAGACATGGGATCGATGAGGAAGATTCCCATATGGAGCAGAAGTGCTCATAGGTGGTTTAGGAAGCCACCAGTAAATGTTTCCATGCTATATGGAAAGTGTCCAAGTGACTGGCAAGGGAGCCAAGCCAGGGAAAACCCAGAGCAGCATACAAGTTCGGGCTGTGTGCCCAGTGTGTTTCAGAGCCTGAGGGCTAAAGTGAATACGATGTGTTCTAATCTCCATAAATCTGCATTACCAGGAGTGTAGCCCCGTGGGGGTCCATTTATGCTTTGTTTATTCTGTTGGATGTGAATAAAAGCCACATTTCAGAATCTCACTTCTGGTATTGGACATTACAGTTATTGCTTCCTGTGACGGGAGTTACTTGGGTGCCCCTGTTGCAGAGTAGCCAAACCTAGCCAATGTGCCGAGTGACATATTCCACCCCAAACCCAGCCCACTTGGTATTGCTGTCAAGATGGAAACGGCATACCTGGGGGGGGGGGGTTACATGTGCATGTTGTTTTTTTCCATCACATGGCCCCAACCAGCTGCAACGTTCCTGGCTAGACCACCATTCTCCATCTGGGTACCCAGAGTGTGTGACTGTTTATGGACCCTGAAGGGCATGCATAACTGTTTTATTGATACAGCCTTTAAGCAAATTAACCTGATTATGCCCTTCCCTTGTTCAAGCCCCTTAAATAAATCAGATCTAACTCTATTTTGTATTTTCCCTGACTGTGGTTCCAGTTTGTGCAAGAGTACTGTACTGCTGTTATTTGCTGTGTATAACCTTGTTTTACAGGGGGTCCCCAGGGCCAGGCCAGAGGAAAGCCATGGTGGTAAGTGCAAACAGTTTGGGTACTTGTGTGGTGTATCAGGGGTATTGTGAAAGTGATTATTGTGTATTGTTCCGGCCACTAGTAAGGAAAGAGGGGGGTTACAGTGTCCTGGAGGGCTATGCCCAGGTTAGCTTGACCACTACCAACACTGACCTCCAGGTGGAGGCATCCATTTCGGAACTCAGGCCCCTTAACCTGCTACCAGCCACATAGGGAGGGGTAGTAGCCTTTGGGATAGTGCCACCTAGGGGTTACATCTGCACATTGCATTTTCTTTGCATGCTTAGTACCTGTCTTATACCTGTAGCATACCTGCAAAAGGATGCCTTGTACAGGCCCTGTACAGTACCTGTAAAGATACAGTTCATTCCCTACCCTTTTTGGTGGGGGTGGGACCTGCATCCAGTATGCATCCCACATCAAGGAGCAGGGCACAAATGCAGCCCCTCCCCCCAAAAAATTACACCACTACAATCACGGAGGACATTGGGATGCAGACCAAAAATGGAGGAGATTCACATAGTGGGTAACAGGAAAATACATGTGATGCGATATAAACATAGACAAAGATGACAGTAAAGACCAAAGGTCCATCCAGTCTGTCTGTAGTTCCCTATTAATCCCCAGGACCAATTGCCCATACAGGGGACTAGCCCTCACCATCTACCCCACTGTTACCCTACATACTACCGCCATCTTAAGTAACCACTACATTCTTCACTCGGTCTCAGCCATACATGAAATCATTTATGGTTTTGGCACCACCACCTTGGCTCGCAGACTGTTCTACCCTTTCTATAAAATAAATCTTTCTCATATACCCCTTGAACCTCTTTTTCATCATTTTCCATTCATACCACCCATGTCTTAATTGTTGCTCAGCCTAAATAGTTCCTCTCAGGTCACCTTGTTTATTCCTTTCAAGGGATTCCCTAGTGAGGCGCACGGGGAGGTGGTATGTTGCATCCCAGGGATAGAGGCCTTTAAGTAGGGTCTGAAAACCTTATTCGCTCATGCTTTGGGGGTTTAATTATCCTCACAGTTATGTCATGTCAGTTTTTAAGTACCAATTAAGAAATTTATTTTGCTACTGTTTCATATTTGTAATGGTGCCCTGAGCCTCCAAAGAATGCCACATAAAATAAAGTCAATAACACTACTACAACACTATAAACTACTACTGCCACCACCACCACCACCACCACCACCACCCATGGGCCCTGACACTAACCCCTAGTACCAGTCCCACAACCCAGCTACCAAATCTTGCACAGCCTCAAATACTAGCTCTCACACCCTCACACACTAGACCCATTTCCTTCCTCACTCCACGACACTATCCCCCTTCCAGCTAACAATTTCCCTCCCCGGCCCGCCAACAGTAGCCACTCTCCCTTCATTGCCCCCTACACTAGTCTACCTCAGTCCAAAGCACCTAACACTAGCCCCCCCCGCTCAGTACTTGAAACTGCCTCCTGCCTCCAAAGTACCCAACACTCGTCTCCTCCCTCCACAGCTCCAGACACTAACCCCCTCCCTCTACAGCAACTGGCAGCAACCCACCTGCTTCCACAGCACCCTACACCAGCCCACCTCCATCCACAGCACCCTATACCAACCCACCTCTGTCCACAGCACCCTACACAACCCACCTCTGTCCACAGCACCCTACACCAACCCACCTCAGTCCACAGCACCCTACACCAACCCACTTCCATCCACAGCACCCAACAGCAGCCACCTCCCTCAATGGCCCCCATGATACTTATACTGATAGAGGAGGATAAATTGAGGGAGGGGCTGCCGGCATTGAAGGTGGACTAATCACCAGGCCCAGACAGAGTACATCCAAGGGTACCAAAGGAACTGGCTGAGGAGCTGGCAGGGCCACTGGCAGACCTATTTAATAATTCACTAGAGTCAGGCGTGGTACCGCAGGACTGGAGAACAGCACATGTAGTGCCCTTCCACAAAAACGGTCCTAAGGACGACCCAGGGAATTACAGACCAGTCAGTCCAACCTCCATTGTGGGCAAGCTCATGGAGACCATACTAAAGGAAAGGTTGGTGGAATATCTCAGGTCCGGATTAAGAGGGGGGCAAATGGGGCAAATGCCCCAGGCCCTCCACCAAAGGGGGCCCCCCGAAATGGCAGTGCATGAGTGCAATAAATATATGCACTGAACCATTTAATTGCACCTGCTGGCTGCTGCTTTAAATTACTCACTTCTGGCCCATGCTGTTTATGATTTTGCCAGTAGTGTCGCCCCCTGAGACTTGGAGAATGGGGGTGTCACGTGGTATGCAGAAGCCGAGTCATCTGGTTTATATGCCACTGGAACTTCACTGCGCATGTAAGCGCATGCTGCATCATCACCACCGCAGTGTTGTTGGAACCTTAGAGGAGAGCAGACATGAGTTCTGTTTTTTTCCAACCGACCAGGTAGCTAGTCTCTCGAGACTCACAGCATATTTGAAAAAAACTGTTTGTTTTCGCACGAATTGCAGTTTCAGAAAAGTCAAACTCACACACAGGTACTTAAAGCAAGTGGGGAGCAGATCTAAGCAATAAAGCATTCACATATCTGGACTGTCTTGTACGGTATGGGCTGCACCAATGGGCGTGCAGCCCTACCGGGCAATCAGTCGGCCAGGCAGCCAGGACAGCAGAAGCGGGTGGGATGCTGCCGCCCCGCCCGGCTGGCGGGGGGGGATCAGGGTGGGTGGGGTGGGGGTCACTAGATCACCAGGGTAGGTGGTCCTGGGGTTTACTTTACAGCCCGTGATCGGGCTTGAGGTCCACTGGACCACCAGGGATATGTTCTTGGGGGTTGGACTTTGCTGCCCGCGATCAGGCTGTTGGGGGTGGGTTTTATTTTACATTTTGCCTGTGATCGGGCTGGTGGGGGTGGGTTTGATTTACACTTTTGCCTGCGATCGGGCTGGTGGGGGTGGGTTTGATTTTACACTTTTGCCCGCGATCGGGCTAGTGAAGTGGGGTTTATTTAAACTTATGCCGCGATCGGGCCAGTCGGGAGAGGGGGATTTTTTACACCTTATGCCCGCCACCGCTGCCGTGTATGCCGAACCTCGATGACTGTTGCCTGGCAGGGCGCCAGGCGCAAGTCCTCAGGGATCGGCGCACCTGCATGCTAATGGCATGCAAATGGGGCTACAATAGATGCAAATGGCCCCCGTGCCTTTGCATGAATTATGGCCCCATTTGCATGTCACTCTTTTGAATATGGGAGATTGCGCATGGCGCAATGGTACTAGCCACCGCATCTTGGATACTCCACTCTGACCACTTGGTGGGCGCCAAGTTCCACTGCGCCATGCACAGTGGCTGTGGCGGGGTGATATTCAAAGGAGTTGCTCAATAGCGCAACTCCGTTGAATATCGCCCCGGCCACACCCCTGCGCAACTATTTTGTGCAGCGCAAGGGCTTGTGCCACAGAATAGCGCAGTTTGAATATCCAGCCCAGTGAGTATATTGGCTCTGGGGGTGGTATTGGAACCTGTGCTCTTCTAGTCCCCGATCCTGAGCTCTAACCACCATAACCAATGTATGTTTACATACTCATATCCTGAAAGTACATACAAATTTGCACTATCCAAACATGTGAATATGGAAACATACAATACATGATTTAAGGCAGTGACAAGAACAGTACTTTTCCAGCATAAAATATCACTTTTTAAAGTTGAAAAAAAAATCAGAAAACAGTAAGCAAACCCCCCAAAATGTACCATTTTCAACCATTTTTTCAAAATTTCATGGGGGAGCATGCACCCGGACCCCTCTAGATTGTTTCGGGTTTTTGACTGTCACAATCACTGCATACGCATGGGCCCCCAGAGGTCAAGTGCCCCAGGCCCCCCAAAGGCTTAATCTGGCCCTGGAATATCTAGAGGAGCATGGTCTCCAGGATGCGAGGCAGTATGGGTTCATGGGGGTGGGAGATCATGTCAAATGAATCTGATTGACTTCTCTGACTGTGTCACTAAGACAGTAGACAGGAGGCAAGCAGTAGACATCCTCTATCTTGATTTTAGTAAGGTCTTTGATTCTGTGCCCCACAAAAGGTTGATCAGGAAGTTGGTGGCTCTTGGGGTTGGGGAAAAGATTGCCAGATGGATGGAAAAATGGCTGAGAGACAGAACCCAAAGGGTGGTTGTGGAGGAAGAGTTATCTAGTACCAGAGAGGTAACCAGTGGGGTCCTGCAAGGCTTGGTGCTGGGGCTGGTGTTGTTCAGTTTTTTCATCAATGACATTGGGGATGGCATTAAGAGCAAAATGTGCCTGTTTGTGGATGACACCAAGCTCTGCAGGAGAGTGGACACGGCTGAAGGGATACAGGACCTACAGGAAGATCTGGAAAAGCTGAAGAGGGGGTCCAGGATCTGGCTGCTTGGCTTCAATGCCAAGAAATGCAAAGTTTTGCATAGTGGAGCCAAGAATCCCAATACAGAGTGCTGCCTGGGTGGAATCTGAGTATCTGCATCAGAGGAGGAGGAGAAGGACATGGTAGTGATGATCACTATTGACCTGAAGCAATACATGCAGTGCAGGAAAGCAGCAGCAAAGGCAAACAAGATGCTGGGATGCATATCTAAAGAGATCAGTAGTAGGAGAGGGGAGGTTATACTGCCCTTGTACAGGTCACTGGTAAGGTCTCATCTAGAGTATGGAGTTCAGTAGTGGTGCCCACACCTCAAAAAGGTCATTAACCTGATGGAGAAGGTCCAGAGGAGGGCTACAAAGATGATAGCCAGTCAGTAAGGTAATGCATATGAGGAGAGGTTGAAGGCACTGAACATGTACTCCCTGGAAGACAGAAGGGGGGGGCATGATTGGGACCTTCAACTACCTGAAAGGGATTAATAAGGTTGATAAGGAGAGTCACTTTAAGCTGAGTGGCAACCATAATACGAGGGGGCACAGTCTTAAGCTGGAGGGTGGGAGGTTTAAGAGGGAGTCAGGAAGCACTTCTTCACAGAGAGGGTGGTGGACATGTGGAATGCTCGTGCCAGAAGATGTCATCTCATTGAAGACAGTTGGCAGCTTTAAGAGAGACTGGGATAGTCATAGGGGGAAGGTAAGGATCATGGGTGGGGAATGAGGGCAGGGACATTAGCTCAAGCTGTAGACCCTGCAATATGAGCAGACTTGATAGACTAAATGGCCTTTTGCTGGCTTCTTTGTATGTTTGTATACTAGCCCCTCCCTCCACAGCCCCAGTACTAACCCTCCTCCCTCCACAGCTCTTGACATTAGCCTCCCTCCCACCATCCCGACACTAGCCCCCTCCCTCCACAGTACAAGACAGGTGCCCCTCGGTCCAGACACTAGCCCACTACCTTCTACAGCACCCTAAACTGGCCCTCCCTCCACTGCCCCAGACAGCAGCCTCTCTCCATGACCACCACCAATATCCCCACCTCCACAGTCCCCAAAACTATCCTGCTTCCTCCACAGATGCACTACTAACCCCCTACCTCCAAGGTCCCACACACACACACACACACACACACACACACACAAACACACACACTGGACCATCTGTGTTAACTATTGAGCACAGCAAACATTCCACATAACAGATAGCATACTTTCATGCAATAAAAAAGTGCTGCAGTATGCATCACCTGAAACAAACACACTGTACCGGGTGTGGCTGCAACTTTACAGTCAACCCACCATGTATAGGTAATATTCTGAGTATCTCTTACCTGTGTACTAAGGAGCAAGAGGTAGGAACCTTGAAGAGACAACGTCTGATAGACCTGTAACATAAAATATATGAAAGGGGTAACAAAGGATCTTTAGTTCTTAGGGAGCAAAGAGGAAGGAAGAAAGGGGACATTGTTTAACCAGAAGTGGCACATTAAGCCAAAGCTTGTTTCCAGGTGTGACCTGGGAGCACAAGGAAGTTAAGTGACTTGCTCAGGGTCACACCGTATGCAAGTGGGGGCTGTAGGATTCAAACGCAGGTCTCCAAGTTTGCAGCACAGAGCCCTAAACCTCTGCACTATACTGCCTCCTTAATAGGAGTAGAAGGATAAGAAAAGTTAGCCATAGAGTAATACTTATCTGATAGGGAAAGAGTCGGCATCTTCTCAGACCAGTTAAATGAGAAAAATAGGTTAATATGGAGAAAATACAATAGCGAAGGTAAACAGAGAGTGAAGAGGTATGAAAGGGGCAAATGACATCACAGGAGTAAACAAAAAGGAAGCTTTAGATAAAAAGTTACAGACAGGACAAAGCAGGAAGACAGAAATATAGAGAAAGAAACACAGGAATAAGCAGATAAGAGCCAGCCCGTGCATTGTGGTAGCACTACTGTTGCAATGCCAATGACCCTGGTTCTGGAAATGAGCCAGGACTGTCAGAGGCCTAGCTGGGGGCAGGAGGACTGAGCGCCCCACTGGATGCTTTCCGGGGAGGGAGGGAGGGTTGCATGTCCCACTGCTCTACCACCACCTGAGTGACCACAAATGGCAGTGCACAGGATCTGCAAATGACAGGCAGGACTGTTGGCACACACCCATAAGTTGGCTGCATCAGGCCTCACCAGCAGCCAATCCCAGTGCACTATCCTGATGGAGGAAGGGCGGTAAGAACATGGCAATGGCACATAAGGGGCAGGCAGATGAAGTCCCTACGGCGGCCCACTCTAGCATCAGACCTAGATGTAACACTCCTGGACTGAATCCACACCTTCATCTCCACTGGTTGGCCAGATGACTGCAGGGAAGAAATGACAAAGGTGGATGGTGTACCCAGCAACAGGGTGTATGCTGGGGGAGCCAGCACACAGCTGTTATTGCAGGTGGGTGTGGAGACCAGGAGTAGCTGCGGCAGGGTCTCGGTAGAAAGAGTAACTCACTTAGAAGGAAGCAAGGAGGTCGTAGCCCATGGCCAGTGCAGCATAAAGAATATTTGAAAAAACAATAAATAAAAAATGAAAAACAGAGAAGAAACATGTTGCTGGTTGGGGGGGAGTATCAAAAATCACTTATTGCCCCTAGATGGCCTAGTGGCCAGTAATTAAAAGTAGTAACCTAAGTGGGTTAGTGGGGACTCTTGGTCTAGTAGCTGAGCAAAAGTAAAATAATTCAGCACTATTGGTCCAGGGTGTTAAAGTTGTTCCATGTGGGGCCAGTAATTTAAATGTCCCTGGTGGGCTGGTTTCCCTGGTGACCAGTGTATTAAAATAATTTCCCTGGGATCTGGGGGGGGGGGGTCCTGGGCCCCAATATTACTTTGGCAGGCAGGGAGTTGGAGTGTGCATGGAGAAAGATGAACAACAGTGCAAGTGACCACACAAGAGTGAAAGTCCTAGGCTGCTCTTTCTGCTCCCAGACCATATGGAGCTCAAGCTGCGTCCTGCTCTGTGTGGGAGAGGAAGATGGGGACAGAAACTCAACGTTCAAACACAACAGAAACTCAATGTTCAAAAACCACGCCACCTCGCAGTGCAATCCTAACTGAAAAACAAAACTACTATCACTAATTGCCCTAACTACACTAATTGCCATCAACATGGCGCCATCTTGGTTCGCGGGTTTAGCGCTACCACGCTAAAGTGACAGTGCTAACTGGCACATTCAACTCCCAGCCCACACGGAGTTCAGGCTGTGGCCTGCTCCACGTGAGTGGGAGAAAAGATGGACATTTTCGGCAGGAGGAGGAGGCTAGGGCAATTATGCATTCCTCCACTGATCAGCCGCACAGCAGTGAAAATAAGGGATGAGGGTGAGTGTTAACCCTTAAGCTTCCTTCAGAATTAGAACGTATAGGATTTCCGAACTGATACATCAGTCCGTGGCACAGCTGATAAAGGAGATGGGTACTGCAGTGGGGTTGGATTTTATATCCTTTAGCAACATTTTCTAGTGGCTTTTTATTTTTTTTATTTTAAGTTGTTGCATGTAGCATAGTGGTTAAGGGCATTAGAGCTGCAAACCTGGAGACCTGGGTTTGAATCCCACAGCCACCACTTGCATACTGTGTGACCATGAACTTCATTGTGCTCTTAGGTCACACCTGGAAACAAGCTTCAACTTAGTGTGCCTTTCCTGGTTAAACAATTTCCCCTTCCCTATAAATGCACACTAGCCTGGGGAAGACCTAGGTTATAATCCCACCAGAGTAATTTCTTACTGAATGATCCTTAGCAAGTCCCTCTCAATGGTTCAGGCCTCCCAAGAGTATAAGGTAACTAGACCTCTCTGGGGCTGGCCCTCCCCCACAGAGGTTGGATTTCCATCTGTGACACCGATGTCCCGGATTCCGGAATGGACTAGGGATGTCAGAGGGCCTGCCGCGAGGAGGTGGATTGAGCATCCTCAGGACTACCCTCCTTCTCGGGGGGGGGGGACTTACGCATGATTGACTCCTGGTGGTGGCTGGGGAGAATACAGCTGCTGGTACAGAGCTGTTAGGGAGGCGAGCAGGAAGTTGCACATAACGACCTACATAATTGCATGTCTCATGTCCTGGGTAGCCCATTACAACAAAAACTGCTGACAGCTGCCCTCCGGCATGCTCGGCTGGTGACTGAGTGAGAGTCTCTGTCAGTGCTGCCCGGTCCCATAGCCCCACCATGGGGTAAGCCAAGGAGGACTCCTGCTGTCAGTGCTGCCCCGTCCCATAGCCCCACCACGGGGTAAGCCAAGGAGGACTCCTGCTGTCAGTGCTGCCCGGTCCCATGGCCCCACCATGGGGTAAGCCAAGGAGGACTCCTGCTATCAGTGCTGCCCCGTCCCATAGCCCCACCATGGGGTAAGCCAAGGAGGACTCCTGGTGGTCCTTCCTGCTGGGACCCTTGTTCAGTCTTCCGTGGGGGACATGCCTGGCTGATGGCCCCACCCAGAAGGGGAACACTTGGGTGCATCATTGCTTTGAGTCAGTCCCAAGAGTGGGCAGAGGTCGGGGGATTTGGGAGTTGAGCTCTTAGAGGACTGGCACCTAAAGCATATTAAATAAAAAACAGACGTCACAGTAAACAAGGTGTTGCAACTCTGCTGCACTATCCTGAGTATACTGCTATGCCTGCTCTTGCTGCTGTCATGCCCCATCCCACCTCAGTGAGCCAAGCTGTTCCTCCTTTTAGACAAACCTCTCCCACTATGATCTTCATTTCTCCCACTATTCTTGTTTTGTCATTAAATTGTTGCCTTCTGCCTTCCCTTCCTCTCTCCTTCATGCCATCCTAATTATATGTGCTCGACTTCTTTATCTACCATGTAAAACTTCTGCTTAACAACCTGTCTTTTCCATCCACTTTCATATCCTCTGGAACAAACTCCCGCTCCCCATTTATCTCCACTCCTCCCCCTCATTTCTGAAACCTCTTCTTAAGGCTCATTTTGGCCTCAGTTGTGCCTGTTTCTCCAGACAAGCTCCATGTCTTTCCTGTTCCTATCACCTGCCCCCATCTTGTTGTCTCCCCTCCATCCCTTCTGTGACACGCCCCCCCCACACTCTCCCTAGATGTGTTCAAAATTTCTTTTTGAGAATACTATTCATCTTCAGCACCCCAGATACTTGGCTGTTCATTACTTAGTATTCAGCCTTTCACAGTAGGGACATACATTAAAGGGAAACGTCCATATCAGTAAGCCCCACACCTCAGTGTGGGGGCTCTCCCTGATTAGCGTTTTTGCCCACTGTCTAAAAAATCTGGGTACCTTCTCCTGACATAAATTTTTTCTCCTGTAAGATTGATTGCACAGCCTGCCAATGGGGCCTCCTTTTCCCATGGGAAAACTGAACAAAACTGAAAGGCTTAGCCTGTGGTTCAATGGGCTGAAGCAACAATCATACCCTCTGCCTAAGCTATAACACCATCCTTACTGCTTTTCAAAAGCATTTTTTCTTTGTCCCACCATCCTCCCCTCCTCCTCCAGTGGCATCACCACTCTCCTCGGGGATCCTTCCAAATGTACCTTTAGACTAAGGGAATCTTTCCCATGGCACCTCTAAGGGTGGAACCCTCCTCCAGGGTTCCTTGCCTTTGTCATCCCTACAGGGTGGTATTCCCTGAGGAACAGACAGCAGAACAGCCACAAAGGTTTGTTCAATAAGCTACATAAGTACAGATGATCACGTAACAAGCTGCATAAGCACAACACTATACTAGGTTTTGTAAGCACATTGAAACATTGGCTCTGCACGCTGACCTAACTTTATCCCCTTCCTCCATCTCCCTACCTCAACCTAATCTCTAAGTTTTATGCTTTCCCCTTATTTAATGGAAGAATGCCTTATCCCCTTGCTTCAGCCCCTCAGCTATTCTCAGTCCTGCCCTGGATTTTGTTTTTTTCACCCAACTATTGGTTTCGATATTGTTAATAGTAAATGAGAAAACAGTAGTAACAGAAAAACTGAATGACCCCCCCCAAAAAAGAAATGTAAAATGAAAGGTTCAGAATAACTACTGCTTCAAGATGAGTCATTTGAAGGGATAGTCAGAGCAGTTTTGACAATGAAAGATACAAAATGGAAAATGAATCGTTCAGAATAATAAAAAATGGAAACTGAATGGTTCAGAATAAACTACTCAAAATACGAGTCATTTGAAGGGATATTTGGAGCAAAAAATAAAGGGTAAAGATAAAAAGTTGAAAATGAATGGTTGAATGGTATAAATATTGAGAAATAAGCTGACTTTGAGAATAAAACAACTGAAAATGTACGCTTCTTTTTCTGTATGGGGAGGCAGGCCATTTTTATGTTTGCTTGCACGCATGTGCAAGAAACATAGTGCCATCATCTGAGTTTTTCAGAGGTGTGTCAGTATCTTCCAATTCAGTCAGTGTGTTTGCAGGCGTGGTCACAGTTCTCCAATCACTGCTAAAGCTGTCTATGACAGCAGTTGAAAATGCAGTGGCATACAGTTGAAAGAGGGAGCTACGCTTCAGTGAGCAGCTCCACACACACACACACACACACACACACACACAGATCAACTGTGTCAGTTGCCTGATAGGATGGTGTAGTCTTGTCTGGCTTAGAGACACAAGCCACACATCATTACTTTAATAAACTGTTCCCTGCCAAAGCAGGACCACCAAAATGTGTGGGTGCCTAACAGTCCTTACACACGCCAGCTCTCCAAAGTACACCTTCATGGACTCCATGGGTTCTAATCCTCCAGAAGAAAAATACCTCAGCATTTGATGTGAAAACTCAGGCTTCGTTTATGTGTAATTCCAAGCATTTTCTCTTACTAGACTCTGTCAATGTGAACTCCCCGTTGCTAAAACCTTTGCAAACGAACTTGAGCGTACTGTACTACCTGCAGCTGAAGCAAAGAACAGCCAGAACGCACAAAGGAGAACATACTGCTATGCATTTCAGCAGCAGCCAGTGGGGGAGGTTTTCATGACTGAGGCACTTTAATGCACCTTTTAGTGCTGTCATATACACACCCCTGTGTGGTAATTCATTAAACTGCACACTTAGTCTGGAAATGCAGCTTCAAAATATTTTTTTTTCTCTGAATTGCCGTGAGCTGGCATTTAGATAGAATCACACAGCTCTTTCTCAAATCAGATGCTCAATGAAGTCACATCACCTTGTGACCCTAAACATCTTAGGGTTGGACATGTGCCCTAACAAAATAGCGAAAACTAGGTATAGAAAAGAAAACACAAATTCAACCGTAGCTCACAATCAAATCCACCCTTTTCTCCACTGAATCTGAAGCCGCCTAACAGCCCACCCCGGGTGCTCATGCACTCCCTCCACCTGCACAGCATATGGCCGACGGAGGTGCTGTTGCATTTTATTTAATAATTTCCTGATCCTGTTGCTGCCACCATACTGATACAGTAATACTTTTTATGGCTCGAAAAATGCTTGACATTAGCTGAATTATAAATGGCATCCCTGTTTGACGCTGTGGTGCGGAATATGGTGGTACTCTAATTTTAAGCCAAGTATTACATGCAGATATGATGTTATTGACTCATGTCACTTACCATTTTATACATCTATTGATTTTTTTTTCAATTCACTTTTGCTGACTGATGTTGATCGCAGGGATTCTGGTGTCACAATTCAGTTCAGCGACGTGTAACATCTTAGTGCAGATGCTAAGTAACTGTTTTAAAATGCTGAAAAAGTTAACAGTCATGAAAATGCATGAACTTCTTTCTTCAGTATCTGGAGCTATAGTGGTGTTATTGGCAAGTGCATGTACCTTTGCTCCAGATCTATCAGTGAGATGTCTATTCTGTGCAATGGACAGTGGCTGAATGTTATCAGCTGACCGTTTTCATTTCATTTCATTATCAACAGATAAATATTCAGGGCTTTGCAAAAGCAACTTTGCTGGTAGCACAGTTTCATGCCCCCAAGTGTCTCATCAGTTAGTGGTTATATCTTAACCAATGATCACAAAAAGTATGAAAAAGATTTGCCGCTGAGTAATATAAATGCCAATCCACCTAAGCACCTTTAGGCTGCAAACATAATTTGAACGTATAGGGATTCTAGACCGGTGTATCACTCCGTGGCACAGCAACAGTTAATAAGTGTAAGCACATTCTCAGGACATTGTTTCACTTGCCCCCTCTCCCCACTACAATCCTGGTCACCTGAAATAAACCTGACATTTTAGTATCTGTTTTACATCTTGGCTCAGTTAGGCAACCAGCGCTGTAAGAACATAAATGGACATATAAATGGGGACTATAAGAACATGCCGTGGGTGCTTGTGCCTTAGTCCAGCTGTGCAACATCAGCTTGAAGCTCAGGTAGAGCTTACTGTCTACCACTTTGTTCACCCCTCCCATGTACCTGGACCATTTCACATCCTCCCTTGCCTTAGTCCAGCTGTGCTACATCAGCCTGAAGCTCTGGTAGGGCTTACTGTCTACCACTTTGTTCACCCCCCCCCCATGTATCGCTGTGCTACATCAGCCTGAAGCTCTGGTAGGGCTTACTGTCTACCACTTTGTTCACCCCCCCCATGAACCTGTACCATTTCACATTCTCCCTTGATCTACAGTGAGTGGATCCCTCATTCATACATCACATATGCACGCAGAAAAAAAAAAAAAGGTCTTCAAAAATTAAGATACATTTATTATGTTTTATGTTTGCTTGCACGCATGTGCAAGAAACATAGTGCCATCATCCGAGATTTCGGAGGTGTGTCACCCGCTCTTCCAATTCAATCAGTGTGTTGGCAGGCACGGCTCTTGTAAGCCAATGCATGCTGGAGCTGTCTATGACAAGCTCCAAAATGCAGTGGCATATAGTTCAAAGGGGAGCTACGCTTCCAATGAGCAGTAAGATATCGCTTGCTCATGCAGCTCCCCGCTCATGCCTCGCAGCGTGCACTCCCCCGCACGCACGAACACACTGTATAGCCAACGGGGTGCCCAATCCCCGTCAGCTGTGATGCACCCCTGCCCCCAAAGCCTTCCAAATGCCACGCTGGGGTGCCCACCCCAGTGTGGCAATCGATATTTAGCGACGGGGTGCCCAATCCCATCGCCGAATGCCCCAACCATCTTGTGCCATGCTGGGAGCCCACCCCAGCATGGCAAACGCCCCACGCCATCATTGGAAACAAAAAGAACACCTTAGAAGAAAAACGGTCCCACGTGAGTCTCCTGGCCCCTTCCCACAACCCGCACCCACCCACTGCGCACCTACCTCCCACACCCCCTCACCCCATACTTACCTCCGACCTCGGGCGCAACGATCTTCGTGGACCGCACTGTACTCTTCAAAGCCGAACGCGAACCGAGGAAATGCCAGTAAGCTGTATAATGGGCTAGATAGGGTTTTTAACTTTGTTGCATATCTCAGACATTTTTGAATCTTTGCACAAATTTTCAACATGGGGTTTTGGGACCCCTTCTCATGAATGATGTCACTGTCATGGCATTGGAGACCCGGGTGATTTCTGATCCTCTGCGTGCGAAATCACCTTCGGGACCGATTAAAATGACACTGCCAGTGTTCATAAGGTGGGCTGTCAAGAAGCCTATTTTGAAAATTTGGTGGAAAATTAAAAAAAAATGACTGTTTTGACGTTAGCACAGTTCGACGCGACTTATGTTCACAAATTTTCAATATTTTCACTCCAAATTTTCAACATTGCCATTTTACCACACCTTCTTATAAGTAGTACAGCTGTCATTTTAGCATCTCATCCAAAACGTGTTTCAGCCATGTAGCGCACAATGGCGCAGGTCGGTAATGCTAAATCAATGTACAGGACAAATTAAGAAAATCACAGTGACACTGTTCATGAGCAGAGGTCTTAAAATGGCTGTTGAAAATTTGGTGAAAACATTCCTAAAAATGACTGTTTTACGAGCGTCCGTTGCGCAGTTCCTATGCATGCTCATAAGTTTGCAAATTTAATATTTTCACTCCAGATTTTCAGCATTGCCATTTTATTACACTTACTTATGAACAGTACAGCTGCCATTTTTCATATGCTGCCCAAAATGTGTTTTCGCACATGTAGCGCACAATGGTGCTGTTGGTGTGTGAAAGCAATGTTTGGGACAGAGTAAGAAAATCACAGTTACACTGTTCATGAGCAGAGGTCTTAAAATGGCTATGTTGAAAATTTGGTGACAAAAGTCCATAAAATGACTGTGTTACAGTGAGCATTGCGCAGTTTCCACGCACCCTCGTAAGTTCATGACTTTGTAATATTTTAAGTCCAGATTTTCACCAGTGGTATTTTTCCGCTGCCTTATTTACAGTACAGCTGTCATTTTTCACAACATGGCCGAAGTGTGTTTTCACACTTTCAGCGCAGAGATGCGTGATCGCTGTGGGAAATTATTGTTCGGGACAGATAAAGAAAATCACAGTGACACTGTTCATGATCGGAGGCACCAAAATGCCTGAGTTGACAATCTGCTGTAAAAAAATGCCCAACCTAATTATATTACAGGTGTGCATTGCACAGTTTCTATGTACGCTCATGACTTCACCATTTTTTTAAATATTTTTACTGCAGATTTACAACATTGCCATTTTTTACACCTCCCCATGAACAGTACAGCTGTCATTTTTTACATCCTGTTCAGAACGTTTTTGCACCTGTGGTGCTAAATGCTGTAGTCACTGTGCATAAGCAGCTTTCGGCTAAGAAACTGATATTCCCCCTGTTCATGAGATGGGGTCACAAAAAACCATGTTGAACATTTGGAGTGAAAATACCAACAAATGCCTGAGGTATTAGGGTTTCCAACCATAACGCCCAACCCTGTAGAGAATGACAGGCATCAGGGGTGTGACTTGGGATTCTTGCCTGTAATACTCATACCATTCCCTACCCTGCGGCCAGTGAGAAGCATTGAGGTGTGCCTTGGACTCTTCAGCCCCAAAGTTCACCCCATTCTCCTATATCGCACCCATCCCACTGTATTTCCTAATGGAATGGGGTGCGGATAAGGACCAAAGACCCCAAGGAACACCGTGACACTTGCCAGTGTCTGCACGGTGGGGTGTACTGAAATGGCGTGGCCGTTATGCCTGACGACCCAAAGGCACACTCCAATGCCTGTCACTCTCTGCAGGGTGGTGGTGGGGTTGGCTTCGGTTCAATACTTCACTGCCATTCCTATTACGCAGCTCTGTAACTTCTACACTACCACTGCCAATGCCAGCAAGCAAACATTCGGCATTGACAAATGCTTGTTTAAACTGCAGTGCACATAATTGGTCCCTTGCTTTTCCCAACCATGAAAAATGGCTACAAATTCGACCACAAAGGGGGAGCACTTCTTTAATGTCACATGATGACAGGAACTTTTGCACAGCCAGGTTTAGACAGTGTGCAAAGCAGGGCACCCAAACAAACCCAAAATTTACTAATAGCTTTGACAACATTTGCACCATTGTAACTGGCTATGAAGCCTGCCTTTAAAGATAATGTGTTCAACCAAATGTCAGTTTCATCCAATATTCATGCCAAAATGTAGTCCCCAGTGTGTGAATCATGCTCTTCATAGACAGTGTTGCATGCTTGCGAATTCCAGGCATGTAGCTTCAATTACAATTGGGTTGCTTGCATTCGCTGCCAAGGTAATGAACAACCTCCTTCAGTTCTACCCGCAGTGTGCTGTTATGCACATGAAAGAACCAACAACTGTTTGCACACTGCTCCACATATCAAAGGTAAGATGGATGCATGAACTGGAAGAATGCTGCAGGGCATGTGAAACTTCTTTTTCAACAACATCCCTCAGTTCAGGAATTGCCTGCTGTAAAAAGCAGGTCCTGGACGGCACTTTCCACTTGAGGCATGCTTTGGACAGGTTCCATGTGATAACAGCGAGCGCTGAATGGAGGAACGGCGCGGGGACTCCGGTCCTTTTTGCTTTCTGTGGGGGCCTGTGCATCCCACACCCCCCTGAGGGCTTGCCCGCACCTCCTACTTGAGATTCTCAAGTCGGGAGGGTGCACGTCGGGGGTGAAAGCAAAAAAAAAAAAACAAGTTCGGGCTGGGTGGAAACAAAACTGCAGTAGCGCCGGACCCAGACCCGAACCGGAACCCATGCACTGCAAGCGGAGGCCAACCCGGACGTCCATGGCACAGCTCGGCAGCTGACCTCAGCGCCACCCCTACCTCCCTCCGCCCCTCCCAGGACACTCTTGCCATGCTCGCCCCCGCACTTGTACATATAGCAACATCCTGTTGCTACAGTCCCTCCACCCACCACATCCAGTTGCCCTTGCCATTCGGGGCTTTTGCCCACGTCATGTCGCTGTTTCGGATGGCGCCTTAATTTAGGCGCCAATGTCACAGGCTACCCTTTGGACATAAAGCAAAGAAAATCAGCATTTTCTACAAGAGAAAGTGGGAGAAGATCAGTGGCGATCATCTCTGCCACAACAACGTTCAGTACCCTGGCCACTGAATGATTAGGGGGAATTTACTTTGCTTAGACAGAACGCTAGTAATAGTTAGATGAATCTTTTTTGGGTGGGTGCTTTTTGAGAACAGTTTTGTGCGGGCACCACATTGCTTGGATGCTGTCACAGACAGAGACAGTGTCAAGAAACTTGTGACTTGGCTGAGGGGTTTTGCCTGTTTGACACTGCTGCTACTCATTAGTGATTTCACACTGTCAGGTGCACTACTGACCTCCTCCTCCTTAACCGTCTTTTCCTCCACAATCTTTTCTTCCACTGATTCCACAACGACATCTGGGGATGGTTCTTTTGGCTTTTCCACCCATGTCTCCTTTGTCTTGAAGCATGACCTTCTGCAGGGCCCTGACCTCTACACCCCCTTGCGACCATATGGATGACATTCTCCTTGAGGTACTGGAAGGGTACCCCCAATGAAATGTAGATGAACAAGATCAAAAATGCCTCCAGGGGCACAGCTGGAGCAGATTGCACATACAGGCAGCCTGACTACTCCTTCTCCCCGAAATCCACACCAGACATGTCTTTCATCCACCTGATCCCTCCCTGCAAAATTCCACAACCGTGTTAGCAGGGAGGTAGGAATCATTGCCTGTGGTTCCTCCTGGGGAGCAAATCCTTCAGCCATCTGTAACCCCCCTGCAAATGGGGGTTCCCAAAAGACTTCCAGGAGCTTGCTTGAATGCTCCAAGCCTGAATGGTGTTTGGCATTTAAGCCATTTATCGGTGAGTGTTTTTAGAACCTCTGGTACTGTCTCTTTAAGAGCTGTCTGCTTGCAGACATAATTAGTTTGTATGGGGGACTGTGTGTTTCTTTGATTGAGTACCACTCAAGCTGCTGCCAATTCACTTCAATTTTGCAGTCACTAGGAGTGCAAAGGGAACCTTTCTGAAAGATGTAACTGTTTGCCAGAAATTATTTAGAGTAATAATGAAATTACAGTTTGTCTAACCTGCTTTCTTTGCAGTCAGAACTGTGTCTGCTAGTTCCCCATTCTAGTTTTGAACTGCTGAACTGGATCAATCAGTGTGGGGTAAGCTAGCTCTAAAATGGTGCCTTGGACGAATCAGAACTTGGACTCATAATCTGAGCCAGCCACAAGAGGATTGTATGGGCAGTGACTCTGGGAGATGTAGTTTAGACTTCAGTGCCTTTTTGGACCAACAGCAGCAGTCTATTGTGAGTGACAGCCAATCCAGTCAAGAACTGGGAGGAACTCAAAGGAAGTGCCCGGTTTTGTCGGTTGGAGTTTCAGTTGAGCTGTAGCAGTGAAGAAGGAAGGAGCCCTGTGCTTTTTCAGTGTGCAGTTTTAGTCAAAAAACGTGTGTAAGGCCCAGAGTTCCGGTCTGCAGCTTGTGTAACAGCTTGTTAGGACTGAATCCGTCCTGTGAAAAGAATCAAAGGATCTCTGAAGAGTAGAAACCAGGCTCACCCTGTAGAAGACTGGAGAATTGCTGAAAATTGCACTCGGTCTGTCAGGAACTGAATCTGCTGTGTGTTCTCCCGGGTATTGTGCAGTAATTGCGATCGGGATACAGATGCAGCCTGCCTGGTATAGTGCTTTCTTTTATATAAATGTGTGAAGAGGTTTGTGTACCTCAAGTGAGCCCTGCTGACATTGAAGGACACTATCTTATTTGGAGGTCGTGAGTACTAATTCAGGGTCGCTCCCTGTTGAATTGCCACATTAAATCCAAATGGAATTACTGTACTGCTGACTGTTTAATTCTCCTTTTCTCTGTGTGAAAGGGCCCCTACCAGCTGCCACGGTTTGGACTAGCCACTAGGGCTTGGGTACCCAGGGACAGTAACTGATAGGGATAGGCCTGTGCACAGAGCCATAAATAGATGAGTAGAGTGATAAGCTAATTAACCTGATTTCCCTGTCCTTGTTATATCCCTAAATAAATCAGAGCTGCTTGTTTCAGCAAAGTTATACTGCCTGAGGTATTTGTCTATGTTAAAGTACTGTACTGTGATTGTTGCACTGTATCTTATTTCACAGGAGGTCCCAGTGCGGAACCAGACCTGGGGAGTAAGTGTATACTGTGAAGGTAATTCTGATATATTGTGGGCCACTAGTGGAAGAAAGGGGTTGCAGTGTCCCAGAGGGCTGTGACCAAGTTAGTTTAACTATTGCAAACCCTGACCTCTGGGTGGAGCACCAGCCATTGGATCCAGGCCCCTCAACCTGTTGGTAGCAAATCAGGCAGGGTAGTAGCCCCTGGGATAGCGCCATCTAGGGGTTACATCTTGGAGGCTCACTGCTGGGATTGTGTGTCCTCTAGTGGCCATATTCTGAACCACTGTTAAGAAAAAATGGGTACCCGACAGAAGTGGCTGTGCACCGGCTGGTGGAGTGGTGTACTGGGGAGGAGATCGACCCCAAAATGCTATGCTTATCCTGGACATCCCCTGGGTATCAATACGGACACTGTGCAGGAGTACTTTCCAAGGTGGAAGGTTTACAAAACCCTGTGGTGGTGGGGCATGCTAATCTGCTCACCCACACTTTCCTGGCCCTAGTAGAGTTTAAGGATCCCATAGATAGCTCCAAAGTGCCACAGACCATTACCCCAGAGGAGCCCTCACTGCTTGGAGTGATAACTAAGGACAGTAAAGACCGGGGAATCAGCCCCACCACTATCTGAAACTTTGAGGAGAAATTTGCTGAATGGTTGCTGGGAGGGAAAACTGTGGAGGACTTGAAGAAACTATTCTTGCCACCTGGGGTGTTCCTCCCCAACACCCTCTCCTGCTCCAATGCCCGTATGGTGGCTGAACCAATGCAGACTCTATTTCTGCACCTGCCATTAGTCACACTCTTACAAGGTTGAGGATCTTCTCTGGCACCCTCCCCACCCCCAAGAGGAGGATGACTGGGAGACCTGGATAGACTATGTTGCCCCAAGTGCTAGAATGGCAATGCTCGGAAGGCGAAAAGCAAAGAGGGTTAGTGAGAGCCTCCGAGGTCCTGCCCTGGCTACCATCCGTGCTAAGCGACGGCCAGTAACCCTGAAGCGACTGCACAGGCCTATCTTGAGGCCTTGGAGAATGTGTATGGGAGCCCAGATTCTGATGAGGACCTATGGTGGAGAGTAAGAAATGCACAACAGTACCAAGGAGTTGTTGTCTGTGTATGTCTCTCGGCTGGAAAAATTGTTGCAAGAATGCCTCAGAAAGGGTAGTTTGCCAGCGATTGAACTGGACCGAACCAGACTGGACAGAATCCTTAGAGTCTGCCCCTTCTCCAGAACTGCTGTTGCTTCAGTTCGCCTGGCAAATCGACTGGAATCCCACCCTCCTATGATGAGTTAATGAGAGAAATTTGAGGAGTTGAGAAAAGGCGACCTCGGGAGGTACCTGCACCAACAGCTGTGGCTCTGACCCAAGTGACTGAGGGTGACCCATCAAGTGAAGTTCAGGGGCAGAGGTTGACAGTCAATGAGTGCTCTGACAAGGAAAAGATATGCCACAATGGGGGAACTGTTGAGAGAGATCAGGAATTCAAAAACAGTCCTTTATGAAGGCCACGCCTGCAAGTGCGGGCCCTGACCTATATCCGACTGCATCTGCTATGGGGGTGGGGTACCACCCATGTATCTCCTGCTGATAACAGCTCCAAACTCAATTCCTTGACCATGGAAGTGGAGAAACTGACGAGATGTCTCCAAATGCTTATCACGCCTGCAGACAGAGATGGCACCCAGGTTTCCAGTTAGTAATACCCCGCCCTGGCTCCCAGTGTGGCACCTCGGCCAGCTCAAACTCCAGAAAGTATGTTTTGCTATAATTGTGGGAAAGATGGGCACATGAAAGGAATGCCAGTCCCCAAAAGACACTGACAAAGTTGCATATAGGCTACAAGGAGGCTTTGGAGAAGAAATCAGTGGTTAAGAGGTGCGACATGATCCCAGTGAGGGCACCAAAATGCTAATTCACGTCCTTTGTGGCAAGGTCAGTTGCCCAGGCCCCACTACCGCCTCTCAGACTGGTCCAGAATAGTGGGTCCTCCATGGAGACCACTGTAAAGGTGAATGGAGTGTCTACAAGAGCTGTATTAGACAGTGGCTCCCAAGTGACAATTATGTTCCAGGATTGGTATCAGAAGCATTTGTCAGAGCGTACCCTTACAACCATTAGAAGGACTGCATGTATGGGGTTAAGTGAGAAGGCCTACCCCTATTCCGGGTATATCCGAATTTGGCTGTCTTTCCCCACCTCCGTGGCTGGAGTGGCCGAACAAGTAGAGACCCTAGCCTTAGTGTGTCCCCCCACTGGACTGTATGATGGTGTCCCTTTGTTGATTGGAACAAATGCTCATATGTTCGGAAGGCTGGCACAGTTGTGTTATGAAAAACAGGGGTCAAAGACTAGTAGAGCTTTAAGAGTTCCGGTTTTAATTAAGAAGGCCTATGAGGCACAGAGAGATGCTGAAAAAACAGAACCAGAGGAACCGGTCGGAATTGTATGGAAGAAGGATCCTGAGTCTCTGATCCTGGCGCCAAATGCCCAGTGTACCTTACAGGGAGAGGTCCGTATCAGAAAGGATGTTAAGAATAAAATATTAATGTTGGATGCATCAGGCGATGGAAAATTGCCAGGGGACTGCTGGTCAAGCCTAGTATTTTGCCGCTAGAGCCCATGCTTATGCCAGAAGGGTAATGGTCCAAGTTCATAATGTGTCTGAAAGAGACATTCGAGTAAACAGAGGTTGCATCCTGGCTAATGTGCATTGTGCAGACACTGCAGTGCTACCCAGCAGCAAGAGTTCAAGGAAGAATGACAGAGTATCGCCTGACTTGTTTGATTTGGCGACTCCCGCTGCCAGCTGAATGGAAAGTGAGGATCAGTGAAAGCTTGCCCAGAGAGACAGGTGTTTTCTTTAAAGGAATGGGATGTAGGATGCGTGCAAGGAGCTGAGCACAATATCCGCTGCATGACGAAAGACCATTTCGTGAGAGGTCTCGACGCCTGGCACCTGCTGACATAGATGATGTGAGGCGGCATCTGCAGAGATGTTAGCTGCTGCTGTAATACAAGAATCCAGAAGCCCTTATGCTTCCCCATTGTGGTAGTGAGGAAAAGAATGGAACAGTAAGGATGTGTGTGGATTATCGCACCTTAAACCGCGGACTATCCCTGATCAGTTCACAATGCCCGCATTCAGGATGCTTTGGACTGCCTAAGCGGGAGCAAGTGGTTCTCTGTGCTGGATCTCCGCAGTGGGTACTACCAGATCGATGGCCCCAGAGGACCGTGAGAAGGCGACCTTTATCTGTCGCTTGGCTTCTATGAATTCATGAGGATGCCTCAAGGATTTCAGGTGCCCCAGCCACTTTTCAACGATTGATGGGCGTGCAGTGGGGACATGAACTTACTAGAATGCCTGGTATACCTAGATGATGTTATTGTGTTTGGCAGCTCACTGGAGGAACATGAGAGCAGATTATTTAAGGTATTGGACCGACTGGAGGACTTTGGCCTTAAACTGTCCATTGATAAGTGTCAATTCTTTCAAACATCAGTAAAGTATGTGGGACACATAGTATCCACCGAGGGAATAGAGACCGACCCAAGTAAAGTTGAGGCCTTGACCACCTGGCCACAGCCCAAAAATCTAAAAGAACTGCAAAGATTCCTGGGATTCTGTGGTTATTATCGGACTTCATCAAGGACTATTCAGGAGTGATCCGCCCTTTACTTAACCTTACTCAAGGGTATCCCCCAACCACAAAAAATACCAAAGTCAGCGTCCTCAAGACTGAAAGAGTGTATTTTCATCCAGTGAAGTATTTGGGGCCGCTGGACTCCTGATTGTGGACTGCTTTTCATGAGATCATATATCAACTTACCCATGCTCCAGTGCTGGCCTATGCCGATCCAAGAAAACCTTACGTCCTGCACACTGATGCTAGCTTGCAAGGGTTGGGGGCTGTGTTGTACCAAGACACGAGAATGGCCTGAGACCAGTGGCCTTTGCCAGTAGAAGCCTGACCCCATCGAAAGAACTATCCTGTACATAAGTTAGAGTTCCTAGCTTTGAAGTGGGCTATTGTTGACCAATTCCATGAGTACTTGTATGGGGCTAAAATACTAGTAAAGGACAATAATCCTTTGACCTATGTACAGACCTCAGCTAAGTTGGATGCCACTGGCCATAGGTGGCTTTCTGCATTATCTACATATGACTATGCTCTCGAATACCGGCAGGTCTGAACCACATAGATGCTGATGCTCTCTCCGGAGGCCTGTTCCCCAGAATGATTGGGTCCGATTGGCAGAACCTGACATTCGGGCACTCTGCCGGAAGTTTGACAGGGAGGAACAATGTCCACGGACGCAGTGGACTGCATGGTGGATTGCTTGGGAGCCTCTGAGAATTGCATACGTGCTTTATTGCCACTTTTCTGAATAGACATTGGTGCACTGCCTCAGCTGGACAATGACAGTATTCGGCAGGCTCAATCCCGATCCCATGATCAAAGCAGCTTTAGAAGCCCTCTATGCAGGAAAAGATGTGTCCAAATTACGCTCCACTGATTTGAGAACTGCACTGTTATACAAAGAAGGTCCTAAGTTGAAACTGATCAATAAACTGTTATACAGAGAAACAGTAGACAGAGGGGACAAGTAGACAAACAACAACTAGTGCTGCCCACTGCCTTTCGAGACTCAGTACTGAGGTCCTTGCACAACCACATGGGGCACCTTGGTATAGACAGAACACTTGACTTGGTGAGATCCAGATTCTATTGGCCTAAGATGGGGGCTGATGTGGAGCAACACATTCGAACTTGTAATCGCTGCTTACAGAAAGCTTTGCCCCAGAGGCTGCCCCTTGTTAACATCACCACCAGTGCACCCATGGAGCTGGTCTGTATTGATTTTCTGAGTTTGGAGTCAGATCAAAGAAATATCAGTAATGTGCTGGTGGTCACTGACCATTTCACGAGATATGCCCAAGCTTTCCCCACCAAAGACCAGAAAGCATCCACTGTGGCCAAAGTACTTGTAGAAAACTTTTTGTTCACTATGGGGCTCCACAAAGAATCCATTCTGATCAAGGGAGACTTTGAGGAGTCGTCTGATCAAAGAGATGCTTTCTCTGTGGGGAGTGCGAAGTCAGAACCCTCCTTACACCCCAGGGGACCCACAGCCTGAACGTTTCAACCGCACTTTGCTAGATATGCTAGGCACCCTGCACCCAAAGGACAAGCCTAGATGGAGCCAACAAATTAGCACCCTGGTACATGCTTATAACTGCACCAAAAGTGATGCCACTGGATTCTCCCCTACCACCTGATGTTTGGAAGAAAGCTCGACTACCAGTAGATGTGTGTTTTGGGGTCTCTCCTGATGGGGTTCAAGCTGACAACTATTTACAGTATGTGCAAAGTTAAAGGCCCAGCTAACTCATGCGTACCAACTGGCTCAAACCATGGCTGCCAAAGAAATCTGGCCAACAAAGAAAGGTATGATAAAAGGTGAAAGCACAGGAACTCAGGAGGGAGATCGGGTATTGCTAAGAAATCTGGGACTGCATGGCAAGCACAAGATTGCTGACAGATGGCACCATCTCCCTACATTGTAGTGGGCAAACTAGATGATCTGCCAGTGTACAAAGTAAGGCCTGAGAATAATTCAAAAGATGTAAAACAATGCATAGAAATCATTTACTGCCCATTGGACAAATCTTAATTGAGTCTGAGCCCCTAGAAGATGCCCCTCTGGACCAGTGACTAGAGCTGCTGCTAAGAAAAGATCAGAAAGTCTGCCTACAGAAGCAAAGTTAAAGTGTTCCCCTCACAAGTCCCAGTTGAGCATGACTGTCAGTCCATATCGGAAGAAAGTGAGTGACTTTGAATACTATCCTTCTTACGAACTGAGTCAATTGTTCGGGGCAATCCCTAGTCAATACTGGAGATGAAGCTGGGCCTTCTGGACTGTCCAAGCCCCAGCTTCGTCCCTGGAGCCAATGCTCCCAGAAAGTGAAGTGCAAGCATCAGATCAGATGAAATGGAATCATTGTGCATGGTTGAACTGTTTGAGCTTTCAGGGAGAAAATAGATTAGGGCAGACTGGTGATACACCCGAACAAGAAGAGTATTTTGAGTGCCCTGACAGTCCACTGCCAGTGTCAGAAAGCTCTCCATGCGAGCCAAATGTTGTGGATTCAGAAACTGTAACTCCTGGAGCTGAAAGTGCCCCAAGTTCTAACCTCTCTACCCCCATGGAGACTCCCCGACAAGTGAGGACAATGCTGAAAATGAGGCTCAGAGTGCAGAGACTGTAACAGTTCCCCTAGAAAGACTGGTCGAGCTGTAAAGCCTGTGGTGCACCTCAGTTATGATTCCCTTGGGAGGCCTGTGGATTTGCCTCTCAATGTTGTCCATAAGAGTGTATGTGTCCCCGAGCTCATTGCCCAAACTGAGCGTCAGTGCTAACTCCAAGTTACTTGTGTTGCCCTCTAAGTATGGTGCCCTTGCCCCGTCCAGCCCCAAGGTAACTGATAGGGAAGGGCCCCCTCTCTTCAGGTTTCATGTACAAGAGGTAATAACTTGAGTTATGGTACAATGTGTATGTAATACTGTGTAAAAAGTGTACTGCAATGTTTCAGAAATGTGTTCTTGGTAAAATGATATATTGACTGATGATTACATATGCGAGCCTAATGCAAATGTATATGGTTGCAGTTGAAACTTATGGGGTACTTGCTTGACACGGACGTCAAGCTTTCCCAAGCCAGGAAGAGTGTAACTCCCTGCAAATGGGGTTCCCAAAAGACTTCCAGGAGCTTGCTTGAATGCTCCAAGCCTGAATGGTGTTTGGCATTTAAGCCATTTATCGGTGAGTGTTTTTAGAACCTCTGGTACTGTCTCTTTAAGAGCTGTCTGCTTGCAGACATAATTAGTTGTATGGGGACTGTGTGTTTCTTTGATTGAGTACCACTCAAGCTGCTCAATTCACTTCATTTTTGCAGTCACTAGGAGTGCAAAGGGAACCTCTGAAAGATGTAACTGTTTGCCAGAAATTATTTAGAGTAATAATGAAATTACAGTTTGTCTAACCTGCTTTCTTTGCAGTCAGAACTGTGTCTGCTAGTTCCCATTCTAGTTTTGAACTGCTGAACTGGACCAATCAGTGTGGGGTAAGCTAGCTCTAAAATGGTGCCTTGGACGAATCAGAACTTGGACTCATAATCTGGCCAGCCACAAGAGGATTGTATGGGCAGTGACTCTGGGAGATGTAGTTTAGACTTCAGTGCCTTTTTGGACCAACAGCAGCAGTCTATGTGTGGTGACAGCCAATCCAGTCAAGAACTGGGAGGAACTCAAAGGAAGTGCCGTTTTGTCGGTTGGAGTTTCAGTTGAGCTGTAGCAGTGAAGAAGGAAGGAGCCCTGTGCTTTTCAGTGTGCAGTTTTAGCCAAAAACGTGTAAGAGGCCCAGAGTTCCGGTCTGCAGCTTTGTGTAACAGCTTATTAGACTGAATCCGCCCTGTGAAAAGAATCAAAGGATCTCTGAAGGTAGAAACCAGGCTCACCCTGTAGAAGACTGGAGGAATTGCTGAAAATTACTCGGTCTGTCAGGAACTGAATCTGCTGTGTGTTCTCCGGTATTGTGCAGTAATTGCGATCGGGATACAGATGCAGCCTGCCTGGTATAGTGCTTTCTTTTATATAAATGTGTGAAGAGGTTTGTGTACCTCAAGTGAGCCCTGCTGACATTGAAGGACACTATCTTATTTGAAGTGAGTGAGTACTAATTCAGGGTCGCTCCTGTTGAATTGCCACATTAAATCCAAATGGAATTACTGTACTGCTGACTGTTTAATTCTCCTTTTCTCTGTGTGAAAGGGCCCTACCAGCTGCCACGGTTTGGACTAGCCACTAGGGCTTGGGTACCCAGGGACAGTAACTGATAGGGATAGGCCTGTGCACAGAGCCATAGGTAGATGAGTAGAGTGATAAGCTAATTAACCTGATTTCCCCTGTCCTTGTTATATCCCCTAAATAAATCAGAGCTGCTTGTTTCAGCAAAGTTATACTGCCTGAGGTATTTGTCTATGTTAAAGTACTGTACTGTTATTGTTGCACTGTATCTTATTTCTACAGGAGGTCCCAGTGCGGAACCAGACCTGGGGTAAGTGTATACTGTGAAGGTAATTCTGATATATTGTGTGGGCCACTAGTGGGAAGAAAGGGGGGTTGCAGTGTCCCAGAGGGCTGTGACCAAGTTAGTTTAACTATTGCAAACCCTGACCTCTGGGTGGAGGCACCCGCCATTGGATCCAGGCCCCTCAACCTGTTAGTGGCAAATCAGGCAGGGGTAGTAGCCCCTGGGATAGCGCCATCTAGGGGTTACACATCTTTTTGTCTTCTGCCAGCAATCGCCTTTCAAACCCTTTGTTTTTTTTTTCCCTCACTCCGGTGAAGGGGGGGGAACACAAGTTGTCTAAATGCAGGCCTTCCCTCTTCTCCAACACTGATCAGGAGTTCTAAAAGAGGTTTTCAAACTATCCGGTCTCCTCAGCAAAATAGTCCCCACTCACATTCCTTCTCTACTCACACCCCACCAACAGCCAATCAGAGAGGCTGAGGCATGCACATGACCTCCCAGTCAGGCGTACAGGTGATAGAGACTGGAGGGGGATGAGGCTTAACCATCCCAAACAGGCCTACTTCGCACCACCCTACCGAAACTGCGCCACACAGGCCTAGGCCCAAGGCAACTGGTCCCGCCAGCTCCTCCAGGCTCAGAAATAAGGGGCAAAAACAACCTGCTGGGGCAAAGAAAAGAATCCCAGACAAGTACCCATATTCTGTAGCCCCCCCTTCCCATGTCTAGGGGCCAAATGTTATGGAGGGGATGGGGGCCCCAGAATCTAGAACCTCACCAAGTTCTTCTCAGATTAAAATCAAAATAAAGGTGGCTTACCTTGAGACGTCTTCAAACCCCAAGTCACCGAGCCCCCAAAGGTGTTCAGTTTCTTACCCAGCAGGGAAATCCAGAAGTGAACTGGTCAGTTCATCCTCAAGCTTCTCCAACCCACTGGACCTGGAGCAGGAGGGCGTATTGAATTAAATACATAAGACCTCAGGCAAAACTGTGAAAATCCCTAAAAAACAAAAGGACTCATAAGTCATCAAAATTCTTCCACAGAAATAATCAAACTGGACTCCGATTTCTACAAATGACTCAATTTTATTCTCCTGAGCTCCTAAACGATTACAGAGCTCAGGGTCCCAGTAGCTGAAAATCTTGAAATAATACAGCTCCATGGGGCTAACTTATTTACCAAAACTGATTTGTTGAGAGAGAGGGCTACAGACATTCTTAGGCATGGATTTCCATACAACAGAACCAGCAGCAAACTTAACCCCAGGACCAGGGACTGATTTCTGCACATTTCCAGGAACGTGAAGCTTCCGATGACCCACTGGCACTGGTAAGAGCCTTACACTGTTACCGCTTCTTTTATGCTGAACTTCTTTCCATTTCCTTTTCTCCTCTTCAGGGGAGTGATGTACTCCTCTGCCACCACCAAGTTAATTCATACTTGGGAGGAAAACTGAACAGCCTGAAACCTCCGCGGTTGCTCTCATAAAGGTTCCTCCCATTAATGCTGGTCCTGGTCCCTAGTGCATTCTCCCTCACTCATTCCCCACGGCTCTCCCTGGAGCCGAGCCCTCCACACAGTTACAGTGGCTCCCTACTTCCAATTAAAAACATGTTGCCACAGGTGGGTGCCACCTACATTGGCCTAAAGGCCTACACATATGTAGGCCCCGGGGTCTACCCCAGACACGGGCATGACAGACTCCATCGAGTCCAGGCTGCCACCCACTTCTATCTTCCACCCCCGAGCCATCATGCCACATAAGGAATTGGGATCAGGAGGAACTGCCACCATTCTCCGATCCCCTGTCTAGGCCCTGCCACCACCTCAACAGCTCCCGATGGCCCAAGAACAACACCTTCCCAAACTGGGCCCAGTGCCCCCCTGGGATCCTCTACTACCTGCTCCACCAAACTCATACTGCAATCTCGGATGCTCTCACCACCCGAACTCCCAAGGGAAAACCCTGGACCCAACAACCACAACTGCCTGTCTGCCCGCCTCCCACGTTGACCCCAATGCAGGACCCGGCACACCGCCGCCAAAACTGCTGACCTGCCTAAGTGAAGGGGAGGGGCCCCCCTCTGAACTGCCCTGCAGGAAACCAAGCTGGTCTCTCTCTCTCTCCCCCTGGTTACCGCCTATCTCCCATCTATATATACTAATCCAACTTCTGCTGCCCCCAACTGGAGGCAACAGAAAAAACACCCCCCACAGTGCTCTAATTCCCTAAGCACAAGTGGGGGGGGGTCCTTAAAGGTAGTAATAAGCCCACCCGCAAGGAGAGGCTTACACAAATGTATACGGAGTACCAGTTGTGGTGGTGTTGGTGGCCACCACACCCACAGTTCTTTTTGTTCTGGGATATGTGTCACTGCCGACCTGCAAATACAGCAAGGCTTACCCTCCCTCAGAACTCCACACGGAGTCCCACTGAAGCACACACAACCTGGGAGAAGCCTGCAAATACAGCGAGGATTCCTCTCCCTCAGAACTCCCCACGGAGACCCACTGATGCACACACAACCTGGGAGAAGCCTGAAAATACAGTGAGGTAATTTGAAAAGGTCCTATCCTGCTTCTGGCGGAAGAGCCAACACTTTACTATGTTCAGGACTGTAGCTTAAATGCCATTTCAGTTAGTGGACATTAAGAGATAGTTTATTTTTGCCTCCTACACTGCTCCTCAGTACAATGATTTAACCTGCCATACAGCTGAACTTTAAGCTCTTATCTATATTGTTAACTGCATGCTTTCTGATGTCAGTGTTGTTATTACGTTACGGAGATTTTAAACCTGCTTTTCAGCTGTATTTCGGTCTGCTCTCTTAGTTCTGTTGCTGAGGCATTTTTAAGAACATTTTGGTGGGAATATAGAGTATTGTTTGCATTACCTGCAGTGTTTCCTGGCATTTTTGTGTTAATTCGAATTCTGCTCTGCTCACACGCTCCACACTGCAGCTCTGAATCACTCGCTCCATGCATGCGCAGTTTGTGTGCGCCATCCCCCATCCTCAGTGCACCTCCCGCCAAACTCTCCAGCTCTTTGTTTCAATGAACTACCCCCCCTTACAACACTTTTTCCCTGTTACAGCCTTCCCTTCCCTCAGAACTCCCCACGGAGTCCCACTGAAGCACACACAACCTGGGAGAAGCCTACAACTACAGCGAGATAATTTGAAAAGGTCCTGTCCTGATTCTGGTGGAAGAGCCAACACTTAACTGTGCTAGCTTATCGACACTTCACGTCAACTGCCCCGCCCACCCTCAGATATATAGGTCACTGTGGTCATGTCACCTGGTCATGTGACATAATATATTTTTGTCAATCACCCCTGTTTCCCATTAGCTCTTTATATGGAGTCACCACTAGGAGTCACTACTGAGCCACCTAGTCTACCTCTTTCCATACTACCTTATCTCAACTGCTGCCAAGCCCTTTGCCTCCTTTTCTCTTGTACCCTGTCTTACAGCACCTACTGTGCACCCTGCTTTCTACCTTCCGCCTCAGCTCAGCCTTGAACCTGTGACCTTATTGTCATCAAGGCACAGGTCAAGAAGCATAGGAAAGACCCAGGACTAGTTGTAAAATTCCATAAAACTGTTTATTTGTAGTTGCAGTAACATAAAAAACATAAACCTGTTTAGAATAACTATGTACAGATGAAAAAAATAAATCTTTCTTGTAAAAATCTCTCTTGCGATTTTTTGGGATGAGTACTGTACGCCTCATTTTGAAAGTAAGGTGAGTAAAACCAAATTCAGATACGTACAAAAGTCTGGATGGAGTAGTGTGAGGAGTACTTTTTTTAAACCAATGTAGTTTTTTTCCTAAATAAGAACTGATCAGGTGTCAACAATGTGCAGATAATGTTGGCAAGTAGGAGCAATTTATTCACCAGTTTTAAAATACACTGGCCGGGATATTCAAAGGGGTTGTGCATGGTGCAACAGTGATGCGCCATGCAAAACCCACTGATGTGCCCTGGCGCAATATTCAAAAGGGGATGTTGCGCCGCGCAGATCCCGATGCACCGGGGCGCACCAGTAATGTATGCAGCACAAGTGCAGGTGGCATGCCCATGCATATTCCGCACATCCCGATATTCAGCCTGGGATGTGGGCCGCATTTGCTGGTGCAACCCCTACTTGCGCCGCACATTGGTGCTCAAAGTTGACCACAAAGAAATAGGAGCAAGGGCTGGCCACCCAGAGGTGAGCTGCCGTATTGCAAGGCGCAACACGGCAGCCGCCAGCTGTGGGTGGCCGCCCGCGCTCCGGAGCCAGGGTTTGTCGTCGTCGCGCCCCCCCCACGCCTGATCGTGGGCATATGTATAAAATAAATTATGTCCAATATCCCTGGTGGTCCAGTGGACCGCTTCCAGCCTGATTGTGGGCATAAGTACAAAATAAATCATGTCTAATATCCCTGGTGGTCCAGTGGAGCGCTTCCAGCCCAATCACGGGCATAAGTACAAAATAAATCATGTCCCATATCCCTGGTGGTCCAGTGGAGCACTTCCAGCCCGATCGTGGGCATATGTATACTAAAACAATCTAAATCATCCCTGGTGGTCAGCGGTACCCCCTCCCCACCCACCCACTGAACCCGCCACCCCCTCCCCCGGTCAGCAGCGGCGGCGGCTCCCACCCATAGCCATCCGGCCACCCGCCAACTGACTGCATCAGTGCGGCTGTCGTCCATTGGTCCACAGTATGGGCCAATGGGCATGCAGAACTGTACCATACTATGCAGTCAGATATATAATGGATCATTCACATATCAAACTGTATGGTACACGGTCTGCACCCATTGGCTGCGGACCAGTAGATACAACACCGTCACATCATCACCGAATGGCGGCGGCTTGCGGGTGAAAACTACCGCCACCGCAAACCAGGGCGGGGTGGTGAAACTCCGTGGCGGGTGGCGAGGGTCCGCGCCAGGCAAGAAGAATCGGTATATATACACGCCCGATCGAGCTGAAGCGTCACTGGACCACCAGGATATTGATGTTGTTGCTCTTATGCGCGATGGCTGAAGCCGTCCACTGACCACCAGGATATTGGACATGTTTATTTTATACTTATGCCTGCGATCGGGCATTGGGGCAGTTTGCCGCGATGTGCAGTGGGCGTCAGTCCCCGACGGCTGCAGCCTGGCAGGGCTCCAGACACAAGTCACCTGGGATTGGTGCACCTGTATGCAAATGCTGCCATAATGACATGCTAATGGCCCTAGTTGCACCTTGCATGCATTATGGCCCCATTTGCATATCCACCGCTGAATATCACGGTTCCTGCACCTAGCGCAACCACACTTGCGCTGGCGCATCCCCCGGCTCCTCTCTTGCCACTTGCGCTGGCGCAGTGTCACTGCAGCATGCGCAATGCAGGAGGCCACATTGCCATATTCAATGGTGCTGAGCCATGGCACAGCACTGTTGAATATCACTGCGCCCGGCTTGCGCCCCTGCCTGGCGCATATCTGAATATCCCACCCAGTGAGTAAAACAAAAGTGGGATGCACACGAGTGCTGTAACTCTGGAAAAAAAACTGCTACTTTTAAATCATTAGTTATGAAGCACTATTCTTTGGAGTGTGGAGTATTTAGAAGTGTTGGGTGAGTACCAGTACTCATTAAAAAAAAAATTCTGAAGTGTATTTCCTAAAATGAGGTGAATAAAATAGGTCGGTACTCCTCTTATCCGGAGCCCTGCTCTCTGCAATTGCAGCTTAGCTATTTTATAAGGCTTTTCAACCCCCATCCTTAGCAAGCATCCTGTTCTAGCAAAACATTCTGTTCTTGTCAATTTCGGGCAGCATCTGCTAGAACAGTGAACTTCCTGAAGTCCCCACAGCAGCTGCAAAAGGCTGAGACATTTGTACTCAAGTAACCTCTAGCTTTCTACAGTCATCTCAAATCATAAACATATATATATATTATAGTGTCGCGGTCGTGCCACTATATTTAGGGTTATGAAGACACGTCTATGTTAAACTCGAAATTTTGCAGGTTAATAACTTTGAACATGTTTAACAGATTTGCCTGAAATTTGATATGCGTAGTGGGGCATGGTAGATCTCTTGATTTGCCAAATTTTGTTTCGGTCGGACTGACGGTCTTTGCGCACCAAAATGCTGAAAAATGCACTTTTCGCCGTTTTGGAGGCAGTTTGGGGGATTTTGCCTGTGGCCCTGCGTGGCTGTTGTGTGGTGTGCTGGTCAACAAGATGGCTCACCTGAAAGAGCTTCAGTGGCCGAACATGCCGCTTTTCGTTTGGTGAAAAAATATTAAGGCATTCAAAAATTATGGCACTTTTAAGCTCCCATTATATGTCAATGGGAAAATTTATATGGTTGTTTTGAAAACAAAGAATGGGGTTTGGGCCATCTCGTCCCTGCAGCCTCGTGGTCAAAGAATCTTTGTTCCCGAGAATTCTTTGATCGTGAGGTCCACCATCTTGTTTTTTACATTCTGTCAGAAAAAATCAAATATCTCAGTTCAGGGGTCACTCCTGAAGTAAAACCAGCATGGGTTTTACTCAGGGGGCTTCAATCTATCGACCCATGCCTTTTGTTTCACCTAAAATCGTCATAAAATAGAGTTATAATGTTTTCAATTCTTTGATCGTGACTCGCTAACAATCTTTGATCGCCAGCCTGCAAATTCTTTAATTGCGAGATTCTTTGATCGCGATCTTGCATCGCGATGTAAAACTACAATTTTCACAGCTCAGGAGTGGCCTAGGAACACAAATGAGGGTGAGTTTTGTTCAGGGAGCTTCGTTCTGTTGAGGCATGGCGGTGGTTTCACGTAATTCTGCCTAAAAGTTGAGTTTCACCATTTTTTATTATTTGATTGTGAGCCTGCAAATTCTTTGATCGCCATCTTTGATCGCGAGGGAGGGACAAGATGGCCAGATGTTATAATGGAATAGATAGGCCAGTTTTCACAATCTCTAAGTTTAAATATCTCGGAAACGGTTTGCTCTTTTTATTTGAAATTTGGAGGGTGTTGACAGCATGTCCTGTACATGTAAATTACGGTGTTTACGTGTCAGAGAAAATACATTTTGTGGAGATATTGTGTGATGCAATTTACATTTTGTGGACAGGGTTTTGCATTGTGGTGGTGGCTTGAAATTGATAGGGTGCCTAGCCTTAGTATCATGGATGTACTTTTCAGTCATTGTGTCTGTAAAATGTCAACAGGTGTGGAATTCTGCAACTCCGACGAATGAAAATCTCAAACTTTAACGTTATATCTCGGACATGGTTTGGTCTTTTACATTGAAATTTGGAAGGTGTTGATGGTAGAGACACCTTTACAAGTTGGTGGGAGCACAGGGTCCGAAGGTCCCGCACTCCCACCAACTTCCGCAAGTTCTTAGTTTTCTATTCTTTCCCAAAAAGTAAGGAAATTCTATGCAAAAAACTGTGTTAATGCATCATTTAGGGTTAAACCACAAAAAGTCAGGAAATGAAAAATGTTTGGAGTTGCCCCTCCCCCCGGACCTGCCAGTCATCCCAAGATTGACAGATGACGGGGGTGTGTCATTGGGGTTATGATGCCTAAATGCTAGTTTAAGTGAAAAATTGGTCCAAGAGTTGTTTTTAATAGTTAACAAATACATATTGACATTTGTTTGTGATTTGAGCCCTGCAACAAACAACCGGAAGCAGGAAGAGAGACTGTAGTTCGGGACTGTGCAAACGAACTACAAATTAATCTAATTTTATAACTTTTATGTGATATTTTAACTTCTGGCACTTTATACACTCAGAAAGTCACTTATTAGACCTGTGAGCAAAAAATAGTAACTTTTTGACTCATTCTAAAATGAGGGGTTTTGCGAGCCACTTCCAGTGTGCAAACACTACTAAAGGATCCACTCCGGTGAGCGGAGCAATATAGAAACCTGAATGTCTCATATGCTGCTAGTTTAAATGAAAAATTGGTCCAAGAGTTGTTTTTAATAGTTAACAAATACATATTGACATTTGTTTGTGATTTGAGCCCTGCAACAAACAACCGGAAGCAGGAAGAGAGACTGTAGTTCGGGACTGTGCAAACGAACTACAAATTAGTCTAATTTTATAACTTTTATGTGATATTTTAACTTCTGGCACTTTATACACTCTGAAAGTCACTTATTAGACCTGTGAGCAAAAAATAGTAACTTTCTGACTCATTCTAAAACGAGGGGTTTTGCGAGCCACTTCTGGTGTGCAAACACTACTAAAGGATCCACTCCGGTGAGTGGAGCGAGCCGAGTGTAGCGCGAGTCGCACGGAATTTGAACAGAGACACGCGTCAAGGGTCTGCTGTGTCCGCTGGGGACACTGGGGACCATTGGGGGACAATACTACTGAGGCTCAGCAAACATACGTGAAGCTTGGTAAGTGGGCCCTAAAATTGTCAACAGTTAAAAAGTCCTTATATATCTAAGTACTAGGAACTGAACAAACAATAAAAATGGCCTACACAAGGCAAAAAAAATTAAAAGGCAAAAAATCATGCCGAGAGTGCCTTATGTACATGGATGATGGCGCTAACACAGAGTTTACATGTGACAAATGTACCATTAACTGTGAATTACAAAAGAAAATACTTGAACTTGAGGCCAGAATACAGACTTACAAAGACATATCTAAACTAGAAGAGTATATTGATGAGGCTGTATGTGATGTTAGTAGCAGACAAACGTTGATTCTAAACAATTCAATCCACCTAGATAGTATTAATGACAAAAATGAGACTAATGGTGTATCCCAGTCACTTATCACAGTAGATGTACTGAACAGATTTGAAAGCCTTGCCAAAGATGATTCTTTAATTACCAGAAATAGTTCACCAAGTGAAATTAATACATCTAAAAATACACAATGTATGTAGGTACCAAATGAGGTGTCAGGTGGTAACACAAATTTGGATAACCCTACAAACCTTGCAGGAGAAATACCATCTGGCGAAAATAAATCGAAAGAAAGGGATATTTTGATAATAGGAGATTCAATTATCGGGGCATAGACACATACATATGTTATAATAGAAATGAACATACTACAGTTAGCTCCTTACCTGGAGTTAAAATACACGACATAGTTGGTATGTTGCAAGGTCTTTTCAAAAACACAGTAAACCCTCTAGTCATTTTACATGTGGGGTCAAATGACGTAGGCAAAACTAATTGGAACTCCATGCACAGGGATTACAAGATTATTGTTGATGCAGTAAGGAATTATGGTGGGGAAATTATTATTTCTGGAATAACCCCTATGCAGGGAAACAAAGCATTCAGAAACAAACAGATATCAACAATTAATGGTAAACTTAGACAATTCTGTGTCGAAGAAGGGATTGGTTTTATGGATAATGAAAAAACATTCAGTAGAGCTTCCTTATACAGAAAAGATGGAGTCCATCTAAACTATGCTGGAGTCAGGATTTTGGGTAAAAAGGTTCAGGAGGTTGTTAATTTCCATTTAAACTGGATAGAAAGGGGGGTACAGAAAATAAAAACTTGAACGTAAACCCATCCTCATCTGTTGACACTATGGGGTGGAATGCTATATTGATAAATGCACGTAGCTTACAAAACAAATACGATGAGCTAACAATAATCCTACGTAGTAATAAAGTACATATAGCCTTGGTCACTGAAACATGGTGGGATGAAAATGATGAATGGGACAAGGAAATTGTGGGGTATAAACTTTTTTCCTATTGTAGAAAGTATAGAAAGGGGGGAGGATTGGCAATTTATATTCACAATGATATTGTCTCGGAAAAATTAAAATGGGATGTAGGTCAAACTGAACTCCTTTGGGTTCAATTATTACCGATAAACAGACCCAAAATCATATTAGGGCTACTTTATAGGCCACCATCTATGTCACGTGATGATGATAAAACTTTATTGAATATATTTGAGAAACTGGACACAAACACTAGACTATTGATAACTGGTGATTTTAACTTACCAAATATTAACTGGGTAAAAGGTACGGGCATTTGTCCCCTTGAAAGGCAATATATTGATATAATGGATTACAAGGGCCTTGTCCAGCTAGTACATGAGAGCACAAGGGGCAATAATACCCTCGACTTAATTTTTACTAATATGGGAGACATAGTAAATTCTGTGGCAGTTGGAGCCCCATTAGGTAACAACGACCATACTATTGTATCATTTAATATTAAAGAAATTGAAACTAACAAACCCACGGGAGCTACTATAAAACTAAATATGGGGAAAGCTGATTTCCATAATATGAGAATTAAATTGGGCTGCTGGGATTGGATTTCTGAATTTAACAACAAACCTATACAAAGTATGTGGGATTCTCTCAAAAATAAATTGGATGAATTAATTACTGAATTTATCCCTGTAACAACCAAATATCACAAGGACAGAGCTATAAGACCTGCCTGGCTTAACACAAAAATTGAAAAGGCTAATAAACAAAAAATAGACTATTCAAAGCTAAAAAGCTCATAAAAGCGGTTAAGTTATATACAGAGTATAAGGAATGCCAAAAAAAGTTATAATTAATATCAGGAAAGCTAAAACCACATATGAGTATAACCTTGCTAAGAAAGTACAGGATAATAAAAAAGCCTTCTTTTCTTATATTAATAAACGGAAGAAGACATCAAACAGTATAGGACCTTTCGCTACTGATGATGGATCCCCAGCTTCTAACCTACAAATGGCAAATATTCAAAATAAATACTTCTGTTCGGTCGATAATTCTAACGATAATGATACATATAGCACAAAACAACCTCTTGAGCAAGAAACGATGAGTATGAACCCAGATAACATATTTAAACAGTTAGTTGGACTAAACCCAAATAAATCTCCTGGCCCAGACGGTTTGCACCCTAGAATCCTAAAGGAATTGGCAAGAGAATTGACCTATCCCCTGACACATATATTACAAACATCTATAAATACTGGTTCTGTCCCTTACGACTGGAAATTAGCAAATATTGCACCCATCTTAAAAAAAGGACCTAGTACCCAACCAGAAAACTTTCGGCCCATAAATTTGACATCAATTCTGGGAAAACTCATGGAAAGCATAATTAAAGATATACTAACAGAACATCTCGAGGTACAAGACATGAGGGATCCTATACAGCACGGGTTTGTGAAGAACAGATCATGCCAGACAAATCTACTGTCCTTCTATGAAAGAGTTAACAAAGAACTGGACAGTGGGAACCCTGTGGATGTGGTCTTTCTCGATTTTGCAAAGGCCTTTGATAAAGTGCCACATAAGGAATTACTGTCAGTGTTGGAAAATGAAAAACTACCCAATAACATATGCAGATGGATTTCTGATTGGCTGCGGGCTAGAAAACAGAGGGTGGTCATAAACGGGGAATATTCTGACTGGGCGATGGTAACCAGTGGTGTACCTCAGGGATCAGTGTTGGGCCCCATTTTGTTTAATATATATATTTCCTCTTTAAAGATTAGGAATAATAATATATGGATGCAAAAATTCGCTGACGATTGCAGATTGGGTGTGGTCACGAATAAAGAAGAACATATATTAGCATTACAGCATAGACAGGACTCAATATATGAATGGACAATCAGTAATAAATTAGAGCTAAATAAAGCCAAATGTAAAGTCATGCATATGGGGAAAAATAACATAGAAGCAACTTATCAAATAGATAATATTACACTTGGGGTCGTAACTGAAGAAAAAGACCTGGGAATTACAGTTACCAAAGATCTGAAGTTCAGAGTGCACTGTAGAAACCAGCTTAGGAAGGCTAATCAGATTCTAAATTGTATAATTAAGCACATAACGAGTAGAGATACGAATGTGTTGATGCCTCTATACATCGCATTGGATTAGGCCGCATTTGGAAGTATTGTGCAAGGGTTTAGTCACCATATAACAAGGAAGATATATTAAATATAGAGGAGTCCAGAGAAGATTTACAAAAAAATTAAAAGGATTAGAAAATAAAACATATTACAATAGACTGGTCAGTCTAAATCTTTATTCTCTACAGTATCGTAGAATAAGAGGAGATCTATGTTTCCTATATAAGAGTATGGAAGATGACGAGTTAATAAAAGAACTGGGGTTCACATATAAACTTGGGAGAACTAGTTCAAGAAATCATAATAAACAGTTGTACCAACAAATTTGGGAACATAACTTTCGGAAACACTGGTATAGTTTAAGAGTTGTGGGATCCTGGAATAAATTACCAAAGGAAACTGTAAATAGTACAACAATGAATCATTTCAAGAATGGGATAGATCTATTTTTTGGAGAAAACAAATTTATATGTCAATAAAATTGGAAGGTGAGCCTTATAGGATGGTATTCTATCCTCGGCTTGAATCAACCTATGAAACCTATGAAATGTCACCCCATTCTTTTTCGCTGTCCCTTGTCAATATCATTATACACGGTTCAAAAGTTATTCAAAAAAACAAGTTCCCATTATAAGTCAATGGGAAAAGTTAACAAAAAGTTCAACACTTTCACAAATGTACTTTTTAGTGTCGCAAATGGCCCTAGTAGTGTCGTGAGTCAGCCATTTTTTTTTTCAGTTACTGATCACAGAAATGCTTGGCATTTAAAATTGGGACCATCTAGGGACATCATTATTTTTGTGTTTACCTATTCGAGCCCTGAGGATGCTAGCCATGTCTTTATTTTGGGGTTAAACACCCCAGAAATATGTTTTTCAAATTTCTGGAAAAAGTAGTGTCGCAAATTAGTGTCGCACTTACGACACTTTCGCAAATTTTGCAAAAGCTTTCGCAAATCACGACACTACTTTTCCAGACTATGGCCAAAATGACAGGAGTTCTTTGCCACCCTGCTGCAAAAGAACGGTTTTGTCTTTTGAGCTGAAATTTGGAGGGAAAGCAGCCAACATCGCACAGATGTGCCTTTTCATGGTTTGGTGACAAAATATTGCACGGATGCCAAATTATGGTGCTCCGAAGTTGGCATTTTTTCCCATAGACTAACATGGTGGCGTATGCCGCGCCTTTCGGGGCTCGTATCACGAAAACGGTGCGAGATACGGAATTTTCGTCATGACAATGCATAGCCTATGGCTACTCGTTCAACGAAAAAAGTAGCCAGGAAAATCATGAATCATGTGATTTTTTTTTCTACGTCGTACGGTTACTGAGATATAAGAATTTAGTATTACAGCACCTCATTTTCGGCTCCGAGGCCCATTATTATGCATACATTCTTTGTATACACTATGTTTCTCTATGCAGCTGTTTGGCAAAAACAGGGTGTGCGCTTCCATTACTGTAACAGGTAGCGTTTCCACTTGCGTTTCTGTTCCCATTTGCGTTACCATTCCCGTGTACGCCTCCATGTGCGTTACCCTTTGTGTTCTCGTTTGCTCTTGCATTACTGTTACCATTTGCGTTTCCACTACTGTTTCTGTTTGCATTTCGGTTTGCGTTTCCGGCACCCCTTTCATTTGCATTTGCATTTCTCTTTTGGTTTGCATCTTTGTTGCTGTTACTGTTACCATTTGCATTTCCAATTGCGTTACTGTGCCCGTGCGCATTATGGTTTGCATTTCCATGCATTGTGTTTGCTTTTACATTTTTGTTTGCTTTGGTGTTATTGTTGCTGTTACCGATACCATCTGCATTTACAACTGCGGTTACGTGACCGTGCACGTTACAGTTTGCGTTTCCGTACGTGCTTCCGTTCGCATTTCCATTTCTGTTTCCTTTGGTGTTATTGTTCATATTAACTTTACCATTTGCATTTACAATTACGGTACTGTGACCGTGCGCGTTACAGTTTGCGTTTCCGTGTGTGCTTGCGTTTGTGTTTCCGTTTGTGTTTCCTTTGGCATTATTTATGCTGTTAACATTACCATTTGCATTTCCAATTGCCGTACCATGACCGTGCATGTCTTGGTTTGTGTCTCCTTACACAGTTGCATCTCCTTTTACATCACTGTTTGCTCTGGCATCACTTTGTGCTTGCGTTTCTATTAACGTTTGCTTTACCATTTACATTTATGTCACCATGTGTGCAGCCATTAGTGGTTGTGTTTCCCTTGCACTTATCGTTACTATGTCACAAAACATCACATGTTGGGCCCCGTTCTCCCACCACTACATTCCATTCACTATTTCTACTGCACATTCTCAAAAAGAAGGGAAATTAGAGGCAAAAAACTCTGCTTAATGCATCAGTTAGGGTTGTTTCCACAACAACAAAGCGAGAAATTCAGTGTTGGGTTGAAAGCCCCTTGGACTCTCCAGACCACCCCAACTGGCATCAGGGTGTGGCGTTGGGGTCATCGATCTAACTCTCACCCCATTCTCCTATACCTCAGCTTCTTTACACATGTGATGGGGTGAGAGTTGAGACCAATGCGCACCCGATGCCGGTTGGGGTGGTCTGGGGGTCTCAGGGGCTTTCAACCTAACACTGAATTTCTTCCCTTTGTCACTGTGGAACAACCCTAATTGATGCATTAAATGGAGTTTTTGCTTTTATATATATATATATATATATATATATATATATATATATATATATGTATATACACATACATACACACATTTCAACAGTAACACCATATTTTCTAAACAAAAGTGATCCCATTATCAGTTTCATTTCCATATATTGATTTGCACATATTCTTATATTACCAGATCTAGATATGCAAGGAAGGAAAACAGACAGCAAGAGAAAACAGAAACAGAGTGAGAGGCAAAGAATTTCAAGACTATTCGGGTTGATCAAGTCCGAAGTCTCACATGAAAATCTGGTTGCTCAACCAGACAGAAGAGACAGAAAAGGAACGAATATAGATCCTTACATTTAAACGCATTCTCCATAGTAAATGGGACAGGGTCCTATTCTACCCTGTCACACTTATGCACTAAGGGCTGACACCCTAACCACTATGCCACTGGAGGAGCCCTACTTACTAAGGTAACTCTACGGACCATATACTTTGTTGCCCTTCTCCCCACACTCCCGCACACCTCTGATCCCTGCCACCTCTACTTGTTTCACAAGGTCTGAATAGTCTCAGTCCTCATATCCAAAATGATGCTCTGGTAGTCCACCCACACACTTACATTTATTCTCCGCCATATAATGCTCACATATGACAACCCTCCCAACCCAAGGTACACAGCTCAGCCCACTATTGCCACCACCATCTCGGGCACAAGCCCCCTAAATTCGCACCCATATGGACCTACAAATTCTACCACAGACCCCAACCTCCATACTAGCCACTTCTGCTCCCCCTCATCCCTCTTCCCTCTTCCCCAGCCCCTTAACCACCTCTTCTATACAGCCCACAAAAAAAACAAGCCCATCGACCTAGACAAGCAAATGTCAAACAACTAAGAACCTACCTCTACAGGATCACCCTGATGCTACTCCTTATCTCTGGAAATGTTCACCCAAACCCAGGTCCACTCCATACCCCCCAACTGAACCACACAAAAAATGGAGCCCTTAAGCTAGCATCCCTTAACATTTGTTACCATTCGCAGCCTTCTTCCAAAATTTGAGGACCTCCAATTCTGGGTGACTCATCACAACTCCGACGTGCTCACGCTAACTGAAACCTGGCTCTCGAAGAAAATTCCTGACTCAACAATAACCCTCTCCAGCTATACATTTTACAGGCAAGATAGGACAGGGAAAAGGAGAGGGGGCTGTGCCATTTACCTGAAAAACTCCCTAAAGGGTCAGGCATTACCCAGTACTCCCACCACTAATCAATCTTAAATCCTTGGAATCAAAATATTCCTAGGGTAACATGGCAAAACCCTTTATGTCTTCTCAGCTTACATACCTCTTCCCCTGTGAAAACAAATTTGGCATTAATCTGGTTCAATGTCTTGCGCAGCCAGTATAGTGTTATGCTTATGCAACTGTGTTAGTTTGGTTTGACCGTTTGCACTCTCTGTTCCAGAGGAATTACATAGGGGTACCAAGGCAAGGAACTCTCAGAGAGGGTTCCACTCCTAGAGGTGTCACGGGACAATTCCCGAGGCTAAAGGTACCTTAGGAATCCCCCTAAGAAGAGAAGTGCTGCCACTGGAAGAGGAGGGGAGGATGGTGGGGCAAAGAAAAAGTGCTTCACAATGAGGCTGAGAGGAACTGCTTATATAGCTCAGGAAGTGGGAGTGGCTGGCTGCTTGGCCATCGAACTCCAGGCAAAGCCTTTCCAATTCAATGTTCTGTGCAGCCAGTATAGTGTTATGCTTATGCAACTGTGTTAGTTTGATCAGGCCGTTCACACTCTATTCCAGAGGAATTACCACCCTGTAGGGGTACCAAGGCAAGGAACCCTCGGAGAGGGTTCCACCCCTAGAGGTGCCATGGGATGATTCCCATGGCTAAAAGTACCTTAGAAATACCAAAAAGAAATGTAGTACAAGCATATCCCAAAAAGAATGAGGTGACACGAAGCATATCAGCAAGCAATAACTGTGACGTAGCAGCAGTAACTGTGACGTAGTAGTAGATAAGCAGTGGGCAGTTTGATAATGTAATGAGATGCTCAGGTTGATGACATAACGAAATGCCCAGGTTTGCATGGTATGAGTCTGAGGGTTTGCGTTAAGAACAAGGGGATCCTCTAAGGAGAGAGGGAATGGCCGGGTCGCCATCCACCTCCATCCAACAGCAGAACCTACCTAAAGAAACTAGGGGACAACTATGCTAACTAACAGTTATGACCTGAGGCAATGGAGGAGAGAAAAAAACCTTATGAGGAGGAAATCTCTGGGGAACCAAGGCCTAGGTCGCCTTCCCTCCAGACTTAGGATATTTGAGTTAGTGACGGCTCTGCAGCTGCAATTTGGAAAACCCAATGAATGGGAGGTGGGAAATATTCCAGTTTGGAGGAAGGCTCTCACTCAAACCCTCTAGCAGGAATGCCGTGGAAGGTTGCGAGAAAACTCTGCAACAATACGTGCAACCAAGGCGGGAGGAGGACAGCAATGACTGCTGAAGCACTCACCTGGCCTACCCGACCAAAACTCAAACCAGGTGAACCAGAGGCAGTCGTAGGGAGAGTACAGTGAAAGTACCTTGCTAGGGAAACCACTAAAGCCAATAAATAACTGTTATAGTGGAACACTAGAGTCAAAGGAGATCAGAGTAACAACCGTTCACAGCCAGTCTTAAATTCTACACCAGGAGCTGCTGTCGCGTAGCAGGCCACTAAAGCCAAGCCCAGGGCGAGGACATTCCCAGCTATGGGCAAGGTGAGGAGGATCCTGCCCCAAGGTGGACATGCTCAAGATGCGGACTAAATGCAGAGCGAGACCATTGGCTGCAGGAACCCTGCACCAGAACAGAATGGCTGGCATGCCCCTCCAAAATTGAATGAGAGCTGAAAAGCTGTCAAGCAGCGGATTGAGCACTGGTGTGCTGAGATCGTAATGGGCAGTGAGTGCTGAGACCTTGCAGGGTCAAATGCAGAACTGAGTGCAGCAGAATCCCTGAGGCTGAAGCTGAGAGGATGGCAGTAGGCATAAGACAATGATTTGCATAAGCAATGAGCAACGATTGCATAAGCAAGCATGGACCTGCACGTAGGTCAGTAAACAGTGTAGTAGTAAGTGGACCTGCACATAGGTCTGCATAACATAACAGCAATGAAACAGCACTGAATAGTGGGGCAAGCCAGCCAGGCACTGAAAAGCCAAATCAAGGTGAGAAATACTCTGAGGATTTTCGGTGGTGAAGGCAGGATTTAAAACAGAAATAATTAGCCACATGGGCCACAACTCCCCAAACACTTCCCAGTCCCCACCGTAGGAAAAACAAGAAAGTGATGGAAGGGCCGAGAACCACATTCAGATATTAAAGCTAGTTTAACAGCCACAGCAGTAGCATGTAGCATCTGAGTATAGCAGGGTGAATAAACATAGAAGCAAAATCAAGGCCAGGATATTCAAAGGGGTTGCACCTGGCACAACAGAGTTCCACCAGCGCAACCCCGCAATGCACCCCCTGTGCGATATTAAAAAGTGGCACCTGTGCAGCCCAAGTTCTGAAGCACCTGGGTGCATTGCTAATGTATACGGCACATCCGAAGGGGGCGTGTCCTTGCATATGCGGCACATCCCAATATTCAGCCTGGGATGTACAGTGCATCTGCTGGCACAACCCCCAGATGTGCCGCAAACTTGGGCGCAATGTTGTGCCACGAAAACCCAGGAACAAATGCTGGCCACACGCAGGCAGGCCGCTGTATTGCAAGGCGCAACACAGCAGCTGCCAGCTGTAGGTGGCCACCCGCCCGGCAGGGACACCGTCCACAAGCACCCAAACCCCCCCGATGCACCAGTGTTCCCCCCCAGTGCCCGATCGTGGGCTGTATATGAATAACCCCCTACCCTGGAGGTCTAGTGGTGAACCCCTGATCGCGGGCTGTACATAAATCGATACAACCCTGGAGGTTTAGTTGCTCCTCACTACCTCCTGTGTGCCCGATCATGGGCTGTCCATACTGACATGTCACTCTGGTGGTCTAATGGCTCCCCCCTCCCTCCTGTGTACCTGTTCATGGACATGTACCTGAGAAACCTGTAACCTTGTGGTCCAGTGGTACCCTCCCCACCCACCCACAGAGGCCCCTGGCTACCCAGCTCCCCATCATCGGTGGGCAGCAGCACCCCACCCGCATACCACATGGCCACCCGCCGAATGACAGCTTACAGTATAACCTGTAAGCCTATTGGTCCACACAGACCATACTGTATTACACAGCCAAAGATATGTAAATGAACATGTCCATTCACATATCTGTGCCTGTGTAGTACAGCTTCTATTGCTCCTAGCAGCTTGACTATTGTTCCTGTCTTCTTCAACACTAGTCCCAGCTGCTTATCCAAATCAGCCTTGCCACTACTACTCCCCCCTCCTCTGCCCCACTTGCCCTTAGCACCCTCTGCATCCCTCTTATTCACCACCCCCACTTCTGCCACATTTACCTAAGGCTTACACACTGTTATGCACACCTCCACAGCTTAGGAATTTCCATCCAGGCCTGTACGTGTTTCAGCTGGACAGGAATATAAATAATCTTTCTTTTTTTTTCTTCTATGGTTTGTATATGACATCCATACACATCCTGCTCCTGTGGGAACTGTATATATATTTTACGTTCGGGTTGTGTTATGTATATCTTTCTTGTACATGTAACTTGGAATGTAAATACTCTGCTCCTATCAGTATTGTAAACATGTTCATTTTGTATTATGTATATTTATATCATATGTAACTGTACAATTTTCCCTACCAACAGCAAGTCCACCTTGTAAATGAGCTTGCTCAATGGTGATCACCTGGATAAATAAAGATTTGATTGATTGATTGATTGATTGATTGACTGGATCACCAGAGACTCAGTACATGGGGACGGTGGCTATTCAGGGGTGCCCGGCGCAGTTCGCTGGGCTGCCCTGCACAATGCATACAAATGGGGCTATAATAACATGCAAATGGTCCCATATGCGCCATGCATATATTATAGCCTCACTTGCATGCCCATGTCTGAATATCACCGGAGCTGCGCCTCGCACAACTGAAGTTGTGCTTGTGCATTCCCAGTCCACCCTATCTGTGGCTTGCACCAGCGCATTGTCACTGTGCCATGCACATTCTGTGCCATATGCAACGGCGATGCACCATGGTGCATCACTGTTGAATATCACCCAGTTCTACCGGATGCGTTGCACCCCTACTTGCGACATTGCCAGATGCAGTCTGAATATCTGGGCGTGAGTTGTTAAAACTTGCTTTAAACATAAATAAGGAGACACAATGCTGCTGAAAGCAGGTGTAACCAGGCAGGGCTATACAGCTGCTGCAATGAGGTAAGTAGAATAAGAGCATGATTGAGCTGCATAGCTAGGTTCAGAGTAAACTGAGCCAGGTGAAAACAATCGAGTATGCAACATGGAGCAGTTATGGTTGCGCTGAAACACACAGATAATGATTGCAGTTGCATGTGGTAGTGTGAGGGTTGTGAGTAACAGATCAAATAGTAGGAGCACTGGAGCGATATGCTAGGAGCTTAGAAACAAAGGCCCCCTCAAAAGACAAAACCAAAGACACACAAACACAGAAAACAGGGAACAAAGACAGAAGAAGCACATGCAGTCGAAGGCAAAATACAAACCAGAAGCAAGAAATAAACACAGAAATCCAGCAGACAAGCAGGAGCAGCAAGGTGGTGGTGGTGGTGGTGGTGGGGGAGGGGTAGGCCCCAACCAGCTCAGAGAACTGACCGATAGAGCCTTTGACTGCAAAGAAAAAGTGCTTCACAATGAGGCTGAGAGGAACTGCTTATCTAGCTCAGGAAGTGGGAGTGGCTGGCTGCTTGGCCATCGAACTCCAGGCAAAGCCTTTCCAATTATTGATCACATAGAAATCCTGCCAAATCACTCTGAGGTTGTTGTTGTTATTATGGGTGATTTCAGCATCAACTGGTTGGCCCAGGAAGCATCTCAGTTCAAAGATGTCCTGGTGGTGCACAATATCACCCAACTTGTGACCTCCCCTACAGCAGCAAATCTGAAATCTGGTAACAACTCCCTATCGGACCTCATACTCACCACGCACCCACAAAGACATATTAATACCCTTGTGCTCCTGAACTTGATGAGTGACCACTCACCTTTCGTTAGTCTCTGGACAAATAAAGCCACTAGGCCCCCCCAAAATCACATATCAAAGAAGGCTAAGAAAAGGGAAGATGGGTCAATTCAGGGTCTTCCTAGCCCAGTGCAACAGGTCACCAATGGGCTCTTTTCCTAATATTAATCATGCGTTTGACAGCCTCATCACACACTTTAACAAAGCGTGTGATATCTTTGCCCTTGCCCATAATGTTACTTCTAAGGGGGTAACCAACCCATGGATCACTGTAGATCTGTTAAACAAAATGAAAGACAGGGACAATCTCAGGTATCATGCTCAGGCCACAGGTAACCTGGCTGATAAACAATGCTATCGCGCCACTAGAAATGCCTGCACACAGGAAAGCCACAGGGCAAAAAAAAAGAATCAAAATGAACTCATGAACTCGTGGAGTAACAGGTGGAAATTTTGGCAGAAAATTAAGGACCTCACTGGTAAGCCAAACAAGGAGGCACCTACTATGCTGGTTGTAAATGATACTCCATTACAGGATCCTTGTTTCATAGCTGAAGCCTTCAGCTCTGCCTTTACAGATCTCAGTAAGGTCCTACCACCCAACTTCTTAGATCCCACCAATGCTAACAATATCCCACATACTGCTGCCCCCCCATATCCCCCCATTCTACTTCAGAAGACTGACGCTCACTGAGGCAAAGAGATATCTGCTCAGAGTACTAGATACAACTAGGTACATCAGTGACTCCCTGGACATGAAACTACTCTACTTAACACTTGATGTCATGCTACAACCTCTCACCTCCATTCTTAACCTCTCCTTGTCCCTTAGGCAATTCTCCAAGCTGTGGAAGGCCACAGCTGTCATGCAAGTACACAAATGTGGTGACAGATCACTAGTCTCGAACTATCGTCCTATCTCTATCCTTCTGACCTATCCAAAGTTCTTGAGAGAGTAGTAGCTGACCAACTGACAATTTCTCAGCAAATACAACATTCAATGCCCCCAGCAGCATGGCTTCTGACTGGCACATAGTACCACCACAGCTCTATTAGAATACACAGATTATATTCACAAAGCCCTTGACAGTGGTCACATAGTTGGGTCAATCTATATTGATCTGACCAAAGCTTTTGATACTGTGAGTCCCACCCTCCTGCTTAACTCCCTCTCTGCCCTTGGTCTCTCATCCACTATCACAAACTGGATCAAAAACTATCTTGCAGAAAGAACACAGCAGGTTAAAATAAATGGCTCCCTCTCAAGCTGTTTGCCAGTCCACACGGGTGTTCCCCAGGGGTCCATCCTTGTGCCATTGCTGTTTAGCCTGTACCTAAATACCATTCCCAAAGCCTGTGACAACAACATCATGTTATATATGGATGATGTTGTACTCTTCTCTAGCAATGCTGACCCACTCCCCCTCACTAGTGAACTACAGTTAAACTTCTCAAAAGTGGAAACTTGGTTTGCCAACCACAAACTGTTAATGAACTTCAAAAAGACTAAGACAATGCTCATTGCTAGTCCCCATAATAAATACAATTCTGCACCCATTACCATCTACAACAACACCAATCAACTACTGGAATTGGTACACAAATTCAAATACCTAGGCATTATGCTGGACAGCTCCCTCTCCTATGTCCAACATGTGAATCACATTTCCAGGATCATTAACAGCAGACTCGGAGTCCTCTACAAGCACAAACGCTGTCTTATCCAGTGGCACTGAAGCTTGCAGTCACCAGCTCAATACTGTCCATCATAGATTATGGTATGCCCCCCCGACAGCGACACTAACACAGCGACATACACACCTGTCAAAAAAATCGACAGTTTGCCGACAGGTCGCTGTGTTGGTGCACTTGACTCAGGGGCACACTGTCTCCCAGTCCTGCACCCCTTCCCTGAATCAACTTTGACTGGAGTTGAGAATCTAAAGTATGGGGGGTTTGGGAGGGGCGAAGCTCCCCGATGAAAAACAGGACCGGGAGACAAATGGGATTTATGTCAACCACAACTTGCAGTCGGCATAAATCCTGTCGATGTGATGCCAGTTGACAAAAGTGTTGTTGAACCGGCATTGTAGAGCCATAGATTATGGCCTGCTAATCTACAATGCCACTACTGACATCATGCTTAAGTGGCTGTTGACCATGTTTAACAAGGCCAGTAGGCTGATAACGGGTGCTAATAAACTGACTCACACCTGTGAACTCTATAAGCAAGCCAAATGGCTAAATCTACAGGGTAGGATAAAATACCAAACCTGTCTATTTGCCAAAAAAATAACCCTTGTCCTAACACCCCCAGCCACCCCAGTCCCTACTTCTCCCCTTGACAAACCAACACAGCACCCGTAGCTCTGCTAAGCTGGTTTTCCATGTTCCCTGCTGCCAGACCTCACAGGCTCAGCGCACGTTTAGCTACAGAGTTCCTACCTAGCTTAATGACCTGCCTTCTGAAATCCTCTCTGAAACCAAAATAGGAACTTTCAAACTCAAGCGTCACCTTGTAACTCTTAATAAGTGTGACTGTCCCCATTAGTTCCACTTGCTCTGCCCCCTCCCTGACCCCATTAGGTCCACCTGCTTTGCTCCTCCCTACCAGAGTCTCTCCCCTCTAATCCCTCCTGGTCCCCCCTTCTTCTACTCCCCCCTCCACCCTGCTTTCTTACACCCCACATCTATCCACATCTAACCTATCTCCTCTAAGCCCACTCTTTTCTATATCCTTGGATCTGCAGTTATATAGACAAAATCTGGTATTTTTCAGACTGCATACATTTTTTTTTTTTTTTTAGTTGTTTAACCAGGAATAGCACACTAAGCTGAGAGCTGTTTTACAGGAACGACCTGGAAGCACAAGGAAGTTAAGTGACTTGCTCAGGGTCACACAGTATTCAAGTGGAAGCTGTGGGATTCAAACCCAGGTCTGGTCCGCTGGATGTCACCAGATTTGCAGCTCAGAGCCTTAGAACACTGCGCTATACTGCCTCCTCATACTACACTTATGTACAATGTTCTTGGATTATTTATTGTCTCACTGTTCATAATTACAAAATTGTAACTGATACCATTTGCTGCCACTGATTCTGTACCTGTTTTTTCTGTATATACTGTAGTGTCAAATCTGTTCTTTGTCTATTTTTGCCTATATTCTGTATTGTGTTCATCACTTGATGTGGAACCTTTGTAAAAGAACCCCTGGTTCATAGGTAATTGTAACCCTAGTAATGAAATAAATAAAAAAATATATGCATGATCTTTTGTGACTCAGGTTGCCTACCCTTCAATTTAACAAATTTTTATACTTTGCTGTCACCCTTTGTTTTTTTTGTTTTTTTTTTCCTTTCCAGGTTCCCATGAAGGACTGATGATTGTGTCATCCTCACATTAGCTCTCCATTTCCTCCTCCTCCTTTTGCAGGTCCTTGTTTTCCTCATTTTCCTGGCATGGCAGTGGCATGCACAACTGCCACTGCATCATTCTCAGACTCAGGACCACTAACCAATGGTGGGGACTTTTTTCGACATGACCGTGTTTGTGCCCCGGTGTTGATGGGGTTGAGGACATTTCTAGCATTTCAGCTCTGGCTGCTGCTTCCCTCAACTAAGACAGCAGCCAAATCAAGTGCTGTCAGCATCTTTATAACAACGCCAATACCAGCACATACTGCAGATACTTAGCACCTCCTGCATCCATACCACGCCGTCGTCTACCTCCATTGGCGGTCACAACTGCTGCCTTCACGTCTTTCCTCCCTGTCTACTCTTTCCTTCCCTCTACCACTCATTCTAAGATGTGTAGACAATCTAGTGTCTTGAAAAATAATGAAAATACTGCTAATAGGAAAATAGTTACGATCAAATTGAAAAAATATTTCAAAATGACAAGAAAGGGTTAAAGTATTACAAAATATTATAATCTAAAATATGAACAACTAGCTGCCAAAACACTGGACAAACAGTATTTTAACAGCACTGGGACACTGAGAGTGTACAAAAATAATAGGACTTAAGAAAAATGAATTGTTTGAGAGTGACAGTGAAAAGTGAAATACACTGAAAGTTTATGAAACTAATTTAAAGCTGCTGCTGGCTGCTTCAGACAAAACCCTGCCCCTCCCCCCCACACCCATCACTAGTCCAGCAGCAGCATGCCACAGAAAGAGAAAGGAAACAAGCAATTGTCAATGCCAAATGTTGGCTTGCTGGTATTGGCATTGGTAGTGCAGGAGTCAGAGAGCTGCATAATCAGAATGGCAGTGAAGTATTGAACTAACACCAACCGCCACCCCCACCCTGCATAAACTGACAGGCATTGGGGTGTGCTTTTGAGTCATTGGCCATAGCACTCACACCATTCCACCTCACCCCACCCTGCAGACAGCGACAGGTGTCACAGTGTGCCTTGAGGTCTTCGGCCCTATCGCTCACCCTGTTTCATAAGGAAATAAGCTGAGATGAGTGCAGTATAGGAGAATGTGGTGAACATTAGGGCCGAAGACCCCAAGGCACACCTCGATGCCTATCAGTGGCTACAGGGTGGGATGGGCATTACCCCAAGTCACATCCCCAACGCATATCAGTCTGTACAGGGTGGGCATTACGGTTGGAATCCCTATCACCCCAGGCGTTTGTTGGTATTTTTGCTCCAAAGTTTCAGCATGGGCTTTTGGGGATTCCACCTCATGAACAGTGGCAGTATCATTTTGTTACTCAATCCCAAAAGGTGATTTCGCACAGCAAGTGTGCCATTTGGTGCCACAGGTGTGAAACCACATTTCAGGCAGGATGTGAAGACAGCTGTTCTCATGAGGAGGCATGAAGAAATGGTAATGTTGAAAATTTGGAGTGAAAATATGACGAAGTGTCAAAGTTACGAGTGTGCGTAAAAACTGTGCAACGCACACTCATAACACAGTCATTTTTTGGAATGTTTTCACCAAATTTTCAACCTGGCCTTTTTGGGACTTCCCCTCATGAACAGTGGCACTATGATTTCGTTACTCTATCCTGAAAGTCAATTTCGCACAGCAACCACGCCATACTGAGCCACAGGTGCAAAAACACATTTTGGGAAGGATGTGAAAAATGACAGCTATACTGTTCATAAGGGGGTGTGAAAAAATGGCGATGTTGGAAATCTGGAGTGAAAATATTAAAAATTGATGACGTTACGAGCGTGCGTAGAAACTGCACAACAGATGCTTGTAATGCAGTAATTTTTTGGAGTTTTTTCACCAAATTTACAACAAGGGCTTTTTAGGACCCCACCTCATAAACAGTGTCACTGTCATTTTGTTAGCTGGTCCCAAAAGGTGATTCCGAACAGCAACCGTGACATCACCATTTGGGACTGAGAAATGAAATGACAGTGCCAGTGTTCATGAGGTGGGGTCCCAAGAACCACATGTTGAAAATTTGGGACCAAAATTACAAACATTGACTGAGAGATCAACCTAAGTTGAAAACCCCATATTGACTGCCATTATAGGGCTTGCCGTCATTTCTTCAGTTCCCAGTTGGTCTTTGAAGAGTGCAGACGTGTTCCCGGTCCACAAAAGATCATTGCTCCTGACCTCGGGAGGTAAGTATGGGTGAGGAGGGGTGTGGTGAGGTGGTGTGCACAGAGGGAGGGTGCAGGTTGGGGGAGGGGGCTGGCCGGGAAGATGAGGGACTTTTTTTTTTTTTAGGTTAAAAAAAAAAAGACGTCATGGGACCGTTTTCTTTTTTACAAATGAAATATTAACAAAATGGATTTCGGCACACTGGGGTGGGCTCCCAGTGTGCCAGAGTGCTGTAGGGGAGAATCAATGCTGATCCAGGGATTGGGCACCCTGAGGTCGACTGAGAACATGGGGTGTGGGGATATGGGGCATTCGACACCAGGACTGGGCATCCCTGTGTCGGAAACGTCAAAGAAGTATTTTTTTGGCACACTGGTGTGGGCTTCAAGTGTGCCACATTAATGGGGTGGGGGGATACATGCTGACATAGGGATTGAGCACTCCGATATTGGCAGGGGATGGAGAATGGAGGGTGTAGGGTAGGCAGCAGCAGTGGGAGCTAACATTCAAATATGTTGTCCTGCTGTGTGTCTGGTTAGGAGAGAGGACTGCCGCTGCAATGACAAAACTGCCCCTGATTGCAGATTTCTTTCAAGTGCGGTGCTCACTCTGAAACTGACGTCATCAGCAGCTTCAGCATTAATGGGTGGGCAAGGAACGTGTCCATTAAAGCGTCTGCTGCATTGGCCACAACACTGCCACACCTCTGCAATGCTCTAGCATCTCAATATGTTTCTTGTGCACTGTGTGCTTAAGCAAACATAAAAATTAACTTATATGTGGCAAAATCATTCAAAATGAAGTCTTCACATGAAGAGTAACAAGTACAATATTGTTTTTACATAAAACGTTTAATGCAATGTGAACAGTAGAAACAGAGTCAAAACTGAGCTCTGTCTACACAGCAGATCCTGAACACACTTCCTAGAACTGCACACAGCTCAGCTTGAATCCTGCTGCAATATAACCATGTGATCTGCAGGTCACATGGTGCTGCAACAGCACTGAGTGACTCAGCCATTTTTGCGAAGTCCCAGTGGATTTTTCCAGCGAAACTGCAGCTTCTCAACTTCATGACATTGCCAATTTCTAGAAGTGTGACTTTGCTAAGTGCGAATAACTTCGCAAAGTTGTGGGACTTCACAAAGTTATTGTGAATCAAAGTTTTCCCAAACTGCACATTTCTAGTATAATATCAAGATAAACCCCCTGTAGCCATTCTGATCTTTTATTTACAGCTGGTATTGTGTGGAGACAATGCCCTATAAATAAGCATAAGAAAAAAGACGTGTATTTTTAATATGCTAATTAGTGAACAAATGTCTGTGCAATATGCAGATAGGGTAATAAATGTCTTTGGAATATGCAAATGAGTACAGTGAGGCACTGCAAACTCTTTTATGGTTATAATGAGAGGCATCAGAGGGTCACTCCTCGGGAATAACTGCAATGTGCACCATAGATAGTGACCTCAGCCTTTGGCATCAGTCTTTGTCTATGGTGACCAGTATTAGCATTCCCTTGTACACTCTCTGATGTCTCACATTATTGTTTTATTATCTCTGGGTTGTGTGTGGAGGGAAGGATAGGAGGTAGTGCACCCAGTTTGAGTATGAGTGGTAAGGTAGGAAGTATTGCCCCCGGTTTATCCGTGTGGGGTAGAGTAGTAGGTAGTCCCCCATGTTTGTGTTTTAGGTTAGAGGTATTGCCCCTGTTTATGTGTGATGCATGCGTCAGGAGGTATTGCCCCCGATTTGTGTGCCAGGGGTACGGTCGTAACACAGAAGCATAGAATTTGACATCAGAAAAGAACCGCTAGTCCCACTCAGTCTACCCAGATGGTCCCTGCCTCATCTGTCTCCACAGACCCTTATTAATCTCCGATGACACTCCCTCTCCCCTGCCTATTTATTAATGTAATCCCCACCAAATAGCGGGGCCTTACCTGCATATCCCTGCTGCCCAGGACTGACTGCCATTATCTTTGTGCTCTTTCCGGCCTCTGGGCTGCAGCTTGTGAGGGACTGGAGCAGCAAGAATCCACAAGCCGCTGTCTGCTTGGTGGTTCAGAAACATTCGCACAGCTTCTGACTGTGCACAAGTTCGAGCAGCTACCTGCTCGAATGTGTGAGCTGATGGCACAGCTCAAATCCATTTTTCCAGTGCTCAGCACACTTGCCTCTCCAACCTGAACTATCTCACTGCCACAACCCATGGCCAATGGAACAACCTCCCCAGTGTTCTCCATCCTCAAGGACATCAGCTAGGGCATCAGGGGACTTGGGGACACTATGGTGAGGACTGAGAGAACACCACGAGTTTGGTGCCATTGTGCCCAGAATTCAGAGTGGCTGACGGCCATAATTAGAGAGACACTGCTTTGCCTAGGTGGCCAGGCTAACAGAGCTGCCAACACAGTGGAAAGAGCCCAGAAAGACACAAACTACTGACCAAACAGTAGAGCACTGTCATGCCTACTAAACTGGGTTGGGGGGTGCAGTTAATGAAAAAGCTGGGCAGGAGCATTCAGAAAGAGATTTTAAACTGAGGCAATGTTTCTTTCAACATAGTGAGTCTCCATCTTTTTTTTTTAACCATGAGACACACACTAAGCTGAAGCTTGTTTACAGGTGTGACCTGGGAACACAAGGAAGTTAAGTGACTTGCCCAGGGTCACACGGTATGAAAGTGGGGGCTATAGGATTCAAACACAGGTCCATCTTGCTGACCACTGACCTCAGCCACAGTCAATCAGAGGTCAGGGATATCGGCAGTTGACATCAAGAGCATGCAGGGAAAGTGACTGCACATTATGCTTAGTGCCTTTCCTGCCCACCAGTAGGGCATTGAGTGAACATTCTGCATGCTAATTCTTGTGATTGACAGCCCTGTCAGCCAACTGGATGCTGTCTTTGCCCATAGAACTGCTAAGGGCAGATCTAGAACAAGGCCGTTAGCAGTGAGCTCTCAAAAAATGAGGAAGGCTTGTGTTGTTGGTCAGAGCCAACTCAGGAAAGCCTGCCTAAGCTTCTACCATCAATCTTTAGCAGGTGACCTAAAGGTTTCTACAGCCCATCCAGATTACAGAGACTAAATTGTGTGATTGCTTACTGTGTCAGAATGACACCTCTTGGTGAAAAGAGACTGATCCTGTGAACGGAGGCAAAAGTGTGCTGCTCCAGCAAGGTGCCACAGCTGCTAACCAGTCAGTGACCACAGCCTTTGTGAGTACTGCTATGTGCCTTAAAGCCTACAGTGAGCCTGCTGAGTTAAAGCTTGCATCAAGACTGCAGACAGTCAGGGAGGAGGGTGGTTGGTGCTGCTGCTCGGGACTGGCTGACATCCCACACGAGGGTCAAGAAGCCTACGCCCAGTTTACACAGTCACATTTGCTCTGGAGTAACCCGATCACTCAGGTTGCTGCAGTGCAAATGCGACTGTGTGGAAATGTACCCGATCGCGATAAGCCGCCCTTTAAGCTGGTCCCACATTCACTCTCAAGCTGGGGACGCTGATCGAAGTAAGTGACTTGCAGTGAATTAAACCGCTGGTGTGGACTGTCTGCACCTTTGCAACATGTCCACTCTCTCCTCACGGTACTGAGCGACAGTCTGGCCCCTTGACGCATGGCCCCTCACCAGCTCAGAGTGTAGTAGCGCAGAGAGGGGCCATGTGGACAGACAGTTTGCCACTTGCTGGTGCTCGGGACCACACTGCTGTGGTCAGAAAAGAGTAGCGCTGCTGCCATGTAAACATGGCTCTAGACGAGTGAGTGTGTGGTGTGTGGCCACTGCTCCCAGGCTGGTCTAGCCTGCTAAGGTGCAGGAGGAGAGAGAAGCCAGAAAGGTCCAGATGACTGCTGGCACATAATGCCTGATCCACATCCTGAGGCACCTGAGACCTGCATCTTCGAGTTGCCCACACCCCAACTGCACAGCTGATAAACAGCCAGCGAGAAGCTGTACCTGCAGAAAGGAGAAGTCTATGTTGATAGGGAAGCTGGTAACACCAGAACCACAAGTACTCTCAGGGCTTGCTGTGCAACTGGAATTTTGTACAAAGTTGCCACCAAAGCCACAGTTTAGTCATCAGGCCAGAATCTACAAACACTTCATTTGAAGTTTGCCCTTTTAGCAATTGCATGGCCTGTGTGGTTTGTTTTCACAAAAAAGTTTTCTGTTTTAAAGACCACCACCACTGGCCAACCACCTACATCTCAGGCCTGCACCATTTCAGTGGCTGCAGGGAATCCAGCAAAGCACAGGGAGTGCTCTAAAGTTTAAAAAGTGTTCTAACTGGTACCAGTAGGAAGTGGGTCATGCCCTCAGTACATGTGGACTGGTAATATCAAAGGTTACAGTATTCCTCTAGCTACTGTATTAGATTGCCTGTCAGAGATGGGCACTATTGTTGTTTAAAGTATGTTTCAAAGGCCGGGCCTAGCTGGGTACCTGCCTTTGACCTCAGTACCATAAAGTTCACAAGAGTTACAAGAGTTGTTTTGCATTCCCCATCCCTTATGAATATTCCCCAATAAATATTTTATTGGTATTTTACATTTTGTCTCATGAGCATATTATTAAGTCATTAATTGCACTTTTGTTGATTTTAAACAAGAGCCCCCTGTTTTCTGCAGTTCTGCGGCACACGGTGATTGCCACAAAAATTAAAACCAGGTGCAGAAGTTTAGGCTGGCTGCAGAAATTTCACAGAAACTGCCCCAGCAAGTTAGACAAAGACTTCCCCTACTCCAGTCTACCCATTACTCTGCCTGCGTATAGCTTTATAAGAACTAAAATTCACCCCTAACCATCTCAGCCCCTCAAAGCTTCCCCACCCAGCCCTAAGATCCCCTTTGAGTCACCCATTTTTTTTTTATATAATTGTAACAGAAATGGGAAGGAATTGGTTAATGGCTTGGATTTTTGGCTGGGATTTTGCTAGCCTTCTGAAAAAAAAAACACACTGGGATTCCACAGGCTAGCAGCATCTTGATAAGGTAATGGTTATAAATCTCAGAAAGAATGACCAAGAGAGGGGAGTGGACATGCACACACATACACACATAGTTTGAAAGGATTGGACCACTCAAATATAAACTGGATGTTAAACTGATCTAATTGGATATCTATAGGGCTGTTTAAACTGATTGGAATAATTAAACAGATACATGGTAAATGGTGCATTCAAAGGGCATGAGAATTACCTATTCAAGGGGTAGTATAAGATGCTGTAAGACAGTTACATCAGGGCGGCGTTCTGCTGGTTAACATCTGAGAGGGTGTAAGCTTTGAGCCTGCTGCTCTAAGTACATCTGTGGGAGCAGACAGATAGCACAGAAATTCAGTCTCTCTCTCTCTCCAAGCATAATAGAGGGTAAGACAAAATAGCATACCTTAGTTAATAGCCTTTCTCTTTTTGTCATCTGTCATTTAAAACCATTTGTTTATTTTTCCTGTAACACTGTTCTTCTCTTGTGTTAGACATACATATCCTGTAATGCAACTTTTGTCCTTCTGTTAAGTAAAGAGCTGTCTATTTACTCAACAGTTGTGGCTATGATTTAAATTATTTCTAAGGTATTTTATGTTTCCACTGGCAAAGGAAAACTCTGTTAGCATCCGCCACCGGAAAGGCACACTACCAGACTTTAATCTGTGTAATTGCATGTTTGACCTCACAGTTCTGTGAAGGGGGAAAGGTGATTTTTGCTGGTGGAACCAGTTGGTGGCAGTGGAAAATGGAGACAGACACCTATCTGAAAGCTGTTACAGCCCAGAGAGAGAGGTGGTTTGTCACAAATTGGTAGGCAGTGGTGGGATGACTGTGGACTTTCTAGCACACTAAGAGGCAAAGTTTGCCAATGGAATTTTGTTACCTTAGCAGTCACGAAACAGGGTATGCAAGAGGGGTACACTTGTACAATTGTTTTTTTCTTTTATTTCTAGTCAGCAAAGTTTAGTGTAGGTTGAGAGAATTAGCTCCACGGAGTATGACTCACTTACTCTGCAACAGCTTTGTGACAAGTGCCAGGAAAAGGGGATCCAGCTTGAGGGTCTAAAACAGAAGAAGAAGGCAGACCTCATAGCCACTCTGGTGGTACATGACCAGCAGCAGAAGATCCCTGTGAATGAGTCAGGAGCTGTGGTAGCAGACTCTCCACATCAGCTTGAGCTTGTGAAAATGCAGATGCATCAGCAGGAACTGGACCTCGAGGCGAGAAGGCTGGACCTGGAAGCAAAAAGGCTGGAGGCAGAGACAAAGAAACTGGAAGCAGAGACAAAAAGACTTGAAGCAGAGAAAGAACTGGAGGTGAAAAGTCTAGAGGACAGAGAAAAAGAATGTCAGCACGAAGTCCAGAGACAACAGCATGAAATCCAGAGACAACAGCATGAGAAGGAGATGGCGACACTACACCACCGAAACGTAAGTAATGGGGGGGGAGGCTTCACCTCATGAAGTTAAAATTAATTCTAAATTGTTTCCACAATATAGAGAGACAGATGAGCTTGATCTATTCTTAAAGGCATTTGAAAGAATATGTTCTCAATTCCAAGCAGAAAAAACTTCATGGATGGTACATCTTACCCCCTTACTTACGGGGTGTGCTTTGCAGGCAGTGAGTAAAATGAATAATGAGGACTGTGTCGACCATGATAAGGTTAAAACTGTTATTGAAATGTTTTGAATTAACTCCAGAAGCTTACAGAAAGAAATTTAGGGAGCTAAAGAAAAGCATAGAAGACAGTTACACAGAATTTCATGTTCAATTTTTTTTTTAGTTGTTTAACCAGGAGTAGCACACTAAGCTGGAAGCTTTTTTACAGGAGTGACCTGGGAGCACAGGGAAGTTAAGTGACTTTCTCAGGGTCATGCAGTATGCAAGTGGAAGCTGTGGGATTCAAACCCAGGTCTGATCTGCTGGATGTCACCAGATTTGCAGCTCAGAGCCTTAAACCACTGCACTATACTGCCTCCATTGTACACTTATCTTGACTGGTGGTTGGAAAGGGCAAAAGCTGTTTAGGCACAAGACCTGTCTACCCCCTGAAGCCCTTAGCCTGGCTGTCACCGCTTTGGTCCTCTTTCTCTTGTCGACTATAGGCTTACCATTTACTCAGCCACAGATCAAACGGCACTGAACAAAATCCATCTGGCCATAAATAAGGTGTGTAGACTCCTATCAGGGGCAGATAAGTGTACCCACACCTACACCCTGTATTCCCTGACAAACCTCCTAGACCTGGATGAGAGAATACGCTACTAAACCTGCCTCCTTACAAAAAAAATTCACCTAGGGCTCTCCCCATTGGGGGTATCTGCCGCACTCCAATCCTCCCACACCACGGTAAATACCCGCACCACCAGCAAACAGATATAGTCGACCCCGAGGGTCAGGACCTCATTAGCCCAAAGGTCCTTCTACTTCAGGGCACCTACTTGGTACAATGAACTCCCCTTGGATATATCCTCCATCCCCAATTTAGGTCCCTTCAAAGTAGCACTCAAAGAACACATATTTGCCTCTCAGCGATGCCTATGCACCAACTAATTAGCCTATACCTTACTGCTACATCACTGTCAACCTCCTGACAAGGCCTTGTGGCTGTTCGCATATGTTTACTTTGTTAGTCCGACCAGTTCGAGATCCGTTATGACAGCTGCTGAACTCTGCCTAATGCTTTTCCAAAATGTAATGTGAAACATGACTGCATGCAACTGTAATCATGTACTCCTGTTGTTAATATAATTTTTGCATGTAACCCGTAATTCCATCATGCTGTTAGTATGTATTTTGTATGTTCTGCTTTCTGTACTCTGACACAGAGCTTTTGTAAATGAGTCTCTGATTCAAAGGTTGTAATCCTAAAGTATGTTAAATAAATAAATAATGCAGACACTGTGGAATTGATAAAAGATTTAATGGTAAAGGAATAATTACTTAGAATTGTACCTGAGGAACTGCACATATGGTTGGTAGACAGGGCATGCAGCTCCTCAAAGGAGGTGGCAGAAAGCGCTGACCTGTACGTGACCAGCAGACCATATGCACAGTGTAAGTCTCATGGTGGGGGCAGGGGGGGCACATGGTTCTAAGGGGTACCATTGGGGCAGCCCAAAGAAAACCAGCCTACATCTGAGCCCAAAGCAGAACATTCTGGTTCTAAAGGGTCCCAAGAGCCGGGGCCCAAGAAATGTCATATTTGTAATCAAGTGGGGCATTTGAGGTATAACTGCCCCCAGAAAATGGTTAAGGGGCAAAGGCCTGGGGAAGGGGGTGATCAAAATAACACTGGTCTGATGGTAGGATGTGCGCAGCCTGAAGAACCACATGCCTCCTCCAAGCAGATACACCCTGTTGTAGTTAATGGGACAGTAACCCAGGGATTGCGGGACACAGGTGTTTACATCTCCCTGGTGAGGCAGGATCTAATCCAGGTGAAGCAGATGCTGCCAGGGCAATACTCCAAGGTCCAGGGAATCGCAGGGCCAGCAGGCTAAATACCAATGGCTTGAGTCCTTCTGAGCTGGGAGGGTGGCCATGGAGGAAAGGAGGTGGGAGTGGTGGAGGATCTCTCTGTAAATGTGATCATAGGGAATGATTTTGACCACAGGAAATCTCTGGTGTGTGTTACAACCCATAGCAAGGCAAAAGGGCAAGCTTCTGAGGGTGAAGAGAGGGTGACTCAACCGGGTCTAGCCCCTCCCTCAGCAGCTGAGGAAATGGGTAGCACGGGGAGGGGCTGACTAGAAGCAGCAGTCCTGAGCCCCAGTCACAAATGGAGGAGCCCACAGGACTACCTTCTGAAGGGGAACTGGAAAGGGTCAGACGAGGGAAGCTGGGCACTGAGCAGTGGGCTGATCTTACCTTGCAAAAACGGAGGCAAATAGCTAACAGGGCTGAGGGCCCTCGGGGGGGGGTAAAGAGTCAGTTTACTGGGACAATGGGCTGTTGTACAGAGAATGTACAGCAGGGGAAGGGCTAGATGGAGAGGTGCTTCAGCAGCAGGTAGTCCCTAAGGTTCACCACTGGCAGCTTTTGGCCCTTGCCCACGATATCCCTTCTTCAGGCCACTTGGGTGTGTGGCGCATGAAAAAGCGGCTGACCAACAATTTCTTCTGGCCTGGTATTGGCAAGGATGTGACAAATTACTGTAGGACTTGCCCACAGTGCCAGAAGGTGGGGAAAATGGGGGACAAGGCCAAGGCAGCTTTGATGCCCCTTCCCATTATTGATGAACCTTTCAAGAGGGTAGCTGTGGACATAGTGGGGTCCCCAAGCACCCAAAGCAGCACTGGCAAGTGGTATATCCTGGTGGTAGTTGATTATGCCATAAGAGACCCAGAGGCCATGGCCTTATCATCCATTGATGCAGTAAAGGTGGCTGACGCACTGTTGGGGATATTTAGCCAGGTGGGCTTTCCCCAGGAGATATTGACAGATCAGGGTGCCAGTTTCATGTCTGGGTTAATGAGTAGTTTGTGGGAGAAGTGTTGGGTAAAGCAGCTCAAAAATGTCCCCATACCATCCCCAGACTAACGGTCTGGTGGAGTGATTTAATTCATCCCTTAAGACCATGTTAAGGAGTTTTGCTGACCAGCACAAGAGGGAGTGGGACAAATATTTGCCTCATCTCCTATTTGCATACAGGGAAGTCCAACAGGAGTCCACAGGGTTCTCACCTTTTGAGCTCCTGTTTGGCCATAGGGTGAGGGGGCCCCTAGATTTGGTTCAGGATGAATCGGAGGGTGACTGTGCCTCCTAAGGGGAGTCTATTGTGGAGTATATTCTGAACTTCAGGACCCACCTTAAGGAGCTCATGGGGCTTGCTCAGGAGCACTTGGCCACTGCACAACAGCGGCAGAAAGTCAGGTATGATCGCGGGGCCTGAGCCAGAGAATACGAGGTGGGACAGCGAGTGATGGCACTCATCTCTGTCCGACAGAATAAACTACAGGTGGCATGGGAGGGGACATTCTCCATTGTCCAAAGGTTAGTGATGTCAATTACATGATAGAGCTACCTGGCAGGAGATGCAGGCGAAAGGTGTATCATGTTAACATGATAAAGCCCTACTATGACAGGAAGGAATTGGCCCTTGCTATATACAGCACCCCAGAAGAGGAAACCAAGGCTGATCCACTAGTGGACCTCCTCGGGGAGGCCCGGGTCAGATCCTTCGTGGACAACCTCACCCTCTCTGAACAGCTGACACCAGCCCAGATGCAGGAGATTCAGGGTGTGATAAGAGAATTTGATTACATTTTCACAGGGAAACCGGGGTACACCACGCTGACTATGTGGATAAAGGGACCCAGGTGCTCCTGAAACAGTCTCCCTACAGGGTACCCAAGCAGGTTAAGCAGACCGTGAAAGAGGAGCTCAAGGAGATGTTGGAACTTGGGAGTAATCCCAGAGTCCAGTAGCCCCTGGGCCTCTCCCATGGTATTGATCCCCAAGATAGATGGTACCACACGATTCTGTGTTGACTACCGGAAGCTTAATAGCTGCACAGAGTCAGACGCCTATCCCATGGCCAGAACAGACAAGACCCTGGAGCGACTGGGGGAGCCAAGTATCTGACCCTAATAGACCTAACAAAGGGCTACTGACAGGTACCTCTGACTCCTGCAGCCATGGAGAGATCAGCTTTTGTAACTCCATTTGGCTTACACAAATTCAAGGTAATGCCCTTTGGAATGAAGAATGCACTTGCAACCTTTCAACGGCTTGTGGATCGCATTCTGCCGGGGGCAGGTGAGTTTGTACTGGCATATATGGATGACATAACCATATACAGCCAGACCTGGGAGGATCACATCAAGAGTGTGCAGGAGTAGGCCGGCTCACCGGCGCAGCGGTATGGTTACTGTTCGTGGAGCCAGCGACCCGGGTTCGGAAACCGACTCGGGTAGCTGGAGAGTCGGCCCGGGGGCAGAAGGATTGAGTGCCCATAGACCACTGTCCTTCTCTGGGGGAGGGTGGGTTGCCTGCTCCACTGCTATACTGCCACCTGGGTGACCACGGGTGGCAGTGCAGAGAGACAGTCTGTAAGGGAGGGAGGTCGTCGGCCGGGAGTCGGAGCATTAGCTCGTCATCATGCGCTCCGTCCCTAGACTCCCCCTGCGAGCTGACGTCCATGGGGATGGGAGAAACAAGGAAAATGGACCCTTGGATGCCAGCTTGGATGGGGGGATCTAGCTCCCAGACTCCATAACCTGGCTCTCAGGGGGGGTGTATGACCAGATCGCCCAACACACACACTCTGAGGGACTGGACGGGGAAGTACCGGGGACGTCCTCCTCCCACCCGGGGGGGGGTAGGCCGAGGCAGCATTGGGGTAGATCTGGTGGCTCCCTGAGAGGTACCAGGGGTGGGGCAGAGAGAGCATAAGACCCCCCAAAAGAAAGAGGCATCCCAGGTGAGAAGGGGGGGAAAAAAGAATGTGCAGGAGGCATTCCGCAGACTGAAGGATGAAGGTCTGACAGTCAAGGTGGAAAAGGGCCAGAGAGGTATGGCTGAATTGTCCTTCCTTGGGCACCAGGTAGGCAGTGGATACATCCACCCAGTGCCTTCCAAGGTCAATGCCATCATGGCCTAGCCCACTCCTACCACCAAGAAACCGGTAAGGGCATTTTTGGGGACAGCGGGGTTTTACCAGAGGTTTGTTCTTCACTACAGTGATCTGGCCAAGCCCCTGACAGACCTGACCAAAAAGAAAGCCAGATAAGGTGCAGTGGACAGAGGGCTGTAAGGCTGCTTTTCAGGAGCTAAAAAAGGCCTTAAGCGGGCCAGCTATATTGGCCAGCCCCAATTACAGTCTAAAGTTCATTGACCACGTGGACACCTCAGACCATGGACTGGGTACTGTGCTGAGCCAGGTTACCCAGCAGGGAGAGTAACATCCTGTCATGTACCTCAGCTGGAGGTTTCTGCCTAGGGAGGAGGACTATGCCACAGTCAAGAAGGAGTGCTTGGGAATAGCGTGGGCCCTTCAGAAATTGCAGCTTTACCTATATGGGAGAGAATTTATTGTGGTCACAGATCATAATCCCCTGATCTGACTTCATAGATCAAGTGGGCAAAATGGAAAACTACTACGCTGGAACTTGATACTGCAGGCATACAATATGACCATCCAGCACCGCAGTAGTAAACAAAATGCCAATGCAGATGGGCTATCGAGGCAGGTCTAACAGCATGGCTGGATACTTTGGGCACTTCCCAGCAGCTGCATGAATGGCTGTGTCACTTGGGGTGGCCCAAAGGACACACCTTCAGGGGTGTGGCTTGCACAGGCATGATGGCGGTCATGCTGTAGTCAAGCTCCCTGGGCACTGAAATTGAAATCGACCATTACCTGGGAATCCACACGGGCACAGAGTAGCTTTGGCAAGGAAAAACTACCAATGGCACATGGCAGCAAATAAATCCAAAAATCGGCATGCAAAACTCTCTTTTGGGGCCGTCAAGCCTCAAAAAGAACAGCGGGGTTGCCAGGACTCACACATGCGGCAGCAGGCCCTTACTACAGTGGAGGAGTTGGAGATGTCCGTATTGGAGCGCTCGCTAGCGGGGGTTCCTTCAACCCTGGAGACCATGCAGCACGAAATGAGAGCCGGATTTACTAATATAATGGCTCAAATTGTTCATTTACAGTCCGTTGTCACTGATCTCACAGAAACTACCACCTCTCTTTCCATCCAAATAGGAGAGTTTCAACAGAGGGTGAGCGACCTCGAAGACTCACTTCATAATCTCTCTCATGACAAGATGAACTATACTGAATCTATAAATGAACTGAGAGAGAGAGTAGAAGACCAGGAGAACCGCTCCCACCAGTCTAACCTCTGCATCATCGGACTGCCGGAGGGGACAAAGGGGCAAAACCCAACTACCGGACTTCACCAATGGATAGTAAATGCCCTTAAACTACCCCCAAGGCTGAAACATTTGACGGGGAAAGGGCACACAGAGTGGGATCACCACCCCCAAGCCCTCAGACTGTCCTATGCACTGCTTAAGTAAGTACTTGAGATTCAGTGATAAAGAGATGATCCTGTCGGTGGCCAAAAAGCAAGAATCGATACAGATGGGAAACTCCAGGGTGGCCATATACCAAGATTACATCCGCGAGCTACAGGAGGAAACAACAGAAGTTCAACGCAGTCAAATCTAAACTCCGCGCCATGGGATGAACGTTTTCCATCATCTATCCGGCCAAACTCAAGATCGACTGCCCCGGAGCACCTCCCAGATTTTTTACTAACTACCTAGTAGTGGAGAAGTGGGTAAACGACACCTCCCAACAAGGAGAGTGAAGATCTCCCACTAACCGCAATCAAGAGCCGAGCTGACCAGTATTAGGTACCACTTACTCAAACTGTGGACTTATTCTCTGATGTTGTGGGAGGCTGAGTTGCTGTTGGGCTCCAATGGTAGGGAAATACACACCCAGGTACTATACACATCTTTCTACCTGCTTATTTAAATCATCTGTCCTACCGGGTCTGTGTGACTGAATAACTGGTGTGGTTCCCCCATTTTGGAAGCGGCTTAGTGGCAGTGGACCTGTGTAGCAATTTGTTGCTGTGCCACTCCTAGTGGTGGCACTCAGGCCATGCCGCTTCTCCGTAGGTCCTGCGATAGCGGGAGAATTTGTGCACTTTCAGAGTTGTACTGCTTGAAGCATCCACTTATTTTCTTTTTCCAAAATGGCTGGCAGGCGAAAATTAGGGGGGGTAACAATCGTATGGAACTTAATCTACTTACTGAGCCAAACTCCGCCAGATAGATGCTCCAGAACTAAAAAGTCTACGCCCATCACCCAACGAGAAGATACCCCCAAGAGAGCAATGACTAAGCCCTGTCCACTATACATCTCGGCCAGCTCGACCACATCTAGGGATGTGGGTACCAGCGGGTGGTCTGGTAGTATCTGGACTTTTACTGCAGGACTGAATCAGGGAAGTAACATTGCAAACCTGCCATTCTGGACACATGTGTTGTTGGGAAAGGGATATGAAGCGGGGTTGCATAAATAGGGAGTAAAATACTGATGCTTATTGCAATAGATTATATCTAGGAGTAGCAATGTTTTATGCTAAGGGGGGGCAGATCTCTAAGCAAAACTGTGGGGTCCTATGTGCACTGGGGGAAGGGAATGGAGAAGATCTCAAACAGAATGAGGCCCTGGCCACTATAGGTTGCAGTGACCATCCTCACTAAGACTACCATTAGAAAGCCTAGTGACAAGGGGTAGAGGCGGAACAGAGACCAGACAGGGGGGACAAAAATATACATAGGAACCTTAACAACTTATCCTATATATGCCAAGAAATGATACCTTGTGCTGTATTTGCTTCTCCAGGGTGGCGGCCTTGACGAACACCCAGATAGAGAAGTGACCCTGGATATACGTGCACTACCTTTAACCTTAGTGTGGTTGGAAGAAGGAGCTGATCACACAACAAGCAAAAACAGGTACTGATTATATTTTAATCAAGTGTTGGAGGGAAGGGGGGAACAGGAATGTCTGATCCTTGGCTCCTGCTCTGTGCCCGGGCGGAGTCTGGGCTAGAGACGCAGATGGTGTCTTATGCTGTGGTAAGTTATGGTGATGCCCATACCATGTAAACTACTCACCATCTGTGAGCAAAGGAAGCTGACAGGGCACCAATGGGCCCAGTCAAGGGTGGGGGTATGGGAGGGAGGGAAAGGGACACGTTAATGCCCAGTTGGAAAGTTATCTGTTTGTTTATTACGCTTACTGTTTTGTTCCTATTGGGGAGGGGACTTTGTTGGGGGACTGAAAATATGCATAATGGGTACAAGCACTGTTGCTACTTCACAGAACTGCTTAGAATCTAGCCTGCTAACAGAAAGAGAGGCATTGATGTCACATGCTGTAGCCAGCTCTGGTAACAATGGTTAGCCCAATGAAAATAGCAACCTGGAATGCTAACGGCCTGAAGTCGGTGATAAACAGAAAGAGGGTACTTGCTGATATGAAGCAGGGGAAAATATAATTAGTGCTCATGCAGGAGACAAACATGTCTCAACAAGAAGCTGCAAAGACTGTGAAAAGTATGGGAGGACATTGGATTTCAGCCTGTTTCTCTTTCAAAACAAAAAGAGTGTCAGTCTGGGTGCCACAAGGCACTAGAGTCACCGTACACAAATAAATTCTGGACGGGGGGGAGGGGGAGATAAACCCTGGCCAATCTGATTGTGAAGGCGGGAAGCTCTATCTCAATAGGTTCTACATATGCCCCTAATGTAGAATATCTGGGCTTCTTTTGGTGCCTGGCCATAGATATGGTAACATTCCCAGGCCCCTGGATATTGGGAGGGGATTATAACTGTGTTAGAGACACGGTTTTGGATCGATCCAACCTAGCCCCTGTGCAACCTTCATGAAATGCTATTGCCTTGGGAGAGATTGAGGACACCTTCTCCCTGATAGATGTGTGGAGACATCAGAACCCCACCAATAGGGAGTATAGTTTCTAGTCACATGCCCACCTGTCTTACGCCAGACTTGATTGGATCTTTGCTAGTGCCTCGCTCCTCAGCAGCATGGCGGGGGCCAGCTACTCATCACTGATGATTTCTATCATGCCCAGCTCCCAGTGCTGGTTGATCTGGGGGGATGCCCCCCCAGAGATCCTGGTGACTGGATCCACTATTACTGAAGGACAAGCAACTTATCTCATTTATGTACAACACGTTGTATGAATTTTTAACACATAACTGGAAAGGTGCAACTTCGCATGCAGCCAGATGGGATGCCCTGAAAGCATATGTTAGGGACAGGTCATATCTTACACGGGGCATGGGAAGAAAGTAGCGCAAAAAGAAATTGAGCACTTAAAAGATAAAATCAAAGCTTGTGAAGAAGCGCACATGAGAAGACCTAGACAATCATTATACGTAGTTATTCAAAAACTAAAATGGAAATGTAACCTCCTGAATACCGTCAGGATTGAGCGGGCCACTCTGTTATCAAATGTTGGTGCCTACTTTGATGGAGACAGGAGTGGTAGGTTCTTAGCTTGGCAGTTAAAAACAAGCATTTGTCAATGCCGAATGTTGCTTGCTTCTATATGCTGTTTAGGTATTTGGAAGTGATAGTTCCGTGCCTTCCTCCCAAAACATCCACTGTGTCTTTCCATTCAGTATTCACAGAAGAGTGGAAGGGGCAAGGACCACAGCAGTACAGCAGTTGCCAAGGGGGTGAAGAGGTGGACAATAGTCCATTCAAAGGCAAAAGAGTCCTGCAGGAGCTCACTAAATTGAAGGTGGACAAAGCGATGGAAACAGATGGCATACGCCCAAGGATATTAAGAGAACTGCGAAGGGAGATAGCAGGAGATACCTCTGGCAGCTATGTTCACTGAGTCATTCAACATGAGTGAATTGGAGCAGGGCACATGCGGTCCCTCTACACAAGTCCGGCAGCAGGGAGGAGGCAGGGAACAACAGGCCGTTCAGCCTCACCTCAGTAGTGGGGAAGATCATGGAGACATTGCTTAAAGAAAGGATTGTGGGGCATCTAGAAGCCATCGGAGCCCAGTACCATAGACAACATGGATTCACAGTGGGGACATCATGTCAGACAAATCTGGTTGATTTCTTTGACTGAGTGACAAAGGAAGTGAATCAGGGTGGGGCAGTGGACAACGTTTACCTTAATTTCAGCAAAGCCTTTGACACCATCCCATATAGGAGGCTGATAAACTAGCTGGGTAGGCTGGGCATGGGGGAAAGGGTGGTCAACTGGGTTAGAAACTGGCTAACAGACAGGAGGCAGAGAGTGGTGGTAAATGGTGTGCAGTCTAGGGAGAGGGGGTGACCAGTGGAGTGCTGCAGGGATCGGTACTGCGGTCAGTCCTATTCAATGTCTTCATTAGTAACACGGCAGAACGTCTGAAGGGAATTTTTTCACCAAATTTTCAACATAGCTATTTTAAGACCTCTGCTCATGAACAGTGTCACTGTGATTTTCTTAATCTGTCCCAAACATTGATTTCGCACACTGAATGTGCCATTGTGCGCTACATGGGCGGAAACATGTTTTGGGCGAGATGTGAAAAATGACAGCTGTACTGCTCATAAGGAGGTGTGGTAAAATGGCAATGTTGAAAATCTGGAGGAAAATATTGAAAATTCGTGAACTTACGAGCGTGCGTAGGATCAGCGCAACAAATGCTCGTAAAACAGTCCTTTTTGGGAGTTTTTTCACCAAATTTTTAACATAGCCATTTTAACACTTATGCTCATGAACAGTGTGACTGTGATTTTCTTAATCTGTCCCGAACATTGATTTTGCACACCGACTGTGCCATTGTGCACTACATGTGCGGAAACACATTTTGGGTGAGATGTGAAAAATGACAGCTGTACTGCTCATAAGGAGGTGCGGTAAAATGGCAATGTTGAAAATCTGGAGGAAAATATTGAAAATTCGCAACTTATGAAGCGCATAGAGGAACGCAATGCAACATGCGCTCCTAAAACATCATTTTGGGAATTTTTAACAAATTTTCAACATAGCAATTTTAAGACCTCAGCTCATGAACAGTGTCACTGTGATTTTCTTAATCTGTCCCAAACATTGATTGCACACACCGACTCATGCATTGTGCGCTACATGCATGGAAACACATTTTGGGTGACGTGAAAATGACAGCTATACTGCTCATAGGAGGTGTGGTAAAATGGCAATGTTGAAAATCTGGAGTGAAAATACAAAAATTCTAGCGAATTTACAAATGCGTAGAGAACTGCGCAATATGCTAATAAAACAGTCATTTTTAGGAATTTTTTCACCAAATTTTCAACATAGCCATTTTAAGACCTCTGCTCATGAACAGTGTCACTGTGATTTTCTTAATGAGTCCCATACATTGATTTTGCACACCGACTGCACCAATGTGTGCTACACGCACAGAAACACATTTTGGGTGAGATATGAAAAATGACAGCTGTACTGCTCATAAGGAGGTGTGGTAAAATGGAAATGTTGAAAATCCAGAGTGCCAATATTAAAAATTTGCGAACTTACTAGCGTGAGTAGGAACTGCGCAACGCACGCTCGTAAAACAGTCATTTTTAGAAATTTTTTCTCCAAATTTGCAACATAGGCTTTTTGAGAGCCCACCTTATGAACACTGGCACTGTCGTTTCATTTATCGGTCCCAAAAGGTGATTTCGTGCAGTGACCTCAAAATCACCCTTCGGGCCTGAGACATGCAGCAAATTTGAAAAAACCCTATCTATCCCATTATATAGCTTACCGGCATTTCCTCAGTTCACGGTCAGCATTTGAAGAGTGCAGACGTGTTCCCGGTCCACAAGATCATCGCATCCGAGGTCAGGAGGCAAGTATGGGGTGGGGGGTGGGGAGGCAGGGTGGGCGGGGTTGTGGGAGGGGGCAGGGAGAAGCGCCGAGGGACAGTTTTGTATTTGCAGGTTTATTTTTTAATAAGATGACGAGGGATGTTTGCCACGCTGGGGTGGGCTCAGGCGTGGCAGCTGGAAAAGGCTGTTTGGGGGCTGGAGCCGACGGGGTTGGGCACCTGTCGGCCATAACACATTTTGCCATGTTGGGGTGGGCCCCAGCGTGGCACCTGGAAGCTTTCATGGGCGTGGAGCCAACAGGGATTGAGCATCCCTGTCAGCCGTACAGGTGTGCGTGGGGGGGAGGGGGAAGGCGCATGAGCACACAGTATGCGTGCATGCATGTGTGTGTGTGTGGAGGGGGGGATCTCTGCTCACTGAAGCGGAGCTCTCCCTTTCAACTATATGACCACTGCATTTTCAACTGCTGTCATAGACAGCTGCAGCAGTGATTGGGGAACTGGGGCCGCGCCTGCAAACACATTGACTGAATTGGAAGACGGGTGCCACACCTCCGAAAACTCGGATGATGGCACTATGTTTCTTGCACATGCGTGCAAGCAGCATAATAAGGGAGGGGGACAGGGCCATCACTAGCATCCAAACCACAAATGGTGACATCACTACATCCACCTCTGAGATGGGGAGCATGTTTGGGAAATTTTATCAGAGGCTATACACCTCTGAGGTGTCCCCACCACACAACAATTGCAGACCTTTCTTGATAAAGCCCCTATTTCTGTACTACCCCCCCCCCACCCACACACTAAGGCCACAGAACTGGAAGAACACTTAAAGAAATCTGAGCTGCAAATAGCTATCAGAAATCTAAATGGAGGGAAAGCTCCAGGCCCAGATGGCCTGCCCGCCAATTTTTACAAAACCTTCTGTTCCTCACTGATTGATCCACTGTATGATGCCCTGCGGGAGGGGTTGGAGTTGGGGATCATGCCTCCTTTAATGATGGTGGCCACCATAACTGTTCTCCCCAAAGCAGGTAAGGACCCCTTGCTGTGTGCCTCGTACCACCCTAATTCGCTGCTCACGGCAGACTATAAAATCCTTGCTTGGGTTCTTGCTGCTTGTTTGGAACCCATTCTCCCAACCCTGGCCCATAATGACTAAATGGGCTTTGTTCAGGGTAGACAGGGGAAACACAACCTAAGGAGAACTTTAAATGTTATACATAGCTGGGGTAAACCGGCACATAAGTACAGGGCTGCCATTCTGGCATTAGACGCAGAAAAAGCCTTTGATAGGGTGGAATGGGGTTACAAATTCGAAACCCTCAGCTATCAGGGGTTGGGTCCCAGACTTATAAAGTGGCCTCTATACACTGAACCATCTGCCTGGATATTGGTAAATGGGGTATTGTCTGCACCCTTTGTCCTGGAGCAAGGCACTAGGCAGGGCTGCCCCCTGTCCCCAATCTTATATGTACTGGCCCTTGAGCCACTGGAAGCCATCATAAGGGCACATGGGGAGATACAGGGGGTTCTTTGGGGGGGGCAGAGAACACAAGGTTGCACTCTATGCGGATGACCTGCTGCTGTACCTGTTTGACCTATCTAGAGACCTCCCCGCAGTGCACCAGCTCCTAAGGGAATACGGTGACTTGTCTGGTCGTAAGGTAAATTGGTCCAAGAATGAACTCTTGCCCATTGGCCTGCTGGGCCGAACCAAATTGCGCAGGCACTGGGCAGCCTTGTGATGGTCAACAAGCTAAAATATCTGGGTATTTGCTTGACCACAAAGTTGGGATTCTTATACTCCTTCAACTATGGTTCATTAATTAAAAAACTCACTGAGGACTATGACAATTGGCAAACCTTGCCCCTGACCCTCATAGGGAGAATAAATACTGTAAAAATGATGATTCTGCTTATACCTTTATCAGTCCCTGCCCATAAACGTACCACTGCTCCACTTTAAACAAATAAATACCCTTCTACATGGCTTTATATGAAGGGGAAAAACTGCCAGAATCAAGAGAACAATCCTCCAGCAGCCTACCAGAAGGGGGGGACTGGGACTCCCTAACTTTTAATGTTACTTTTGGGCGGCACAGCTGGCCTTCCTGCCAGTGGGTTTAACTGACCCAGACCCCTCATGGATGGCTATGGAAGAGGAACAACTGGGTGGATCCTTTCAGTTCCAATATTTATCCGGAGGCCTAGGCAGGGATCTCAAGCTGAAACCTACGAACCCTTGCGCATTAACAACAATCCAGATATGGAAAGCAGCCCATGATAGATTGGGGGGGGCGAACAAAGTTTCTCCCCATATACTGACCTGGTATCTGCCATACGTAATAAGAGAGCATACACAGTGCACATGCACCAGAGATTGAGGCACTGGGAGGGCAGGGGGATGAAATATGTCCTCCAGCTATATGAAGGGGGAAGAATCTTAGAATTCGAGGAGGTAAGGGGCAAATGGCTTATAGATCCAGGTGATTTCTTCATCTACCATATGGTGCATCACAGGCTGGAGGAGTCTCTGACTCCAGAGCAGGTGGCTGATCACCCCCAACACAGTTTGAGGAGGGTCTATACCACCCACAGCTGGGAGCAAAACCCCTTTTCACATATTACCATACACTACTAGGGGTTAGCATGGATACCTCTTTGTACATTAGACAGAGGTGGCAACAGGCCAGTGGCACTAATATAGATGACCATACCTGGAAATTGGCAATGAACCACCTTAACTCTTGCTCCAGAAGTAACAGACTTAGGCAGACAGCCCTGAATTTTTTTGTACAGAACTTACCTCACCCCCACCAGATTCCATGATATGTGCCCTGACAATAATCACGCCTGCCCAAAGTGTAAGAGGGACAATGCTGATTTTCTCCACATGGCATTACTATACCTGAGAGTAGCCCCTTTCTGGCATGAAGTCCACAGAAAAATGGAAAAAATATTGCGAAAACGACTATCTTGTTTTCCATTAGAATTACTACTCGGGGCAGACTCAATAACCGAGCAAGGTGGGAAAACACATCCACTCAGGCTATTGCTCTGGTGAATGCAAAAAAAAAAACATTGCTCAGACATGGTTGTCATGTAGTCCCCCCACAATCCAGCAATGGTCTAACAATTTGAAATTGTGCCTCTCTTTGGAAAACATACAACACACTGTAAATGGCTCTGTAGCCCAGTTTGACCTGGTGTGGCTTCCACTTGTAGGATCAATAGGAGAGGGCATTTTCCCTGTGTAAACCCTACATAGTCTTTGGAGTGGATAGCAGCCTCACTTATGACATAAGAACAACATGCACAGCAAAGTGTCACACTGGCCATGGGCAGAGTCCCCCCCTCAGATACCCTATTAGTCCCCAGACAAAATACATCTGATCAACTGAGACAAAAGCTATTACATTATCTACCAGGGTCTTTACAATCTCTCTGTAACAACCACCTAACAGTGATGAATGGTAACAGACGTTGTAATAAAGTATGTAATGAATATACCCACAATGCTGAAAAATGTATCTGTATGAATGTTATATATGTTGTTGTTTATACTCAATAAAAATATCTTACCCAAAAATAAGGACACACCTTCATCATCGGGGGTGGGGTGGGGTGGGGAGATGTGACAGAAATGGAAGGAAGGAGTTAATGGCTTGGGTTTTTGGCTGGGATTTTTCTGGTCTTCTAAAAAAAAAAAACACACACACACATTGGGATTCCACAGTCTAGCAGCATAGATAAGGTGATGGTTGCAAATCTCAGAGAGAATGACCGGTGGGGGGGAAGTGCATATACTCACACATATGCACAGAGTTTGAAAGGACTGGACCATGCAAATATAAACTGGATGTTAAATAAATCTAATTGTATATCTATAGAGCTTTTTAAACTGATTGGAACAATTAAACAGATACATGGTAAATGGTTGGTGCACTCAAAGGGCACAAGAATTACCTATTCAAAGGGGGGCTATAAGATGCTGTAAGACAGTTACTTCAGGGTAGTGTTCTGCTGGTTAAACATCCAAGAGGGTCTAAGCTTTGAGCCTGCTGCTCTGTGTCCGTGGGAGCTGACAGACAGCATAGAAATTCAGTCTTTCTCTCCAAGTGTAGTAGAGAGTAAGACAGAATAGCATACCTTAGTTAATAACCTTTCTCTTTTTGTCATCTGTCATTTAAAACCATTTGTTTGTTTTTTCTGTAACAGTGTTCTTTTCTTGTTAGACGTACACACATATATATAATGCAACTTTTGTTCTTCTGTTAAGTAAAGAGCTATTTATATGCTCAACAGTTGTGACTGTGATTTAAATTATTTCTAAGGTATTTTATGGTTTCCACTGGCAAAGGAAAACTCTATTAGCATCTGCCACCCGAAAGGCACACTACCAGATTTTAATCTGTGCAATTGCATGTTTGACCTCCCAGCTCTGTGAAGGGGGAAGGTGATTTTTGCTGGTGGAACCAGCTGGTGGCAGTGGCAGTGGAAAACAGAGACAGACATTTGTGAAAGCTGTTACAGCCCTGACAGAGAGAGAGGTGGTTTGTCACAAGAATGGCACCCTTTTTTGTGGTTGAAGACAGCTTGATGATCCATTGAATTTTTCTGTCACTGCTAATGGGCCAGAATGCTTGTTCCTCATCTCAGTAGTGCTTTCTGGGGCCCTCACAAAGCCATACTGGGCCATGAATCCAGCATCTGAGCCCAGCAGTAATAGAAAATGGAAGAGGATCATACTAAAGTGTTAGACCAAAAACATGTGTGCCAAAACTAAAAACAGAGGGCCAGAACTTCAACCGGTCCTGAATGCTGCAAGCCCTGGGTGTGCCAAACATATAGCGCATGGGACTTGTGACATTCTCCCAGCCAGCGATCGGGATTTTCTATCCCATGCGCCAATTACCACAAGTTAGATCAACTTTTTCTGGTCTAGATCATGACAATCTTGGGGACCCTTTTTATGGGACTTGCACCAAAGAGGTGGGTGCAAGCTGCCATAAATCGGGTAAGGTGTCATAACTATATCCGAGCTACCGAAATCAGGCACAGTTGTGGCAAAGGAGTTCAATGCAGCTGCAACCAAAAAAAGGCTTTGACACATGGCTTGATGCTAGCCCTGCATCACCCTCTGAAAATCAGGCCCAGAATGACTTGATGAGGCTCCGGATGGAGCGAGTTTTGTGGCTAAGATATATAGGGTACCGTTTTCTTGTTTTCTGAGGGGAGCAGAGCAATGTCCAAGAGAAAATCTTACAATATTTGTAATGGAAACAGAGGCAGAAATCATTGTACTGTGTACAGTCCTAGGAACAGAGAGATCTCTGGTACGGTGGTGGTATGTTCAGCAGATAGAAACTCTTCAAATATGGACAAAAGAACCACACTGACCTCCTTTTCATGGGAATTTTAGACCTAGTTACTTCAAGATTACATACGCTGATAAACAAGCAATGGCACGCCTCTGGATACAGGTGCAAACACAGCTCATTTTATGGACAGAAACTTATGTTTCATACTATGCACATCCTCAGTTGGGGCATCTGAACACCCAGTTGGCATCTTTAACATTATGCCAGACTTCCAGAATGGATTTTAATTATTTGTACCAGCAGGTTTTAATTCCATTTTTGTGAGACACCATTAATTTAAAAAAATTAGCTGTTTGCATCTGTATCCTGAAGCGTGCCAGTGGTCATCTGTCAGCTAATGTAGCCTTGAAGTAATGAGGTCTAAAATCTCCATGAAAGGGAGGTGAGTGCTGTTCTTTGCCCATATTTGAAGAGATTGTTGTACAGTGTTGGACTGCATAACAGCAATTTAAAACTACGAGGCCAATCAACGGAATCTCAAGGTTATTTAGGAAGGTGATAGGCTGAGATGGGTGTGGGTGGGCTTTACCTGTTTATACCATGACAGGGTAAATGCTTGCTGGGGCAGAGGGCAATTGCAAATCTTTTGGGGTTAGCTGTGGATCGGGCTGGCACTCAGATTGCCAGTTGAGCTTTGGTGCCTGGGGGAGAAAAGTGTGAATTATAGAAAAAGAAAGTAAAGGAACAGCTAAGTAAATAAAAGTGTTGGGACAGGAAAAGAATGAGCGAATATTGTATTGACTGAAGAAATAAAAAAGAGGAAGCCAAGGTAAGAAAAGTGAAAAGCAAAAGCTAAAGATTATTTATGCAGAGTGAGGAAACTAAATAACAGAACAGAGAAACAAACAGAAAATAGAGAAAATTACAATGACTCCACAGTTGATGTGTTTTTAAGTGTTTACATGTTCCTTTGGAACAATATTATATTAGTATTGGTGTAAAATGGAAGCATGGATAAGGGATGTGAGCTCAAGACAGGTTTTAAGGTCACTGCATCTCAACTAAAAATGTCACTGAGGACAAGTCAATTTACTCAAAGAGCAATAATGCAGCTTCAACATTTTTTAAAGCAGCAGTGCAATGAAAAATGTTTTTCCCAGAAAAGCTAGTTTCAGCTAGAGTTAACAAAAATATCAGCATACCTATCAAATATATTTGTCTAGGTATGCCCTATGTTGCATACCACTTAATTTTTTCGATCCTAGCCCCTTGCCAGATCTACTGTGCTATTTATATGCAAAATTTGGCAGCCATATTTTTTTCTGGAGAAAAAAAACTCAATTAAAAACATTTATAAAATATTAAAATGTTGGTGAAATTAGAAAATTGTACCACCAAATGAAACTGGAAGATGTCTGGAATTGTTTATAGTGATAAAAAGGTGGGCTCAGTTTTTTTTTTTTTTGCCCAATTTTATTGCACTACTGATTTAAAAAGCATACATAGCTTGATCTATCAGGTGCATTTACACTAAAGGAGCTGTTGTTCTTCCATCTGTGTCACTCACCCGCTGCTCCACCCGCACTGCTACTTACTGGCAAACAAATGTTGAATGTCTCTCTGAAGAATGCGGAGAAGGAAGTAGTAATAATAGATAAAATGTACATTATGAGACTGTAGATCCTTTCTCTGTACTCACAGTACTCAGTGTAAGTTGACAACAGCAAGATAAAGCAATAAAGAATATAAAACATCTAAAAGAAATATAACTATTATCATGGATTATAAAGGGTTTAACAATTAAATTGGCAGACAATGGGCAGGATTCACAAAGAAGATGTGCCAAGCCCACGCACAGCCATTCACAGAGGCATGCGCCGTGCCAGGTGCCAAGCGCAACACCACTGTGAATCACCACAGGATACGACAGCGCAACCGCAGATGCACCAGCGCATCCAGCAGGAAGACCTGCGACCACACAGGGGAGCCAGGCAAAACAACAGGAGCAAAACAGTAGGGCCAGAGGAGCAACCACAGAGATTGAACAAACAGACTCATGGACACAGGTGTAGAATAAAATATGTTTATAAAAGGCAAAGAGCATAACAACTGTACAAAGTAAGGCATAAAAAGGTACAACAACGGGAGCAACATATGGGCAAGAGGGGGATCAGGGACAGGAAGGAGGACAGGAAAGGGACAGAAACAGGGGACAGGGTATGTCAACTATATACACAGGATGTCCCCCAGAAAGTGGCAGGAGGACACTAGTGGTGCCGTGCCCTGGCACACAGCACCCTGGCATGGACCAGGAGGTGCATCATGACACCTCGCAGGGCAGTTGACAGGCGCTGAACAGTCCATTGGAGAGGGTGCAGGGCAGCCTGGATGGCCACATGTATGAGCTGATCCACATCCACAGGCACAGCACCACCACCATCACCACCCGCAACAGCCTGACGAACCACAACACCTACAGCAAATGACAGAAACAACACACTGAGGGCCAGAACGTGAAACACACCCCCACCCTCCAATGACTGCACAGAACCAGAAAGACAGCACACATGGAAAGCACACTCACCTGCCCCAGGCAGGGCACCAGGCCTGGCACCCACGTACCTCTGATGACGTGCCTCAGTTACAGCCGTGGCCTGCCACCTGGCCCCTGGTCCTGCAAAACACAACATACAGCACCATGAGCAAACACTGCCACTGTGCAGGATACAGCACCCCCCCCCCCAGGCAGTGCATGGCCATGCAGCAGACAATGATGCCTAGCCGTGAAGCACCAGGTGTCAGCAGGCACACACAGCCATGCCCTGCCCCCCCCCGGCACCAGTGCACTGCAACTCGGGAGCACCATGAGGGCAGTGACAGACACACCCAGCACATGCCACATAAGAAGACAGCTGAATAGCACCTACCTGGACATGGCAGTGCACCCCTGCGTGCATGGTGCCACAGCTGCGCAAGCCACTCTGGGTCCTGCCTCTGGAGGTCACCATAGCGATGCTTGCACTGCTCCCCTGTGCATGGCATCCCAGTACGGTGCACAATCCACGATGCTATGGAGGCCCACACCTGAGCCCTGGTCACGTGGAGGTCCTCCTGACCAAACAGGTGGCCCTCCACAGCCATGACCTGTGCTACAAGATGCAGCAGCTCCAGCTGTGAACAGTTCATGGCCCTAAGTGCCAATCTCCCAGCTCTAGGCATCCTAAACAGTGATCAGACAGTGGCAAGGTGCAAACAGGCAAAGCACCATCTAGCAACTGTAATGTGCCATGTGTAACAGTGAGGCACGTGCAGCACAGCGCATACTGAACGTTAAGCGCGAATGGCCACTGGCGACGGACTCGCCCATGTGCAAACCATCAGGTCATGGTCGTGCATGCGTGGTACGTGTTCGGGCGCCATGTTGTGCACAGCATGCGCCAAGATTGTCTACCGCGCGGTATGCACGCTCCACGGCCAGGGCTGGATCAGTGCAGCATGGACAGCACATTGTGGGACATGGTGCATGATACAGCACATGGCACCGTGAATGTCAGGCCCGTAATAGTGCAGCGGTACAGCGGCAGTATGGCGCACCATGGTGGATGCGCCACAATACACGGCCACCGCACATGTGTGATGGATGTGACATGTAGAATGCACCATAGTCATGCAGATGCACCTACCGGGACATGCATGCACTGGATATGTGCTGTACGGTGAGTGGCGCATCACACAGATGCTCCATGCAAAGTGAAATGAGCTGGGAGAAATTATGCCATTCAGAGAGAATGCGCCCAAAACTACCTCATCAACCATTCATGGGCAACTCAGCAGATTAGCATCTCATTAACGGGTGCTCAGGCTCATTTACATGCCCTGAGCCATAAATGCTCCCAATTCAGCAGGCTGACTCCAGGACACTGAGAGGAGTCAATGCCTACAGGGTGAGTATACAGCCATGTTTACAGGGCAACTGTACACACTGGTGTGCCTGCATCGGTGCATGCACTACAGGTGGGATACCTGTACACCGCATGTGGGACCAGACATCCATTAGGTGGCCCCCACGGAAAACCGTGACAAACTACAGCAGGGCAGTATCTGCGGGACCTCAATGGACCTGCCCCTGCCATGTCCACAGCGGATGTCTGGGTCACCATGGCCCACACAACACAGCATGTACAGAGCACCGTTGCTGATCACTGGTGTGGATGGCAGTGTACCGAGGTGGTGCAGGTGTGCATGGGGGGACTGCGACATGTACGGAAGACTGACCAATGTACACAGGGACACAGGGTTGGGACGTATGGCTAGGGGTGGCCTACTTGGTGTGGTGGATGCAGCACCGTGCTACAGGTAGGTAAGGCACACAGAGTGACACCCATGCAGGCACACTGTCACCGCAGCCAGCCCGCACACAGCTGCCATCCCAACAGTGCCTGCCACCACATGGTAGTCACCCACCGCCCAACAGCCATTGCAGGGGCAGCACCCAGGCTAAATGTGGCACCACAGTGGTGGCACACATGCTGCAGGGGTCATGGGACATGCCCACTGCAGATGGGCCAGTGTCACACATCCTGGTGCGGCTACACTGTCCCCCCCACTGTGGCCTGTGTGCCGTGAGTGGCACATGTGTCATCCCACATGGCCAACATACCATGGTGCATGTCCACCTGTGCTCGGCTGTCCACACGCATCCCACGGCACAGGCCACCAGCAACACAGACCATGGTGATGCTACAGACTGCGGGTGAAGGGTATGGGTCCATGTGTACACACAGATGAGTCTGACACCAGGTTGCTTCCACCCACAGTAGTCGGAATGCCTGAGGAGGCAGGTGCCGCCACGAGACGGTGACCAAACTTCACAAAAGACGAGGAGAGGGCACTCATCGAGGCATGCCACCTATGCCTGGATGTACTCTCTGGCAGGGGAGGCAGCCAGATGGCGCATGCAGAGGACTGGGAGGAGGTGGTACGGCACATGAACGCGGTGGCACCATTCAACTGCACTGTGCAGGAGTGCTGTAAGCATTGGAATGACGGCCGACAGAGGGCCATGGAGAGGGTGGCCAGCATCCAGGCATCCCTGCGGCGGACAGGGGAAGGACCAAACTCGGCGCCACAGCTCAGCCCCAATGAGACCCTCCTGGCTGCCAGTGTGTCAGCGGTGGCCATGCATGGTGTCCCAGGAGGTGTCTTCCAGACTGGGGGCAGCCCGTCACAGCATGGTGAGTAGCAGTGCAACCCGGCTGGGCTCTGCCATGGACAAGCACGTGTACCTGGCAGTGTGTCGCTGACCATGATGAGTGTGACGATGACACTGTGTCATTTGCACCCTGTGCATTAACCATGTGTTCCTTTCCCTTCTCCACAGCTCCATCATGACTCCAGGGCACGACCGTGCAGCCCTCATGGGCGATGATGCGGGCCCACCCCATGGGACCATTGACACTGACATGGACGTGTGTGCACCTGCGACGTCCATGCTCCGTGACAACAATGGACACTGTCCCTGTGGCTGTTGGCCCTGTGGAACCCTCCACCAGCGATGGCGGTACTGCTGATGGGTTCATGTCATGGTTGGGGGGCCTGGCTGGGTTGTCTGATGCAGCCCCGGATGAGGCGGTGGACATTGAAGATGCACTCATTGTGCTCGCCAGTGGCATGGGAGGTGCGGGTAGTAGCACCGACGCAAGTGCCACCGTCAGCAGCGCTGCTGCCATGGTCAATGGTGGTGCACATGGCCCAGGGATGCCTGTGCAGTAGACCCTGGGTGCCATCGATGGTCCCACAGTGCTGGACACGGGTGCAGTGGCAGCACTGCTGCCTGGGGCAGTGGGTGCCATGCCCCCTGCACCACTTCCCAGTGCAATGCTGGAGGAGTCAGTGACATCCAGGCAGGGCGCCGGAGTGCATGGATCCGCTACAGTGGGCCCATCGGAGAACACACATGGACAGCCAGTGCCCAGCCAAGTCCCACACACATCACAGGCTGACAGGGTGTATCCACCGCCCATGGATGACCCTGTTGGGGCTGACCCTTCCCCTGTACGTTGGCGACGCCACCGTGCCGCATCACCTGCCGACGACATGGGTGCCTACCTTGACTTGTTGTGAGCAACTGTGGACAGTCAGGTGGCACTCCGGATGGACTTTCAGAGCCACAGGGCCATCATGGTCCAGGAGCATGAGTCCGCAATGGAGTGGTGTGCTCAGATGCAGGTGGGCTTGACCGCAGCCATGGAGCAGATCGCAGCTGCTGCTGAGGCAGTGGCTGCATCCACAGCATGCCGTGGACAACGTGCATCCAGCCGGACACCCAGGAGCACATCCCGGACACCCCGATGGTGGGGTCTGGTGAGCCCCCTGCTGCTGACCCCATCACCAATGGCATCCACACCCACCAACCATGGCATGGCTGATGGGCGTTGGACAGCCACACCACTGGGCACCCGCTCACAGTCGCAGTGCAGCACCCCTGCAGGGTCCCTGGGGACACCCCCTGTGGCCAGTGGTGGCACTCCATCACCGGCAGCTGTGACAGAGAAACATAAAAACATAGAAGTTGACGACAGATAAGGACCGCAAGGCCCATCCAGTCTGCCCATTTCTTTTTCTACCTTATAAATGTGCCATCGGCCTTTGCTCTGTCAGTGACCGATCTATTTATACTCATCTGTATTGCTCCCTTATGCCTATCCCATGCCTGTTTGAAGCCCTCCACTGTATTCATAGCCACCACTTCCTGAGGTAGACCGTTCCATGCATCCACCACCCTTTCTGTGAAAAAGAATTTCCTCACATTCCCCCTTAATCGGCCTCCCTCTAATCTCATGCTGTGTCCTCTTGTCCTGCTATTTTTCTTATATTTAAACATGTTAAACTCTTTCACTTTTTTTAATGCCCTTAAGTTGTTTGAATGTTTCGATCATATCACCTCTCTCCAGAGGCCGCCCGCATGTCCATGGTGGTTGTCGGGCTGCCCTGTGATGTCCATGCCCACGGGCCTGTGGTGGCGGGTGGTACATCCATGCTTACCAGCTGCCCTGCAGGCGGTGCTAGTGCTGCTGTGTGTGGCGGTCACCTACCACACAGTTGCACTGGCACCCCCCCCGTGCTGCCTGTGCAGGCTGTCCAGTGTGTTTGTGTGTATCGCTGTCGTGCCATGTATCATGGGAATGATGAGTGCAGTACGGTGCCTGCAGTGACCGGCTGTTGCCCGCAGGGCACACTGACCTGTGACAGACTGACCATGGCCTGTGTGGTGCTGGTGTGATGCATGCATGGTGCCTGTGTGTAAGTGTGTATGTCTCCCACCGTGTGCATGCACCTGCCACAGGCCTTCTCAGGGCTATACTGTAGGGCACCACCTGACCACCCCAGGCACCGGAAAGGCATCTTCAGCATGCCGAAGACACGCTCGATGATGGCATGTGTCATGATGTGTGCCTCATTGTAGCATTCTTCCGCCGCTGTTCCGGGTCGTCGGATGGGGGTGAGGAGCCAGGGTCGCAATGGATATGCGGTGTCAACTGTGGGGTAGATGTGACTCCATTAGTACATTGTGTTACACTGTGGCATGTGCCCTGTCCCCGTCCCGCCCACTGTGTTGTGTGCCCCTGTCCTGTTCCCCCACCCATGCAGCCGCATGCCTGGCAGTCCTGCAATCATGCCTCGGCTGCCCCGGCCTACCCCTGTCCATCTTGAGGTGCACATGGGTCACGTGCCATCCTGTGTCCACCTATGCATCCATTCACACCTGCTGTCCCTGTGCCTTCATGCCTGCAACTGCCCGCCCACAGCCCACCCCATGTGTACCGATATGGTGCCACCCTGTGCTGTTCACTGTCAGCCACATGTACCTAACAGGTGTCCACTTTGGATGTTCCCAGCCTCAAACCTTGTGCAGAGTGCCGACTGGTGCCAAATGTATGCATCTTGTGTGCTCCCAGGGTTTGTGGTGCACACGTTGGTGATGCACCCTGTGGCGTCGCACACCACCTGGCAGTTCACAGAGTGGTACCTCTTTCTGTTCATGTATATGATGCCCTCCTCACCAGGTGGTGCGCAGATTGACACATGGGTGCAGTCAATGGCCCCTACGACACCTGGCATGCATGTCACCCTGTGGAACCCCTGCATGGCTTCTGTCCACTCTGCCTGCGTTCTAGGGAACTTTATGTACTCCGACGCATGCGGTAGCAGTGCGGTGATGAATTGTGTGAGGAGGCAGGATGTTGAGGCCTGTGATATGCCAGTTGTGTCTCTGGTAGGCCTCTGGAAGGTTCCTGTGGTGAGCAGGCACATGACCGTTGTCACATTGGTCTCCACCGGAATGGCATGACCTCGTGTGGTGGGTGCCTGCATCACATCATGGCACAGCACACATAGCTGCCTCAGCATGGCCCTGTTGAGGCAGTATCACCTGACTGTCTCCACCTCTGTCAGCTGCTTGAAGGACAGCCGGGCACGGTACCACCGTGGGGCTGGCCACCTACGGTTCCTTCTGGCGCCCTGCCTCCTTCTCCTCATTAGGGCACCAGCGATGGTGACTGCAGCTGGGTTCATCCCCTCTGTCACTGTTTCCCTCTGCTGTTGCTTGCTGTTTGGTGTTTTGGCTGGCGGTGTGTCTGTCTGTGCCTCTCCCTCTGTCTGCTTCCACTTCTTCTCTGCTTGTGGCTGTGTGCTCCAGGTGTCATTCCATTGGTGGCCTGCTGGTGTGCTGGACATAAGTCTCCTTCTTTTGTACTTATTTTTCTTTGGCACATCTTGGATTTGCACTGGATTTGCCCCATTGATGCGCCCTGGTTGTGCTCTGTGGATCGTGTTGCGCCGTGTATGCATGGGTACGCCCATTGCATATGTGCGGCATATCATTACGTTGCACCCATGGCGCATGTCTTTCGGTGCTGGGCATTTTGTTTGTACCGGTGCTTTCTCCCTGTTCCTGAATCAGCTTTTGGCGCATTTCGGACTTGCACCGGCGCATCTGAGTTGCGCTTGGTGCATCTCTTTTGTGAATCCTGCCCAAAGAGTTTAAGAACTTCTTAATGAAGACAGACATAATTTGTCTTCAAGAAACTTGGCTACTAGATCTGCTAGATGATGACTCCCCACTACTCCCTGGATATTTGGATTGTGTTATACCAGCTATTAAACTTAAGAAAAATGGTAGACCCAAAGCAGGGTTGACCACATTTATTAAAACATCATTAAACTTTAACGTCACTCAGATGGAAGTAAGTTCACAAATTCTTCAGGTCCTTAAACTAGTAAATGATAATACTGAGATAATATTCATTAACATCTATGTGATAAAGATCAAAACAAGATCTATCTAAAACGAGATCATCTAAAGATAAAACAACAAAAAATGAAGATACTCAGGAGCAATGTAAATTAACCATAGAAGACATAGCAGAAAAATGTGAACAAAATATGCTAATTATATTAGGTGACTGTAATGCTAGGTGCAATGAAAATAATGTTTTGTCTTTAGGAAAACAGGACCGGACAGAAGGAATTAATATAATTAGCAAACAAAACTATATGCAGAAATCTAGGGATAACGTAACTAATAAAAATGGGAGGAAATTAATGGGAAGTATGTCTTATTTGGATTTTTGTTTGTTTAATGGTAGAACAATAAGCAATCCTGAAGACGATTTTACTTTTATTGGGCTAAATGGTTCTTCAATTATTGACCTTGTCTGGGGAAATTTAGAAGCTACTGGTTCTATCCATAACTTGAAAGTTATCCCACGGCCAGAGTCTTCCCACATACCAGTCCTGACTATCTGACATATAGATATAACAGAAATTTCATCTGAGAATGATTTTCATCCACAAGAAATGGAGGTAATAAATTTAAAGAGACTAAGGTGGCAACACTCAGCCATAAGGATAACCCAAGAGATGGTAGTACTTCATATTTTATTTAACCATTGTGTGCAAGGTGGGCACTTCCCAGAAAGTTGGAAAGGGAGTACTGCACTGTATGTCCTGTATTTAAGAAAGGGAATATAAAGAACCCAGGCATGTACTGACCAGTTAGTTTACTCAACTCCTCCCCAAAATTTTTTACTTGAATATTATTAAATCAGATACAACAATGGGCAAAAGAGAATAACTTAATTTCCGAATTCAAAAATGGATTGAGAGCCAAACAATCAACAACTCAGCATTGTTATGTATTATGACATCTGTTCTGGAAGTATGTGGAGATAAAAAAAATCAAAACTATATTGCTGTTCTGTTGACTTGAAGGCAGCATTCAATTCAATCAGTAGAAAGTTACTTTGGAATAAACTTAAACTGCATAATATAGATTTTGAAATTCTAGATATTCTCATAAGACTCCATAATGAGACATGGCTGAAAGTTAAATTCAATCAAGCAGGAAATTTAACCCCCATATTAAAACCAATTTAGGTGTCCGACAGGGCTGCCTTCTGAATGAATGAATGAATGAGTGAATGAATGAAATCTTTATTTATAAAGTGCCTTTCTAAAACCAAGGCGCTGTACATAAACCAAACAACATAACTATTTTAAACACATATTACAATCAGAACTATTAAAATCCATAAAACTACAATACCATAAATGTTAGCTTCAGTAAAGTCTGAGTATGCCAGTCTAAGTATTCAATTCAGAGACTAATCTGGATATGTTAGGTCTAAATAAATATGTTTTAGTACCGTCTTAAAACTCTGGATAGTCAGGCAATCTCTTATCCGACGAGGTAGAGAATTCCATATGGTCGGGGCCGCAAAAGCAAAAGATTGGGCCCCCAATGTCTTTAAACAAACCCTGGGACTCTCCAACAATCCCTCTATGGTGGATTGGAGAAGATGGAGGGGGCAGTAAGGGTGAAGGAGATCTTGCAGGTAACGGGGTCCCTGGTCATGTAGGGCTTTATAGGTCAGTAACCCGACCTTGAAGGTGATCCGCCACTGTATTGGCAGTCAGTGCAGCTCGCAGAGCACAGGCATTATATGACTGGCCCTAGAAGTACCAGTCAATAACCTGGCTGCTGCATTCTGCACTAGCTGCAAGTGGCGGCTATCAACCCCCGGTAGCCCTGAGTAAAGGGCATTGCAGTAGTCAAGGCGGGGAGGTTACAAAGGCATAGACCAGCATTGGAAGATCATCAGGAGGAACCAGATGCTTCACCTGGGTGATACTCCTCAGATGGTAGAAAGAGGATTTGACGACTGCTGACACCTGAGATTTAAGGGTCAGACCATCATCAAAAATAACGCCCAGGTTCCGCACCCGATCTGAGGTAGTCAGCTTAACACCACAAGCCCAGAAGGTTGTCCTGCTGACAAACCTGCCTTCTGACGATCTGGGTCCACAACCAACACTTCATTTTTAGCCGGGTTCAGCTGCAGCCAGCTGGTACTCATCCAGTCCTGGATCTTGAACAGACAGTTGTTAAATACCAAGAGGATCACATCTTGTCTGGGCACAAAGGACATGTACAGTGGAGTATCATCTGCATAGCAGTGAAAACTCAGACTTTACCACCTAATGATCTCTTCCAATGGCAGCATATACACTGCGAACAACATGGGTGACGAGGTGGAGCTCTGCGGTACTCCACAGGGTAGGGAGAGAGGGGCTGAGGAATGAATTCCAGACACCACTATCTGAGTCCTGCCCTCGAAGAAAGATTGAAACCATCTGAAGACCGTTCCAGATAGTCCGCAGATGAACTGCAGGCACTCCAACAGCACACCATGGTCCACAGTGTCAAATGCTGCAGAGAGATCAAAGAGGACCAAGATGGAACTGGTCCTCTGATCTCTCACTATTAAGAGGTCATTTAGCACCCGAACAAGGGCCGTCTCAGTACTATGCCTCTTCCTAAATCCCAACTGGAGAAAATCATAGATATCGTGGCTGGACAAATGATCGTCCAGCTGCAGTGCAACCACCTTCTCAATAACCTTACCCAAAAAGGGTAGGTTAGAAACTGGTCTGCAGTTAGCCAGGCAGTCAGGGTCAAGGGAGGGTTTTTTAAGGAGGGGTCGAATAACTGCCTCATTTAGAGGATCCTGAAAGACCCCCCTCTCCAATGACCTCCAGACTATCTCAGTTAGGACTGGACCGATTTCATCTACTCACCCTACAAGAAGGTGTGTAGGGCCCAGGTCCAAACTACAGCTGGTTGGCTGCAAAGTCTGGACGACCTTCATGGCATCCATGATTTCCAGCTGGCTGAAGTCAGACCAGGCAAACTGGGCATCCGCCAGTTCCCGACGACCTCCGCAATTCCCACTAGAGGGGCTAGACAGATCCCAAACCTGATGGTGACAACCTTATCTGTGAAGAACTGAGCAAACCCATCACACTTCTCTTGTGAAAAGGCACCACCAGACTGAAGACAGATTGGATTGCTCAATCTGTCCACGGTCCGGAAGAGCTGAGCTGGTCCATTCTGTGCAGTGGCAATCTCCCTGGACAGGAACTTCTAGCCCCACTTTTGTTCAATTTATATATCAATACAATATTACAAAAACCAGGTGATTTGGATTTCCATTCTTCAACTATACTTTTGACAATGATACCGTGTCCAGAGTACTCGAATGATATTGTTCTGATATCTAACTCTTTACTGGGGTTGCAACCAGGGGTTGCAACGTAAACTGACCCATTTCTGATAATTATTAAAACAAGATAATTTGGTTAATAACAGAGACAAGACTAATTTGTTTATATTCAGTAATAAAAGTAAATCTATGCCATCATTATAGACTGATGAAACAGAATAAATACGACCACTTTTTATGATTACCTCGGGTTAAAATTTTCACAAAATCTTTCCTGGACTCCTCAAATAAAAATAATGACACAGAAATTAAAAACATCTTTTAATGCAGTTAAAAGATATAGTGTGAAAGTTAGACAGAGCGTGATTAAAGGCCTATTAAAGGTAATAAATGCTAAGATAGAAACTAACATTATGTATGCATCTGAAATTTGGACTTCTTCTGATATACAATCTTTAGAAACTGAAATAAATATAATGTATAGATATATTCTAAAAGTACATGTATCTGTCCCAGTAGAAATACTTAGAAAGGAACTGGGACAATAACCAGTTGCAATGACGGCAATGGAGACGCAATTAATATTTATATTGAATTTGTTTCTTCTTCTTCCAGAGCACAGACTATATAGGATGTGCCTCAAGGAAGGCACGGAGTCATAATATCATGGTCAAAACCATGTACATCAACAATGCCGCACACAAAGCAGCATGTGGCAAAATAATGTCATTACAACACATCGACCACTACAAACAAAGCACATACCAGAGGAATATCTTAGTTTAGACTTAAACTATTTATAATCAGCTCTGGGGGTCATGGACTTTGGGGGGTCGCGGACTTCAGGGGGGAAAAAAATCGAACCAGGAACATTTAAAAAAAAAAAAGCTGCAGGAGAGTGGGACCTCGGGAGAACTGAACTGCAGCCCCAGGTCCCCGATGCCGCTGCAGGCAGGTGATCTAGCCACTCCACCATGGAAGCGGCTCGGCCAGACACCACACCAACAGCATCCCTCACCTTCTCTACTGGCAGCCTACAGTGACAGGGGTAACAGTTCTTACTGAATGTTGAAAAAACCCTGTCGCCGTAGAACCATTAGCGCTTCTTACAGCGCTGTATTTCAAGGGCAGTCCTCTCCATGCTATATCGACCTGGTACCCTAGAAGAAGGATTAAAATGCAACCATATGAACTTTACCTCAAATAGAATCAACACTATCAAAGAATCTATCCTACCTATGGGATTAGGACATTTGCTTTATGAAATATATTGTAGCCCCATTGCAGAGATAGTTGATCAGGAGAATAGGAGATTAAGGGATATAGTAATTACAAAGGACCAGGTAAAAATTAATAATCTGAAAGATTATAGATGGTATAAAAACATAAAAAATAAAACATAATTTGGAGCCCTATTTGATTAAACTGTCAAACCCAGATGAACGCAGAATAATAACTAGATATCGTATGGAGTTATATGCAGCAAATTATATTTTTTATGATCAGAAGACGAGGAATCATCAATCCAAAATGCAAATGCAAATATGAAGTAGAAGATGACCTTAAACATATAGTTCTATAATGCCCATTGTATGACATAAAACTGAAAAAATGGTTAGGCCCCACATTGGCTACCCTTGGTCTCCCCTATGAATAGATAATTATATTTTTGTTCACATCAACAGATGAGAAAACACTGAACATACTGTATACATTTTTATGTTTATTAATTTATAGATTTGAACTTATGACTTTGTGGTACTGTATTCAGTGAGTCTATGACCAGATGACAGTAGAAGTTATTGACTATAGTAGTTAAAAAAGCTATGAGAGTTTAATAACATAATGAAGTGTAATATGTTTTGTACCTGTGGAAAGTACTTTTTAAATATATGTATTTGTTTTAAAAATATGTAAAGACTAAATGTGAAGCAATGAATTATCTACCTACCTACCTACTTACTGGCATCTACACAGTAAGCGTTGTGCAACATTGCAGGTCAGTCACTCAACTCCCTGTGTTTTTACATTGAATTTCCACTGGGACCAGGAGGCATTAAAGTGAGATCAGCATTCGTGAGTACAGTATGATACTTGCAGAAGCAAAATGGATAATTACTTCCATGTTACATGTTAATTCCTCAACAACTACTGTATATGGGTCAGTCTCACCAATGCACATTCCTTCCTGTGAAAAAATGCAAGAAGTTCCAAATCCCTTGCTTGACTCAAGTGAACTCATAACTTCTGTATGGCATGGTGTGGGGTGCTGTGGGGCTGCACCAGTGCAGGCGAAGTAGCATGTTTATATGTTAGCAAAAAAAACCTGCACCCATACAGGAACCCAACAAAACAGCGATTGCGATTTGTCACAACATAGTGACCTACAGTGCTCTGCAGGTCATTTACACAACCTGACCTGCACCGGTTTAAACTCATCTGGACTGTTTCCAATGGTGCAGATCAGGTCATGTAAATGGGCCTTTCAATACAGTAGTCGATGTAATCAAATAATGAGAGGACGGGACTTACCTGATGTCCCTATTTCTTATAGTTCCCTAGTCTGACAGTCATCCCCAAATGCGTTTAATGTTTTGTGATGAAATGTCTGGCAAGTACTGCAAATACCATCACTTTCTTTCCTAGAATGTATGGAGTTATGACGGATGGGGATGGGCTACACTGGATTTTAAAAACTGGGATCAGGCAAAGCTGTAAAGCTGTTGATGGGGGGGCAGGATCACGTAAGGGAGAGGAGGGAGAATCTTGCTGCCATTAGGTCCGGGGGGGGGCATAGCTTGAAGGAAGCATTACTACCATTAAGATGGAGGGGGAGAGAGAGAATTACTGTCATTAGGTCTGGGGGAAGGGGGGCGAGAAGAGAGGAGAGCATTGCTGCCATTAGATAGGTGGAGGATGGGGAAGAGACAGTTTTCCTTTTTCTAAATTGGGGAAGAGGGAGAAATGAGCAGAGAGCATTGCAGCCTTTTGGTCTGGAGTGGAGACTTGAGCTTTGCCACCATTGTTTCCTCTGGTGGAGGGGGGCAGGGGAACTTTGCCTGACATAGAAACGTAGAAGAACTGTGGTTTCCTTTTCTGATAGCTTCAATGTTGCCAATGGGAAATTTAATACATATGGTTAATGTGCTCCCCCACAAGGGTAGTGGCACAACCCAAAAGCTGTGACCTCAGCACAGACCCCCAGGAACATGGAACATTACATCTGCACCAGCTACCTCAGTTCATTTCTGCCAACGCAGTACATAAAATACAAACCATTATTAATGCCCACATTCGTGGATGAATACTCACCTGAACATATAGCAGAAAGAAAATGAAAATGAATGGAAAAACACAGGCCTACCTTGTTTTGAAGAACAGGACCCATGTTCAGAATGTATGATTATGACTTCCATCCCACAATTGCCAACACTGGACACCAGGTTCACAATTGAATCTCATGGTCTTCCATTCCTGAAGGCTTGTCTTAAACACAAATGTATGGCTAATTAGGGAAAGACACAACTGTATCTTCTTACAATGGGCGGATACCCAAATGAGCTCCCCAGACAAACATAACCTTATATGTCCCACCATGAAATGTATTACTGTGTTCTGCTAATCAAAGGTTATGATACAACAGCATACAGATGAATTTGAAATTCTGCAAGTGCACTGTAGGTATCATTCAATACAAATATTTTATTTATTTATTTATTTTATTTATTGAAATGTTTCACCAGGAAGGCACACTGGACAACAAGTTGCTCGTCTCCCGGTGCGACCGGGGGGGGGGGGGTTACAACTGAATGTTGAATTAAACATACAGTTTTCATTTAACAGAACTGAAAAAATAAACATACAATTGCACATTTGTAAAATGTCATACAGTTAAATTTAACATACCTGTGGAATGTACATACAGTTACAATTGACATACCTGAGGATCATTGTACAGGAATTTAATACAACTGTGTAGCCAACTCCTTACAGGATTGCATTACAATTAACAGACAAAAGATTCAGCAATTAATGAACGAGGTGCAGCTAGAGGACAAGAGGGTCAAGGGGAGGACAGGAGAAACCAGCTGGGGAAAGGAGAGGCTAATAAGATGGGGGGGGAGCATTGCCAGAGCAAGAGAAATAAAACCAGTTGTGAGGGGCAAGTTAGCACAGGACTAGTGCAAGCTGGAAGCAGCAAAGACAGAACAAAAAGTACAAGTAATTAGCTCAAGTGAACTAATACCTATTTAAGTGTGGAGGGGTAGAGAGGAGGGGCAAGAGAGAGAGGTGGGGGTGAGGGACTGGGTAGGGAAGGATCAGTCATGTCTACAGCTGGCTCTCCAGGATGCAGAGAACCCTGCCAGGGGCAGAATGGGGTGATGACTTTGGATAGGGGGGAAGTGGGTGTAGGGCAGGGAAAGGTCAGAGGAATGATAGATTAGGTAGGTGGGTATAGGTTTGGTGGGTGGGTATGAGTGGTGGAGGAGGGAAGGAAGAAGCTGGCCTAAATCTAGGCCTCTCTAGGATGCTGAGAACCCTGCCAGAGGGCAGAATTAGGTGAGGACAAGTTGGGTAGAAAGGATAGAGGGGATGGGGAGGGAAGAAAAAGGACTTTTCAGTGCTGGACCCCTCCAGAATTCTAAGAACTCTGCCAGGGGGCAAAAGTAAGCAAGGGCAAGTTGGTAATGGAGGATGGAGGGGGTAGATGAAGGACAGGAGTAGAAGTAAAGAGGTAAGTGGTGGGGGGAGAGGTGAGCATGTTGGGGAGCAGGCTCAGAGGGGGAGAAAGGTTTACAAGGGGATGGTGTGGCATTCAGAGGAGCAGGCTTATAGGAGGCCAGTTAAGGAGGATTAAAGCAGCAAATGTCATGTATACCTACAGGGCTCTGTACATAAATATATATAGATGCTCCAATGGAGCAGACATCTCTAGGGAGAGGCCCCATTGGCAACGTTGGAGCTAACAGAAAAGGAAATTACAGTAAGTATGACGGAATTTCTCTTTTCTGTATCACTGTACGCTGTCAATGGGGACAGTAGTTAATATATATGGGTTCTAAAAAGCAGTACCCATCTAAGTAGGGCAGGGGAGAATATTATCCCATATACTGTACCTCTCTAACAAGTAACTTTTGGATTCATCTGACAATTTTCACTTGCCAAATTCACCACTGAATGGCTGTGACCATAGAGTTCAGGATATAAACTCTGTAGGACCCTGAAAATGTAAGAATGGAGGGTTACACCACCAGTTTCCCAAATCTGCATCAAAATTTAGCCCTCTCAGTCCAGGGGGCTGTGATCACCATAGAAGGAAAAAACTCCACGCTAATTGTATCTTTTCTTTTCAAAGCAATTGCAGAAAGGCTTTATCCCACTGCTGATATTACTCTCAAGTAAAGATGCAGCAAAGTTTTACTTCACTTGCAAATTTTCAGCAAAGTCACCAAATTCACCTCCATGTATCAGTTTGCGAAGTTGTCCCATTACATGAAAATTTTTCATTTGTAAGTGCAAATTGCACTTAAAAGAAAACAAAAAACAAGGAGAAGTTAGAAATTGTGAATCCCCCAAATCCCTAGTGTCAAGTGTCACTCCCCCCCTCCCCGCCAATCACCTGCCACAATGTAAAAAAAACATAAAAATCCTGGTGTCTGTGGTCTCCCTCCCCCACCTATCGCCAGCCCTGATGTCATATGAAATCCCTGTGTCTAGTGGACCCCCCCCCGCTGATCGTAACCCCAATGTAAAAAATATATTAAATACCTGGGGCCTGATTCTAAGACGTATGGTGCAGCTCACTGGCGAATGCGACTTGCGACATACACCGCTATGCCGGGGACCCTGCACCAGATTCCAGAACAGGCAGGGTCCACAGTACCTATACCCTGTGACTTGCAGCACCTCCAGCGGTGCACCACAGGAAGGGTGCACCTGACCCGGGTGTCGCAAGCTGCCGACAAGCCTGACGACAGGGCACAGCTCTGTCCAGCCCCAAGCCATACCCACAAGCCCCAGTGGGCCATGGGGGGAGTGTTGCCAGAAACACACTGGCACCAGGGGGTGGCATCACTGCAGCGTGGTACTGGGAGCCAGCAGGTGCACCCAGGTGTGGCCAGGGGGGGAACTACTATGTGGTGGGGGGGTTGGGGTGGCATGGCAATCTGTAGTTCAGGGCCATGCAGGGGGGTATCAGCTAGCTGAGCACGGCAGCAGCCCTTATGCCAGCAGAGAGCTGGTCTAGTCCTGCAGTGCCGCTGCACCTATTGGAATGGCACTGAGGGGTTACGGAAGTTGTCCTTCCGGAATTGGGCACAGCTGTGGCTGTAAACCCCCTTTCTGCCATGCCATAGGGGCCTTGGGTGGCATAAGTCCCCCTGGGTGCATGCCGCCCATGCCATGGTGCAGGTGACTTCTTGAAATCCTGGCTGGCGGAACCCATAGCACAAAGTGCGACTTATACCATATGTGTTGGCACAGGTCGCACTGCGCCATGGTGGACCCGTCTTAGAATCGGCCCCTGGTGTCTAGTGGTCTCCCCCCTCCACCAGCTCCAATGTAAAAAAATCATATAATTATCAATTAAATCCCTGAAGAGTGAATGAGAAAGGAGGGGGCAGTGAAACCCATAGATGTAATGGTAATAGAGATAAGGTTTGAGACAGAAAGAGGAAATAGGAGGTTGGTTTTAATCCACTGGATTGAGTTGCTGGACAACAATGGAATTAAAGTCCTAGGTGTCAGCTATAGGGACGCATGTTCAATGCCTGTTTTCAGCAATACTTCATAGCTATGCCACCTTCATGACAGATAAAATATACTTAGCTACAACAAAATATTTCTCTGCCTACGTGATTATCTTTGCAGGGGCTGCAGGTGTAGATAACTTCTGTGTATGTATAAATTTAAATTAAAAATGGAGTTAAACTGAGTTTCTCCATTCCTCATTAGTAAGTATATAATGTAGTAACCCATGTTGACACTGTGTGACCTGTAAAGCTAATTCTCAAATTATCTTTACAAGTTTATTTATTTGTTGATCACTCCCAGTGCAATCTAGGTGCCCTGATCATTTACCAAAAGGCTTTTGTTCATGTGAGATTATCATTCTTCCATTCAGCTCATATTCTTTCCTAGAAATGGTTCAGAGAGACTGTTCAATATTGTTGGGCAAGGCATCGCTAGGAGAATTGCAGAAAAGAGATATACCCTAGACTCTTATCCAGCTATACTCTGTTGGCTAAAAGCATGTATCATGTTGTATATCCCATTTACTGAGCTTCATTGAACCACAGAACATAGAAACATAGAATCTGATGGCAGATAAGGACTGCTTGGCCCACCTAGTCTGCCCATTTCCCTACCTAATGGAAAAGCTGCAGATCCTAGTTAACCAACAGCCTACTTCCTCCTACCCCTTACTAGAATTGTCTTATGTCTGTCCCATGCATTCTTGAATTCCTCCACTGTTTTTGACCTCACTACCTCCTCAGGAAGGTTGTTCCACATATCCACAACCATCTCCGTGAAAAAATACTTCCTCACATTACCTCTGAGCCATCCCTCCTCTATCTTCAAATTATGCCCCCATGTTCCTGTACATCTCTTTTTCTGAAAGATGCTACCCTCCTGTTGATTCCCTTGATGTACTTGAAAGTTTCTATCATGTCCCCCCCTCTCCCCGACGGTATACATATTAAGCTCCTTCAATCTCTCTTCATATATCTTCTGGTGTAGCCCCTGCACCATGCTAGTTGCCCTCCTCTGGACAGCCTCCATCCTGTCTATGTCCTTGTGGAGATGGGGTCTCCAGAACTGCATGCAGTACTCCAGATGGGGTTTCACCAACTGTCTGTACAGAGGGATAACAACTTCTTGTTTTCTACTGGTTATGCCTCTCCCTATGCATCCCAGTATCCCACCAGCCCTTCTTACTGCCTTCTCACATTGCTTGCCCACTTTAAGGTCATCTGATATGACTACCCCAGGTCCCTTTCCATTTTTGTTGTTGTCAGTATCTCACCCCACATTGTGTACTCTTCCCCTGGGTTTTTGTTTCCCAGGTGCATTACTTTGTACTTCTTTGCATTGAATCTAAGCTGCCATACATTTGACCATTCCTCCAACCTTGCCAAGTCCCTTTTCATCCTTTCCACCCCACCTTCTGTATCAACAATGTTGCAGATCTTTGTGTCATCTGCAAAGAGACATACTTTTCCTTCCAGTCTCTCTGTAATGTCACTTATAAAGACATTAAAGAGGACTGGTCCTAGTACTGAACCCTGCGGTATCCCACTAGTAACCCCCCTTTCTTCAGAGTGAACCCAATTTACTATTACCCTCTGCATCCTATTGTCCAGCCAATTTTTTACCCAGGCTACCACTTTGGGACCCACTCCAAGGCTGGCTAATTTGTATATTAATCTTTTGTGTGGGACTGTGTCAAATGCTTTGCTAAAGTCTAGGTAGGCCATGTCCACAGCCCCTCCCTGGTCTACTACTTTGGTCACCCAGTCAAATAAATCTATTAGATTTGTCTGACATGACCTTCCTGCTGTGAATCCATGCTGCCTTGGGTCCTGTGCCCCACTGGCCTCTAGGAACTCAACAACTCTTTCCTTTAAAAGTGATTCCATCATTTTCTGTACCACTGAGATCAAACTAACAGGTTTGTAGTTTCCTGCCTCTGTCTTGCTCCCACTTTTGTGAAGAGGAATCACGTCCGCCCTCCTCCAGTCCTCCGGTACCACACCTTCCTCCCATGATTTGTTAAAAAGGGTAGTCAGTGGTGTCACTAGTTCTACCCTTAGTTCTTTTAGAATTCTTGGGTGAATCCCTTCACCCCATTGCTTTGTCCACCTTCAGTTTTAAGAGTTCTTTCAGAACCCTTTCTTCTGTGAGTGGACTAGTATCGACCTCCCTATTCAGAGTGCTTTTATTCTTTGATTTAGGTACCTCCTCCTCTTCTTTTGTGAACACTGAGCAGAAGTATTTGTTCAGTATCCCTGCTTTTTCACTGTCACCCTCTACCTACCCTCCCTTCCCTTTATTAAGCCTCACTATCCATCCCTTGGTCTTTCTTCACTCCCTAATGTACCTATAAAAGGTTTCATCCTCCTTCTTAACTGAGTTGGCTATCTTTTCCTCAGTTTTGGGCTTTTGCCATTCTGACTGCCTTCCCCACTTCATTCTGCTTTAACTGGTACTGTTCTCTGCCCTGCTCCTTCTGTATTTCCTTATACTTCCTGAATGCTGCCTTTTTCTCCTTAACCTTCCCCACCACCTCTTTTGAGAACCATAGTGTTTTTTTTCCTTCATTTTGCTTTGTTGATTTGCATCACACAAAGGCTTGTTGCCTCTGTGATGGTTGTTTTGATTTTTCTCCATTGTTCCTCTGCCCCTCCTTCTTGCCCGTTTACTAGTGCTTTTCTGAGGCACTCTCCCATTTTCCCAAAGTCAGCCCTCCTAAAGTCCAATACTCTTGCTTTTGTGTGGCTTGACTCTATGGCTGTGTTTATTGTGAACCACATTGTTTGGTGGTCACTTATTCCCAGATGGAGATTTACTCTCTGAAACGTCAGCACGATAGAACATGATTGCTATCACCTGATTGAGGAAGCACCGAGGAGGCTGGCTGGTCCAAAGCAGAATGAAGGAGTAATGGCACAGGAAGCCAAACACAAGAAAGAAGCAGAATGATAAACATTTGTGGACAACAGTAGGTTCTCTAAATTTCGGGCAATGGATACAAATGAAAGGTGCAATCAGGATGAAATAAAAGAAACAAAATGAATATGGAGAGAGTTTGGAATAGGCAATAGAGCCACGAAGAGGAAACAGCTTGCCATAAATTAAGTATGGTAAAGTACATGTGTTAAAAACACTTTGCAATCAAGCATAAATGAAGAGATCTGAAGTGACATATAAATACAAATTGTTTTCAGTAATGACTGTAATATAATTATCTTTGGACTTTTAACGTTTAAACAAAAGATTTTTTTAAACACGTTATTTTTAAGCATATGCTAATGAAAATAAAACTACTAATCAATACGCAATGAGTGATGTTTTGCTAAAAAGGAGAAAAAAAGAAGCAAACTACATTGGAAGGGGCGTGCAGGTGGAAAGCACTAAGAGGAGTAGCGGAGTGCAGTTCTGTTGATACTTTTAATTTTATGTTGCAGGGATAAGCCCCGAGATTACTCACTAAACCAGGACCTCAGCATCTGGAATGGTGGCCTGGCTGGTTCCCCTTGAGGAATGGTTTTTGACTGCAGGCTGTAGGTTTCATCCTTCTTGGTAAGGACAAGGATACAGGGACCAGGGCTAACACGGCTCACCCCCACATCATAGCATCTTCCCCAAATGTGGCCGCAACCCACAATGATCTTCATCACAGGAGCTGACTCCCCAAACTGGTCTTCCAGCAGCTTTTGTCTCACAGGCAACAACAGTCTTGTACATAACTTGTTTGGCATCACAGGTCTAAATTCTGTCTCAGTCTTAGTAAGCCATGTAACTTATTCGCTTGCTATCTGCCGTCTCTGGTATGTAACCTGGCAGGAATATGGTTCCGGTCTCCCTCTTTTGCAAATGGGTTCAGAGAATTCCGGCAGCCCCAGGCTTCAGTTTCAGGCCACAGTCTCAGAGGAGAACAAGTCTTTCACTGAGATACAGCTTAGCGGTGACTAGATTCACTGACACCCTTCAGGCAGAAATCTTAGCTGAGCAGGAATCACTTGCAGCATTTGGCAGTTCAAATAGTTCACGCTGGATTTCAGGCCACAGGGGGATAACAGGCCTCTCTCTAAACTTTCCAAGCTGAGTGCAGAGAATCCTCACAGGCCATAAGCTTGAGCCAGACTAACTGTTCAGCCATTTCTTTTGAATGACTGAAAAAAGAATCCAGAAATCTGGTTGGCCACCCAGGTTGTCAGTCACAGTTCTTGCATCCTGAATGGGTAGAAAAGGGCACAAAGAATACAGCTCACAGTTCCTCCCAGCAGCCACAGTACATGGACCCATTAGGACTCCTTGTGTTCTGATTGGTCCAAAGCAGGGTCAAAGTATCAAACATGGTTGCTGGCTGATCGAAAGTAAACGGTCCAGACATTAAAGTTAATTTTAAACATAACAGTCTAGCTTTAGAAATAAATAGTTACAGCATTCAATAGAGCTTCATCAATCCTTGCAAGTGACTGTTAAATGGAACTTATAGGAGTGCTACCTGGCCAGTCGTGAGCTTTATTTTACTTGGTCCCATACAGGCTATGCAATGTACATAAGGGTTAACCTTCTTAAAGCTGTAGTGCAATGGCATTAATTCACATGTTCGCACAGAATCAAGAATGCAGTAATACTTCACATTGGATTTACAGTTACCTCACTGGACATAGGCCAGACTTCTAAAGACAGGATAACAGGCTGGAATCTTTACCAGACAGAGGGCAATGCAGTGCCCAGGGAGACGACCCAAGGTAAGTCCACCATTTTGGGGGGCGTTACACTCTCCCCTTCCCAGGAAACTTGGCATCCACCCCAAGTCTATAAGGGAGCTGGCACTATTTACATTAATATTTTGTTATGTACAAGTCTGGACAACATGGCATTATATACAACATCTGTGCAGATATAATGTAACTATCCACAATATAGCATGCTATTAAATTAGATTATACCTTAGACTTTAGGATATCCCACAGTACTTTAAAGACATTGTTATGACTCATTATGCATTTTTCAAAATCACATGGAATTAGATTGACATTTTAAAATTGCAAGATACAGTTGTTAAACCATTTTAGACATTTCAGCAGTAAGTTTCATGTGATCCCCTTTTTTCTATTTGAGTAACCCCTTCTATACTGGGTGGAGGTTTTGATTTTAGTGGAGGCAGTGAACACTATTCTGGGCAATGAGTTGGCTGTAACATACACTCCTTTGTGCACAACATTCATGGGCAGATCAACAGGTTTTTCTGGGGTATCATACATGAGCCATAACACAGGTTTGACAGTTCTTTCTGAGCAATGTGGCAAAGTTGGCATTGGCACTTGCACTTATAGTTTAGCATTCAGGTTCGCGACTCCCAGTGCATTGTCCAGCAACGAAACAGCCTCTGAAGAAATGGGTACCACTGCACATTATTTTTTTTTTAATTGTATTTTTATTTGTTTTAAAATATGCAAGAGACATATGGGATACAGTACATTATGGAGATCACATAATACAATCAATTCCCGTAATTGGACTGGCTCCTGGAGACTGTGGCTGCTTCCCGACTGGATGCTGCAGATCCCCTTTGAGAAAGAAAGCATACAAGGCACCTTTTTCAAAACACAGCTTGGCCACTGCCTTGCTGTACTGCTCTCTGGACAATTTTTTCACCCACCCCCACGTCCCCCTCCTCCCTCCTTTATTAAGTACACTTCCCCAGTGATCCCCTGCCCCTGAGGCCTCACACTAGTCAGTTACAGCAACTCCTTAAAGGGGCTCTCTTTTCTGTAACTTCTTAAAGGGGTGATCCTTTCTTGTGCTCAAATAACTTCTCATCTTCAATGCATCTGGGATCAAGTGCATTGACACTGACTATGGTCCTCCTCCTACTTCCTACACCAGCCCCACCTTATTTAGGACCATCACCCTCTACGCATAGTACCTCTCTTTTTATCTGCAACACATCTACCAGAGCCCCCGATGCTCAATCACCTCCCCCCCTCGGTACCCCCCCACACTTCCACCCCTGCTACCTATTACTTCCCACTCATACCTTGGTCTCTTCTCCTCAATGCCTTTCCCACCCTTCATACTCTACCCACCTTGCACTCCAGCACCTGGCCCCATGTCCAGTCGCAAGGGGAGATGCCACAATCACTACCATGCTTTGGTGCGCCTAATCACCCTCCTGTTGCTTCTATCAGGTAACATTCATCCAAACCCTGGTCCTGTGCCCAACCTTATGAACAAGCCTGCCCAGGCTCAAGGACTCCACATAGCTTCTATGAATATTTACAGCCTCCTTAAGAAGGCTGCTGCATTCCAATGCTGGATTACTCAGCAACAACCGGACATTGTCGCACTCATCGAAACCCGGTTATCCAAATCCACCCCTGACTCCTTCGTCTCCCTCCCTGGTTACACCCTTTTCAGGGAAGATTGGTTGGGTATGCGTGGACGTGGTTGTGCTGTCTATATGCATGACTCCCTCCTTGGACATGCACTTCCACCACCCAAGCTTGATAACGGGGCGCAAGCCCTCACCCTAAAAATCTCCCCCAACCCTGGTAAGGGCCCACTCTTTCTCACCATTGCCTATATTCCCCCCAGAAAGCAAGACCTCACCATTTAGGCACTTGCTGACTACCTCTCTGGCCTACCACCCAAAATGGCCCAGATAATTGTTGGTGACCTGAATATCAACTGGCTCTCTGCCACGGCCTCCCAAACCAGAGATATCTTTGCAGCCCTTGACATGCCCCAGCTTGTCACCACCCCAACTAGATTCAACCGCTCTACTGGCTCCAGCACCCTCCTGGATATCACCATTACCAACCGCCCCCAGTGGGTGCTCAATATCAGTGTACTTCCCAACTCACTTAGTGACCACTCCCTAGTCATATTCTCTTGGTCCGCTGCCAACAGCAAACTTGCACCACAAACCACCCAGTGACATCACCTACTCCCAGGTGGCCTGCGTCGCCTTAAACTGTACCTCTCACAACTGGATTGGTCCCCAATCAGGCTTGCACCGTCCATAGAGGAGGCATTGGATTTTTTCAATTGCACTTTTAACACTGCCTGTGGCCTCTATGCCCCCTTCGTTAGAAATCGCAGCAAAAAGCAAAACATGCCCTGGGTTACCCCCTCCCTCCTTCACAAACTTAAAATAAGAGACAACCTATGGCACGTTGCCATGGAATCTAGCAAGCCAGCTGATGGGCAAGCATATAACGTTGAGCGCAATAAGTGTACTTGGGCCATTCGACAGGCCAAAGCCCAGTACTACCAATCCGCTCTTGTCTCCTCCTGGGGTCGACTAGAAACTTTTGGGATAATGTAAAAGAGCTGAATGGGAAATACCACTCCCCATCCCCCTCTCAACTCTTGTTCAATGGAACAGTCTGCTCTGACCCCCTTGGCATTGCAGACTGCCAAAACCACACTTTCTCAGACCTGAGTTCAGTCCTGCCCAGTAACTTCTTTGACCCCATCCCAGTAGCACCCCTGCCCACTCTCCAGAGACCTCCTTTCTACCTATGTACCATCTCCCCGTTGGAGGCTAGACCCCTTCTGCAAAAAGCCGTTAGGAGTAACAACCCCGGCACCGACCTACTGGACACTAGGCTACTTTGTCTGACGTTGCATGCCACTTACCGAGCTGCTCAACCACTCTCTGTGCCTGGGGAAGTTCCCCAGCACATGGAAAACTGCCATCATCACTCCCATCCTAAAGAGCGGTGATCGAGCGACCCCAGTAACTATCAATCTATCTCCATCCTCCTCCCACTCTCTAAGGCCCTTCAAAAAGTAGTTGCCAACCACCTTGCTTGCTGAATACCTGGCCATGTACAATATCTTGTGCCCTGAACAGCATGGCTTTCGTGCAGGTCACCACACCAGAACCATGCTACTTGAATTCTCCAACTTCCTGCACTCTGCTCTTGATGCCGGAAGTCCTGCCGGTGCCGTGTTCATTGATCTCTCCAAGGCCTTTGACACGGTTTGCCATCCTCTCCTGCTTGACTCCCTCAGATGCCTTGGTTTCTCCCCTGGCCCCCTTGCATGGTTCACCAGCTACCTCTCTGCCAGAACTCAGTGTGTAAAATTCAATAGCACCCTATCTGACATACAACCTGTCCACTCTGGGGTTCCCCAGGGCTCCATTTTAGGCCCTCTCCTCTTCAGTCTCTACCTCAACTCTCTCCCCTTGGCCTGCCCAAGTAAGATCCTCCTCTACACGGATGAAGCTGTGCTCTTCGCTGCTGACCCCAACCCCAACACACTCCAGGCCACCCTCCAACAAGCTTTTGATAGAGCTGAGCATTGGTTCACATCACGAAGGCTAGTCCTGAACCTAAAAAAGACCAAAGCTATGCTCTTCTCACATTGCCAAAGCAATGCCAGTGATGCCCCTCTCGTGATACTGCCTAGCACACTAAACCCCATTGAGCATGTTTCCTCCTACAAGTATCTGGGTATTACCTTTGATTCGGCACTCTCCTTCCATTCCCATATCAATGCCCTTTCTGCTGCCACCAATGTCAGGATTGGACTGTTATACCACCATAGGGACTGCCTACCACAAGAGGCCCTTAGATCAACAATCACCTCCTCTGTCCTGTCGCTAATCGACTATGGGCTGCCCATCTATGCTGCAGCTGACAACACACTGCACTTGCAAGAATCCAGCTCTCTATAAATAAGGCCTGCAGGCCAATGCTGGGAGCCCCTAAGTGCACCCATACGTGCCTGCTGTACTCCACCATCAACTTGCTCAACCTTGAAGAAAGACTCCGCTTCCAAATCTGCCTTCTTGTAAAAAAGACCCTGCTAGGGCTCCCCCCCCCCGGGTCGCACCTCCCTGCAGCGTGCCTCCCCTTCAGTCTCCACCCGTAGCACTGTCAAAACCTCCCTTATTGTCCCCAGGGTAAGGACCTCTATGGGCCAGAGATCCTTTTGCTATCGGACTCCCTCCTGGTTCAATTCCCTCCCAGCCAATATAGCTGACTCCACTAAGCTTGGTCCTTTCAAGGTCTCCCTCAGAAGCCATCTGACAAGCACTCGCTGCTGCAACTGTACATAATCCCTCACCTGCTCCTTACCTTCACCCCTAAGCTGGGTCTGCCCTGTCTACTTTTGCTGTATATACCTGGGGTCTCATGCAACATCTGCTGACTAATTCAATAAAATATCTCTGGTTGCTACCTGACGTGGTACTCGTGTACCTATATTATGACCACTGTGATCAACCTATTACCAAGCGTGTACCACCAGTGAATGTCTGTAACACTGGTTGCTTTTTTAATCTAAGCATTATGTACTGTATTGTTTGTTTGCTGTGATGTATTGCTCTCTTGACGAGGTGCCTTTGTAAATGAGTCCATGACTCAAGGTCTGTAAACTGATGATCTAATAAATAAATAAATCAAGCACAGCTCAAGCAGCATACAATGCATTACAGTTATGGGCATAAGACCATAATTCATATACAGCCATAAATAATCCATCCTGATAAGGATCCTTGTATTCTAGTACTAAAATAAGTCTTCCCTCTAAATCTCTCTCTCTCCCTCTTGCTTTTCTCAATGTCAGGTCACTTCTCTTGTCACTCATTATGGGATAAAATGAGGATCTTGTACAGACATATAGTACAATTGCACATTCTTGATGATTATCAGTACTTTAGGGCCCTTTATCTTGCACATCACTATCACTCTCTGGCTCTTTAGGCTCATCCTCATCTGTGAGGGGTATATCCACAAAGTTAGAATCATCCAAAACACAGTTGGCAGTCTCAGGGACAGCAACACTTTCTTTTGAATGAAACAGTTTACTTAGTCCATTTAATACTGTTGCACTTTCTGAATCACTAGAATGTTCACTGGGTTCATCACTTGATTCAATTAACTCCACCAAACCAAGAGAATCATTGATCTCAGAACTTACACTGCTGACATCGCTATCTGATGCGTCATGCATAACAGATGGACTAGGATCATTAGAAACCACTGGATTTTAAGAAGCATTGTTTGGAATGGAAGAAGAGAAACCCTGGAACAATTCTGCAAGTTCAGGTGATGGATAGTAGACAGTACAAAATTCTTCATCATCACTTTCAGAATTAACAACGGGTGCAATATTTGCATTACTTACTGGAACAGTGAACTGAGCAATAGGAGTTAATTCACAGTGTTGCTCATTACGTGTAGCAGACCTGGTTACAGGGCACCTAGGAGCCACAGATTCTTGGACTTCATTTAGCACTATTTGACCAATAGGCAGAAGGTGATTTCTGTGGATTGTTTTAGTAACTCAAGTGTCTCCTTCTGGACACACTTTATACACTAGAAGATCATCCAACTTGGCAGTTACAATGTAGGGTGTGTGGCATCAATGGTCAGCTGTCTTATGTTTGCCTTGAATCCCAAGATTTTGCATTAACACACGGTCACCTGGCTGGAGTTTTTGTGCTTTGACTTGTTTGTCACGGTGAACTTCATTGGCTAAATTTCTTTTTGCAGCCATAGTGTTTGCTAGCTGGTATGCGTGGTTTAACTGTTCTTTTAGGGTTTTTCAGTACTGAAGGTAAATCTCAGACTTGGTACCATCAGGAGAAATACCAAGACATACATCCATGGGAAGGCGAGCTTCTCTGCCAAACATAAGGCTATATGGCAAGAATCCAATGGTGTCATTTTTGGTACAATTATATGCGTGAACCAAAGCACTTATCTGTTGACTCCATTTACTTTTGTTTCAGGGATCAAGTGTGCCTAGCATATCCAGCAATGTGTGATTAAATATCTCCGGCTGGGTATCTCCCAGTGGATGGTATGGGGTAGTCCAGGATTTTCTGACTCTCCAGAGAGATAACAGTTCTTTAATTAGTCTGCTCTCAAAATATCTACCCTGGTCAGAATAGTTCCACCAAGCTGGTTCGATAACAAAGTTGTCAAAGTCTGGCACAGCGACAGGATTTTGCCAACAGCGACCATGTCACCTGGTAAATCCATCAATGGATGGCCACAGCACACCAAGCATAGGGGCACTTTTGTATTGTTTAAAGGGGGCTTTGTCCCCCACATCCCCCACATGTGGCTCTTCCCCTACTGCCCCCGTATCTATATATATCTAACTCTGGGGGTAGATGGATTCTTGGGCGAGCAGACAAACTCGGGAGTCAATGAATCCGTTCATCACTCTAACAACCCATTTAACACTACGGATGTTGAACAGGTTGTGTCACTGTGGGGGATTCATTGTTACAGCATCGCTGTAACAATGGTATACCAGTCAGAATGTATGCGCCGGGGTGCATCATAATATACAAAGAATTATTCCACCAAAACTTTAGCAACTGTAGAGGCCTTTTTATCCTTGGTGGGATAGGCCTCAGCATACCTTGTAAAATGTTCAGTGACCACCAAAACATTTGAAATGTCTTTTGAATGTGGCTCCAGACTAAGAAAGTCTATGCAAACAAGTTCTATTGGAGCACTTGTTACTATGTTCACCAGTGGGGCTGCTCTTTGCGGCTGGGCTTTCCTTTGCATGTATCTGCTGCAGGCTTTGCAGCATTACTCAACATCGGGCCCATTTTGGGCCAGTAAAAATATGATTGGGACAAGTCCAGAGTTCTCTCCCTCCCCAAATGTCCCATATCATTCTGCAGGACTTTTAACACAACAGGTAAACTTGGATGGCAAGACCAATTGTCTCTTAACAATCTCACCTTGATTGTTAGTTACTTCTCCGTACAGTAATTATTCTTGCAACTTGAGTCTTGGCCATTCACACAGCAACAAACTAGTATTAGGGTTAGTGGATCCCATTGAGAGAGATCACCTCTTTGCTTTAAGACAGAAATGACTTCCCTCATCATAGGGTCACAACTTTGTTCCCTCTGTAAGTCAGCTTTGGTTAAGTGAGGTAAAGAACTTCAGTCCAGAGCAGCACAGTTACAGTAAGCTACTGGCACGCATGTATCCGGAGGTCCCAGGCAATCCACTAGGCAGTCAACATTTTCTACAGGAGATGGCTCATCTTTCCAAACTTGTGACACAATGCTTTTACTGACTGCTTAGAAATGTGCACCCATCTGGGATCTGAGGCAGGTCTGTGGGAAAGATCATCAGCATCAATATGATTTAATCCTGGATGATACTCAACAGCATAATCATAAGTGGAGAGAGCTGAAAGCCATCTATGTCCTGTGGCATCTAACTTGGCTGAGGTCTGGACATATGTTAACAGGTTATTGTCAGTTTTGACCAGAATTTTAGCTCCATACAAATATTCATGGAATTGCTCCATGATAGCCCACTTGAGTGGTAAGAATTCTAATTTGTGAACTAGGTAGTTCTTCTCTGAAGGTGACAAACTTCTGCTGGCAAAAGCTTCTGGGCATAAGCCCTCAGGGCACTCTTGATAAAGCACAACTCCCAGACCATTTAAACTGGCATCTGTATGAAGCACATGCTGTTTGGAAGGATCAGCATAGGCTAACACCAGGGCAAGAATCAGCCAGTAGATGATTTTGTCAAAAGCAGCATCACAATCAGGGGTCCATCTAGCCAAAAGGTTTGTGAGGTTTAAAATAGATTTTAACAGCCTCTTTATTAGTGCTTTTTTTTTAGACTTCCTGTGCGTGGGTGGGTACCATTGCATTAGATTCGACAGAGGCCATACTATCTTGGTGTAGTCTTTAACAAGTCTGCAATAATAACTGCAAAATCCTAGGAATGTTTGCAGCTCTTTAAGGTGATTGGGCTTTAGCCAGTCAGTAAAAGTTTTCACCTTGCTAGGATCTGTCTGGATACCTTGGGGAGGCACAATGTGACCCATGTACTTCACAGAACTCTGAAAAAAATGGCATTTGTCTATGGACAACTTTAAACCGAATTCTTCCAGCCAGTCAAATACTTTGAAGAGACGAGCTTCGTGTTCTTCTACAGTCTTTCCAAAAACTATGATGTCATCAAGATACACCAGGCATTCAAGGAGATTTATATCTCCCATCGCACATTCCATGAGCCTCTGAAATGTTACAGGCGCACCTGAGATTCCTTGTGGCATTCTGATGAACTCGTAAAATCCCGAAGGACAAATAAATGCAGTCTTCTCCCTATCTTCAGGAGCCATTGGGATTTGATAGTACCCACTGCATAAATCGAGAACAGAAAACCACTTGCTCTCATTTAAGCAGTCGAATGCATCTTATATGTGGGGCATAATGTACTAGTCGGGCACAGTTCTTTTATTGAGTGTTCTGTAGTCTACACACATTCTTACTGCTCCATTTTTTTATTTCACCACTACAATTAGAGATGCATAAGGACTCCTGGACTCTTGGATTATTCTGGCTAAGAGCATTTCTTGCAGGTGATGCCTTACATCATCTATGTCAGCAGGTGCTAATCTTCTGGATCTCACATGGAAAGGGCATTCATCATGAAGGCGTATGTGATGCTCAGCACCAGTGACACATCCCATGTCCCGCTTTCTTTTTTTGTGTAATGCTCTTCCTAGCCACTCTTCTAGTTGACCCGGCATGCCCCTTCACCAGTGGGGGCCCCCCTCCTGTGGCAGGGGAACCAGGAAGGGAGACTTCAGTGCCTATCGGCACCTTTCACCATCTACACCGAGGGTAGCGAGGGTGCAGCATGGGGAAATCCTGGGCTTCGCAGCACTGGGAGAGTGGGTCACCATCATCTGGGTTCCTGAATGGCATTTTCCACGTTCTGGTTGCGCCACCCCCGGAACACATGCCGCGGCATCCTGGTGTGACTGCATGCAGTGTGTGGTCACCCATGCCGCAAAGCACAATGCTGATGCTGGCCACCAGAGCCACCAAAGGAAGGTGTGTTCTTGACCTTCCCCCTGGGAGGAGATTGTCCAAAGGACACTCTGGAGCCCTCCCAGCCTCTGTTCCTGTCATCCCAGGCTCGTGAGTGAACCCGGGTGGCCAGCATGCCAGGCAAACCCCTTCGCTGGGCACCATGTAACCAGCCTACATCCCACACTGTAAGGGAAATCACTTTAGTTCTTTGAGCCAGCTTCCTACTGATCCAGGTTCTCCAGCCATCTGGGAGAGGTAAATCTCCAAAATCAAACATATCTGCAGACACTTCACGTTCTTCTTCCTAGAAGGCAGTACAGCAGTGTCAGCACAGTAAACTTTCGCCAGGGTGCAGCCTCTATGTACCTTAATGTTTCTGTGGGTAACATTCTGGACATGGACAACTACACACCAGGCATAAGCATGGGCACATACAGGGAGTACGCTAGGCTTGACTAATAACCCTTCAGGCAGCTTACCATCTTTAGGAGCATCCAGCATGAGCATCTAGTTAGTCACATCCTTCTTCAACCTCACAGTGCCACTGATACTGAATTCAGCATTTGGGGGGAGCACAATATCGAAAGGGGTTTTCTTCCAAACAATTCCCACAGGTTCATCCTTATCTTCTTCTTTTTGGGTGCACTTGTAACTCATAGGCCTTCTTCACCATAGCATGGATGTGCAGTGCTCTACCAGTTCTTTTCTGCTGTCTTTCTTGGCACAACTGGGCAAGATGACCAAACACGCGAGCATTAGTGCCAATCCACACAGGTATGCCATCATACAGGCCAGAGGGAGGGCACAACAGAGCTAATGTCTCTACAGGATCTCCCACACCTGCAACAGGGGACAGAAAAGAAACCCACACTTTGAGAAAACCAAGATATGGGTATGATTTATCACTCAGCCCCCACACATGTAGTCCATCAAGGGGTTGCAATAGGTAGTTAGATAAGTGCTGATCAAACCAGTCCTTCAAAATTATGGTTATTTGAGACCCACTGTCTAGTACTGCTCTGGCAGGGATTCCTTCAACATGAACAGTAGTCGCCATAGAGGGACCTACCAACTCCGCCCAGTCCACAGAGGTATTGACAGAGGGCTTGACTGCATATTTAGCAAAGTAAGGCTTGTATGAAGACTTAGTTGAAGGTTTTATAGTGCTTTGTCTAACTTGGTTGAGCAGCTTGATAGTTACTTTTCACAAATCTTCAGGAAATTGGCACACCCTTTTAGTGTGACCATTTTCTCCATAGCAGTAGCAGAAATCATCAGGTCTTGGGCTTCGGGCTCGTGCAGGTTCCACAGTTAGTTTACCACTCTTATAAGGACCGGACTTTGGATCATCTGGCTGTCTATAGGTGCATTCATGCCCTCTGGGCCTTTTCCAAGACGGGCCTTGAGGGAAGGATTAAGCAAGGTCACTTACTAAAGCTCTCAATTCCTAATTTCTTTCAACATATCACAGTTAGCTTCCCCACTAGGAACCAGAGCACTTGCACATTTATGATGGGCGGGGCTTCACTGGCTGCCTCGGCAGCATTAATTCAGGAGGTCTGGCCTTTTACTATTTCCACAGCACTCTGAGCACTTGCTTTCAGTTCTTTCAATTCTTTTAGTAAGTCTTTAAGTTGCTGCGGGTCAACAACAGTCTCTTTTTCAGTTTCTTTTTTTTTCAGGAGCCTGAGCTACTCAGGCAGCGCCTGCATAAGGATCCCAAAGTTCCTACCCATTTTCAGCCTCTTGAATCTTTCTCATGAGTCAGCAATAAGCAGGAGGGTTATCCTTTCAGTCTTGAAATTATAACTTTCGCATTAGAACACTACAAGTCTAGCAGACTTCAAATAATGGTCTAGTCTCACTCGGTTTAGATCGCTAGCCAATACCCCTTTTCTGTGAGCTCTCTGTAAAGTCCTTTCCAGCTGGGTAACATAGACAACAAAGGTTCACCTTTCCACTGTTTGGTGGACTTGAATTTCCACATTAAGTCTTCTCCAGATTCAGTACTACCAAAGACATCTTCTAAGGCAGACAAATATTCTTGTGCAGAAGCATCAGGGTTAGCAGGCCTTAGAAAACAAATTGCTTCAAGTGCAGGACCCCATAAACTTTCCATAATTCTGTTCATTTTCTCAGCCTCTGTACATTGCCACTCCTGCATGAAGGGTGAGGCATAGTCCATCCAGGTTTCCAGGTCATATTCCCCATGAGGTGTGGGGAGGGTGCCAGAAAATACTTATAACCTACAGCAGGAGTCGAGACTAACTGAGAGTACAGGAACAGGTAGAGACACTGGTGCAGGTGCAGGCATGGGAGCTGGTGCAGGTGTGAGCAAAGGCACAGAGGGAGAGGTACCTCCAGAGGCCTCTAACACTCTTTTTAAGTCCTGAAAAGTTTGTCCCTCAGAAAGCAACAACCTACCCAGTTTTTCTTTGAACCCTTCTGATCTTGGGAACCCCCCAGGCGTGGATGTTACACTATGCATATTGACTACTTTCCAGGCCATCATGGACTCATCAGGGATAATGGGACTGTGCGCTCTTTCACTGTCCACTGGGTTACTGCATTCTACTAGTGCCGCTAATGTCTGTGCAATCAAATCAGCAATTTGGCCCTTTACAACAGCTTGGCCAAGACATTTTATTTGGGCAAGGGCTTCTTCTATGACACCCTTATCCTTGCCCAGGTGTATATCTAGAAGCAACAAAGCTTTTGGGTAGTAAACCTCTTCTGCCTCACACCAACCCAGCAGGTGGTGCACAGTCATTTTATTAGCAGGAAATTTCAAACTGGGGTTGGTAAGTCTGTCCGCTCTTGTGCCAGTCTCCATGTGGGCCCAACTGGTAAATAAGAAATCCCAGCGGTGCCTCCAAAGATGTAACCTGGGTGCCAACTCCCTATGGGCTACTACCCCTGCCCACTGTCCAGAATGCAGGTTGAGGGGCCTGGGTTCTAATTTGGCTGACAACAGGGGCTCAATCCCAATAGTAATGCTATTTGCACAGTGCCTCCACCCAGACTGACTTTTAAGTGGGTTTGATGACAAGCTAGCACAACTCACTGGGATGTTGTACATACCCACTGCCCCAACCAGTGGTCCTACACATGGATTAATATAAAACTCTTTACTTGGCATTCAATGTTACAATTAGTGGTGAGTGCTAATAATATGCTCACGGAAACCATGCTTACCAACAGGGCCTGGACTGCTCAAATACACCCTGTGCACCTACAAAGAATAATTTTCAGCACCAACAATACATCGTTTAGTTGTTCTCAGCAACCCAGCACTTAATAATAATATGTTCATGGACCAAAAGTAGCATTCAAACAATAAAACTGATTTCTTTGGAGATGTTGAACAAAGGGAAGGGGTCGTAAATCAAGATCTAGTGTAAGGCAATTCTTAGGTTTCTGAAAACACATCCAAATATCACAGTTAACTCCCTAAACAGTCCAGTCACTGCTATCTGGGCACCAAAGATTGAATAATTGAAGGCCTGAAGCATTGCAGCTGGTTAGCAGGTGTTGCAGCTGCTTGGGGCCCTTAAATAAATAAATGTTTTCTGATTATTTTACCCTTGGCTGCAGTGCAATCAACAATAACTTTGAACACCCAAGAAATTGTAATCCGAAGGCCCGATGGCCTGCAAAACAGTCTAAAACCAACTTGAACTTAGGAGGCAAATCAAATGTTAAAAACACTTTTAATTTTATGTTGCAGGGACAAGCCCTGTGAGTAGTCACTGAACCAGGACCTCGGGATCTGGAATGGTGACCAGGCTGGTTCCTTAGAGGAAGGGGTCTTGGCTGCAGGCTTCAGGTTTCATCCTTCTTGGCAAGGAGTAGGATACAGGGACCAGGGCTAACACGACTCACCCCCAAATCATGGCATCTAACCCAAAGGTGGCTGCAACCCACAATGATCTTCGTCGCAGGAGCCGACTCTCCAAACTGGTCTTCCAGCAGCTTTTGTCTCATAGGCAACAATAATCTTGTAGAAAACTTGTTTGGCATCACAGGTCTAAATTCTGGCACAGTCTTAGTAAGCCACACAGCTTACCTGCTTGCTATCTGCTGTCTCTGGTATGTAAGCTGGCAGAAATATGGTTCCAGTCTCCCCCTTTTGAAAACAGGCTGGAGACAATTCTGGCAGCTCCAGGCTTCAGTTTCAGGCCACAGTCTCTGAGGCGAACAAGTCTCTCACTGAGATACAGCTTAGCGGTGAATAGATTCACTGACACCCTTCAGATAGACATCTCAGCTCAGCAAGAATCACTCTTTTTCTCTCCCTTCTGGAGACTTGGAAAGCTAACTGCAGCACCTGGCAATTCAAACAATTCACAGCTTTTCAGGCCATGGGGAGATAACAGGCCTCTCCCCAAACTCTCTGTGCTGAACACAGAGCCTCCTCACAGGCCATAAGCTTGAGCCAGACTAACTGTTCAGCCATTTCTTTCCACTGACTGAAAAAGGAATCCAGAAATCCAGGTGGCCACCCGGGCTGTCAGTCACAGTTCTAGCATCCTGAATGGGTAGAAAAGGGCTCCAAGAATACAGTTCACAGTTTCTCCCAGTAGCCACAGTAAAAGGACCCATTATTTATTTATTTTATTTATTTGTGTCTAGGATTACAAAGTACCTTTGAGCCAAGGCTCTTTTACAAAGGTTCCACGTCATGCTGGTTACAGGGTAACAGACACTAAAACATAAAACAGTTACAGGTACATGGTTTTAGACAGTAACTTTGCTTGACAAAATCAGACTGAGTGATAAGTAACTCAAGAAACAATAGGAGGAAGAGGGAAAGAAGGGGAGAGGGCTGAGGGTAGGAGAAGGCATAGGCATAGAGGGTCAGGGTGAGGCAGCCAAGGGGCCTTGTCAGGACAGGCACAGGGCAAGTGCATTAGAAGTTGCATTGGACAGGTAAGTGCAAGAAGAGAGGGCAGAAACTGACACCTATAAGGTCAGAAGCAGCGTAGGGAATGAAGATGTTATGGGGTGCAAGCACAGGTGGAGGTGCCAGTTATGGAGTGGCAGAGCTTTTTTTTGAATGCTCCAAGCATTGCTGTGTATGAGGTGTCACTAGAGAGCTCATTCAGCCAACTCAGAGCCCTGTATGCAAACGACCTTTGGCCTTGGGACATGCGGAAGTGGGGGATTTGAAGGATTTGGGGCTTAGAGCTCCTGGTGTTGCAGTTGGTGATTTTGGGTTTGAGGAGGGTGCTGACTCCTGGTGGTGCCTTTCCTATCATGATTTTCTTAGCAGTGATGCAGGTTTGGTATTTGATTCGGTTTTTCAGTTGCAGCCAGCCTGTTTTGGAGTAGAGGTCGCAGGTGTGGGTGAGACGGTGGGAACCAGTAACAAGTTGGCAGGCTTCATTGAGGGAAGTCGAAACACGCCTGAGAGATGAGGTTGTGGCAGGTCCATAGATAATGAGACCATATTCAATGATGCTGATGATGGAGCTCTGGACAGCTATGGACAGAGCTTCTGGGGTTAGATGTTTCCTGTGTTGAAATAGTAGGCCCATCCTGGTGTTGGCTACTTTTGCCACATTATTGATGTGTGGGACACAGGAGAGATTACAGTCGAGGGTGAGGCCAAGGTATTTGAAGGTATGAACTTGTTCAAGGGTGATTCCTTGCTTGGTTTTAATGGAGAGCTGATATTGTTTGTATTTGTTTTGGGAGCTGCAGAAGATCATGGTCTTTGTTTTTTTCTGGTTAAGGATAAGTCTGTGTTTTGTGAACCAGTTTTCGACTGCAGAGAAGGCCTGTTGGAGGTTACCTTGTAGATGGACTGGATCATGGTGGGATGCCAGGATGACAGCATCATCCGCGTAGAGTAGGATCTGTTCAGGGCAGGATTCTGGCAGTGAGTTCATAAAAAGGCTGAAAAGAAGGGGACCCAAGACTGAGCCCTATGGGACACCGGACCGGACTGGTCTTTGGTCTGAGAGTGTGCCAGCAATTCTCACTCTTTGGGAGCGGTTGTCTAAGCAGCTTTTGAACCAGTTCACTGAGTTAGGTGAGAGCCCTGCTAGTCGAAGCTGGGCAAGTAGGAGATTGTGGTTGATGGTATCAAAGGCTTTAGTTAAGTCGATGAAGGTGGACCCAGTAAGATGACTGTTATCGAGTGAGTGATGGATTGCACCAGTGAATTCAAGTAGCGGCGTGGAGGTGCTATGACCTTTTCTAAAGCCATGTTGCTCCTTGCACAGGATGTTGTGATTGTCTAGGAAGTCAGTGAGCTGGTCTGACACAATCCGTTCTAGGGCCTTGGAGAGTGGAGGTAGGATGGAAATTGGACGGTAATTCTTAGTAGCTGTTTTGTCACCACTTTTATGAATTGAGATTACCGTGGTAGATTTCCATAAGTCAGGGAACTGGCTGAGGCTGAGGGAGAGGTTGAAAATCCTGAGTGGTCAGAGTACTTCTTCAAGTATCTATCAAGTTATCTGACTACTGCATACGTGCCCCCCAGGGACCAAACGCAGGCCATTGCCTCTCTTACAGAATACCTTTCCTCACTACCTCCTTCCGCTGATCAAATTCTGGTGGGTGACTTAAATGTCAACTGGCTCAGCCCCTCCTCCTCTACCCGAGACTCCTTTTCTGCAATAGACCTAACGCAACTAGTTACCCACCCTACCAGGACTAACCCCAAGAGAGGCTCCAGTACCCTGCTTGATGTGGTACTCACCAACCACCCTAATTGGATCCCCAATGTACAAGTCCTCCCAGACTCTCTCAGTGATCACTCCCACATTCTATTCCACTGGTCATCCTCAATCACCAAACCCATAGCACAGTCCACATGCCAGCGGCGTCTAATACCTGGTGGACTGATAAAACTTAAGGAACTTCTGTCCCAAATTGACTGGTCTCCTATACAGGCAACTCCTGACATCGACACAGCTCTCTCCTTCTTTACCCGAACTTTTAATAATGCCTGTGATATCTTTGCCCCAATGTTGACCCGCCGTTCTAAAAGGCAGAATGCCCCCTGGGTAACCCCAGCTTTGATCCACCAACTCAAACATAGGGACAACCTATGGCACCATGCCATTGAGCCTGGCCAGCCCAGTGACAGGCAGTTATATGCTGCCGCCCGAAACAAGTGCACTCGGGCCATCAGAAAGGGCAAGTCTGAGCACTATCGGTCCTCACTCACTGCCTCATGGGGGAACCCCAGAACCTTCTGGGATAACATTAAACAGTTAAATGGGAGTGCACACTCCCCACCCACCCAGATCAACATTAATGGCGTGATCTCCTCAGACCCAGCCCTCATAGCCAACCACCTCAACACCTCATTCACTGACCTTAGCCCTATCCTCCCTACAAATTTTTGACCCTCCTCCCCAGCACCTGCCAGAATCTTTCTCGCCTCTTATTTTCTCTTCCGCTGTGTTTCTGCCCAAGAACTTAGGCCGCACCTTGTCACTGCCCTCAAGAGTAATAGTACAGGCAGTGACTCCCTGGATCCGTGTATCCTACGGCTGGTCTTAGACACAGTCCTTACCCCGATCACGTGCCTCATCAACCACTCTCTTTGCCTGGGGAAGGTTTCAACTGCCTGGAAAGTCGCCACTGTCACCCCTATCTTTAAAGGTGGTGATAAGACTGTGGCTGGAAACTATCGGCCAATCTCCATTCTCTCTCCTCTCTCCAAGGCCTTGGAAAAAGTGGTGGCCTCTCAAATCTCTGACTACCTCTCCATCTACAATGTCCTATGTCCTGAGCAGCATGGCTTCTGAGCGGGCCACAGTACCAACACAGCCCTCCTAGAGTTCTCCAACTTTCTCCATCCCTCCTTAGACACTGGTTCTCTGGCTGGTGCGGTCTTCATTGACCTCTCTAAAGCTTTCGACACTGTCTCCCACCCCCTCCTTCTTGATGCCCTTAGTCTCTCTGGTTTTGCTGCTGGGCCTATCTCCTGGTGCACCAGTTATCTGTCTGACCACTCACAGCGTGTAAAAATTAATGGGACCTACTCAGACATCTGTCCCATCTTTTCTGGGGTTCCCCAGGGCTCCATTGTGGGCCCCTTACTATTCTCCCTTTACCTTAACACCCTTCCACGCTCTTGCTCGGGGAACATTCTATTGTACGCTGATGATGCGGTCATCTTTGCCTCAAGTTGTAACCCTATTGCCCTCCAGGACTCGCTGCAGAAGTCCTTCGCTGAAGCCGAGGGCTGGTTCAAGGAACATAGATTGGTGATAAATCTTAAAAAAACAAAAACCATGTTCTTCACTCATCCTCAAAACAAGTCCTGCAACTTCAAACTCCTCATTCACTCTGGGTCCTCTTCCCACTCAAACAAGTTTGCTCTTATAAATACCTAGGGATCCATTTTGACCCCTCCTCTCCTTCCATGGACACATCGCTGCCCTAGCCACTGCCACTAATATCCGATTGGGCATCTTACATCGGTATAAACACTGCCTCCCCGGAGGCTCTCCGACTGCAGTCACCTCTATCCTGTCCCTAGTGGACTATGGACTGCCGGTGTATGGTGCTGCTGATCAGACCGCGACTCCATAAAATTCGCACTACTCTGAATAAGGCCTGCAGGTTAATTACTGGGGCACCTAGGCTAACACACACCTGTCTACTGTACGCTAAAGCGCTGGTACTTGATCTTGACGAGCGCCTCAAATATCTGACCTGTACCCTTACAAAAAAGACCCTCCTTGGGCTATCCCCGCCAGGATTGACTACCACCATATGCCGCTCTGTCCCACTAGTTCATACTCGGACCTCTGGGAAAACTCTCTTGTTATCCCTAGAGCTAGGACCTCTCACAGCCAAAGAGCCTTCAGCTTTAGGGCCCTCCTGGTTCAACACACTGCCCCTCCATCTCCAAGCTCCAACTATATCAGGTTTCAAACTTCCTTACGTAACCACCTTATTAACACCGAAGCTGTAATTGCCACTAGTCAAAGCCGTGTCTCAATACTTATGACAAAGCTTACTACTAAACTGCTAAGGACAACATAACTCTGGTATTGTTTGCATCAATCCTACCTGTACCAGCTTGTTTGTATCTATGTCTTAAGTTACTGTTATACTGTGTTGTACTGTTATACTGTGTATTTTCGTTTGTCTTACTGTGACAAGGTACCTTTGTAAATGAGCCTATGGCTCAAAGGTTTTCCAAACCGCTGTTTAAATAAACAAATAAATAAATAAAATAAATAAATGTGAGTGATAGCAGTTTGAGGTCGAGGGAGTCACTGCTGGCTCTGGAGTTGCAAATGGCTTTGGTAACATAGCTGCGGACTTGATGCATTTTACTGCTTTAAAGTAGAAGGAGGGTGGCTGAGGTGGCTTGGGGGGGGGGCCAAGGGGAACCACCTCATCGAAAAAACCCTGTGGGAGTATAGCACTGAGATCCGTGAAGGTGTCATTGAATGTATCAGCAATGAGTTTCTGGCCAAGTGTAGTTTCACCATTTATGCCGAGTACTGACAGGGGTGATTTAGATTGTTTCCCGGTGACTTCTTTAATGTTATTCCAGAAGTCCCTACTGTTGCCCCATGAGTTAGTGAGAGCATTATGGAAATAGGTGGTCTTCGTATCCCGGATATATTTGGTGCAGTCATTTCATGCACGTTTATAGTTAGCAATATCAACTTGTCTCCCGGTGTTTCTGGCAATCTCCCAAAGGTGGTCTCAAGCTTTTAGTCATCTAAGTAGGTCTCAGGTGAGCCAGGGGTTACATAGGGCTTTGGCCTTGCGCTTCTTGAGGGGTGCAACTACGTTGCATGCTTGGTTGAAGATCCTGATGAAGTGTTCCAGTGCGGTGTTCACATTGGTTGCAGTGAGAATTGGGGACCAATCCTACTGACGAAGGAAGGCTTTGAGATGAGGTAGCTTGCCTCTAGGTAGAACTCGGCTAGTAATGGTTTTGGGGAGGGCTTGATGAATTTATTGGACCAGTAGCAGATGACGGGGGAGTAGTCACTAAGTGTGTCAGGGAGGACAGTGGTGTTTGTGATCCTGGTGGGATGGCTTGTTATGATCCAATCCAGAAGGGTGCTGGTACCCGTTTTATAGTTTGTCCTGGTTGGGGAGCTAACCATCTGAGAAAGGTTTGCTTCTGCTATCAAGTCCCTGTATGCCCCTGCCTTTGCAGCAGGCCGGTTAATATTAAAGTCACCGAGGAGGATGATTTCTGAGTCAGGTGAGAGAGATCTGGTAAACTCCAGGACTGCGTTAAGCCCATTACCTTGCTCTCTCAGTGGAATGCAGACTGTGACAACTATGATGGCTTTATTGTGTCCACCGAGAAGGATCTTGACAGGAAGAATCTGTGCAGTAGTGGTTTGGGGGGTTAAGTTGATGAGGTGCCCCTGGATCATGTCCTTAAGGTACAGGGCGCAGCCACCACCTCTTTTTGATGTTCGATCAAGCCGATAGATATTATACCCAGGAAGGGTGATAGCATGGTTGGGAACCGAAGGTGAGAGCCAGGTTCCTACAACTGCTAGTATGTCTGGGTTATGATGGCAGGCAAAAGTCTGAAGGGCGTTAATTTTGTGAAGAAGACTGCATATGTTAAGTGAGATTATTGAGAGGGATCCTGGTTGATTGGTCTGAGTTGTTCTTATTGTAGGGGCTGATCCAGGATTAGGACCCCTTGTGTTCTGATTGGTCCAAAGCAGGGTCAAAGTATCAAACATGGTGGCTGGCCGATCGAAAGTAAACAGTCCAGATATTAAAGTTAATTTTAAACATAGCAGTCTAGCTTTATAAATAAATAGTTACAGCATATAATAGAGCTTCATCCACCCTTGCAAGCAACTGTACAATGGAACTTATAGGAGTGCTACCTGGCCAGTCACGAGCTTTATTTAGTTTGGTCCCATACAAGCTATGCACTGTACATAAGGGTTAAACCTCTTAAAGCTGTAGCGCAACGGCATTAATTTGCACGTTTGCACAGAATCAAGAATACAGTAATACTTCACACTGGATTTACATTTACCTCACTGGACATTGACCAGGCTTCAAGAGGTAGGATAACAGGCTGGAATCTTTACCAGGCAGAGGGCAACGTAGTGCCCAGGGAGACAACCCAAAGTAAGTTCACCATTTGGGGGGGTTACATACACATTTATGTTTAAGCATTAGAGGAACGCTCCCTGTTAAGTGCCTTCCCTCAGTATATAAGACCATTAGACTTTGTCCCTCCTTATGTTTCTTAATAGGTTGCTGTACATGCTTTGTGAGCCTTTGTAGTTGTAATGATGTGAAACGGAGAAACACATAATAAAAGTCAATGCATTTAGGGACTTATTTCAGACTTACAGATAAGCAGTTGATTTCTCTTTTGTCAAGTTATAGAGCTAATAAAACCACATCAATTGATTATCTACAGGAAGAGGAAATATGTTCGTACATATATGACTTGCTATTCCAGGTATCAAAGCCCTTCTTATGTGAAGTACTTTAAGATGGTTGTAACAGTTAGGTTCATGGATTGACTGGTGTTTTCAGAGGTACAGTTCGAGAGACAGTAATATTTCTTCTTATTGAACGTATTCCATAATAGGTGTTGAAATAGGTGCTCAGCAAAAACAGTACAAAACATAAAGAGGTGATTGTATAAGAGCTGCCCGTATTTGAATAAGATGAATTGTATTGACTCAGCCTTTCACCAAATCAGTTTATCAGTGATTTTGTACCTCTTTGTGCATTACTAGATGCAATGCCAGACAGTATTACGAACATATGAAAAGGCCAGCAGAAGCAGGTCTTACAGTCTATCGAGTCTGCTCGATTGTGCAGCTAGCCCCTCAGCTTGCAGCTGTCCCACCCTCCCACCCTCTTCATCACAACCCCTCACCCTGTCCCAACCCCTCTTAAAGCCACATACCGATCTACAAGATGCCACCTCCTCGGGCAGAGCATTCCACCTGTCCCTCACCCGTTCAGTGAAAAAATGTCTCCTGATTTCCCTCTTGAATCTTACCCCCTCCAATCTGAGCTGATTCCCTCTCATATCCCTCCCTCTTCTTAGCTGGAAAATCCCTTCTGTATTAGCCTTATTTATCCCCTTAAGGTATTTAAAGGTTTCAATCATATCCCCCCATCCCACCTCTCCTCCAGGGAGTACATGTTCAGCTCGCCCAAACTATTCCCGTAGGACTTTCTCTCCAATCCCTGGATCATCTTAGTCACTCTATGTTGCATCCCCTCCAAACATTTGATATCCTTCTTCAGGAATGGGCACCAGTACTGCACGCAGTACTCCAGATGTGGCCTGACCAGAGATCTGTACAAGGGAAGGATCACCTCCCTATTTCTGGAGGAGATTCCCCTCACTATACACCCCAGCATCCTGTTGGCTTTTGCTGCCAGCTTCCTGCACGGAGCTGAGTTGTTCATGCTGCCCATTAGAGGCACCCCCAGATCCTTTTCCTCCATATTCCTTTCCAGCTGCACCCCTCCCAGCTGATAGTTCCTCCCCTGGTTCCTAGCTCCGAAATGCAGTACCTTGCACTTCTTGGTGTTGAACCCCAGCTGCCATGTTTCCGTCCACTCCTGTAGTTTGGTCAGTACCTCCTGCAGCCCCTTCCACCCTTCAATGTCATCTACCACAGCTCCCATCTTAGTATCATCAGCGAACAGACTTATCCTACTCTGGACCCCGTGTGAGATATCAGCTATGAATATCCCAAACAGCACTGGTCCCAGTACCGATCCCTGTAGCACCCCGCTCGTCACTTCCCTCGGTAATGAGAGTTCCCCACCACCACCACCGCCCTCTGCTGCCTTCCATTCAGCCAGTGGATGATCCATCTGACCATCTTCATTCCCACCCTTATGTATTCCAACTTCCCCCACAGCCTCCCATGCGGCATGGAATCAAAGGCCTTGCTGAAGTCCAAATACAGGACATCCACCTCATGGCCCCTGTCCAGCTCCCTGGTCACCCAGTCATAATAGTCAATTAGATTTGTCTGGCAGCATCTGCCCAAGACAAACTCGTGTTGTTGGCTGTCCTGGAGACCATTGTCCTCCAAAAAGGTCACTAGCCTCTCTTTTAGGATTGTCTCCATGAGCTTCCCCACAATTGATGTGAGGTTCACTGGTCTGTAGTTGCCTGGTTCATCCCTAGGGCCACTTTTGTGAATGGGCACCACATGGGCCATCCTCTGCGAGGGTGAGTCAGGGTTTTAAAATGTGTAAAACTCAAAGCAGCCAACACAATTTTTTAAGGGTAACATTTGTAACTTAATAGTTAAACTAAGCCATCCAGACATTTCAATCCATTGCTTCTCTCATAACATAACTTTGTTTACTTGGTTTTCTCTGGGCTTACCATCAGGTAGAAGGTGGGCCACACCTAAGGATGAAATAGGCTGTGAGAGGTGTGGAGAAAATGTTCAAGGAAGTGAACTAAGAACAAAAGAAATAAATAATGATAAATTAGCTAAGAAGCTCAATACATTGAGGTATAGAAACATTTCCATGGTGTTCTGCAGCTTGTCTTCATGACAGTGTGAAATAGTTCCTGTGTACAGACGTGATCTCTGTAGCAAACTGAAAGATTGCATAGACTGGTCCAGAGAGTCGATCAGAGTTCTGGTACTCCATGAGTCTCTCGATTTAGCATAATTTCTGTGGGAATATAATTTAGGATGTGCTCTGGGGAAGATAGAGATGTGGATCCTGGAGAACATCTGCCCTCTCTGCTCCTGCTCAATGTTCATTTTTTTGGATGCCTCTGTAACTGGACTTTATGGTAAGGGGAGAAGGCTCAAGTGGGGTGTTAACATTTATGGAAAATGGGGGCACTGACAGTGTATGATAGTTTTTGCTTCTGCTTGACTTTTGTCATCTCTGAATATGTGGGAGGGGGAGATGAGATGCAGCATTTCTGAGATGTGTGGTCCGAGATTTATTGTGCAAGTCAGTGTCAGGCTTCCACGTGTTGGGGGGCCACTAGACACCAGGGGTTTAATTTTTTTTTTTACATTGGTGATGGTGATTGGTGGTGGTGGGAAGAACTACTAGACACCAGGGATTTAATATATATTTCTTTAACATTTGGGTCAGCGATCAGCGGGGGGCCACTAGTAGACTACTAGACATCAAGTTTTTACCACAAAGTGTGGAATTTCACCCGCAATTCCTTGCTGGATGGTTTTATGCTGACTGCAATTGAGGTCGACATAAAGTCGTTGCTGTAATGTCAGTCGACAACTTTGTAGTCGAACCGGCGTCATGGATTCACCTTCGACATAGCTGCTCAAAACACACCAAGGTAGAAGGAGTCTTTCGAGGGTACTCTCTTCAACGTAACCATTCAGACTGAATCTTCAGTCCCCCAGTTGTGTAGGCCATTATGACGATATACTACTCACAGGAAGAATGGAGTTACACCCCAATGCAGACTCAAACCTCTGTGACTCCTGTATAGCATATGCCTTCCCAAGGAGAACAGAAAAAGAGTCATTGTCCAACCTGATCAACTTGATCCAAACTAAATCATAGACAGGAACATAACTAGTTCCTTGATCTCCAAGATCATTTAGAGATTGGAATCACTGGCTCTGAAGAATTAGCCTCATAGTACTAGAGTCAGATCTAGAATTGATCCCTCCAGCCCAAGGCTGGACTTGCTGGGTTAAGAATGACTCTAAAAGGCTTCAAGTGAAAAACTCACTCAGATATTCATGGGGCTCTCCAGCCATACAAGCAATTTCCACAATGACTGTAACAATGTAGCAATGGTGATTGCATGGAAATCTCCTTGAACACTGCCTAGACTTTGGACAGCTGCTAGCATACATCTGCTAACTGTACAAATGCACGTTTACAGATGAAAATATAATTTTACATCCTAATTGTATGTATCTGGATACAAATTAAGTTTAATAAGAAAAATAATCTGCCTGGGGTGCTAACCACAGAATTACCCAGACTAGATACTACTCCCAAGGACTCTTACCTCCAACAGTGTCATGGGGCTCTTCCCCATGGTAAGAAGCCAGTTGAGCAGCTCTAGGAAATCCAAATCCCTGGCACAGATCTGTCATTCAGACTCTAGTAAAAATTTGACATTCTCACTGCAGTGGCTAAACCAAAAAAAGGTTGACTCAGAGTTAATGAAAACCCCTTGGAGAGTAGACCATAGGCATGCTTGGAGTGGCCCACGGACTGGAGGATGAGCCAAAAATTCCTTTGAACTATCCCTTAGGGTTAAAAAGGAATTACCAGCTGGCCAACCCAGCCTGTCCTTTGAGAAGGGACTGGGAATCCTTCTATCCGGATATTGTTGACTAGCGTCAGGCTTACTGATTGCACCTTTTCTGTTACAAAGAGCAAGGGCAAGAAACAGAAAACACATACATTCATACACAGGAAAGGAGACATACTGTATTACAAGTCAGACTGTCTCGTACTCGTGCATTTTATGTCAACTGAGCTTACTGCTGCTAAATCATCCTGCAGACCTCCACAAGGATAGAAGGCAGATGACCATTGTGCAGGGCAAAATTATTGAAAAATAGTTATGTAGCAATTTCAGCATTCCAAAACTCAGTTTGTGCAGCAAAAGGGAAAGTATGTGTAGCATTTACAAGTAACTGGAGCAAAACAGCCATACAACTACTTATGTGCGATCTCAGATAAGCAGTAGGTGACTGCTGTACCTGCATAGTTTTGTGTAGCAGTCAGTGAAAGTTGTGTAGTTTTTCACTATGCTATACCAGGCAAATTTTGTAGCTGTGCTTGCATACCACCCTTGAGAAAACCATCTCTTTTGTCTGCAAAGCCATACAGTTTTAACCAGCCTCTAGACAAAACAAGCCCACTGAGCAGAACTACTGGATAGGTTGTAACTTGTCATTGCTGCCTCATGTAAGCCAACACCTATGAGCCGGCTGAGTGAGCCTACATATGTAGGCTTTTAAAGGGGGAAACCTGTGACAAGACCATGAGAACATCTACCCACTTCTGAGTCCTGCTGGCCAAACCTACCTAAAGGCAGGAAACCCATGGATATAGTACAGGGAACAAGAAAATAGACATATTGTACACTAACTGACTCCACTTGAAGTGCATGCATGCCTGCACACTGTGCCCATGGAAAAACCAGGGCTCCCTACAGGCCAGCCAAACCTTTCTGACATATGGCAGTATGCTTATCCTATCGTGTGACCAGAAGTCACTGATTTCTGACATAAAGATTGTCCCTTAAAGCAAAAGGCAGGCCACTAGTCACAGGACTAGGTGACTGATTTCACTTGATCACCTCTGCTCATCCCTGACTTAACCTGGTCATTAGGCGACTGTTCCCCCAACACTTCACATCTGACTACATTGAGACTCATAGGTAGTCTCTAGATTCTGAACCTCCTCTATGTGTAGCTCTCTAATAACCATGTCGACTCCAGCAAACAAGGGGAAATCGGAATTGTAGCTTTGTGTTCCGACAAATCGCCTCCTCCGTGGAGGACACAACTCCTCATTTGACAGACCTGGGTCTGTCTGGTCTTCCTAACACCCCCATATCCTCCCCTTGACCTGTCAAGTTATCAAGCATGGGGCGGCCTGCAATGCTGGGTGAGCAGGAGGGCTCTGCTGTGCCATACCTGGACATACCTGTAGGGACACCTGCCTGACCTGAGGCATCCAAATAGATATGGATGTCTTTGCAGATAAGACTTGCTGATCCTCGGCAGTTGGCATCACGAGGATGGGACCAGGATATAGAATGTGTAACTTGGCTTACTACTGCCAAATGATATCACAGATGCACCCCCCTCCCCATTCCGAGGGTCTGATTTGGCGGGGGGACGAAGCATATACTATATATTGGATTGGGTTACAGAGAGGACCATAGTCTTACAGCAGATCTTACAATCTTGCCTAGTAAATCTTCAAGCAGCCTTTGTGCCATGATAAACCTAAAAAGGGAAACGTTTCATGCCAACATACAGTAGCACTGTCCCCTGGAGAGGCTTCCCTAATCTACCGCTCAACCTGTGATAGAAACAAAATGCTAAACAAAACACTGAAAGAGAGCCTTTCCTTTTAACTAAATGCATCATGAAAAAAATCTTAAAACTTGCTCAAAAACTTACCTTATCATATTATATCTGCACTTCAGAGAAGAACATGCTAAACAAGGTTACTCCAGCTTAATAAGAATTACTTGCTTGCAATTTTTAGTGTGTCCCCCAAAAGAAAAATCAGGAGTCAACAAATCCTACAGACACTGCAAGTTACACCCTCCTTCACTATTATAGGAAGACAACCCCCCCCCCCCAAAAAAAACACAGATTTGTACACTGCACTCAACATGTTTGTTGCAAGGCAGTTGGAGTATTCCTAGTTTACAAAAATAATTATTTAAAAGAACATTAATCAAAATCAGAAAAAAAATGGCCTTCAAGTTGGAGTCTCTCTTTAGATCTGCTAACTGTAAATATAAACCACAAGAACTCCAAGCAGGTTTTGCCTTCTGTGTAGTTTTAGCTAAGTGTGTATGTCCTCCTCTGTTTATAACCTAGGAGAAGAGCAAAGGCCACTATTTCCAGAAGAACAGATGAGCCTTCAAATTCGGGGTGGGAGGGAAAATTCATTAAAAGAGAACACTGATGCCCATGGCTGTGCCAGGCTTGGGTTACTGCTGTTTAATATTTTTTAAGAAGACTACATACTGTTAAATGACCTGCTGCTCCACTTTCAGTGTAGCAGAGTGGTTGCTCAAAGGCAGTCAAAGAGTTAATTAAGACTTAACCCCTTTGAAGGTATGCTGTTTAGCCACAATTTATCTGCCGCAGAATAGCCACAGAATCAGCAGTTGTTCTGCCGCAGAAAGTATGAGGTCCTGCCGCAGAATGTAGTTCCACTTTGCCACAGTAAACACGGGGCCCTGAATACAACCTATCTGACTGGCTGCCTGACTAAGCCCTGACAAACAACAGAAATTCCTTCAATCATATGAGGCACCAGACTAAATATAAGGCAGGCCCATATTAAAAGGCACCCTACTAATGGCACATAGTCACCATTTCAGGCACTGTTAGCCAATTTGAAAAGCTCACCTTTACAGGCATGGATTTCTAAATTTAGGGAACTCCCTGTTACCAGAGTGTCCCAACCTGTGTTAAGGTTATGTAAGCCCTCTATGGGAGCTTACTAGTACTGCCCAAAAATTTTAGCCCTTGGGGTTCTCCGGGGCCGCCTGCTGGCAGACGGGGCCTGGGCGCTACAAGGTATAAATAGGGGGTTTTGGCACCATTGAGAGAGGATCCCTTGTAGAGAGCATGGGTTCGAAGTCAGTCCACAGGGTCAAGGTTCGGGGCCGGGTTGGGGCAATTGCCATCCCAGCCTGCTGTCCCAGAGTCTACGTATTGTCAGAAGAAGTGGAGCGATTAGGTGGAAGAACCATGCTGTTTCTTAGGTGCTGCAGTACGGACCTCCATGCCGCAGAAGTAGGAAGGAAGCTGGAGCCCAAAGTGGAGGAGAGCCTTCCCCGTGTCCTCCAGCACCAGGGTAGGATGCCATGGAGGGGTCCCATCCTGGAAGCCAATCTGTTAGCCACTTAAGTCCGGGGTCATGGCCGGAGGTGAAAACCCGAGTTGTTGGTGGAGCAGGGTGGCAGCCTGCTTCACAGTCACCCCACGTTTGGGACTGTTTGGTGTTGAATTGGAGAGCCAAGCCAGAGTAGGTGGTGACAGCCGGGAGATTTGCAAGGGGCCCATGACATCAGCCTTTTCAAGCAGCCACATTGGTGGGTAGCCTTTGGTCCCTGGCTGGTGTGCCCACTGATTGTCCAGCTCGAGTACCCTGGTGGTTATAGCTGAAATCTTTGCTGCCATAAGGACCCACCGAGTCACCCATCACTGCCAAGGGTGAGCCCGCCATGAACAGCAGGTGTCCGCCCAGCTGTCTTTAGGGATGCTTGCAAGTAGGCCAATAAAGTAGTGGAGCCAGAGGAGAATTTTAAGGTATGTTGCTGAAGGGAGGAAAAGAGCTGCTAGTTCTATGAAGGTCTTATTTGGCTTGGAGTAATGCTGCTGCTATTAATTGAAGGGCCTTATTTGGCTCTGGAGGGATGAAGTGAGATAAAGATCCTTCTTGACCACTGTGATCTTGGTCTTGTATTAATTCTACCCACCGAAACCCCAATGCTCCATGGAGTGGAAGTTTGTTTTAAAGAGCAGCTGACGCCCTCACGACAACTTTAACAAAAAATAATATTTAGACACAGTTCAGCTTGTATTTCACATTTATTTCTGTATTCTTCCTCCCCATTATTTATTACTGAGGTCATTTGCATTAAAACAGAATCTTTATTCCTGAAGAGTTCATCTACCTCTGTTGCTTTCACTCAACTTGAGGTCATAATGCACTGCTTGTGACATCACAGTTACTCTCATGGCAACAGACTGTGATGTCACAACAGAGGATTATGACTTGAAGTAGGGAGTAAGCTATAGAGGCAGATGTACTCTAAGGGATAAAGACCATCTATTCATGCAAGTTTACTCACTATAAAAATAACAGGGAAGAGAAATATATAGAATATATATGGAATGCAAGCTGAATTGTACCTAATTATTATGTTTTTCTACATTTTCTTTAAAGGCGCCAGTAGCTCTTTAACTTTTTTGGACATTAAATTCAATTTTGACTTCTTAACTCTGTGTGGACCTTGAAATCAAGTAATACCATCTTGATGTACAGTATCTCCGTTTTGTGCCCCCAGCAGCCAGTACCCTGAGAGAGAGAGACTGTGGCACCCCTTAAGGTAACAGCAATCTGACCAAGGTAAATGAGGCAATTTCTGTGACTGTGTTGTCTATGGCTGTGAGTGCCTCCTTCCCTGCGGACTTTAATATCTACATACCCCTAGACATCGGGAAGGGGTGCTTACAACATGGGGGTTCATCTGGGATTTATTTTGGGGTGCCCACTGCTTATCTGGACTTTCAGTTTGGGGTGTGGCAGCATGGCAGACTTGTGTGACATGTGGAACTGGATTTCACTGTTTGCGATCCCACATTTTGGACTGTGAGTTTTCGCACCTTCTCAAAAGACTGGATTGAGGAAGAAGCTATGAAGTTCCTAAATTATGCTAATGCACTGAAACACCTTTGGGATTGGCTGTGTGGTGGTTGCTGGGCAAAAAGACAGCAGGGAAAGGGTGAGAGGTCAGAGGTCAGAAGAAAAAGAGAAAAAGCAAACAGCAACCTCATGGCAGAGAGACTTGGTTATCTAGCTGAGCTATTAGTAAAGCAGAGCCAGTATCCTGTGTTTGGATTGTTCGATGAAACATTAAGGGAAGCAAAAAGACTATGGCACAAACACCCAGTAAATTGGGGCAGGAGGTGACGGTCCCAGCATCACTGCTGAGTTGGGTGTGGGACGCTGTGGAGAAGAGCACCTCACAGGACAAATGTGTTGTCTGCAACTTTTCTGGGCCTGGAGTACTGAGACAGCCATTATGCTCCAATTGCTCCTGTAGAGCTGCCCCACTGCCTAGCACCCCATTGCCACCCTATATGCCATCTTGGGGCTGGACAGCACTTCTCACCCCACTCAGCACTACCACTAAGTCTGCCAGCATGGAGACCTGGGAGGAGGAGGAATAGGCAGAGCTAAGCAAAATGGAACCTGCAGGGAAGAATGAAAGATGCTTTCCAGCCCTTCTCTGCCCAAGGACACTACACCTCCCCATGGCAGAGGAAGGGATCATGGGTGGAAGTCCGCTGTAGACAGCTCAGATCCCACTAAGCCAGCCTGAGCCCCCACTGCTGCAGTGACCATAAAAGGAACCTTGCCAAAAGGGCCTGTCCTAAGTCGGCCCGGTGGCGCTGAGGGTTGAGGCGCTGGATGCCACACCTCGCTCCACGCCGGCGACCCGGGTTCGGGAGCGGACTCAGTCGCTGGCGGGCCAGCCGGGGGGAGTTAGGCTTGAGCGTCCCACGACAGCTCACCTACTCCAGGGAGGGTTAAGGCTATAGCCCGAACACTTGTCTGACTCCGAGCAGAGGCTCGGAGTACTGCAAGCCCCCAATGTTAAGGGAAGGCTGCCGACATTGCAGCGTGACGCCGGTGCTCTGCGCCTTGACATCAGGGTCCCACACTGTAGGGGTGGAGAAAGGAAAAACGCCTGCCATCGCTGGAAGATGGAGCCCGGAGACGTGTTTTCGATGTGCCTCACCCGCCGATGGCCCCGGACCGACAAAGTTGATTGTTGGGGTAAGGGGGCTCTGCCCCATCCCCACTTGGGGGGTAAACCGAAGCTCTATGGGGGTTCCTGTGGGGTCATACGGGCAGGGTGGAAGGCAGAGGGATGTCTACCTTGAGGCTCCTGAAGGTCGGGGATGGCAGGCAGGAAGGAGGATAAATAGTAATTTCAAAAAAAAAAAAAAAAAGGGCCTGTCCTGCAAAGTCTGTGCTGCCAGATGTGGACATAGTAGAGATCATTTCCGGATGAGATTCCAGCTCGGAAACTGAGACTTGGGACGAGGTCACTGCAAGTGCAGTTGCTCAGGTAGCCTCCCGACCTCCCTGGCATTCAAGGACCCTGTGATTGAGAGGGACATTCCCAGGCCTTACAGGTCCCCCATGTTCCCTTAACCAGACACCATCCCCATCCTAGCCCAAGTCTGCTGTCAACACCACGAGAAGATGGACCACTTTACACCTTAGGAACCCCTAAACCTGAAGTACAGAACTGGAGCCTGGCTACCAGAAGGGGAGGCACCCAAGACCAGTGTGAGAAGTATCCCTGACTGGTCCCAGGCAGAGAGGTGGGTTCATCGTAAGATGAAGAAGGAGTATCCAAGGGAGATGTACCCCTACCTCTCCAAGAGGTTATGGGATATAATAGGGGAGAGAAGGGAGGACTGGGTATTCCATGGTGCTGTGGATTTATATTTATTTATTTATTAGCTTTTGATGAATGGATAAGTGCGCTAGGCAAAGAAACCTGCCTATTTTCAGGCACGAACCGGGAGAGTACAGATTACAGTACTGCATCAAAGACAACAATGACAACAATGAGGTACAAAGGCAAAGATAACTATCAGGACAAACTACTCAAACGGCATTTAGAAACAGCGTAATAATTATGTAAGAAAACTTCAGGTTAGAGCAGTCATACAATTGTTGCAAAAATTATTCAATTAACAAGTCACTAGTCCTAAATAGTGATAACAGGAGACAAGTAGGCACACATACAAGTAGAAGCACAGAAATGGGCAAGAGAGCAGCTAGAGGGCAGGCAGCAGGCCACACAAACCCTTAAGTGCAGTCACAGTAGCCAGGGGCATTAAGGTGAGGAAAAAGAGCATGCTTGAAAGCTAGGTGAGATGAGGAGTTCTTCACATGAGTGGGGAGTGAGTTCCAGAAATGAGGGGCAAAATATGAGAAAGCCTGCTTACCCACTTTAGTGAAGCAGGGCTGAACGGCAAGCAAGGGGAAGGCAGAGGACCTGAGGGCACAAGAGTGGGAGACAGGGGTAAGTATAGCACCCAGGGCTGCAGGACGAGGCGTTCTGGTTAAAGAGTCAACAAAACAACCTAGTGCTTATGCTCTAAGGGTATTGGGAGGCAACCAATTCAAGGCAGAGTAAAGTCAGCAGTGGTGGGTCAGACATGGAGTCGATAAGGCGAATCTGCAGATGTTGTACGTAATGTCCCATTTATGGAGTACCACAGTATTGGTATGCGAGAGGACTGGGAGAGCATACAGCAGTTGCAGAAGTAACACACCTCTCGCAACAGCAATCCTGGCGGCCGGAGTAAGTGAGTGGCGCACTCTGTAGGCCGCACCAATCTTTGAGTTAACTGAGTGACAGACCTCATTGACATGAGCAGCAAAATCCAGAGCCAGGTTGAACGTTACCCCAAGGTATTTGAAGGATAATGTGTTAGAGACTGGAGACCCATCACAGTCATGGACCAGAAGCTTAGGGGCCATGGTCGATACCTGTCTAGAGGACCCAAAAAGCATGCCCTGGGTCTTAGATAGGTTCAGAATTTGGAAATTGGAGGAGAACCAAGATTGGAGGCACTGAAAGGCAAGTGATAATTTTGTTGGTTAAGGTCAGTTATGGACTTAGAGGCAGAGTAAAGTACCAAGTCAACCATGTACGTGATTGTATTACAGAGTGGAGAAGGGTTGGGGATATCGTTAATAAAAAGAGAAAAGAGTAGGGGCCTGAGAATTGAACCCTGAGGGACACCTGAGGTGATTGGGGCTGGAGCAGAAAGAACCTTACAGAAGGAGACAGTCTATGAGCGATTTTCAAGATAGCTAGCGAACCAGGATAGGGTGCAGTCAGAGGCTCCAAGAGACTGCAGTTTATCCAGTAGTAGAGGGTGATGTACCATGTCAAATGCTTTGGAGAAATCGATGAACACGGCTCCAGTGAGTAAGCCTTTGTCCATCTTGCATTTTACATCACTGGTGAAGTTGGTAAGAGCAGTAGTAATGCTGTGTCCAGCAAAGGCAGAAGATAAGCCCCTCCACTCATGGGGGCACCAACAACAGGCAGTAAACCAAGTCTCTTCAAAAAGTCTCTTCAAAACTTTTGCCCTGATCCAGGACCCTGAAGGCCAGAGAACAAAGTACTACATCATAGAAACATAGACTTTGACGGCAGATAAGGGCCGCTTGGCCCACCCAGTCTGCCCATTTCCCTATCTTTCGGATAAGCTGCCGATCCTAGTTAACCAACAGTCTACTTCCTCCTACCCCCCACTAGAACTGCCTTATGTCTGTCCCATGCATTCTTGAATTCACCCACTGTTTTTGACCTCACTACCTCCTCTGGAAAGCTGTTGCATGCGTCCATCACCCTCTCTGTGAAAAAATATTTCCTCACGCTGCCGCTGAGCTGTCCCCCCCCCCCCATCTTCAAATTCTCATCAGTGAGGATTCTTTTGGCAGAGAAATCACCAAGCCTGATCCCCAGTACTACTTTGCTCGTGACAGCAGCCCAGGGAAGTGAGCATCCAGTACACATGTGCCCACCGATTTCTTCGGAACTGTGATTTTTACTGCTGAACACCACCCTACCCCCGAGATGAACATTTAATTGCGAACTGCATTACCCACCATTTAATGGGAGAGACCACTCATTTTTCTTGCTCTGTTTAAGATGTTTATGCTGTTTAAAATGTTTATAATGTTTAAAATGTTTGGATATTTTGCCTGGGTTAAAGTGCTGTTCCAAATCTGTGATCAGAATGTGGGGTACTGTAGTTCCAATCTGTTTCAGCAGCCTATAAAGACTGAGTGTTCTAGAGACTTTTAGAGACTTTCATGGACTCTACTGAAATATGCAACTGGCCAGCACTGCAGTGCTGCACAAGTTTAGCAGTAAAGGGGGAGGGGTGTACGTAAGAGTGTACGTGTGTTTACATGCAGTGTGTGTGAGAGAGTGTGTGTGTGTGTGTGTGTGTGTGTGTGTGTGTGTGTGTGTGCAGTAAATGGCGAACCAGCCTGCAGTGGATCTCAAATTTTATCAGTTTAAATTTGTTTCAACTAATGTTTAGGCTCCCTAGAAAACTGGGAAGTTACACGTTACATGTGTTGCAGTATGTTTGAGGACCTGTGGGTGAGCTAAGGGAGTGGCACCCTTCAGTTGAGGGACAGTACTAAGATGGCGGCCACACTGGGCTAGTCATTGGGAGCAGCAGATAGTTTTAACTTACTTTATTTTGCTCTTGTGTATGTTTTATTTTGCTCGTTTGTTGTATTTAATTTGTTAATGTTATTTGTTTTGTTAGACTAGTGGTAGCTAGATAGGGCGGTTAAGTGAGGAAGCCAGATCAGGAGTGTTTTCCGGGTTCAGGGAGGATACTCTATGGAGTTGCTAATTTGTTAACTTACCATATTTATTGTTTGGATCCATGGCTCCAGTGTTTCGAACTTTGAAATTCTGGAGTATGTTATCACTACTCCAAATAGTGGTCCTGATCGGCTCATTGTAAGCTTTGAGCCGAAGCTCTTTAACCTGCCTGGATTGCTTGGCTGTCCGGGTCGGGGGTGAAAAGGAAAGAGGTCTGACTGTGGGCTGAATCAAAGAAGCTAAAGAATCAACTCCCGGAAGAATCATCTAAGTGAGAGTTTCGTGTGCCGTATGTCGTCAGAAGATCTTACATGATGGGACTGATTCTGGAAATTCTCTTCCGGCTTTTCAGTGAGGGACTGAGTATTACAAGGAGTTTTCCTGTGTCTGGGAGGCAAATCATCTTCTCTGGGGATTACTGGTGACAGTGCCAGGGGTCCTGTTCAGCTTACGGGCAGTCACTGAAGCTGTGAATCATGCAGTAGTTCAGGGACTAGGCTCACTGAAGAGTGGTCAAATTGTCTCTGAGAATTCCTAGGCTGCCTGATGAGTTGGCCAGTGGGCTAACACTTGCCGGGAACCATAGCTGCGAGCACAGGAGTTAGTGGCAATGACCTCCTGGGAAAGTGCTGTTGGGGCTCCCTGATTTCTGCCTAAAGTGATGCTCCTGCTTTGGGCCTCCGTTATTGGCTATGAAGACGGTCTTTAGTCGGAGAAGCCAAAATAAGCAAATATCTTTATTAAGAAGACCTCTAGAATCCCTTCCTGAAGGCCGAAGAAATTGCAGGTTGGACACTGAAGAAGGACTTCCTTGACTCTAAGAGGTCAGACCTTTGTTTCTTTTATTTTGGGACCACTTTATGTGTTATGGGCAGTGAGAGTGCCTGTTTAGACTGCAAAATCCCTGCCATTTCTGTGGACTTTCCCCTGCCCAAGTGAGAGGTAGTGCCAGACAGTGAAAGACTTTGTCTGGCTGTTTCCCGGAGTGGTGGGAGCTCTTCGGGTTCACAACTCCAAACGAAGAGACTATTAGTGACTGCTCTTTGCTGTTAATATTTTTACATGCTGCCATAAGAGATTTATTTTTTTTATACTTTATACTGTTAGTTGGGTGTGGTGGAGGGGGTAGTTGTAATCTGAGTTTTAATTGTTTAATCTGTGGGTTAGATTATTGGTGTGGATGATATGTGAGAGTATGAATGTGATTAGTCGTATTGCTTGTTTGGGCGATTGTTTGTTGTATGTGTATTATTAGTTAGTATGATTGGTTGTTGTTTGGTATTGTTTATTGTCGGGGGTGAGTTGTCTGCTGCTACTGTTTTGTGATGTGTTGGGATGGTAAAAAGACGGTCGGGTGCTATTCCCCCTCCAGCCTCAGGGACCTCCACTCTTTTGTCTGTCCCCCTTTGTCAGCTGAGGCATATAGGAGATGTTGAGCCTTGGGGATAGTCAGGAGAAGGGAGAAGACGGGGGGGACTGAGCCTGGGGGGGAATGGAGGAGAATGGGCAGACTGGGGAGGTGGGGACAAGGAGACTCCTTGGGGCAAAATGGGACCAGGATAGGGATCCTCCTTGTCTGGTTCCCATATCCAAGGGCTCTGTTGTTTGCAGGCAGGTGGCAGGGTCTTCCTCGACTGCTCATCCTACTCTGGTGGTGTTATGTAATGCCAGGTCTATTAAGAACAAGACTGCTATGATAGCAGATCTTGTTGAGGCATCTGATCTGGCATGCATCACCGAGACCTCGCTGGATGAGAATGTGGGTCCAGTATTGGCCTTTGCAGTTCCAGCTAGGTACTCGGTGATACACTGCCCGAGACTGGATCGTAAGGGCCGGGGTGTATCCATCTGTTTTAGATCAGAACTGGGCCTTGTGGAAGTACCAGTGGGGTCCACCAGATCCTTTGAGTGTATTGTGAGTGAGGGTGTGGGATGCAGGATACTGCTCATCTACCATCCACCCGGAGATGGGAAAGTATTCCTGCAGGAAGTCACGGACTTCATTATCAATGTGGTGTTGGGATTCCCCAGATGGTTGATTCTGGGGGATTTCAATGCCTGGGTCAACGATGAACTCTCTCCCTTTGTTCAGGACTTCCTCCAGCTTATGACCTCATTGGGCCTCACACAGGTAGTTACCTCTGCAACCCACACTGGTGGTAACTCATAGGACCTGGTGTTCCACCATAGGGTTCAGTTTTGTGGCTCCCCCAAATAGGCCTGCTCCTACGGAGATGGTCCGGTACCACCCTTTAAGGGGTGTGACCCCAGCTGGCCTAATGGCGGTGCTGGACCTATCGAGTTTGTCGAGTGAATGCATGGATCCAAGGGATCTGGTACTTGCCTATAACAAGGTGGTGACAGAGGCCCTGGATTCTATTGCTCCTGTTCGTGTTCGTCCCCTCAGTCTTCACCCAAAATCCCCATGGTTTGATGGGACTTTGAAGGAGTTGAGGAGAGTGGGTCAAAGGCTAGAGAAGGCCTGGTGGAAATCGGGCCTGGAGGTTAGCAGGCTTAGATTGATGGAACATTATACAGTCTGTCAATTGACAATCAACCTTAAAAAGGCACAGTTCCTATCCAGGGAGATTTCCGCTGCAAAAAAATCGACCAGCTCAGCTCTTCCAGACTGTTGACAGATTGTGCAATCCAATCTGTCTTCAGCCTGGGGGAGCTTTATCAATTGAGAAGTGTGACGAGTTTGCTCGGTTTTTCGCAGATAAGGTTGCCACCATCAGGTCCAGGATTGGTCCGGCCCCATCTAAAGGGTATTGCGGAGGTCGGCAGGAGGTGGCGAACACCCGGTTTGCTTGGTCCAACTTCGGACGGCCGGAATTCATGGATATCATAAGGATTGTCCAGACTTTGCAGCCAACCAGCTGTAGTTTGGAACCAGGCCCAACGCGACTCCTTGTGAGCTGCGTTGATAACATCGGCTCGGTCCTGGTGGAGATGGTCAGGAGTTCGTGAAGAGGGCAGTCTTTTCTGATCCCCTAAAGGAGGCAATTGTATGAACACTCTTAAAAAAGCCCTCCCTTGACCCAGACTGTCCATCTAATTACAGACCTGTCTCTAACCTGCCTTTTGTGGACAAGGTTATTGAGAAGGTAGTTGCACTGCAGCTGGATGATCATCTTTCTATCTGCGATATCTATGATTCTCTCCAGTCCGGATTTAGGGAGAGGCACAGCACTGAGATTGCCCTTGTTAGGGTGCTGAATGGTCTCCCAATAGCGAGAGAGCAGAAGACTCATTCCATCTTGGTCCTCCTTGATATCTCTGCAGCATATGACACTGTGGACCATGGTGTACTATTGCAGCTGCTGTGGTTCATCTATGGACTGTCAGGTATGGTCCTCAGATGGTTTAGATCATTCCTCGAAGGTAGGACTCAGAGTGGTCACTGGGATTTATTCCTCTGATGCTCTCCCCCTATCCTGCGGGGTCCTGCAGGGCTCTGTTTTGTCGCCCATGTTGTTTGCAGTGTATATGCTGCCATTAGGAGACATCATTAGGTGGTACAGTCTGAGTTTTCACTGCTATGCAAATGATACTCAGCTGTACATGTCCTTTGTACACGGACTAGGTGATGCTATCTTGGTGTTTAACAACTGCCTCTCTGAGAGCCAGGACTGGATGAGTGCCAACTGGCTGAGTTTAAACCCAGCTAAAACTGAGGTGTTGGTTGTGGACCCAGATCATCAGGAGGTGGGTTTGTCAGCTGGACAGCCTCCTGGGCTTTGGCTTGGGGGTGTTCATCTGGCTACCTCAGATCAGGTGCGTAACCGATGTGTTAGTTTTGATGATGGTATGACCCTGAAATCGCAGGTGTCGGCCGTTGTCAAGACCTCGTTTTACCATCTGAGAAATATCACCTGGATGAAACACCTGGTTCTTCCTGATGATCTACCAACATTGGTCCACGCCTTCATGACCTCCCACCTTGACTACTGCAATGCCCTGAACCTAGGGCTACTGGAGGATGATATCTCATGTTTACAGCTAGTACAGAATGTGGCGGCCAGGCTGGTGACTGGTATCTCTAGGACCAGTCACATTACACCTGTGCTCCTCGGATTGCACTGGCTTCCAGTACAGTGGCGGATTCCCATTCAAGGTCGGCTTGCTGACCTATAAAGCTCTACACAAACCGGGTCTGCACTACCTGCAAGATCTCCTTTGTCCCTACTGTCCCCCCTGCCCACTCCGATCCACCAACGAGAGATTGCTAGAGATTCTCAGAGTGCCTTTGAAGACATCTGGGGCGCGATCCTTTGCGTTTGCAGCTCCTACACTGTGGAATTCTCTACCTCGTCAGGTCAGAGAGTGCCTGACTGTCCAGAGTTTCAAATTAGCCCTTAAAAATCTATTTATTTAGCCTAGCATTCCCAGATGAGCTTAGCTGAGGGGTTTTTAATATATGATACTGCTGTAAATTACAATGTATGATTTTATGAATTTGGATTTTAATATGTTTGTTATTTGTTTTATGTGTTTTGTATAGCACCTTGATCATTCGAAAGGTGCTTTATAAATACATTTTGATTTGATTGATTTGTGGCAGCAGCATGTGGCAGTGTTAAACAAAGGTGGAAAATGGGGGGTAGGTCGCCACCTCTGCTGTACCAGGCAACCCGTCCATGGGAACGGGTGGGTGGGTTGCCAGGGCCCTTAGTGTAGAATGTGTGCCAGATGTAGTTAGGAATGTTGTAGAGAGCCCCATGGTTTTTTGTTTTGTTTTTGGGAATCCCACCATATGGTGGTGTAACCAGCTGTGCCAGGAGGCATCTGGGAGATAGAGAGTGCACATATCTTCTCCCAGGTGGCCATCATGGTGACTGGTCAGGCGTTCACCAGGGGGTGAACGTTTTGTGTGGGAGGAAAGTGTAAGCCCCCTATGGGAGCTTACTAGTACTGCCCACAAATTTTAGCCCTTGGAGTTCTCTGGGACTACCTGCTGACAGGTGGGGCCTGGGTGCTACATGGTATAAATAGTGGTTTTGGAACTACTGAGGAAGGATCCCCTGTAGGGACCATGGGTGTGAAGTCATTCCACAGGGCCAGGGTGGGACGACTGCCACCCAGCCTGTCATCCCAGAGTCAACGTATCATCGGAAGAAGTGGCGAGATCGGGGGAAGAACCGTGCTAGCTCTATGGTGCTACAGTATGGACCTCCACGCCACTGAAGTAGGAAGGGAGCTGAAGCCTAAAGCGGAAGAGTGCCTGCCCCATGTCCCCCAACACTGGAGTAGGATAGAGTGGAGGGGTCCTATCCTGGAAGCCAGTCCGTTAGCCACTTAAGTCCGGGGTCACGGCCAGAGGTGATAGCCTGAGTCATCAGTGGAACAGAGTGGCAGTCTGCTTCATGGTCAACTCACATTCTGGACTATTTGGTGCTGAATTGGAGAGTCAGGATGGAGTTGGTCACCCTCTAGGTGCCATATTTGTGGATCTTACCAAGGCATTCAACCTTGTCGACCATCCCTTGCTGCTGCAGAAACTTCAGCACCTTGGTCTCTCCACTGAGACAGTGTCCTGGTTTCGTTGCCATCTCGCAGGGCGCTCACAAAAATTTAAGATCGCTGAGGTGCTTTCAGATGGGCAACAGGTCTCTGTTGGTGTTCCACAGAGATCAATACTAGGACCTCTTCTATTCAGCCTGTTCATTAATGGCCTCCCTGGTGTTTGTCACAAACACAAATGCTGCTCTATGCTGATGATGCGGTCATCTTCAAAAGCAGTCCTCAGCCTGAAGTCATCACTAGGGACCTTTAAATCAGTTTTGATCCCCTGGAACACTGGTTGAAGCAGAATAAGCTTGTCCTTAATTATAAAAAAACTAAAGTCATGCTCTTTGTCAGTACCCATCGAAGGAGCAACATTCCCCCTCTGACTATCCTGAATATACAGGGTCTCCCATTAGAGCAAATGTCTACCTTCAGATACTTGGGGGTTACACTGGATGAGTCCCTCACCTTCACAGAGCATGTGGAAAACACTATTGGCCTGGTCAACAGAAAAGTGGATGTCCACTTTCGGCAGCGCCTGAACCTAACACATGGGGCCAGGCTCTTAGCAGTAGCAAGCTCTGTCCTTCCCTCATTGACTACAGTCTCACTGCCTATGGGGCTGCCTCTGACACTGTCCTGGATAGGGTAAGAGTATTACTCAATAAGGACTATTGATTCATGACAGGCATTGACAGACACACACATGGCTGCATGCTCTACTCCCTCATGGGCTGGCTTCCACTGCAAGAATGCTTAAAATACCAGAGTGTCTTACAGGCAAAAAAAGTATTAGTTGGTCTTGCCCCCCTGCTATGGCCTCACTCTTCTGACTGGCCCACAACCAGTATACTGCTAGGAGCATGGCAAGACATGCAGTGGTAGTCCCCAAACACAGAACTAACATAGAAAGTGGTATAACCCTCGGCTCCGCCCCATGATGCCAGATTTTAGCCTGCTGGAAGCCAGGTGTTGTGCATCCACAGCCGGGGAGGTCGGGTGAGTCTGTGTGAATGAACAACATATACTACTCCTAGAACTATTGTTACAGGTGAGTAACCTGTTTTTTTTAGGATCGTGGATATGTTGTTCATCCACACTCTTTGGCAGACTCCTAGCAGTTCTCCGGGAGGAGGGAGGCAAGGTGCACACCGCCTACTTAGGAAACAGAGATTGGAGAACTGAGGCCCCAAAACCAGCATCCCTGCATGACTCAAGGTTGATGTGGTAATGGGTAATGAAGGTGTTTGCTGACTTCCAGGTAGCAGCCCAGCAGATTTCCTGGATAGGGATGTTCCTGGAAGCAGCCACCAATGCAGCGTTATGGTTGTTAGACTGAGCTCTTATTCCTCTGGGAGGCTCCATGCCCGCCAACTCATAACACAGACTTATGCAAGATGTAATCCACCTTGCAATTGTCCATTTTGCTGCAGGTCTGCCAGAAGCAGCTTCAGCGTAGGTGACAAACAGCTGGCGAAACTCTCCCCGAATTTCCGCCGTCCTCTCCTTGTAATAAGAGAGGGCTCATCTCAGGTCCAGGGTATGAAGTCTGTATTCGGCTTGTGAGGTGTAATTAGGGTAGTATACAGGCAGAGTTAACACCTGGTTAAGGTGAAACTCTGACACCACCTTCGGAAGGAATTTCAGGTGGGGGCATAGGACAACCTTGTTTCTGTGGAAGACCAGATAAGGGGACTCCACCAAAAGCACCTGGAGCTCCCCTGTCCTTCTGGCAGACGTGATAGCCACCAGGATGGCAGTCTTCCATGACCAGTGTGACAATGCACACTTGTACATTGGTTCAAATGACTTGCTCATGAGCTTTGCCTGTACCAGCAGTAGATCCCACGGAGGTGGAAGTTCATGCACCAGAGGGGATATGTGATCCAGGCCTTTGAAAAAGCACCCAACCACTGTCTCCTGTGCCAGCGTCGGCTGACCGGCCTGCACCCGGTAAGCAGAGATGGCTGCCAGGTACATCCTAAGGGTCGATGACTGAAGACCCCCTTTGGACAGAGACCAAAGGTAGTCGAGAATGTTAGCCACTGAACAGGACAGAGAGTCCAGGCCCTTGCCTTGACACTAAATGGAAAACCTTTTCCATTTGAAGGCATAACATTTCCTGGTCGATTCCTTTCTGGATGCCTCCACCACGGTGAGAACATCCTCGGAAAGACCCAAAGCCTGAAACTCTAGCCGCTCAGGTACCAGGCTGTGAGGTGCAGGGATTGAAGGTCCAGATGGAATACCTTCCCCTGACTGAGAGAGATCAGGTCCAGGCGTGCTGGAAGCTACTCTGGGGGCCTGCAGCTGTGGCTGAGGAGATCTGGATACCAGAACTGGCGCGGCCAGTCTGGGACTACCAGAATTACCTTTGCCTTGTCCCTCCTCACCTTGAGGAGCACCTTTTGAATCCAGGGAAATGGAGGGAAGACGTAAAGGAGGCCTGGGGTCCACGGCCTTGAGAAGGCATCCCCCTGCAGCGAGCCCTGCTTGAGGGGGGCAGGCATGAAACAGTCTCAGCTTGGTTTTTCCCTGGAGGCAAACAGGTCCACCATCAGTTTGCCCCAGTGGGAGAACAGGATGTAAGCTACCACTGGATGGAGAGACCACTCGTCGGATGTCTCACCTAAGTGGCTGAGAGCATCCGCCAGATGGTTTGAGGCTCCTGCCACATGAATGGCTAGGAGATCTGCCTCCAGATGGCTGACGAGGGTTCAGATGTGGAGCACCTCTCTGCAAAGCAGACGGGAGTGCATGCCGCCCTGTTTGTTGAGGTAGTACATGGTCATGGTATTGTCCGTCTGGACTTGAACCACTTGACCCCGCAGCTGAGGAGCGAAAGCTGAGAATGCCAGTCTGACTGCTCTGAGCTCCAACAGGTTGATGTGGTATCAGGATTCCTCAGGGGTCCAGAACCCATGGGCCCTTTTGTCCCCCATGTGGGCTCCCCAGCCCATGAGAGAGGCATCGGTCATGAGGACGGCCGTCGGTTCAGGGCGGACAAACGGGATCCTTTCCTGCAACCGGTCTGGGGTGGGCCACCATTGGAGAGCATCCCACATTTTCTGGGTTACCGTGATCAGCTGGTCGAAATGACCATGGTGCTGAGTCCACTGGGCGGCCAGCTCCCACTGGAGGGGGCGCATGTGCAACCGGGCCCAATGGACCACAAAGTGCATGCCGCCATGTACACCAGAAGGTGCAGAAAGTCCCGGGCAGGGTGCAAGTGCCCAACCAGAAATGATAGGGCAAAGGAGGAGAGAACCTCTGCCCTGACCACCAGGAGCCGAGCTCTGGCTTGACGAATGTTGAGCTCTGCCCTGATAAAGCACATCACCTGGGAAGGCACGAGTTCCGACTTGGCCTCGTTGATCAGGAGGCCGAGTTGGGAGCAGGTCTAGAGGGCCAGGTCCCTGGACTTCTCAACCTCCTGCTGGGTGGGACCTGCTAAGAGCCAATCGTCAAGGTAGCGATAAATTCTAACCCCTAGATGACTGAGATGGGCTGCCACCACTGCAATGCATTTGGTGAAGACCCATGGGGCCAATGACAGGCAAACAGCATGGCTCAGAACTCATACAGGGTCCCTTCAACCCTGAAACGGAAGAACCGCTGATGAGATGGATGGACTGGGATGTGAAAGAACATGTCCTGCAGATCCAGTAAACAGAACTACATGTTTCGCTCCAAGGATGGTATGATCTGGGACAGAGTGACCAGCTAAAAGGTGCGTGACCTGAGATACTGATTCAGGTCATGCAGATCTAGAATGGGGTACCAGCCCCCCATCTGCTTGGGCACCAGGAAGTACATGGAGACAAAGCCTGGGTCTGCTGGAGGATCCGCCACTGGAGCTACTGCCTCCTTGAGGAGGAGCTGAGCAATCTCGTCTCGAAGAGCCGACTGAGTCTGGATAGATACCCTCTCCTCCCGAGGAGCACGGGCTCAGATTGGAGGGTACTGTTCGAATTCCAGAGGCAGTCCCTGACTGACCACTTCGAGAACCCACTTGTCCATAGTGATTGCGGGCCAGGTGGAAAGGAAGTGGTGGAGCCATCCCCCCACAGGAGGACCCAGAGCTGGTGTGATGGGAGAGGGGGAGACAGCCCCTGCCCCGTCACTGAACAGGCTTGAAGGAGGAGGATCCAGGACTGGAACCTCAGCCTCCTTTATGGGCCTGGGAGGGCCCAGGCTTGGGTTGGGGGCACCAAGCTTGAGACTGCTGCTGCTGTTGCTGCTGCCCTCCTTGAAAGGAGGGTTGCTGTGCCTCAGGGGAAGAGTGCCGAAAAGGCTTCTTCTTCTGCTGTTTCTTGCCCGACGAACCTTTAGCAGAAGTAGCCTCCAAGGTGGCATTGGACTGCTCAATACACTGAAGGTGACCAGCCACACCTGGGCCAAAAAGGTCGGTGTCCAGGAAAGGCACATCAGCTAGTTTGTGCTGAGTATCTACCGGAAAGGAGGAGAGTCTCAGCCAAGCCCTGCAATGAGAGGCAACTGCGGCTGCCATCGAGTGGGCACAAGAATCCCCAATGTCCAGGGCTGTCTGAAGCTGCTGTTTGGCAACAGCCCCGGACCTGATCCCAGACTTGCTTGACCATGGTCTGTATGTCGTGGGGAGGTATGGGAGGACTTCCTCCAAAGACCCCAAGAGGTGATGGGAGAAGTGTGCCATGATGACGGATGAACTCGCCTGATGAAGGCCTAAAGAGGAGGCCGCATAGACCTTTCTAGCTGAATGATCCAAGAGTTTGGATTCTTTTTCAGGAGGTCGGTTGGTGTCAGCAGAACTGACAGTATGCCTATACACAGAGGTGGTCACCAAGCTCTCGGCTGAAGGGTGCTCTGTGAACCCCGCAAGGGAGCACATGGGCACCGCATATTTGCGGGCCATGTGGGCAGATGTAGCTGGACAGGAGGCAGGGTGCTGCCAAAGTCCTAAGGCCAGGCCAACTATGGCCTTGGCCACAGGAAAGGCCTCCATTGGGGTATTCCCTCTCTTGTGGATATCCGTGACAGGGTACTCCACCTTTTTCTGGATATGTTCCAGGGGCATCCCTGTAGACTCAGAGATGAGTCGAAGAATGCCCTGAAAGGTCTTAGGACCTTCCTCTGTCTCTAACCCATCAGTTGATTCATCATTCCCGGGATGAGAATGCAGGCCGGTCACATCTGAATCCAAGGAATCGGGATACAACAGCCGTCCGCCCAGGTCATCTTCGACCCACCGAGGGCGGTCTGGGGTGACAGTGACTAAAAGACGCAGGGGAAGCCCAGTGACTGGTCTATTTTCCTTAGAAGTAGCCCCTCCCACAGCCTGCTTGGGCAGTGGTTCCACCACTATCGGTGGAGAGAGACCGGTTTAAGCTGAACCAGAGGTTTCGCCGGATCTGCGAGTGGGGGAACCGACTTAATCAGCTCTGAAACAGTCAGCTTCAGCCTGGGAGGTGAAAGCCAAGTAATGGCCGGGGTAGGAGTCGGAGTCTGCTTGTGCCCAGTCAAAATCAGCTGCTGCCACATGAGGTCCTCGTAGTGCTGGAGTTTCCCCCTGGAGCATCTCCTCATCCGAGGAGGTCGAGGACGACCGACGGCATTGCCTCTTTTTAGAGCGCTTGTGTCTCTTCCTTGGCCTTTTGGTCAAGGGGGTCCTGAACCTCGATCGAGATCGGACAAGCCGATTCAGTTGCTTGGGAGAAACCGGCGAGACTGGTGATTTCCCAGGGTCGGGGACCACTTCCTCGATGGGATTCCCAGTGGGCTTGGTCTCCTCATCGACCGGAGTCAGCGACAATGGGTCGATCAGGTCGATGATTATTTCAACCTCGTTGATCGACACTTCGGTCGACAGGCCAGACAGCAAGGCCGAGAAGCCAGCGGTCGAAGAGGCAATTTTGACCGAAGTCGAGACTGCCAGTTCCTGGGACCGAGATCTTTTACTGATCCCAAGAACGTCTTCGCTGAGACGAAGACGATTCTTCGTCCCTTTTCCACTTACGGTACTGAGAGGACTGCATGCCCGCAGGACCCTCTCCCTTAGTCGGGAGAGACTGGCACAACACTCGGAAAGAACTCGAGAATGTGGAGCCCAAGTTGAGTGGAACGAAGAAGCTCTGAGAGGAAGATTCTGCGGCCTGAGCCGCTTCCTCCTCAAATGCTTGCATGCACTCCAGTTGCTCGGCGGATCCCATGGCCGCAGAAACCACCCACTGAGCCTCCTTAGATTTCACTGAAGGGTTCCGTTTCCCCCTGGCCTCCCTAACTTCTGGCGTGCGAGACAGTCGTCGAGGACGTTAGGATGAAAAGCGAGAAAAAAATATATATATCGCACTTCGAGGTGTCATGGTCAACACCTAGGCAATAGACACACGCAGTGTGGGGATCGGTGCATGACATTTTCTGGCCGCAGGAACACTGGCGAAATCCGGGGGAAGACTTATCTTCCATAATCGAAGGTAGGTAGTCGTGATCGCTAATGAGAACTAGATGAATTTTCAGAATAACCAAAGGTTTTGAAGCCAGGGCCTACAAAATGCGGCAGCACGAAGGCAGCAACCTGAATCTTCCAGTGGAAAGGAAAATCTGGCATCATGGGGTGGAGCCGAAGGTTATACCACCCGGGTGGGTGGGAGAAGCCAGCTTGAATCCTTCCGGCGACCCTTAAAGTGAAAGGGACATGCCAAAGTGTGTGGATGAACAACATATCCACGATCCTAGAAAGCATGTTCCGTGTTCCTGCGAGTCTATGCTGAGGTCACAACTTTTGGGCTGTACCACTACCCTAGTGGTGGAGCACATTAACCATATGTAATAACTACCTTCTCCACTGACAATGTGGAATGATACAGAAAGACAATGAGACTACAGAGACAAAAGAAAAAGATGAAAATTAAAAAAAGCTAGCTGAGCCACGATGATAGACCAGTGATAGTGCATCAAGGTTTCATGACAGCAACCTATGGTCAGGTGGGATCCAGGGATCACCTGGCCCGCTCTAGGACAGCCCATGATCAGGGGGCACTGTAGATGCCAGGGCCTTTAGGCTAGGGAAAGGAGGTGCACATGAAAGAAAATGAAGAAAAGATGAAGCCAAAGCAAGAATGATGACAACCAAGCTAAAGATTTATTCAAAATGGGAAAACTAAACAAGGAAAGAGTGAACAGAAACAAAAAATAAATAATCCCACTGACACTGCAGATGCTTAATGATTATATTATTAATGGGATGCTGTCAGATTTCTGACAGATTTTTTTACTCCCATGAAAAATGATACCTGCAGGCATCTGTATCATTCCCCTTTGTATACACAGTGCTTACCTGGGTTAAAATTAGCTTTCAGGTAAGTTTTGAATGCATTTTCTACATTTACTTGTCCCAACTAAATCCCCATCCACCCACTCTTCCAGCACGTGCAAATTCAACAGGGTGCCAAAGCACGTCTAAACTTGTGCCTGTATGAGTTTGTTTCTTTTTACCAGTTACTGTATCAGAAAAAGCAATTTTCCAAAAGTTGATAGTACCCTGAGTGCCAGAAAGTGAGTGCACTATTAAAACGAAAGCTCTAACATGTTTGATCTAATGTTTGAAATAAACAACCATGACTCCAGGCATGCACATTAACATGTGGTCTGCCTCTATTCACTCCCCCACACGCCCCTTCATCCTCTTGTTCTGGCTGGGGGGGAGTGTAATGGCCTCCTCACCCAGGTAACAAAGGGTAGTTTGACCACTGCTGGCCCTCCCCAACAGTTTAAATTTACTTCCCTGCTAATATACTCATCAAATCTGACCTTTAGCATTGGCATGCCCTCTTTGTTAAGGTGCAGCCTTGTCCGGTGCATAAAGGTCTTTGATCCCTCACATGTTCCCCGAGCCATCAATGAGTCCATATCCCTCCTCTTTACACCACCCCTGAGCCAGAAATTAAACTCCTCTACAGCATTCTAGTTTTCTTTGCGGTGCCAGCCCTTGGTACTGGTAATACTTCCGAGAAGGCTACTGGCCTCCCCACCTTCCTACAGATCCATCCCTCTTCTTTGAACCTTTCCTGGACCACCCCACTTTACTGTCTGCCAGATCATTTGTACCTAGGTGAACACTGAGGTGCAGCGGCCCTCCCCCATGCCTATGATCTCAGCTATTCTGGGCCTCACCCTCCCTGTGGTTATCCCCAGCATACAGTGCATTCTTGTGCAATTCTCCTTAGCAGCTGTGTTCCCCGATCTCTGTCCCTTAACTATGGAGTCTCCTAGAATCACAGCTCTCCCTTCTCCACTGTTGCCTGAGTTCCTTTCCCCTTCCCCTTCTGAACCTGCTTATCCTTCATTTGCTGACCTTCCCCCTTCATTCCTTCTACCTCCCCCCACCCACCTGCACTCAGCTTGCATGCTCTCCCACTTTCCCATTCTGACCTCCTCCACTGGGCCCTTTGCTTGCTTGCCCCATCCCTTCCCTGCCCTTCTGCCTCTACTCACTCTACCACCCATCCCCTTGTCCACCACACTGTGTACACCCCCCCAGTGTTCAAATCCCTCTTCTGTTACTGCTTCCCCTTCTGCCCCTCATTATTCTCACCCGTACCTTCCCTAGTTACTGGGAGGAAGCCATTCCTCATTGGAACCTCTGGGGGTACTTCCACTGGCTTCCCATCCTTTTTGGCCCTCCTTGTTCCTCTTATTGATGTCAAACCCTCTCCCCTAGGCCTCCTTTCCTGCTATTTGAAAAGAGATCCCATTATAATGTATTTGCTTGGTGCCACATGAGGGAAAGAGGATGCTGATTGTCTAGATATGAACCCCACTCCAAAACAACTGGTAGATTCAAATATAATTTAGCCAGAACAGAGACCCCCTTCCTGGAATGGAGAACAGAGCTTCTAGAGGCACTCAGAAGTGAAAAACTGGACAGAGGACTTCAAAATTATACCAAGAGTTTAGCTAAGAACTAGAATTCTTTATTCAACATACTTAACAACACACACATAATTCAATTTTACAAAAGAAAGCAACCTTTTTTCTCACTTTCACGTTTAGCAATAGTTTCACTCAATCAGGAAATTCCTTTTGTAGTGTCTACCTTTATGTACTAATATTTTTTCAATTTTTATGTTTGCTTGTGCTCACATCACGAAGAAAACATCTTGTTTCAATAATGCCATTTCAGAAGTGTGTCACTGTTGGCTCCAATGCAGCTCAAGCTCGAAGGGGCTCAACAGTACAACCTAATGATCAGCGACACTGATCATGGCACAGTTTTCTGCTTGCTGATGGAAACTTTTCATAGTTCAAAAGAGCAATCTGCTCCTATCACCACCCAGCAAGCAGAGAACATCCCCCCCACCAAGCCAGCTCAGCTGCTTGCCCGCCTGTTAAAGCAGCAGTTCAATGAATAGTCTTCATAAATAAAAGCTGTATCTTTACCTTTCTGTTTGAGTTATTTAGTCTTCCAACTGCTGTTTAATATAATACTTTTCCACATAAAGTACTAAATAAATACTTATTTACAAAAAGTTATTTGTGGCGTTATTCATGCATGCAAATTCCAATGTATCCAATGTAGCTGGCGGGAAAATCATGGTAGTGCGTACTGTGAGCTGCCTGTTTAAAGCAGGCAGTGGGAGAACAGCTGACAGCTTGGCGGTGCTGTCAGTACCTGGAGCGGTGCAACAGTACAGGCACTTCAGTCCCTCCTCACTGACTGACTCCCCAGGAGGACTGTAACATACCAAGAGCTGCATTCAGTAACTGTCCTACTTACAACACTGATGAGACAAGACTGTACTGAATATCGGGTTGGTTGTTGTATTACTTGCAATCCAGGGATATTGCTGGGGAAGGCAGGGTTTCAAACTGTTATGAGCCCAACACTGCAGTGGCCCAGTGGGCATAGTGGAGAAGGATAACTTTTCCTGGCAATTTTGTCTGCTTTCCAAACTACACCCCATTTTGTAATTGTTTCCTTTTTTCTCCCTTATTATGTTTGCCCTTGCGCTTCTGCAAGGGCAAACATATTGGTATGATAGTGGGTTTTGAGAGGTGTGTCACTGCCAGTCCATTGCAGGGCAGTCTGCAAGGGACTCAACAGTGTCAGAACAGTCATCTTGCTGAGCAGAAACTTTGTGTAGTTCAAAGAGCAGAGCTGACCGAATCATAGGGCAACTTTTTCCTTTGATCTGCATAAGCGGCCCAACAAGCAAAGCTGATCAGTGTCATGATCAGCCTGCTGTGGTCCTCCCCCCAACATAAAACAATCCCTCTGCCAAGTATCCCTCCAGCTCTCATTGCTTCCCCTTCATACTTTCCAACACCAGGGTGCCCAATCCCCAGTGCCAGCTAGTATCCTCCACCTCACTCGTTTTCACTGTGTGACACTGGGGATCCCACCCCTGGTGCTGCCGAACATAATACAAACACTGGGGTGACCAATCTCCAGTGTCGATACCTGAAATAAAGAAATCCATCCCTCATAGTCTTGTTTTATTTTTATACACCCTGCAAAAAGGAAAACCATCCATCAATATCTGTTGTTGCTGACAGCATACCAATGCCGTTACCCTCCCCCCACATGACCCTGCCACTCAGCCCCCAACCCCTTTCTTTTACTTTTCTGACACCGGGATGCCCAGTCATGTGTATCAGCTAGTACCATACTGTGTGACACCAGGGAGCCCACCCACGGTGCCGCCAAATGTTAATACTGGCACTGGGGTATCCAATCCCCAGTGTTGGTACCTGAAATAAAGAAAACCATCTCCCATAGTCTTTTTTTATTTTTATACACCCTGTGAAAAAGAAAACATCCATTGATGTCTGTTGCTGCCGCCAGCACACCGCCACCATTACCCTCCTACTCAGCACTCACCACCCCACATCCCCCAACCCCTTATTTACCTACTGGTAGTCCAACACAATAACCCTCTCTGGATCAGAGACACAACTTCACTCTTCAATGCTGGACCATAAACTGAGGAAATCAGGTATGGAGTTCAATGTATTTCAATGGGTTTTGAACTTGTCTTCATAACTCAGTCATTGTTAAATATTTTTTCCGCAGATTTTCAACATGGCCTTTTTGGGACCCCTCCTCATGAACAAGGGCAGTGAAATTATGCAAATCAATCCCGAAAGGTGATTTTGCGGTCACTACATGAAATCGCCTTTTGAGCAAGATCTGAAAATCTCCACCCTTGTTCCTGAGGTGGGGTCATACGAAGGCTATGTTGAAAATATGGGATAAAAATATTAAACAACAACAAAGTTATGAGTGTACATTGAAATGAAGGCAAGGATAGCGAAGCACATTTAGGAGCATTTAAACTAGGAGGGGGGGTAGCAGGATGGATAGAGGAGTTCAGAGGTCTAGTGATGTGAAACCAAATGTGCATACCCCCCCCGTGGTAGCAAGGTAAGGAGGAAGGCAACTACTAAGGGAGTGGACATAAGGGGAGAGAAGCGGGGAGGGAGGGTAGAGACAAGGGTTGGAGGGTGGTAACACTAAATGCTAGGAGTCTGGGGAATAAGGGGCAGAACTACAGGCTCTCCTAGAGGAGGGGGAGTGGACTTGGTGTCTATAACTGAGACATGGACCACCCAAATCCACAACTGGGGCATGACGGTTCTGGGGTACAGATTACACCGAAAGGATAGGGAAAGGGGGGGGTGGCGCTGTACAAAAAAGGAGGAATTAAAATGTGTAAGGGAGGAGGGAGATGAGGGAGATACAGAAGCATTGTGGGTGCAACTACAGGATCTCAAAAATAGATCACTAAGACTGGGGGTGGTGTACAGGCCACCCTCTCAAACTGAAGGGATGGACAGGGTACTGGCAAAACAGATCAGGAGGAACTGCAGGAAGGGGGGGATGGTGATTGTAGGGGACTTCAACCTGCCGGGGGTGGGGTGAGACACACCTACCACAACGAACAGAAGGAAGCAGGTAATGCTGGACACCTTCCAGGAAAGTTTTCTAGTACAGTTGGTCAAGGAACCAACTAGGGAAAGGAACACCCTTGACCTCATACTTACAAATGGGGAGTGGGTGAGGGATGTGAGGGTGGAGGAACCACTGGGGGGGGAGTGACCACCGGACAGTATGGTCCCAGTTACATATGAAGAAAGAGAGGGGGGCATCTGGCACAAGGGTGCTGGAATTCAGGGACGCCAACTTTAAGATGATGAGGGAAGTGGTACAAGGGTTCCTGTGCAAAATTCAACCGGGTATGGACACGCAACAAAGGTGGGAACTGATGAGACAGGGGATAGTGGAGGCAATAGAAACTTGCTGTAGGGCCCAGACTAAGAAGGCTAGGGTAAAGAAACTCAGCTGGATAAGCAAAGGGGTGTTAGACAGGGTGAGGAGGAAAAGGGCAGCTTACAGGAGATACATAAAATCAGGGAGGGAGGAGGAGAGGGAGGAATATCTGCAAGAAGCAAAGGAAGTGGCCAGGGGGGTAACAGCAGCCAAGGCAGCAAGTAAACTCAGGCTGGCGCAGGGCATAAGAAAAAGGGGAAAAAAACTTCTTTAGGTACATCAGAGAGAAAAGAAGCTGTAAGGGCCAAATTGTAAGAATTAAGAAGGAGGGGGGATGGGTGGAAGAGGGGGGTGAAAAGGCAGAAGTGCTCAATGACTACTTCTGTTCAGTCTTTACAAAAGAAAGGAAGGGGGCACTACCCATAGTAGGAGGGAGGATAGAAACAGATGGGGGGTGACAAATGGAGAAATCACAGTGAGGAGGGTGCTGGAGGGGATGGGGCATTGAGGGTGGACAAGGCACCAGGACTGGATGGAGTACATCCAAGAGTGCTGAAGGAGCTGGCAGAGGTCCTGGCAGGACCCTTGGCAGAATTATTTAATTCATCTCTAGACATAGGATGCATACCCTATGACTGGAGACTGGCTCACGTGGTTCCCCTCCAAAAGAATGGACCCAAGGATGAACTGGGGAACTACAGGCCAGTAAGTCTAACGTCCATAGTGTGGAAGCTAATGGAGACCATCCTAAAGGGGAGGCTAGTGGCACTGCTGAGGTGAACGGGGTGCAGGACAGGAGGCAGCATGGCTTTGTCAAGGGCAGGTCATGCCAGAAAAACCTGGTGGAATACTATGATTGGACGACTAGGCAAATTGATGGGGGCCATGCGGTGGATGTCCTGTACCTAGACTTCAGTAAGGCCTTCGATTCAGTACTGCATGGGAGACTTGGAAGCAAGCTATGGGGCACAGAGGCAGTAGCAAAACTGGTGGGGTGGGTGGAGAACTGGATAAAAGACAGGCAGCAGAGGGTGGTGGTAGGTGGGGAATACTCATCCCTAAGCCTGTGACAAGTGGTGTTTCACAGGGGTCAGTGTTGGGCCAGTGCTGTTTGGCATATTTATTGCAGACATCTCGAAGGGCATCAGCAGCAAAATCAGCCTATTTACGGATGACACCAAGACAGGAGCGGTGGTGGATGACCAGGTTGGGTGGTGGGGCTACAGGAGGATCTGGCAAGGCTAGAGACATGGTCTGACAGATGGCAGCTGGGGTTCAATGCAAATAAATGCAAGGTACTGCACTTCAGAACAAAAAATCTGAGAAGAAGCTACCATCGGGGGGGGGGTGGCTGGAGGTAACAGAAGAGGAGAAGGATCTGGGGCTGCTCATTACGGGAGCAATGAACAATTCCACGCAATGCAGAAAAGCAGCTGCAATGGTCAATGAAATGCTGGGGTGTATTGCAAGGGGCATTACCTTGAGAAGAAGGGAGATTATTCTATCATTATACAGATTGTTGGTTAGACCCCACCTGGAATACTGCATTCAGTACTGGCATCCATACCTACAAAAGGACATTAGGCTGCTGGAGGAGGTGCAGCGTAGGGCAACAAAGATGATTCAGAGCCTGGGGGAACTGTCATATAAGGTCAGACTAAGAAAGTTAAACATGTACACGCTGGAGGAGAGGAGAGACAGGGGGGACATGATTGAGACCTCCAAATACATGAAGGGGATAATCAAAACAGACACAGAGGGTCTATTCAGGAGGAGGGTAGGGAGAGACACTGGGGCCATGACATGAGATTGGAGAGGGTAAATTTAGGAGGAAGGTGAGGAGGGATTTCTTTATGGAGAGGGTGGTGGCAAAGTGGAACACACTACCGGCTGAGGTGGTGGCATGTAACACAGTGGAATGCTTTCAGAAGGGTGGGACAGGACAAAGAGGAGGGTAAAGGGAGGGAGGGAGGGAAGGGTTGGGGCAGCTGCAGAATAGGTAGCTAGCTGTAGTCTCGAGCAGCCTAGATAGATCAGAATGGCCTTTTGCTGCTGGCAACTTTTGAATGTTTGTATGTTTTTCAACGCAGACTCATAACTTCTAATTTTCAATATTCTGACCCCAAATTTTCAACGTAGCTATTTTTTCACACTAATTCATGAACATGACAGCTGTAATTGTCAAAACCTGGCCAAAATGTGTTTTCACACTTGTGGCATAAAATGATGTTTCGGCACTATTTTATAAATTACATATGTCATGTTCAGAATGAGTGGTCATAAAAAGACTATGTTGAAAATTTGGGGTCAAAATTTGACAAAATAACTAAGTTATGAAGAAACGTTGCATTGTTCCAACGTTTACCCATAACTTTATTTTTGCAGATTTTGGCCTCTAATGTTCAGCATATTCCTTGTGTTACCCCACCTCCTGAACATGACAGGTGCCATTTTTCAAATCCACTCCAAAAGGGGATTTTGCAGAGCGAAGAAACTTGTTTTTGCAGTTACACTGCAAAATCAACTTTTGGATGAGATTAAAAAAACTCCACCTGTCGTGATCATAACGCCAGGTCATAAAAATGTTGGAAATTTGGGGTCAAAACATGGGAACCTCCTGAAAATTAAATATTGCCTCTCAGCTGGCCTATCCTGGGTAAATACAATCGAAATATGTGTTACAGCACAATTCGACTGAAAATGAGGTATTCCATCTCATCTGGTACATCCTGAGTAAATACATAGTAAAAATGTGTCCAGGCAAGACCCAGTACAACAACAATGCATGCCACAAACATTTGGCTTGACAAATGGTTGTTTATAAAGTGTTCGTAGAATTCCTTGGTTTGTTTCCCCCTCCAGTTACTGCTGCAAGGCAAGCAGGGTCCATTTGGGACTTTGGGTGCATTTGTGGATTTATTGCCTCGGGTGAGCAGGATGGATGTGAAACCTGTTATTTACCTGTGACAATGAAGTATGTCAACAGGCAAGTCTTCTGTGCTGAACCACGCTTCTGAGAGATGATCACACACAGAAAACTGGACTTAAACAGGTCGGGGACTGGTGTAGAAGAGTCACTATCTCATGTGTAAGTTTTACTGTGGGATGAACCACTGACTAGGATGTGGTACATCAGAGGACTAAGAGTAAGAATAACCTGTCCTGACTTGTGATTGAAAAATACTTTATATGTTTGCTTGCGCAAGAAACATTTTGTTACAATGAACAGCATTTCAGAGGTGTGTTCATGTCATGCCCAATGCAGGTCAAGCTGCACTGGGCTCGTCACTGACAGACCAATGACCATGCATGCTAAGTATGACAGTGGTCACAATCTGATGAGCAGAAACTTCATGTGGTTGACAGGACTGAAGCACTCCAAAGACAGAGCACCTCGGTCCTTGTATTAAATGCCAAATGCAAAAATCTGTGACTCTTGGATGCTCTGATTAGACTTGAATGCACACACGTGTTTCTCAAATAGCAATGTCCACTACCTGCAGCTCCGTGCAAACCAGGATGGTGCACCGTATTAAATGTCAGCTGCAAAAATCAATGGCTCTTGGGTATTCTTAACAAATGCATGTAGTGTTAAGCTTCAAGTTTCAAAAGGCAAATATTTAAGAAGCAATTGTTTAAGACAAAGAAGCTCCTCGCATGCCACCCAGTACAAAACTAGAATGGAACGCAGTTCTAGTTGGCAGCTGCAGAGTCAGTGGCTCTGGGGTGCTTCAAACAAGATCTAAAAACCAAAAGTTGCCACTGTAGTTTTATTACAGAGCACCCATCTGTAAAAAAGAAAACTGTGAGTTTAATAGTGGCATGGTTCGCAAGGGAGTATTTAAGCCAGAAAATAAATAGACAAAGCATTGTCATATTTTGGTACGAATTGACTGGTTTCCAAGAAGTCTACAAACTGCACAGCTTCTGAACCAGGCAGCTAGGTAATGTAAAAGGCAGCTTCTTGACAAAAACAAAACACAATTCTGGGCAGACTGGTAAATAGTCAAATAGGAAAAAATGAAATACAATTTTTAAGGAAAGTCACTGTCTATAGTTTATATTAATTCAAAAAATAGAACTTGCTTAATTTAAAAACTGGAAAAAGGGCTGATACTGAATTAATTCAGAGTATAAAAAATTGCATTAAAAACATACATTAAAGGAAAACTACAACCACATATCTTGTAAATGTTATTTGTTTCCATGTCAACATATAGGAGTGTATGGTAGCCCATACACAACAATGTTATTCTTACACTGAGTGGTTACTATGACACCATGACCTTGAGAGTGAAGCTCCAGAGGTCCCTTTGTTTGGGCTACCATACACTATTCTATATAGTGTATGGTCCCAAAAAACAAATTTGCTTTCTGTTTTTTTTTTTCAAGCATCAGCCTCTGCCGTCCACAACCCGCACTCCTCGGCCATCTGCCCACCTGCCAGCTCGCGCATGCGATGCTTCAACCACTACTAGCCCCATCGACAGTGCTGATGGGGTCGCTTACATTGTGACATTCATACTAATGCAGAATGAAACGTCATTCTGTGTTATAATATGAATGTCACTACTGCAGCAGAACGGCCTTTTACACTGTATGGATCTCTATACACAATCACATTCGACCATACACTATAAACAACTCTTCATGTAGCTGTTAGGGATATAGGTAATTGCTTTATATTTTCACTGTTCATACTAGTACCTGTAACTATACACTGGGGGGCCTCCATGTTCTGGCTGTTGACATCTCATTGTACCTGAGAGCTGCATTAGTATATGAGAACATGATGTTTTTCACACCCTTTAGACTCCACAATATGCTTGTCTGCTTAAACTGAGTTCAACAAAAAAGTCACAGCAAGGTGTAAAATACTAAGTTTACCTTCAAGTTAGCTTTGCAAACTGTCTGAGTTGTAATGCAGAGTGTTTTCCTTTAAATTGCATTCAATTTGTGTGATTCCAGAGAGTTTTTTCAGGATATTTGCACTTACAGCACTGAGATACATAGAGTTATAAATGGGCTCATATGTTAATGCAGCATTCATGGACAATGAGATTTCAACAGCCATAAAATGGAGGCCCTCACGATAGTTACAGGGGACGAGCATGAACAGTGTAAACAAACTAAAGCAAACATGTTTTATCTCCAAAAGCTACAGGAAAAGAGTTGTCTGTTGACATGAAAAGAAAAGAAAATTTATAAGACACGAGAGTGTAGTTTTCCTTTAATGTTGCTTGTAAGGTCCTATAAAAATGGAAGAACAATCAACTGGCTTCACAAAAGGTTTTAAGACTAAGTCCCACACTGCAACTCCAATAGCGGATTGAAATCTCTGCAGCTGTAGAGATTGCTATTCTCATCTGCAGCAGTTATGGAAGATGTTATGGCTGGTGCCACCAGCCATAACATTTTTCTGCAGCTATGGGGATTTCTATAGCAACACCACCCACAAGACACCATTGTAAACCAGCTCCAGTTTTGAGAATACTGTAGCTGTGGGAGAAACTGTGGTTCCCACTTGCGCCAAGTTTTTCCCACAGCTGTGGGATTTTAAAGAGTTTTGAGATCCATCCCAATGCAATTTTGCAAAAATATTCCAGACGCTTGTTAAACAGTATTGCTATTTTCTGCTCTCTAAATTAATTCAGAATCAGCCCTTTTTCTAGTTCTCAAATTAATCAAGTCCTATTTTTTATTTAATATGAACTGTAGACAGTGACTTTTCTTAAAAATTGTATTTCATTTTTTCTATTTTGATTATTTACTGGCCTGCCCAAGACTATGTTTCATTTTTGTCAAGCAGCTGCCCTTTAGATATTTTCAACATTTACATAGTTATCCAGTCCAGCAACTGTACAGTTTGCAGATTTCTTGGAAATATATCAGTTCATATCTAAATATGACAATGCTTAATTTATTTTCTGACCTAAATACTCCCCTGCAAACCATGCCACTATTAAACTCACAGTTTTCTTGTTTACAGAACACCCACATAGTAATAAAAGTACAGTGGTAACTTTTGATTTTTTTAGATCTTCTTTGAAGCACTCCAGATCCACCGATTCTGTAGCCGCCAACCAGAACTGCATTCTGTTCTAGTTTTTGCACCAAGTGGCATGCAAGGAGTTTCTTTGTCTGAAACAATTTGTTCTTAAATATTCACCTTTTGAAACTTGAAGCTTAACACTACTCTATATGCATTTGTTAAGAACACCGAAGAGCCATGGATTTTTGCAGCTGACATTTAACACAGTGCACCATTCCAGATCGCATTGGGCAGCAGGTAGTGGACACTGCTATTTGAGAAATGTGTGTGTGCATTCAGGTCTAATCTTACTTTGCACTGTAACTGAGTAAGTAATATGTGCTTGTCTTCTCCATCTAAGATCTGCATGGGCAGTTCGAGGGCAAGCAGATCCCCAACTGTAAACAGCAAACAAATTTATCCAGGGAAGATTGCAAGTCTTTCTAAAGCCCCTATAAATGTTCCATGTGACTTTTACAGTATCTGGTCCTTAAAGCTGTTTAACCTCATGTTACAAATCGTATTCATTCAAGATGTGAGATTTCAAGGTACATCTATCTACCTTTAAGTTAGCTTTCTGCAGCATTCTTAGCTTGCATTTATTACCTCACAGGGACAACTTTGGTATTCAGCTTAACAGTTAGTGTGTCTACATGCCTTACATTAGAATGTCTCTGCCTACGTAAACCAACAGCTTATTTTGTTTGCACTACAGCACCTTGTTTTTATGTAACTATTTCCCCAGTGCACGTTTTATTTTTATGAAATCTGCATGGGTGCTTTTCTGATGCTTTGCTAATACTCTATATTTTGGTTTTTAAATCTCTTAGTTGTGAGCCCCCATGACCATTGACCTTGCAACCATCTAATATTGTTAAACAGATTGCCCAATTGTTTTAGGCTTGCTTGCACGTGCACAAGAAACATTTTGTTATAATGAACAACATTACAGAGATGTGTCCAGGTCATGCCCAATGCAGGTCAAGCTGCACTGGGCTCATCACTGACAGACCAATGACCACGCACGCTGAGTATGACAGTGGTCTCAGTCTGATGGGCGAAAATGTCATGTAATTGAAAGAACTGAAGTGCTAAAATGAGAGACTGCTTTTGTCCTTTCATTTGCATAAAGCCAGTTGACAATCAGCTGAGCTGCTGTGCAAGTTTGTGCAGTCATGATGCATCCATGAGTGCTGCAGTAAACAAGGATGCTGTCGTTCTCTAAGTTTTACCTGTGAACTGACGTACTTTGAGCTTCACCTCCTGGGAAGAAGGCCATTGCTTCTCATCAGATCTAGGAAACAAAGCCGCACATGAGAGAACGAGGTGTGTAAGCTTTAGAGGCATAGCCAACAAGCTGGGATTTCCTTCCTTCCTTCCTTCCTTCTCTTTCTTTCTTTCTCTTTCATTTTTTTTCAGTCAAAATTTAAGTAGCACCCAAGCAAACCTTGCAGGACATGTTTTTACAATTGGTCAGCAGAAGGTGAAGGAGATGAGTGATTCTTTAAGTACTGCATCATGGCTTAGTCATGCACAAAGGAAAGAGGGGTCTGATGAACTGCAGCAGCAGCAGCAGGTTGGCAACCAAGTGCCCACCTCTCTCTGTTTACCTCCCTGCTTTTGGCCAGCCTTGTGCAGCTAACTACAGAACAGAGATCTGTGCTTGTCCCAAGGCAGCAGCAGCTGAACAATGCCATTTCAGGGCATGAAGGACTCAGAGCTGGCTGGGACCGGAGCAAGGGTGCCTGTGAGGAGAAGAACGGCAAGTGCAGCAACTCACAACCAGAGGGCAAAAAGACCCCTGAAAGCAATGGCTACAGCAGGGAGCAGCAGTGGAGAACATGCAGCCACAGCCTCCTTTTCACTGCTCCTGACCCTGGACTACCTCTGCACTTAGTACTACTGCTCTGGTGCTAATAACATGCACTGGACTTCATGGCTCACTGGTGGGCAATTACAGTTGAAAATGTTGCAGTCTAGTCTGCATGACTGTATATCTGAGGTCTGCTATTGAACGAAAGTCTCTTGGGACCATGAGATGTTTAACATTTCACTAGAACTAGACCTGGGAGAGGGTGGGATAATGATTAATTAGTGTAATCTGTCCGGCACTTTCTGTTGACAGTTGGCTGCACTGTCTGGCATTTATCATACTGCAGTCTGCTGGCTGATATCAGCGGGGAGATGTGATGTGCTGCTGCTGCCCCTTTCATTTATACACATTTGTTCAGTTTTTCATTTAATGAAACATGTTTTTAATGTACATTCCTCATGGTGATACAGTAGTTTGGGGGGTGGATACAGTGCTTGCTGACTTCAGCTCTACGGAGTCCGTTCCCCTCGCTTTTTTCTCAGCTTGTCGCCGAGCGTATCCCTCACCGGATCAGCAGCCAGCCATGCAATCCAGTCAGAGCAGGAGTAATCAAATGACCAAGCATGCTGCCCATTGTTGAGGGGTTAGGTGGACCATCAAATGAAGGGAACCTGTGTCCGCCAAAAAAAGGGGTCTGGGAACATCGCTTAGTTTAACATTGTTTTATTTTTCACTTGCACTGAAAAAAATGTGAATGAGGAGGAAGACACTGACATTGCACATCTTACTTGTTTCAATATGTTTGCCAGGTTCACACTGGTCAAGAGCACAGTTAAACTCGCCATCAGAAAAACAAAGGTAAAACAAATTTTTTAAAATCTTGAAGCTTCATTTCCCCTTAACTGGTACCAAAGTAATCAAAATCAGCCCAAATACAAAGCTATCTCATGAGGGAGATCTGGAGGACAACAGCACAATATCAGACTTTAATGAACTTATCATAGGACTTTTAGAAGGACAGCCTATTAATCCTTTTACTGCCAAGCGTATTTTTACAGTCCTGCGCTAGGCTACATTTGTTATTTTTGCACTGTATTATTTAAAATTGTACAATGGCAAGAACATTCCTTTCACACTGATTGGTCAGTGCTTACCTTCAGCAGTTACATTATCCAATCATAACATCACTGTATGAAGGTCTGGCAGCCAGATGATTTTCTCACCTTTTGAAAAGGAAAAAAGATTACTCCACCCCAGTGTCCCACATGCCCCTGTAAAATCAAAAACGGTCCCCGCATTGTCTTTTTTTTTTTCAACCTGTAAAAAAGGAAACGGTCCCTCGGCAGTCTCCTTGCCCCCTCCCACAACCCACCCACCCACTGCGCACCCTGCCTCCCCACACCCCCCTCACCCCATACTTACCTCCGGAGTCTGGTGCGATGATCTTCAGTGGACCGGGAATACGTCTGCACTCTTCAAAGCCGACTGCAAACTGAGCAAATGCTGGTAAGCTGTATAATGGAATAAATAGGGTTTTTTCAACTTTGATGCATATCTCAGGTATTGTTTTGAATTTTGGCACCAAATTTTCAACATGGGGTTTTTGGGACCCCTCCTCATGAATTCTGGCACTGTCATGGCATTATTCAGCCCTGAAAGGTGATTTCGCTGTCATTGCATGGAATCCCCTTTCAGGACTGATTAACAAAATGACAGTGCCAGTGTTCATGAGGTGGGCTCTCAAAAAGCCTATACTGCAAATTTGGTGAAAAAAAAAAAACCTTTTACGAGCATGCATTGTGCAGATGCTATGCATGCTCGTAACTTTGCAAATCTGCAATATTTTCACACCACATTTTCAACATTGCCATTTTTTCACACCTCCTTGTGAACAGTACAGCTGTCATTTTCCACACACTGGCCGAAATGTGTTTTTGCACTTCTGGTGCAGAATAGCATGGTTGCTGTGGGAAATCAGTGTTCAGGACACATTATGATAATGACAGTGACACTGTTCATGAGCAGAGGTCCTAAAATACCTATGTTGAAAACTTGGTGAAGATACTCCATACAATGACTGTGTTACGAGCGTGCGTTGCACAGTTTGTACGCACGCTCGTAACTTCACAAATTAATAATATTTTCACTCGAGATTTTCAACATTGCCATTCTTCTTCGCCTCCTTACGAGCAGTACAGCTGTCATTTTTCATATCCTGGCTGAAATGTGTTTTCGCAGCTCCGGCACAGAATAGTGTGGTCGCCGTGGGAAATCCGTGTTCAGGACACATTCTGAAAATGACAGTGACACTGTTCATTAGCAGAGGTCCTAAAATGCCTGGTCGAAATATGTTTCTGAGCTTCCGGCGCAGAATACCACAGTCGCTGTCGGAAATCAGTGTTTGGGACAGATTAGGATCGAGCGACTGGGGGGGAGTGACCGAGCTCAACTAACTCTGTTGGGACTGCTGTGGATTACTTTATGGGCAGGAAAGGTGGCAATGCAGGCAGGAGCCCAGTACAGAAGGGCAGCCTGCAGTGCTGGCAGAAACAGAATGAGCGAGTGAGACAGGGGGAGTGAGTGAGGCCAACGGAGCTCTGTCAGGACTGCTGTGGATTTCTCTGTGGGTAGGAAAAGGCGCCAAGGCAGGCAGGAGCCCAGTACAAAAGGGCAGCCTGCAGCACTGGGAGAAACAGAGCAAGCAAGTGAGAGAGGGGGAGTGAGCGAGCTCAACGGAGGTATATCATGACTGCTGAGGATTTCTTTGTGGGCAGGAAAAGGTGCCAACACAGGCAGGAGCCTAGTACAAAAGGGCAGCCTGCAGCACCAGGAGAAACACAACGAGCAAGTAAGTAAGAGAGGGGGAGTGAGCAAGCTCAACAGAGCTCTATCATGACTGCTGCAGATTTCTTTGTGGGCAGAAAAAGGCAGCAATGCAGGCAGAAGGCCAGTACAAAATGGCAGCCTGCAACGCTGGCAGAAACAGAATGAGCGAGTGAGAGAGGGTGCATGAGCTACCTCAACAGACCTGTATCAGAACTGCTGCAGATTTCTTTGTGGGCAGAAAAAGCCACCAACAGAGGCAGAAGCCCAGTACAAAACAGCAGCCTGCAGCACCAGGAGAAACAGAATGAGCGAATGAGACAGGCGGAGAGAGCGACCTCAATGGAGCTCTGTCAGGACAGCTGCAGATTTCTTTGTGGGCAGAAAAAGGTGTCAACGCAGGCAGGAGCCCAGTACAAAAGGGCAGCCTGCAGCACCGGGAGAAACACAATGAGGGAGTGAGAGAGGGGAGTGAGCGAGCTTAACAGACCTCTATCATGACTGCTGCAGATTACTTTGTGGGCAGAAAAAAGGCGGCAACGCAGGCAGGAGCCCAGTACAAAAGGCCAGCTTGCAACACCAGCAGAAATGGAACGAGTGAGTGAGAGAGGGGGAGTGAGCTAGCTCAATAGAGCTGTGTCAGGACTGCTGCAGATTTCTTTGTGGGCAGAAAAAGCCGCCAACAGAGGCGGGAGCCCAGTTCAAAAGGGCAGCCTACAGTGCCAGCAGAAACAAAATGAGCGCGTGAGAGAGGGGGAGTGACCCACCTCAATAGAGCTCTGTCGGGACAGCTGCAGATTTCTGTGTGGGCAGAAAAATGTGCCAACGCAGGCAGGAGCCCAGTACAAAAGAGCAGCCTGCAGCACCGGGAGAAACAGAACGAGCGAGTGACACGGGCAGTGAGCGAGCTCAACGGACCAATGCAATCAACATTTGGCATTGACAAATGCTTGTTTTTTATTGGTAGACTCTGACTTTTTATGCTTGTGCGTGAGTGCGTGCATGCGCAAGAAACTTTTTGTTACAATGAACAGCATTTTAGAGGTGTGTCAGTGTCATGTCCAATGCAGATCAAACTGCATTGGACTTGTCACTGACAGACAATGGCCACATAAGCGGAGTACAATAATGGTCACAGACTGAAGGGTGGAAATGTCATGTACTGTAGCTGAATTTAAGGAATGAAGTGCTTCAATGAGAGACTGCCCTGGTCCTTTCATTTGCACAAAGCTGGCCAGCAATCAGCTGAGCAGCTTTACAAGTGAGTTTGTGCTGCCATGCTGCATCTTTGAAGGCTGAGTGAATGTCTGCTAAATTGTCCAAGATGGCCCCAACGTTAACTGTACCCAAGCAATGAATTTTTTCTCCCCAGTGTCAAAGAATTCTAAAAAGACAAGGAAAGTAAAATAAAGTGAAACAAATGTGTTTTTGATGTTTTAATTTATGATATTGGTAGTTTTATTTGTGAACAATTCTGACTGATGTTTTCTAAATATTGTGAGAGCGCTAAAAGCTGAAGTATTAATAAAGTGCAATTTTCCTGGGTTACTGGATCTGTAGTGAAATTATTGTGTTGAATGGTGCTGAATTAGTTTTAAGTATAAATATGATTTAGTTTCTTACTCGTTACATTTTTAACCCCCCTAACCGCATGGTTTAATGCACTTTCAAAATGCAGCACAAGATACAGGTCGTGACTGTGACAGATAGCCAATCTGCTTGTTATTATTTGTATTACTGTATATTTGTGATAGAAATATATGTTTAGACTTCTGCTTAGAAACACAGGCCAAGCAGAACAGCCTCATGGGATATTGGATTTTTAAAAAGAAAAAAAATGTGCTAGCCTTGCTTGTTGTCACCTCTAGCTTGTGAAAGCTGACTTCCTGGGACTATCATAAAGCCAGGTTGTAGAGGTTGTAAACCAGCCACTTGTGTAAAGTATTGCATTTTAAGACCTATTAGGAGGAAAGCAACTTCTGACAGATACCTGTGAGAATCTTCACACAGATAGGAGAAATAGCTGTCAGGAAGTTCCTCTGAAGATCACAGGGGTAATTCTGACCTGCCATAAAGCAGGCTCGCTAATTAAAAAAAAAGTCATATTTTTGTTTAGTGGGATGCTTAGCAACATGCAGATGCATGAGACTAATTTGGTATTCAGGAATGTGAGTGACTGCACAGCCAGCATCACCACTGAGCTGTGACCTCACAAGCTGGGTGGGCCCCTTTTCCCCCCGATAGATATTGTCAAGGCTGAGGGAAAAGAGTGCTTTTTATTTCTGGACTCCAGAAAGAATACACTCTCAAGAAGCACTTCTACAAAAGTTAGGTAATTCAACTACCACTATTTACTAATTGAAACTAGGGTAGGATTAGATACTCAGTATAAGGTGGTTTGTTTGTAATTGTTCATTTATTTTTATGACTGTACCATTAATGTTATATGTTCTGTGTTTTGTATTTTATTTACCATTTTTAATTTTAGAAAACTTTGTTTTCCTTGAAATCCTGCCTGAGGCTTTTCCTCATTTGAGTGTGAATGCTAGAACCGTGTTGATAATTCTGACAGAACTGTTAAACGCTTACAGTGTGTTACCATATGCAACAAGGTAAGGAAAATACCAAGGTCTCAACTGAGTCAGAAGGGGAACCGTGAACCAGGTTGTGCGCCCACTGGATTAAGTATTGCACTGCACTTCCCCAAACAGGATGTGATATTTGGACCTGTTACCCAGGTGTGCTAGCAAAAAAGGGTTCATATTTGACCCCAGGACTCAAGACTGGTAGTTGTTTGCACCCAAAACAGACAGTAGGGTTACTCCGTTTGTCTCCTGTTCACATATTGCACTTTGAGGCTTGGCACTGTGGGAGCAGAGGGCCTGACCCCCAGAGTACATTTGTGACAGATTTGGTTGCAGCAGTGCGATCTAAAAGATTTGGTTTGCAATGCTGCAATCAAAAAGATTTGTTTGCATACTGTGAAATTATTTGGTGACACGAGCATTAACAGTCCAGTGTGTCAGGTTTATTAACTGTAACAGTTCAGACACAAAATAAGGCAGTGATTTAAAAGGGAAAAAAAAAAAAGAAATATATCATTGTGGTTATAGTCCAAGTTCCCTACCTGTTTTATTTTTTGGGGGTGCAAGCTAGTGTAGCTGTAGATTAGGGAAGAAGATGACTTCCACCTACAGTGAATACACTGCAAAATACCTGAGGTAGTTGTGCCAGGAGAGAGGAGTCCGTTGCAAGGGGCAAAACAAACAGCACCTCATGGAGGCTCTTGTGGCAGCTGATGCCCAAGACCTCAAGTCACAGTCGGTGACTGAAAAGGACCAGACCTTGCGCGTGGAGGGGCCAGGGTCTACCATAGTGTCCAGACTCAGGAGGAGAAAAACAGGACCAGTGTGAACCGAGAACCACAACCGCAGGGGAAGGTCACCAGCGTGCTGGAGCCAGAAGGGATCAGGCTGCAGACAGAGTTGAGGAGAATGGAGCTGGAATTTGAGTGAGAGGAGAAGCGAGAGCAGCGAGTGGCCGAGGAAAAAGAAAACCAGCATTGGAGAGAGGCCGAGTGAGAGAAGAAAGAGCACCAAAAGAAATTTGAACTGGAGAAGCTACAACTCCAAAGACCAGCGCCAGAGCAGGTAAGTGGCATGGGTGAACTTGGACCTCCAGGACTGGGTTACAAATTAAATTCTAAATTGATAGCTGAATTTAAAGAGGGGAAAGATATGGATGCATTTTTAAATTCATTTGAAAAGGTATGCATTCAGGCTAAAATTCCCAGAGAGTCCTGGAGCTTCCAGTTATCCCCGCTGCTTACCGGGAAAGCTCGTGATGCACTGGGTCAAATGGACAATCAGGACAGTAATGATTATGGCAAACTTAAAGCTGTATTGTTAAAAAAGTATGACTTGACAGCTGAAGCAAACAGAGTTAAGCTCTGTAGGCTCAGGAGAAATCCTGACATGAGCTACGAGGAGCTAGCTACCAAACAACGTCAGTTTTCGAAACATTGGTGGGAAGGGGGTTAAACCAGACTCTGTAGAGAAAATTGAGGATGTTGTACTTTTGGAGCAGTTCTTTTGGACCTGCCCAGCAGAGCTGAAAACCTGGATAAGGACTGAGATCCAAAAACAGTGCAGGAGGCTGCCAAGCTCTCGGACCACTATGCCAGGAGCAGGCCTGCTCTGAGAAGGAGTGGGGCAGGAATGGCAGCGCAGAAACAGAAAAGCGAGCCTTCAGGGCAGCTAAAACCTTCACTACCTACCCAGAAAGTGGGCAGCCCCAGGTTACAAAGAAAGGATTTGCCTGATAAAAGAAAATATTGTTGGCTTTGCAAACAACCTGGGCATATTGCCAGACAGTGTCCTAAAAAGGCACAGAGTGCACAAAGTGGTGCTGGGAAAGAGGTGTTTTTTTTGTGTATCCTTGAAAGCATGCCAGTAAACATGAGGGAGCACATACATCCAGTTACTGTGAATGGGGTGCAAACCCATGGTTTAAGGCTCACCCCCAATTCTGTCTTAAAACAATATCCCCCAGCACTGCCAAGAAATACCTGTCCCAGGTCTTAGGTAAATCACATGGCGTTACAGAAGTGACTCTCTGGATTTGAAGCTGCTACGCATGATATTGGAAGTGGTCATATTGCCCCTTACCATAATTTTGAACAATCACTCTGCCTCGGGCAATTTCCCTCTCAATGGAAAGCCGCAATAGTGACCTTGGTACATAAGAGTGGTGACCATACTCAACACTTTAATTACCACCTCATCTCCATCCTCCCCCTCCTCTCAAAATCACTGGAAAGAATAGTAGCTGACCAGCAAAGTGCAACATTCAGTGCCCTGAACAGCATGGGTTCAGGAAATATCATAGCACCACATCTGCCCTTCTTAAATATACCTCCTTTATTCACAATGCTCTTGATCGGAAGCACTTAGTGGGATCAGTGTACATTGATCTCACTAAGGTTTTCAATATGGTAAACCATCCCCTTCTGCTTGACTCCCTTGTTACCATCGGTGCCTCCTCTGGGGCTACGTGCTGGTTTAAAAGTTACCTTAAAGGCAGATCCCAGCGGCTAAAAATCGGTGACAAATTGTCCTCCAGTAAACCTGTCCGGTCAGGGGTCCCTCAAGGATCTATCCTAAGTCCTTTACTGTTTAGCCTCTTCCTCAGCTCTCTACCTCTTGCATGTCCCAGTGACCTTCTCCTATATGCGGATGATGCGGTGATATTTACCAGCCACCCGGATCCCCAGGCATTAAACCATAGTCTCCAAGATAAATTCTTTGCAGTTGAAAACTGGTTCATGTGGCACAAATTAGTTCTGAACTATAAAAAAACGAACACCATGCTCTTCATAAACCTTCACAACAGGCATAGTGCAGGTGCTCTCAATATTAGGAACAGTCTTCACATCCCTCTTGAACAAGTGCAGACCTTTAAGTACATCGGCATCACCCTCGACAGTGCCTTGTCTTTTTCAGAACACATCAATATTGTCTCCAAAGCAGTTAACAGTAGGCTAGGGGTGCTTTATAGGCATAAACACTGTATGCCAGAAGAGACCCTCAAAATGGCAGTCACATGTTCCATTCTCTTTATAGTGGATTATGGTCTTATCATATATGGCACTGCTACTGACATGGCGCTACAAAGAACTTACCTAGCCCTAAATAAAGCCTGTAGGCTGGTCTCGGGTGCACACAGTAGGACACAAACGTGTGACCTCTACTACATGACTAAGTGGCTCAACCTTAGTGACAGGATGAAGTACCACACCTGCCTATATGGGAAAAAATTAGCTTAGGCCTTACCCCCCCAAACTCCCAGCTCTTGCTAACCCACCTCACCTGCCCTCGTGCCACTAGAAAAAGATCAAATCTTGCCTACCAAGTCCCCTTTCGTCATACAAGTCAGGCCCGGTAGTCTTTTAGTTATAGGTCTCTTAGCTTGCAAAATGGGCTTTCAGCTGGCACCATTGACACAGCCATGCTGGGCTCCTTTAAACAACTCCTGAGATCACACCTCATTTCGCACAGCCTCTGTGACTGCCCTCCCTAGCCCCCATATATCTTCGCACTCTCCTCCCCGCCCCACCTATGATAACTCTCACCCCCTCACCACCTCGTGGATGAAGCCTACATTAGGCTGACTATCACCTTACCAACAAAGTCATTTCTGGCTGCCTCCTCCTGCCTACAGTCCTTGTTTGGGACAAATCAATTAGTCTATTCAATGTATGTTTCTGTTACTCAGGTAGCCCTCGCCTGTATGATTATATTCCTTCTAACAGACTCCTGAAACTTTTATGTAGCCATATGTTTACTGTTTTAGTTGACTTAGTTGTTTGTATTGTTGATTTGTTGATGTATGACATGGAACCTACGTAAAAGAGTCTTTAGACTCATAGGTACTTGTAATTCAAAACTTCAAATAAATAAATTAATTAAAAAAAGGGACACGGGGCATTCCTTACTTTGGTAAAAGGGGATTTGGTTGAGCCTGAACAGCTTATACCCAATCAGTTTGTTACAGTACGGGGATTCACTGGGGAAAAGAAAACTCTGCCACCTGCTAGTGTTTTCCTGTCCTGGGGTGAGACAGTAGAGACTGTGCAAAAAGCTGCAGTGGCAGAAAATCTGGTCTTGGATGTGATTATTGGGAACAATCTCCAAAAGAGGATGGTGTGTGCAGTTACCTGCAGTCAGGTGGCAAAGGCAAATTGTGGTTCCCTGTGTAATGATATGGATTTTTACTTCAAGAAGAGTGCCCAATAGCATTTGCATCGAAAGCATTCACAGACACTCAAAAACGATATGCACAGATCGAAAAGGAGCTGGCCGCCATTGTATTTGGCTGTGAAAAATTCTACCAGTACATTTTTGGCAGAGAATTTAAGGTTGAAACAGACCACAAACCTTTGGAAGTGATCTTTAAAAAACCTTTGGCCGAGACACCACTCAGACTACAAAAGATGCTTCTTAAGCTCCAAAAATTCAACATGACTGTGAAATACAAAAAAGGAAAGGAACTGTATGTGGCAGACGCCCTAAGCCGAAACTATCTGAAAAACACAGAAACTGATGACACAAAGGACGATATTCAGGTGTGTGCTGTAATGTGCCTACCCATAGCAACCCACAGGCTACAGGAAATACTAACAGAAATGGAAAAGGACCAAACACTCGAAACTGTGAAACTGCTAATCACTCAAGGTTGGCCAGAGGAACGACGGGACACACCAGATGAAGCAAGATTGTACTGGGACTACAAAAGTGAATTGCTTATTGAAGACGGCCTAATATTCAAATGCAACCAAATAGTGATTCCAAATAGCCTACAAAAGATGATGCTGACAAAACTGCATGCCAGTCATCAAGGGATAGAAAAAACAAAAAGGCTAGCGAGGGACATAATGTTCTGGCCAGGAATGTCGGCCCAAATTGCAGACATCATTTCCAGGTGCCCCACATGCAACACATACAGGAGACAAATGGCAAAAGGTCAGCACAGACATTTTTGAGTTTGAGGGAGAGCAATACCTACTGCTAGTTGACTACTTCTCAAGCTTCATTGAGATCAACAAAGTAAGCAACATAAAGAGCCAAACCATCATTCAGATCTGCAAGCAACAATTCGCCAGACATGGAACTGTGGATAAATTAGTGTCGGACAATGGACCAGCCTATGCATTGAACGAATTCAGGAAGCTCAGTGCAGATTACGGATTCAAGCATACCACGTCCTCACCAAAATATCCGCAATCCAATGGGAAAGCTGAAAAGGCAGTCCAAATAGCAAAGAACCTCCTGAACAAAGCCAAAGCAGACAAACAAGACCCCCATCTTGCATTGCTAGATTATTGCAGCACACCACTGAATGGATTACCATCACCAGCGCAGATGTTGATGGGATGTAGAACAAAAACCAGACTTCCTACCGCACAAAAGCTTCTTAAGCCAGAGAGCCGGGACGACATACAAACACGGCTAAAGAGAAATCAAGACAGAGAGAAAAAATACTATGACAGAGAATCAAGAGTCCTGTCAGAATTGAAGCCAGGCGACACGGTGAGACTGAGGGAGAACACCCTGTGGAAACCGGCAACTATAGTTGGAATGAGCCCAGAACCACGTTCATACATAGTGGAAACTGGAGGATAACAATTCAGAAGAAATAGAAGAGAAATCATCAAAACAAAAGAAGACATCATAACAAACACACAGGAAGACCCTGTACCTGAAGGTCCAACGCCACCAGAACAGGAGGTGGTGACAACCCCGCAGATAACGGCCCCACAGGTGACCACTCCACAGGAAATGGCACTGCAGGTAACTACTGAAAGACATTATCCAAGCAGAAATCGCAAACCCAACATAAAACTGGACTTATAACACTGAGAACTTAAAAGTGATAAAAAAAAAAAAAACAGTCCTTTTGTTAAAAAAGGGGAGATGTAATGATATGGATGTAACCACTGTCATGAGGGGTCCAGACAGGTAGGGGGCAATAGAGCCCCAGGAGGTTTGGGGAAACAAAGCTCTGGCTGTAATACTCTCAGAGTGTTCAGTAAAGATATCGGTAACTTCTATCATGGAGTAGGTCCACTCATTACACCCTGAACCCCATAGAAGCCCCTGTGGAAAACACTGGGAGGCTAGCTCCCCAGCCTGTGTCTCCTGATATGGAGAATAGTGAGAGGGGGGTAGAAATTCCCCAGGTAGCAGTTAACAGAACAGCTACAAAAGGTTACTCTGAGGAGGGAGGGGTAGCCAATTGTCAGAGAGCTAGGGACCCTAGTTTAGGAACTAAAGGGGACCTGTCCCATGCCTCGGAATGTGTAAAGATTTTGCAGCTGCTCGGAAAAATGACCCTAGTTTAGAGAGGCTGAGGGCTTAGACAGAATCTGAAGGAGCACAGGGAGGTGATGGGAGACATGGAGTTTACTGGGACAATGGACTGCTGTATATGCAGGACATAAGGACAGAGGGAGGGGTGATGGGCAGGCAGCTTGTTGTTCCCCAGGGATACCGTGAACAGTTACATACTAACATACTAAAATGCCAGCAGAATAGGCCTAATAGGCTTTTGTGTCTGCTCGTTCGGTCAGCCCCCACCCTGGGAGCTGACCTTGCTGCCCCCCTTGCCTTCTCTGGCTTCTCCCTTCCCAGTTCCGGATATTCTCGCTGCACTGGATTTTGCTTCCAGAACCCTTCCCCTGTACCTGTCCCACCCCCTCTTGAACCCCTCCACAGTATCTGCCTCCACCAGCCCCCTGGGCAGCGCATTCCATGGCCCCACCACCCTTTCAGTGAAGTAGCACCTCCTCCTTTCTCCCCTGAATCTTCCCCCTCCAGCTTGACCCATGCCCTCTAGTTGCCCCTCCTCCTCCTTCCTTCAAGCACCCTGACTGCTCCTCCCTTATTTACCCCTTTATGTACCTGAAGACTCTATCATGTCCCCCGGTCCTTCTCTTCCAATGTGTACATATTTAGCTCTTTCGAGCCTCTCCTCATAGTCCTGTCCCCCAAGCCCCAAATCATTTTGGTTGCCCTCCTCTGGACCCTCTCCAGGAGTTTAATGTCCCTCTTTAAGTGTGGCCTCCAAAACTGTACGCAGTACTCGAGGTGTGGCCTCACCAAGCAGTTATACAGGAGTATCACTTCCCTCCTTCTGGAGGTGATCCCCCTAGCGATGCATCCCAGCATCCTGTTGGCCTTGGCTGCTGCCCTCCTACAAGTCTCAGAGTTGTTCATCTTGACATCCACCACCGCCCCAGGTCCCTCTCTCAGCCATTGAGACCAGTGGCCCCCTGGTGTACACTTGGCCCAGGTTTCTGGCCCCAGGTGCATTACCTTGCATTTCCCTGCATTGAACCTCAGCTTCCACTTTGTAGACCATCTTTCCAGAGCCTCCAGGTTCCCCTGCTCAAGATTGCTCATGACATCCCCATGTCTGGACATCTGGGAATCGCGCGCACTATGCAGTGACTGGCCCAGAATTTCTTTTGGCCCAACTTCACCCAGCAGGTGAAGGAATATTGCAGATCTTGTCACCGGCACCAAGAAATGGGGAAGGTGGGTAGTAAAACCCAAGCCATACTAATTTCCTTGCTCACAGGGGAGGAGCCATTCCAGAGGGTAGGAATGGATATTGTGGGGCCTTTGAATACCCCCAGCACCTCTTGGAAGAGGTTTATCCTAACAGTGGTAGATTATGCCATCTGGTACCCCGAGACAGTTGTCCTATCCTCACTGAGGACAGGCAAAGTGCAGATGCCTTGCTAGGGATTTTCTCCCATGTCAGGTTCCCACAGAAAGTTATCACCAATTGAGGGGGTTCCTTCAGGATGGACCTGATGAACTGTTTGTGGGGGAAGTGTGTGGTGGTGCAGAGACACACTACACCTCATTACCCACAAGCCAATGGGTTTGTGGAAAGATTTAGTGTACCCTTAAATCGATACTCTAAGCGTTTGCTGAACAGCATGGGAGGGACTGGGAGAAACACCTTCCCCACCTGTTGTTCGCATACAGGGAGGTGCCCCAAGAGTCAACAGGGTTCCCCCCCCTTCGAGCTCTTATATGGATGTAGGGTGCGTGGGCCCCTAGACTTGATCTGGGAGGACTGGGAAGGCAACCACACCACCCTGGGAACTCCCATAGAGGATTATGTCCTTAAGTTTAGGGTAAAGATAAAGGAGCTTATGGGAACAGCCCAGAGCAACCTGGCAGCTGCCCAGCAAAAGCAAAAGGTATGGTATGACCTCAGGGCCAGAGCTCACTCATGCACTGTGGGTCAGGAGGTCATGGTCCTAATCCAAGTCTAGAAAGATAAGCTGCAGGCAGAGTGGGCAGGACCGTACAAAGTAGTCGGATGGGTGAATGATGTTAATTACACTGTAGAACTGCCCGACAGGAGACATACCCAAAGGATGTACCATGTCAACATGATGAAGCCATATGCAAATAGGGCTGACATGGTCTTTGCAGTGTGAAGTCCTGGGAAGGGGACAGACGAGGAAGACCCCCTTCTGGACTTGCTGGAAGAAAGCAAGCGGAAGTCCTCTGTGGAGGCAATCAAAATGTCGCCCCAGTTGACCCCGGACTAGATCCAGGAAGTAAGGGAGGTTTTAGCAGACTTTGCCCCATTGTTTAATGCCAAGCCTGAACTAACCACCTCAGTGACGCACGATGTAGAGATAGGGATGCAAGTGCACATACAGCGAACAGCAAATCAGTTGGCAGAGGCCGTCCAAAGGGGCATTAGGAGGGAGGTGGAGGAAATGCTGGATTTAGGGGTAATCCAGAAATCCCACAGCCCTTGGGCCTCACCAGTAGTCCTTGATCCGAAGCCAGATGACGTCTGCTTGTTATTATTTATATTATATTTGTGATATAAATATACGTTTCGATTTCTGCTTAGAAACACAGGCCAAGCAGAACAGCCTCATGGGATACTGGATTTTTAAAAGAAAAAAAAATGTGATGGCCTTGCTTGTTGTCACCCCTAGCTTGTGAAAGCTGACTTCCTGGAACTATAATAAAAACAGGTTGTAGAGGTTGTAAACCAGCCACTTGTATAAAGTATTGCATTTTATGACTTATTAGGAGGGAATCAACTCCTGACAGATACCTGTGAGAATCTTCACACCGATAGGAGAAATAACTGTCAGGAAGTCCCTCTGAAGATCAAAGGGATAATTCTGACCTGCCATAAAGCAGGCTCACTAATTAAAAAAAAGTCATATTTTTGTTTAGTGGGGTGCTTAGCAACATGCAGATGCATGAGACTAATTTGGCATACAGGAATGTGAGTGACTTCACAGCCAGCATCACCACTGAGCTGTGACCTCACAAGCTGGGCGGGCCCCTTTTCTCCTGATAGATATTGTCAAGGCTGAGGGAAAAGAGTGCTTTTTATTTCTGGACTCTGGAAAGAACACACTCTCAAGAAGCACTTCTACAAAAGTTAGGTAATTCGACTACCACTATTTACTAATTGAAACTAGGGTAGGATTAGATACTCAGTATAAGACAGTTTGTTTGTAATTGTCCATTTATTTTTATGACTGTACCATTAATGTTATATGTTCTGTGTTTTGTATTTTATTTACTATTTTTAATTTTAGAAAACTTTGTTTTCCTTGAAATCCTGCCTGAGGATTTTCCTCATTTGAGTGTGAATGCTGGAACCATGTTGATCATTCTGACAGAACTGTTATGCGCTTACAGTGTGTTACCATATGCACCAAGGTAAGAAAGATACCAAGGTCTCAAGTGAGTCAGAAGGGGGACTGTGAACCAGGTTATGTGCCCACTGGGTTAAGTATTGCACTGCATTTCCCTGAAGAGGTTGCGATATCTGGACCTGTTACCTGGGCGTGCTAGCAAAAAAGGGTTCATATTTGACCGCAGGACTCGAGACTGGTAGTTTTTGGGGCCCAAAACAGACAGGATTGCACTTCGATGTTTGGCACTGTGGGAGCAGAGGGCCTGACCCCTGGAGTGTGTTTGTGACAATGAATACCATATGTTTGCTTCCTTCACCAGGAACAGAAACACAAGCCTTTTCCCACAGGTATTTAAGCTTACTGTTATCATGTGATACCAATCACAGACAACTTTGTTTTGCTTTATTTTACTTTCCTCATCTTTTTAAAATTCATTATGATATTACTATCACTCATAGACTACGGAATCATCATATGTGGGGCAGCCGACAACACATACTATACCTAAACAAAATTAGACTGGCCCTTAATAAGGCCTGTAGACTTGCTACTGACTGCACCAGACTCACACGTACCTGCACCCTTTATGCCTCAACAAACTGGCTAAACTTTGATGGGAGGCTCAAATATCAGACCTGCCTCTTTGTTAAAAAAAAATAACAGCAGAGCTACTCCCACCTGCTCTCTCCCCCCTACTCCATGCACCATTGTCCACCCACCTCACTCAGCAATCGGCGACAACCCACTTCAGGGTACGTCACTGCAAGATCACTTTGGGTCAAAGAACTTTTAGATACCAGACCCCTAACTGGCTCAACTCACTCCCAAACTCACTCCTCACAGAACCCAAACTTGGTCAGTTCAAGTCCCAACTAAGAGACCTAATCACTCATGAATCAGTCTGTGACTGTCCTTGAATTTGACCTACCTACTCCCCCCCCATGACTATGGACTTAACTCTGGTCCAGCCACCCCTGGGTGTGCCTATATTTTGACAATGGACACCTCAGTCCAGCCTAGGCCTGCAAATAACCACCAGGGCATGACTTGCACCACCGCCCTGCAGTGTATGTTTTGTTACCTACTACCATCTGCACTGTGTACCTATGTTTGGCAGCACTCTGTATCACCAGCTGCTTTACTGTGTTATCTGTAACCATTTTGTAACCATTTCTGTAATTATTGTGTTTAGTTGCTGCTATTGTCCCTGATGTCTCTGTTTTCAATGACATGGAACCTTTGTAAAGGAGTCTTTGACTCAAAGGTGTTATCCGATATCATCAATAAATAAATAAATATTAGTAGTGAATGTAAGTGACAGGTGTGTGGCCAAGTGGTTCCACGTGATAACAGCAATCACGGAAAGGCAATCACGAAAATCAATTTTGGCAATGTACACTCACAGTGCACAGCAAAAGGGCACCAGAGACTTGGATTTTTTTTGTTATACGGGGCTGTGCAAAAGACAAAACATTCTCGGACCAGCACCAAAAATGAGAGTGCACACACAACCAAACTCGACATCCTCCCAACCCTAGCCTGCCAGGAACCCACCATGCCACATGGCCAGCTCGGCAGCCCACCACTGCACTACACCCCACAAACCCTCCCTCCCCTACCACCTGTCACATGGCGTGATCCCCCCATGTGCATGTACATATAGCGACATCCTGTCACTATATTCTCCAACCCCCCCAATCTGGTCACCCTCCCTGCCCAGGCGCTGTGATTGAGTCGCACTTTTTGAAAGTGCTGAATCGCAGTCGCCATCATCACAGGCTACCGGCCAGGTCAGATACATAATGGATATATGAACACAGGGCATGACTTACTAGGGGGTTTACCCATATCTCATGTGCAGCTGAGTGAATGAACCACACAAGAAGTTGGCAATCCCCCAATTCAATGTCCTGGAGTAAATTATTGGCTGGAGCTGCTGCTATTATCGGTCCCAGATTGAGAAGCAGATTCAAGCCTAGGGCCCAAAACCCAGCAGTACTTATGGTAGACATTCCTAGATATGGCACTGCCCAGCTTGGGTGGGGTAGAGGGACTCGGTCGGGAGGAAAAGGACGTGGCCTACAGAGTGCCATTGTTCCTTCTTAGCCAAGAGCTGTGAATGAAAGGCAGGAGAACAATCCCAGGAAGGCAGGTGGGTAGTAAAGGTTCAGGTTTGTGGACTGGGTTGGCAGTGAGGATTGCTTGATTGAGGGAGGGGAATTTTGTATCTGTGATCGATTCTGTGTCTTTTAGATTGTCTCCCGACTGTACTGCGGCCCAGTTTACTGTGTGAGAATATCATGATAGTCTCATTGTAGAGCCCTGAAAAATAAAAATATCAGGGTTATTTGGGGAACTTTTTACAAAGGTAAAATATATTTTGAATGGCATGATACATACTATTTTCTTTTCTTTCATTTCCCTCCCAATTATTCTGCATCTTTCTACTTTTGCTTTTTGTGCAGTCCAATATTGTTGTTTCCTCTGTGACATCTCTCAAATGTTGATACTGAATATTTAATGCTTATTTTGCTTGTGAAATAATAAAAGGAGCACTCCTGTTAATATGGCTTGAACCAATTTTTTTTTCCTTTTATTTTTATCCGCATTGTCCATCAACAATCAGGTTTTCATTTATATTCTCAGCTGTTTTGTACACCTGTTGTCCTAAGGTCAGGGAGCAGTATCTATTGCATGCTACTTCATTATAGACACAGAAAAGGGATATTAAGCAAAAAGTGCTCAAAAACAACAGAGAATAGTGATGAAAACCTGGCCAGAGCCATATTAAAATGAACAGTCCGTTTTTTATTTCAACTGAAAAAAAAAATTGTTAATGCAGGAGGAAAAAAAAAAGCGTATCCTACCAGGTTTTAGGGAGCTGGTGTGGAATGGGTTTTTGGTGATCCAATGTGCAATAAGACATGACAAAGTGGTGGTGGGCCTTATGCTGAGATGATTGCCAGCCCAGGGGAGTAGTGAGGCCTTACAAGTTACACCCCCTAGAAAGGCAATTATCTCAGCATAAGGCCCACCCTATAATGTCTTGTTGAGCTTACAAAATGTATATGTTCTTTTGAGCAGCAGGGGAAGTGCACTGGGTCCTGATTTATTTAATATCACACTACAGTAACACTGCTAGAAAATTTGGGAGCGTAATAATAAATGTGATTCACTTTGGTGAATGAAGAGTAGGCAAGTATTCTTCACCTTGATTTGCTTACAGGTTTGGGTTGGGGTAAAACGGCAATTTCTTAGACATGTAGTTTAGGGTTAGGGTTACCTAACCCTAACCTTCTTGGTTCCCCTCACCCAACTTGAATCTAGAAATGAGCTCTGACTCACTGTGCCTTTCCTGTTACCAGTACTTTTCAAATAAATAGCATGCCATGCTCATATTTATTGTATCAAAAAATGCATTTCAAACCATGTAATACAAGGCTCTGTTTTTTGTGGTGTATAAGGGGTAAGCAAAAACTAGGTGATATTGTCCAAATCTGGCCCAAAAGGTCATTTTTGTAGTTGTTCCACAAAATCACCTTTTGGTGGGATTTGAACATTTTCACGTACCAGGTTCAAGAACTGGGGTCATAAGAAGACTATTTTGAAAATGTGGGGTCACACTACAAAAAACCAAAAAAAGTTACGAAAGTACATTGACGTTTTTCAAAGCTCGCTCATAACTTAGGTAATTTTCAATATTTTGACCCCAACATTTTTAACATAGCTATTTTTTTTCATACCACCTCATTAATTTGACAGGTGTTGTTTTCTAAGTCCTGGGCAAAATGTGTTTTTGCGCTTGAGGTGCAAAATGATGTTTTAGCAAATATTTTATAAATTATACCTGTCATGTTCACAGGGAAGGGTTTTAAAAAGACTGTTGAAACTGTGGGATCAAAATGTAAAAAAAAACAACAACTAAGCTATGAAGAAACATCTAATTGTTCCAACATTCACTTAAAATTTTATTTTTGAAGATTTGGGCCCCTAATGTTCAACATATCCTTTGCGTTACCCCGCATTTTTGAAAATTCCCTCTGAAACATGTTTTCATAGTTGCACTGCAAAATCACCCTTCAGATGGGATTTTAAAAATTTCCACCGGTCTCGATCATAATGTCAGGTCATAAAAAGACTGTATTGGAAATTTGGGGTCAAAATGTGAGCGCCCACTGAAAATGATACATTGGCTCTCAGCAGGCATAAGTGTAAGAGCAGGACACTGAGATGATACATCTCATCTGGTTTATCTTAGGTAAATATTTAGTAGGACCTTGCTAAGGACAAAATACTGCATCTCATCTCTACTATCCTGGGTACATGCAGTATAAAACTGTACAAAATCAGGACCCCATTGCAAATGACATATTACATCTTATCTAGTCTATCTTGGATACATATACAGTAAAATTGTGTACAAGCAGAACCCACTACAACAGCATGAAAGCAAACAGTTGTCATTGACAAATGCTTGTTAATTTAAATCCCAATACCTACACGTTCTGTCGGCATGTGCAAAACAAGTGCATTAAAAATGAGGCTCCGTCCCCTCACATTTACAGACCTTAAAATATACATGCCATGGCCCATGACAGCAATTATTTTGAAAGGTTTCAGGACAGTCTGACACAACTTGAATTGTGGGGGCATTTTCTATTGACAAAATGGCTCGGGTTTTACATTGTTACCTACTGTAGTCAGACTCAGGGTAACTTGTCAAGAATCTCAATTCTGCACACGTTATGGCTCATTTTATTTAATTTAATTTTATTTTTTATACCTGTAAGCACAATGAGCATGTCTGCCCATTTTCATATGCGACAAGTGTATAAAAAACACCAAACATTACAAAAGACTTCATACAATAAATACATCACAAATAGACAAATAAATTAGAAATAATATGGAGTCTATAATGTAGAACAAGTACTTGCATCAGACTCCGTAAGCCATTTTCAAAAAGTTTTTTTTTTAAATAGGTGAAGAGTGGAACAATTAACAATACTGGAGGGAAGTGCATTGAACAGTAAGGGAGCTTTATATAATAATGACCTTTGACCAGGAGATTTTTTACATGGGGGGCTGAAAAGTTAAGCCTACTCTGGGATCAGGTCCCATAACCATTCAAAGCCCTTGAAAATAGGGCATAAGTAGATGAAGGCAACAAACCCAGAGTACCCTTAAAAAGAAAGAGCCCAGACTTAAAATGTACTCTGTTTTGAAAGGACAAGCAACCTGACAATTTCAAAAGTTCGCACAAATGAGTACGATATGCTGACCCTGTCATGAATCTCAGAATTGAATTATAAGTAACCCTAAGCTTATCCAGAATTTTATTGGTAGTAGCAGTAAACAATTAAACTATAATCTATTAAACTCAACAAAAAACTATGTGTTGGGAGTATACGTGATTCATTTGTGAGAAATGGTCTAACCATATATAATAAGCCAATTCTTTGATTTAGTTTTTTCTTTAGAGACAGGATGTGGGGTACAAAGGACACATGAGAATCCAAAAGAATGCCCAAATATTTAAAGGTCTCAACACACTCAATGTTCTCACCTCCAAGGTCAACTATGGGAGTTAAAGATTGAGGTTTCATCCTGGGCCCCATGAAGGGCATCATCTTAGTCTTTTTTGAATTCAGCACCATGTACCTGGAGATGAGCCAGATCTTGAAGTGAAAAAAATCTTCCTGAACACTCCTCAAGTCAGAACAAGGGTCATCAGAGATGCCAAACAGAACTGCATCATCTGCATAAAGCGTCATAGACATATGGGTGCATAGCACTGATTCAAAAGAACTTACGCTATAAATTGTTCATGCTCCACCCAGGTCCATCTTGCAAATGAGCTTCTGCTCAACGATGAACACCTGGTTAAATAAAGACTTGATTGATTGATTGAAATAGTTTATATGTGCTAATTGTTGTTTTACAGTTACTAAATATCAGCATGGAGCCCTTAATGTCATTGGCACAGCCCTTAATGTCGTTGGCACAGCCCTGCCCCCATACAATTGAGGGCTCCATGCTGCTATTTAATAGAACAGTTCACAGACTTCACAGATTTTCTTCTTTCAGTGGGTTTCAAAGCAATTGTCTTGAATTTAGTGTGGAACTGACTTTTAATAATTGATAACTGGTAGACTTTAGAGGTCAAGAAAACCTTTTATTTTTCCTAGTTTTGTTTTGTTTTGTTAACCAAGGTAGGTCCACAGGAATACATAGATCCCATTTTTAGGGATGACCTGGGATAAAGTAGAAGCGCATACATAATATGCAAACAAGGATCATTAATATAATTCTGATAAAGCAGCATAAATTTTAAGTTAAATACAAGCAGATTTTGATAACGCAGGGTCAGCTGATTTGTTCCCTAGGTGTGGAGTTGCAGGTATCCTGTGACATGGGCGACCGTGACTGGATGCCTGCAAAAACAGTGACTCAATCGCGGCGCTTGTCACTGGCGTGACCAACCAGGGAGCGTGACCGGATGGGGGGGGGTTGCGCATATAGTGACAGGATGTCGCTACTTGTATATGCGTGGGGACCAGGGCAAGCACACTCATCGAGGGGAGGGAGGGTTTGTGAGGGGTGGTGGTGCTGCAGTGAGCTGCTGAGCTGGCCCCATGGTATGGTGGGTGGGTTCAGGGCTGGGGGGTGAATGCTGCTGGGTTTGGGTCCAGGCGCAGGTACGTTTTGTTGCACCCGGCCCAAATATTTTTTTTTTCCGATTTTGCACCCCCACCCCAACATGCACCCCCCCTGGAGTTGAGAATCCTTTAGTAGGAGGGTGCGGGGGTTTGTCCCTAGGTGTGGAGTTGCAGATACCCTGTGACATGGGCAACCGCGACTGGGTGCCTACAAAAATGGTGACTCAATCACGATGCATGTCATTGGGGCGACCAACCAGGGAGGGTGACCGGATGGGGGGGTTCATGCATATAGTGACAGGATGTCGCTACATGTATACACGCATGGGGGGGTGAGCATGCTCAGCGAGGGAAGGGAGGATTTGTGAGGGGCGGTGCCATGGTGAGCTGCTGAGCTCGCCCTGTGGCGTGGTGGGTAGGTTCAGGGCTGGGGGTGAATGGTGCTGGGTTCAGGTCCAGGCACAGATACGTTTTGTTGAATATTTTTTTTTTCAGTTTTGCACCCCCCAGGAGTTGAGAATCCTTTAGTACTGGGGTGCGGGGGCAAAGCCCCCCGCATAAAGCAGTAAAACTAAAGTCCCCAGTGCCCTTTTGCTGTACGCCAGGGGGTACATCGCCAAAAATCATTTTCAGTGATGTGCCATCACCCTAATGCCAATCACCTTATGACATAGCTCCGGAATTGCACAACGAGGTGTAACCACACACAAAAATAGCCATCCAAAAAGGGCCTAATTATTGTGTGGGGGCAGGGCTGTGCCAATGATATTAAGAGCCCCTTATTTCCTTGTTTGTATATAACTATATGCATATAAAAATGTCTGTATATGTATGTATAACTATGTATAATTCCTCTGTAATTTACTGTATATAACTAATTCTGGGTCGCCCCTGAAAAAAGGTACATCTCGTTTCAGTGGGCTTACCTGGTCACCAAAATTCAAATAAATAAATAAATATTTTGGTGGGCCCCACCAGAAACTGTAAAACAACAATTAGCACATATAAAATATTTATAGCACAAGTTATTTTGAATCAGTCCTATGCCCAACAAATACACAGCAAATGCAAGCAAGCAACCATTCAGCATTGACAAATGCTTGTTATTAAAGATTTTCTAGCTTTTCTGTCCACTAAACATATTTCTGGGTATCCTTTATTCCCTGAATGGGGAATAAATGTCTTTGTAACATGGCACTGCAAATGACAGTAGAATAGATACATGGGTCTTCTGTAGAATTAATCCATGCCCGGGTGGTTGGAGGCACTCGTCCTGCGGCCTCATGCCCCACCCACCCCCGGCATGGATTAGTTCTACAGTAGAACCATGCTGTGTCATGGATTAATGCTTACTTCTGACATCTATATTCTTATTTCCTCTTTTATCCTTTAGTAATGGTAGATTATCACAGGAAATATATTCACTTTGAAGAATATTTGCTGAAGCTTCTCTTCAAAACAGGTAGGGAATCTATAAACAAACAATATGTTGTTACAACATTATTGAGAGGTGATATCTAACAGTTTATTTGACTGTTATGTTTTAAATGGATTCCTAATGTGTTAATGCAAAGTTTGTATTGTTTTTTTTTTTATTGAGATGTGTCTTACTGTTGTGTTGTTAAAGAAAATCAATAAAATTTAAAAAAATAAGGAACACAGAATGCATTGCTTGGGAGATCTATTTGACTCAGAAGGTTTTAAGATGGTCACAAAACTGGGTGAAGAGATGGACCTGCCCAAGTCTCACTGTGACAAACTATACTATGGGCGGGCCGTAATACCTTACAGGGTAGTTTGGGTCTGATTCACTTTTTCTACTGCTACCTCCTGATTATATCAGGAAATGCCACTGTCCTAATCAGGAACTTGGAAGATCAAACACAGTAAACTATGGTAGAGTGTACTTCGGATGGTGAACAGTAAACAGAAAATTCTCACCTTGCCAGCAGAAATATTATATTTACTTTTCCAATAAGGATGCACAGCCACTGGTTCTATAAAAATAGATTATTTACTAAGTACTGCAGATGTTTACAAACAGAATATATACAGCAACCAAAAAGAACATTTACAGGAGATGAAAAAATAATGCAGTTAAACAGACAGAAGACTTAAAAAAACTCACAATCTGGTCTCACGCTAGGATCTATATTTAACTGCCAGCTAACTTGAAAGAACATTCGCCTAGACTATCCTTCTCTCACACAGATAAGCTAGCTAATGAGCGGTGGCCTACTCGAGAAAGACACCATGACAGCGAAACCAGAAACCAGACCATTACAGCAACAGTTGCTGCAATGGTTGTTTTCACCAATGTGGCTTTCCCCGGTGTTCTGCCCCCTCCCCGGAAAAACTCCAACCTGAAGTCGAAGAAAGCAGCATAGTGCAGTGGTTTAAGGCTCTGAGCTGCAAACCTGGAGACCTGGGTTTGAATCCCACAGCCCCCACTTGCATACTTCTGTGACCCTGAGCAAGTCACTTAACTTCCTTGTGCTTCCAGGTTGCACCTGTAAACAAACTTTCAGCTTAGTGTGTCTCTCCTGGTAAAACAAAGGTAAAAATAAGATTATATTGAAATGCAGGGGGCACAGCCCCCACAAAAGAACACTCTCTTTCGTGACAGCACAATACTGGTGTGGGTATTGTGCCGTCGCTGTGCGGGAGATCGGCAAAGTTCCTGTCAACCACAAGTGGTGCTTCTGCTATCGAGAAGGGCTCTCACTCACCAAGAGTCAGATTCAGGTCTTCTTCAAAGGTTATCAGAAGTCAGAGACAGCAAGTTGGGGTTCAATTCCTCAATTTATGTGCTTAGGGCTATAGGGTGGCACCTCTCCCTGGAGTGACAGTCCCTCCAGTATTCCCCACCAATGTATGTGAGTGTGTGTGTGTATGTGTGCGTGTGTGTTTTCCCATCTCCAGGCCAAAATATCTTTTCCACGTAGCACTTCCTCACATCTGTTTTACTTATTGTGTCCTGCCTGCTGAGGTTGCCTTTGTGGGGAAAAGTCAGATTCTCCCATCTGGTCTTGTTTTTCCCCAAACACTTCTCAGGGTCTGCTGCTGGGACATGTGACCTGAAATCCACTGTGCATGCCTTATGTAAAGAACTTACATGAGAATAAGTAGAAACAAAGAATAATTACATTAACAAAAATAAGATTAACGTAACCTGGTCACATTCCCGTCACACCCATAGATTTTGATATTTTCAAGTCAGAGACTGGGCGCAAAAGATAGAGAGGTTGAACCCTAAGGAATCCCCCCTATTTAGCCTGGGACTGTGCATCGTATGAGCCAGAACCCCGAGGGCACACTGGAAAGGCCTGTCATCCACTGAGAGGGTACACTTTACCTGTCCTATCCCAAAGCTGCAGGCACTATGGGGAAGAGACCTGCCCTGCCAGATCTCGGAGAAGGCGTGGGCCACCCTCTGTGAATCACACATGGGGCTATTAGTGTGCAATAAATAGAAAGAAGCTCAATATAAATTTCGACATGGATTATATATGCCCCTGGCTTCAGTGAGCAAATTCAATGTAGAGTGTTGCCCACCTGTGGGAGGTGCAATGAGGCAAGAGGGACATGCATACACTATTTTTGGGATTGCCCTCAGCTAAGATACTTCTGGATGGAAATTGCCCATAAAATATCCACAATAAGGAATTCAAAAGTTAAAGTGTTTTTTCCAACTTACTACCTAAGGCTACTAAACAGCACACAGGTTGGCAGCTCACAATATATTTTGGGACGAGGCTCAAGAGAGAAACTCACAGTCCAAAGCAGCAGAAAACCTCGGCTACATATCCAAAATTCCTTAGAAAAACTCTCCCCCAAGACAATATCAAATGAACTCCATCTATTACACTATGCCACCTGGTTGAATAATCCCTTTCTTTTACTTAGTTTAGATGCAGAGAAGGCTTTCAACCAGGTAGTGTGGCCTTTTTGTGTTGTCTTTCGCGTGCAGCACAGACAACATATTGGGGTTGCTTGAAGTGGAAGATCAGGTTTTGGAGGCGGTTGTGTTGTGGCCAGTGGTGCCACTGCTTTTTAGGGCTGGGCTCCATGGCATGAATTAGACTGCACGCTGTCTATGACAGCAGTTACAAAATGTGCCACCAACTTGAAATGTTTTAGCCGCTGCAATGAGGGAGCGACCCCTCATTGCAGGGCATGCCTTAACTGGTGTAACATTTCAGTAAACATGGAGGACGGCAGCTCACCACCCACCACTCACAGTCCCTAGGAAGCCGACGTGGGGGGGTGCCCAATCCCTCTGTCAGCATATGTGACCCCTTTACTGATTGTGTCTGCCGAGGGGGTGCCCAATCCCCCTCAGCATCATGCCTCCAAACACAGATATGCTTGCCGAAGGGGGGTGCCCATTCCCCCTGTCGGCATATTAACCCCCTCCCCATTTTTCTGCCACTGTCCCACCCCGACTATGTGCCACACTGGGAGCCCACTCCAGTGTGGCTAACATGCCTTCCCCCCAAAGAAATGTGCCATACTGGGAGCCCACCCCAGTGTGGCCAAACCTGTAAAAAAAAAAAGAAAATGGTCCATGGTGAAATTTTTAATTTTTGTTACCTGAAACAAAGGAAACAGTCCCTTGCCATCCTGTCCCTTCCCCCAGCCCACAGCCACCCTCTACACACCCCACCTCCCCACATACACACACCCTCACCCCACTTGCCTCTGGAGCCTGGCGCGACGATCTTCGGTGGACTGGGAACACATCTGCACTCTTTAAAGCCGACTGCGAACTGAAGAAATGCCAGTAAGCTGTATAATGGCATAAATGGAGTTTTTCAACTTTGGTGCATATCTTGGCCATTTTTGTGAATTTTGGCACCAAATTTTCAACATGGGGTTCTTGGGACCCCACCTCATGAATTCAGTCACTGTCATCTCATTATTCGGTCCCAAAAGGTGATTTCGTGGTCACTGTGCATAATCGCCTTTCCGGACTGAGTAACGAAACAACAGTGCAACTGTTCATGAGGTGAGCTCCCAAAAAGTCTTTGTTGCAAATTTGGTAAAAAAAAGTCCAAAAAATGACCATGTTATGAGCGTACGTTACGCAGATTCCACATACGCTTGTAACTTCGAAAATTTCTAATATTGTTACTCCAGATTTTCAACATTGACATTTTTTCACACCTCCTTATGAACAGTACAACTGTCATTTTCCACATCCTGCCCGAAATGTGTTTTCAGTCACTGTCATCTCGTTATTCGGTCCCGAAAGGTGATTTTGTGGTCACTGTGCAGAATCGCCTTTCTGGACTGAGTAACGAAATGACAGTGTGACTGTTCATGAGGTGGACTCCCAAAAAGTCTATGTTGCAAATCTGGTGAAAAAATTCCACAAAATTACCATGTTACAAGCCTGCATTGCGCAGTTTCCATACATGCTTGTAACTTCGAGAATTATTAATATTTTTACTCCAGATTTTCAACATTGCCATTTTTCCACACCTCCTTATGAACAGTACAGCTGTCATTTTCCACATCCTGCCCAAAATGTGTTTTAGCACATCCGGCACACAGTGACGCAGTCACTGTAGGAAAACAATGTTCTGGACAGAGTAAGAAAATCACAGTAACACTGTTCATAAGCAGAGGTCCCAAAATGCCTATGTTAAACAGTTGGTGAAAAAATTCTACAAAATGACTATGTTACAAGCGTGTGTTGTGCAGTGTCCACGTACAGCTGTAAGTTTGAGAATTTTTAATATTTTCACTCCAGATTTTCAACATTGTCATCTCTTCTCAGCTTCTTATGAATGGTACAGCTGACATTTTTATGTAGTGCAGAATGGCGCGGTCACTGTGGGAAATCAACATTTGGGACACATTAACAAAATCACAGCGACACTGTTCATGAGCAGAGGTCCTACGTGCTTTCATGAGGTGAGATCACAAAAAGGCCATGTTGAAAATTTGGAGTGCAAATACCAATAAACGACCAGGGCATTAGGGTTTCTAACAATAACGTCCCACCCTGCACAGACTAACAGACATCAGGGTGTGCCTTTAGATTGTCGGCTGTAATGCTCATGCCATTGCACCCCAACCCCCACCATGCAGCCATTGACAGCCATCCAGGTGTGCCTTGGACTCTTCGGCCCCAAAGTTCATCCCATTCTCCTATGCTGCACCAATCTCAATATACTTCCTTATGAAATGGGGTGAGCGTAAGGCCCAACGACCCCAAGGCACAACGCAACACTTGTCAGAGTCTGCAGGGTAGAGTTATGTGAAATGGCATGAGCGTTATGGCCAACAACCCAAAAGCACACCTCAATGCCTGTCACTCTCTGAAAGGTGGGGCGGGGTTGACATTGGTTCTATACTTCACTGCCATTCCTATTATGCATCTCTCTAATGCCTGCACTACCAATGCCAGTGCCAGCAAGACAACATTTGGCATTGACAAATGCTTGTTTATTTCAGGCTCTAATCAGTTTTGGATCCCCCCCACTAGGTTCAAATGTTACAGGCAGGGGGACATGGCAGGGTTGCCCCTTGTCTCCCCCCTCCTGTTTGCCCTCTACTTGGAGCCTTTAGCTCAAGCTGTTTGCCAAAATCCTAACATAACGGGGGTACATATTGGTAATAAGGAGCATAAATTAGCCTTATATGCTGATGACCTGCTGATCTATTTAATCATGTCAGAGAAAGCCCTCCCTCATCTTTGGTCATCATTATTCTAATTTGGTCAATTGGCAGGCTATAATTTAAATATGTCAAAAACTGAACATACGAACATACGAAATTTGCCAGCAGATAAAGGCCTAGAGGTCTATCAAGTCTGCTGGAATGTGCAGCTAGCACCCCTTATTCTGCAGCTGCCCCTCCCTTCCACTCTTCCCCTTCATTAACCCTCCCCCTTGTCCTGTCCCATCCCTTTTTGAAGCAGTCCACTGTTCTACTGCATACCACTTCTGCAGGTAATGCATTCCACCCAGCCACCACCCTCTCTGTAAAAAAGTGTCTCCTTATCTCCCTTCTGAACCTTCCTCCCTCCAGTCTCATATCATGGCCCCTGGTGGCCCTCCCTTCCCTTACTTTGAATAGCCCCTCTGTTCCCATCTTGTTTATTCCTTTCATGTATTTAAAGGTTTCAATCATGTCACCCCTGTCCCTCCTCTCCTCCAGTGAGTACATATTCAATTCCTTCAACCTCCTCTCGTGTGATAAGTCCCCCAGCCCCTTGATCATCTTTGTTGCCCTGCGCTGCACCCCCTCCAGTAACTTAATGTCCCTCTTCAGACACGGGCACCAGTACTGCACGCAGTACTCCCATGTGGTCTAACTAATGACCTATACAGTGGAAGAATCACCTCCTCCCTCCTTGAGGATATACCCCTTGCAATACAACCCAGCATTTTGTTGGCCTTTGCAGCTGCCTTCCCACATTGTGCTGAGTTGTTCATTGACCCTGTAATGAGCACACCCAGATCCTTCTCCTCCTCTGCCTGGGCTAGCTGCACCCCAGCTGGTTACCCTCCTGGGTTCTTCATCCCAAAATGCAGCACCTTGCACTTTTTGGCATTAAACCACAGTTGCCAGGTGTCTGACCAGGTTTCAAGCTTTGCCAGATCATCCTGCAACCCCTGCCATCCCCCTAGGTCATCCACCACCACGCCTACCTTGGTATCATCAGCATACAGACTGATCTTGCTCTTGATGTCCCATGATATGTCTGTAATGAATATCCCAAACAACACTGGTCCCAACACCGAGCCCTGTGGAACACCGCTCATCACTGCCCTTGGGTGTGAGAGCTCCCCACCCACCACCACCCTCTGTTGCCTTCCCTGAAGCCAGTTTCCTACCCATCTCACCAGCTTTGCACCCGCCCCAGTGCCTACTAACTTCCTTCCCAGCCTTCCATGCGGCACCGAGTCGAATGCCTTACTGAAGTCCAGATACAGGACATCCACTGCATGGCCCCTGTCCAGTTGTCTAGTTACCCAGTCATAGAACTCCACCAGGTTGGTTTGGCAGGATCTGCCACGTATGAAGCCATGCTGTCTGCTGTCCTAGTCCTTGGCCTCTAGGGAGGGCCACCAGCCTCCTTCAGGATAGTCTCCATTAGCTTACCCACGATGGATGTGAGGCTCACTGGTCTGTAGTTTCCCAGTTCATCCATGGGGCCACTCTTGTGGAGGGGCACCACATGAGCCATCCTCCAGTCCTGAGGTGCACACCCCGAATGTAGTGAGGCATTAAATAGGTCTGCCAAAGGTCCTGCAAGGACCTCTGCCAGCTCCTTCAGTACCCTGGGGTGGATGCCATCTGGGCCTGGCGCCTTGTCCACCCTCAATGCCCTCAAACCCTCTCGAGCTCTGCCCTCCATGATTTCCCCATCTGTCACCACCCCCCGCTTCTGCCATTTCTCCCACCTCAGGTGTCACCCCTCTTCTCTTTAGTAAATACTGAGCAGAAGTACTCATTTAGTGCTTCTGCCTTATCACACCTGCTTCCACCCAGCCCCCTCCTTCCTAATCCTTACTATGTGGTCCCTTAGCTCCTTTTCTCCCTGATGTACTTAAAGAAGTCCTTCTCCCTTCTTAATGCCTTGTGCCAGCCTGAGTTCCCAGATGCTTTGGCTCCTTACTGCCCTTGTCACCTCTTTTCGATTTTGTCAGTACCCTCCCTGTCCTCCTCCCTCCTGTTTTCTTGTACTTCCTAAACGCAGCTCTTTTCCTCCTTACCTTTCCATGACCTCCTTGCTCAACCAGCTCAGTTTCTCAGCCCTAGCCTTCTTGCTCTGGGCTTTGCAGCAGGTTTTGGTTGCCTCCACTATCCCCAGCTTTATGAGCTCCCACCTCTGGTTAGGTGTCCATACTAGATTGAATTCTGGCCAGGTACCCTTTTACCACTTCCCCCATCCTCCCAAAGTCGGCCCTACTGAAGTCCAGCACTCTTGTGCCAGATTCCACTCCTTCCTTGCCCATATCCAATGTGAGCCATACTGAGTGGTGGTCACTTCCTGACAGCGGTTCCTCCACTGTAAGTTCTCTCACAAAGTCCCCATTTGCCAGCACAAGGTCAAGGGTATTCCCTAACCTGGTTGGTTCACTGACCATTTGCAGCAGGAAGCTGTCCTGAAGGCATCCAGCAGTACCTGCTCCCTTCTGTTCCTGGTTGTTGGGGTGCTCCAGTCCACTGCTGGCATGTTGAAGTCCCCACAATCACCACACTACCCTTCTCGAGGTCCTCCTGATCTGTCCCGCTAGTTCCTGTCTAACTCCTCCATCTGAGATGGTGGCTTGTACACTCCCATTCTAAGAATCCTATTCTTGGAATCCTGGATTTGCACCCAAAGTGACTCAGACTACCTCCTCCCTTCCTCCCTTACACACTTCAGTCCTTCCTTCACATATAGTGCCACCCCCTTCCCAATCACCTGTCCCTACGAAATAACCTGTATCCTGGTACAGACAGGTCCCAGTCATTGTATTGGGTGGCCCATGTTTCTGTGATGGCTGCAATGTCCACCTCTCCCTCTGCCATGAGAACCTGTAACTCTGCAGTTTTCCTCCCAAGGCCCTAGTATTAAGGGTAACCACCTTCCACCCTTTCCCCCCTCCCATCCTGCCCTCCTTTCCTAGCATCACCAATAGTACTTGCCATTGAAGTATTATAGTACAGTTACGAAGGAACTTACCGTAATAGTAGATCTTCGAGAGAGGTTCCTTCAGTAGGTCATCACATATGGGACTGGCACCACCTGGCTTCAGGCTGAACGGCAGACATTTCTAGCAATACCTGACAGGGGACTGCCCACCTGATGTCACATGACTGACGTCAGGATGACTGTATATAGTGGGTGGTCCCCACGCCCGCCCTCCAGTTCTCCCGCTGGAGCCAGGAAGAGGCCTTGCAGCAGGAGCGAGCAGGAATTGGAGTCCCTGTAAAACATAAAATATGGGGAAGGATGGAGGGAAAAATATGACCTACTGAAGGAGCCTCTCTCGAAGATCTACTCTTATGGTAAGTTCCTACTTAACTGTACTATCTTACTTCGAGAGGGTTCCTTCAGTAGGTCCTCACATATAGGACAGACTCCCAAGCAGTCCCTCTGAGAAGAGACCGAGAGAAACTAGGGAGGGGGAAAAACTAACTCCAATGGAAAAGATTGATGTCCCAAAAGGACCTAGTCTAGGACAGAAGGCCCTGCAGCACGGCTAGCCCAAAGCCAGCCCTCCGCCCCAAAGCAATGTCCAGACTGTAATGTTTGGTAAAGGTATGGACAGAACTCCAAGTAGTGGCAGCACAAATGTCAGCCACAGAAACGTTACGTAGGAAGGAAGCGGAGGCAGCCATGCCCCTAGTAGAATGACCTCTGATGAGACCTGGCAAAGGTTTGTCATACTTTTGGTAACAGTACCCTATGCAGTTGCCTAACCATTTGGAAAGGTCCTGCTTAGAAACCAGTTTGCCCTTCGATCTCGGGGCAAAGGAGACAAACAACTGGTCGCAAGAGCGAAACTCTTTGGTCCGTTGGGTGTAGCACTGGAGAATGCGATGGACATCCATCGTGTGAAGGAATGCTTCACCTCTGTTAGAGGGGGACGGGTAATACACCAGAAGCTCTGCTGACTGACTCAGTGTGGCTTCTGACACCACCTTGGGAAGAAACCTTGGATGAGTACTGAGGACTGCCCAGTCCCGATGGAAAATCAAATATGGCTCCTTGCAGACTAGAGCGTGAAGCTCCGAAATCCCTCAGGCTGATGTGATGGCCACAAGAAAAAGCGTCTTCCAGGACAGGACACGCAAATCATAGCTCATAGCCGGCTCAAAAGGAGGAAGGGTGAGTTTTTCCAGCACAAAGTTCAAGTCCCAGGGCGGGTTTGGGCTGTGAATGGGGAGTTTCAGATGGAAAATCCCTTTCAGAAAGGTTTCTGAGACCTGCAACTGAGCCACAGGTTTACCTTCCACTAGCTCATGGTATGCTGAGATAGCTGAGCTAAGGACCTTTAAGGAAGAATAGGACAGACAGGAGTCTGACAAGTGAAGGAGGTATTCCAAGACTTGTGGGGCCGAGCAAGAGAAGGGGTTCCAGCCCTTAGCGGTCGCCCAAATGGAAAACCGCTTCCACTTCATGGCGTAAGTGGAATGGGTAGAAGGTTTTCTTGCCTCAATGAGGACTTGAGCAACCCTGGAGGAAACCCCAAAATGGGATATCGCTATGTCTGCAGGAGCCACGCATGGAGATGCAGTGTCCTGAGCCCCAGGTGCACTAGACAACCTTGATCCTGAGTCAGGAGGTCATGAATCACTGGAAGTGGAACCGGTGGTTCCCGGGAAAGCTGCTGTAGCAGCGGGAACCAGATCTGTCTTGGCCAAAGAGGAGCAATGAGGATCATCTTTGCCCTCTCCACCTGAAGCTTGAGGAGAACCCTCTGCAGAATGTGAAATGGATGGAAAGCGCACAAAAATTTCCCTGTCCAAGATAGAGACAATGCGTCACTCCAAAAAGCACCTTGCTCTGGAATGAGCAAGCAAAATTTTGGAAGTTTTGCATTGGGTTTGGAGGTGAAGAGGTCGATTTCTGGACGCCTCCAACTTCGGAAGATGCATTCTGCCACTTCCTGATGCAGTTCCCACTCATGAGCTAGGGTCCGAAATCTGCTGAGACCATTTGCCAGGACATTTAGAACACCTGGAATGTGCATGGCCACCAGGGCCAGATGGTGCTAGACTGCCCAGTTCCACAGTCGCGTCGCCTCCCTGCATAGAGGGTACGACCGGTTCCTCCTTGTTTGTTGACATACCAAACTACTGACATATTGTCCGTTTGGACCAGCAGTGTTCCCTTCAGAAGGAGGGTCTGAAAGGCCTGTAACATGTACAGGACCGCCCTGAGCTCCAGTACATTGATGTGGAGAGAAGTCTCCAAGCCGGACCATAGTCCTTGGGCTTGGTGTTCCCCAAGATGAGACCCCCCACCCCATATTCGAGGCATCCGTGGTGAGGGTGGCTGCTGGTGCAGGGTTCCAAAAGGGAAGTCCCAATGAAAGATTGCGAGAGTCCGTCCACCATTGTAAATCTTTCTGAACTGTTGAGGAGACCAGGACCAGATGATCCAGGTTGTCCAGAAGCTGGTCCCACTGCATGAGCAATGACCACTGAGTAATCCTCATGTGAAGTCTTGCTAGGGGAACGGTAGTGATGGAGGCTGCCATCAGGCCCAGAAGTCAAAGGACTTCCCGAGCTGGGATTTTCCTGAGGGAGGCCACTTTGGAGGCCTGACAGATAAGGGTCTCCTCCCTGTCCGGAGGGAGAAAGGCTCTGCACTGGACTGTATCCAGGACTGCCCCGGTAAACTGGAGTTTCTGGGCAGGGATAAGGGATGACTTTGGAACGTTGACCGTGATCCCTAATTGGCTGAACAAGTCCAGAGTAAAGGAAAGAGCCTCCAGCAAGGAATCCCTGGATGGGGCTGAAATCAACTAGTCATCCAGGTAAGGGAAGACCACAATACCCCTGCGGCGCAAGAATGCCACGACCACTGCCAGGCACTTGGTAAAAACCCGTGGTGCCGAAGACAGGCCAAAGGGGAGCACCCAGAACTGGAAGTGTTCCCCTTGGAAGCGAAATCGTCGGAATCAGCCGTGGCTGGGGAAAATAGGAATGTGCAGGTAGGCATCCTGCATATCCAGTGTGCAGAGCCAGTGGTTCTCCATGAGGAGAGGGAGGAGGACCTTGAGTGTCAGCATTCAAAATTTTTTGTACTCGACAAACTGATTGAGCTGACGTAGGTCGAGTATGGGTCTGAAGTCCCTGGTCTTTTTTGGAACCAGGAAAAAATGGAAGTAATCTTTTCCCTTGGCTCTGGTTGGGACGCCTCGATCGCTTCTTTTGAGCAAGAGCGAATTTACCTCCTCGGAATGAGAAGGGCCTGGTCTGAGAGTAGGAGGACTTCTCAGTGGAGTTTCTGGGGGAATCTCCAGAAGCTCTACGGTGTGACCGACGGACACTAGTTGCAGGACCCACTCGTCGGAGGTAATCGCCCTCCACTCTTGCTCATGGTGGGAGAACCTCCCCCCCACCTGCTCCACGTCGCAAGACTGAGGAGGCAGTGGGGCCGGGGAGTCAAGAAGTGGTGGGATGTTCAGGGGGAGGACCTCCTGAACGTCTCTGATTTTTGGAGGCAGGAGGGGTGGCTGTACCCATGGCCTTACGTTTCCCTTGGCGGCGCACTGGAGCGTTCTTTCTCTGCCTCTAGGTCCTTTTCCGAAAGGACTTCAACTGCTGCTGGGAGCCCAACTGGTACACTGACCTGACAAACCTAAGTGCAATGCCTTTGTCCTGTAGGTCTGTAATAATATCCTTGGTGTTCCCACCAAAAAGGACAGAGCCTCAGAAAGGGGCATCCTGAATCACCAACTGGACATCGTTGGTGAGTCCTGAAAGGCAAAGTCAGGAATGCTGTCTGAGGGCAGTGGCAGTTGTCGAGGTATGGGCCACAGAGTCAACAGAGTCATAGGTGGCGCGTAAAGCATGCCTGCAGGAAACCTTGACGAGGCAGAGATCCTTAGCAAGTTCCTCCTCCTTCAAAGGTAAGGGATCCATGGACTGGACTCTCACCTGCGGCCTGGTCAGGGTCGCTTTTTGATGGGACACCATATGGGCCATGAAACTGATGGACCGGAGGACGCACGTGGTCAAGGAATACATTTTCTTCACAAACTGGTCCATCTGCCTCAACTCTTTGTCCGGAGGAGTACTGCTCTGTGCTTGGTGGCTGAAGAGCAATCATGAGCCGCCGAGATGACCACAGAGTCATCCTTGGGATGAGCCTTTAAGAAAGGGGCATCCTTCAGCGCCTAGTAGAGCCTGTCCGCCCGCTTGGGGACAGCCGAGATAGAATGAGGCATCTGCCAGATGGTAGTGGTAAGGTCTTGGTGAGGTACCATCCATGGAGGAATAGGAATAGGGAGACAGAGACTCCTATACAAGTCTAAGTGTTCCACGAGCTTCTGTCTCATGGGGTCCTGTTCCTCCAACTCCCAGTCGAATTAGTCTTTCATGGCCCTCAAGAGGTCTGAGAAGGCAGGGTCCTCTGGTGGAGATTTTGGCGACACCTTGCCTTTTGGCTCCTCATGGTCTTCCAGGACCTCCTCTGAGGAATCTTCCCTCCCCTCTGAACTGTCTTCATGGTCGTCTGCCTCCTCAACAGGACGGCGTCTGCTATCCGGAAGAGAAACATCCTGCCGAGTCTTCCCCGAGATGTGGACAGTGGCTATCGACAAACTGCTCGGGGAAGGAGACCTAGGAGACCGTGGTTGTGGGAGCCTAGGCTCCAGGTCCGAAACCAACTCCGACCTAGCCCCCTGCCACCAAGACTGTATTAAGGTCTTGAAATCCAGAGTAACCGGAGGAGGAGGGGGGGGGGGGTGGTGGAGTAGGCTGAGGCTGAGGGGGCGAGGAGGAGGAGGAGGGATGACCAGCGGTGGATACTAGCCCTGAAATCCCGTGTAATGGGAGTAAGGGTTAAATCCAGGGTTGAACTGCCCAGGATGACTTGTTCGGAGTGGGACCCCCCCGGGTAGTGGTCCCAGGATACCCAAACGGGTAATGCGGGACAGTTCAGGGTAGGGTATAAGTCCCCGTTGTCAGATCTGGCATCGGGGGAACCCACCTCAGACCAGCCGCTGTGTATATGGGTTGAGGTCCGCATCGACAGCACACGTCAGGGGAACCGACATCGGAACCAGCACCACCCAATCCAGTGCCGGAAGGGGATCTGGCATCGGAAGGGCCGGCGTCGGAACTGGATGAAGGGGCTCTGGTGTCGGGGCCAAAGGCAAAGGCCGGCCAGCTGGTCCCGGCTACGGGACTGTCGTCGGGATCACTGGCATCGGAGGAGGCCCCGGAAACCTGCCAGAAGGCGGAGGAGGGGCTTCCACAGTTAGGCCAGTAGGCCGAGGAGGAGCCTCCTTCTCCTTAACCCCAGAAGGGGATTGTGGCGGAGACCCCGTGGTATCGACAGGGTCGATGGGCTCTCCGCTGCCATCGCCGGACGTACCCACCGGAGAATTGGAGGGCGCGGCCGAGAAAGGAGGAGGAGGGAGAGGGGCTTTCCCCCTTTGGTTCCACTGGATGTCAGGTGAGGCGCTGTTAGGCCCCGACGGGGGAACCAGGCCTGAGCGGTCATCAGGGATGGCAGACTTAGCGGGTAGGGTCGGCGGTCAGGGGAGGAGCTCCCGGCTGGCTTATCAACCGGGGCCGGGTGAGTACCCACTGCCTGGCTAGTCGACTTACCGGCCACTGCGCAGTCCCCAGAGGAGCCAGGGGCTGACTTATCGGCCGAGGCAGTATGGTCACTGAAGGAGCCGACGGGCAACTGATCTGCCGGAGTTTTGTCAGACTTACCGTCCGGTTTTCTGGGCGTCAGCTGGACCTTGCTCATCGAGGGCCTGGCGTCGTCCGCGGAGCGGTCCTGCTCCCTGGCTTTCTCCTTATGTTTCTTTGAAGGAGAAGATTTTTCGGATGAATCTCTAAGACGATCCATCTTCTTCTCTAGGGAAGCCAGGTGGGCTTTTAGCAGATGGGCCTCTAAAGCCTGCTGTCTCCTCTTTTTTGTGGCCTGGTTGAAGGTCTTGCACTCAGGACAGGAGGAGACTGGATGGTCCGGGCCTAACAGAGGACGCACTTGAGGTGACCATCTTTGTGTGGAATCTGCGTGCCAGAGGACGAGCACTTCTTCTTGGGAGAAGACATCAATGAAATAACACGAATGTTAAGAAAAAAACAGTGAGGGATAAACCGACGCAATAATTTTCATGACGATCGCTAAATGGAAGTCTGCAATGTGACTGACACAAGGCGACAGCGGGAAAGAACTGGAGGGCAGGCGTGGGGACCACCCACTTTATACAGTCACGCTGACGTCAGTCACATGACATCAGGTGGGCGTTCCCCCATCAGGTATTGCTAGAAAAGTCTGCCATGCGGCCCGACGCCAGGTGGCACCAGTCCCGTATGTGATGAGCTACTTAAGGAACCCTCTCGAAGTAAGATCTATACATTACACTCTTTCCAAGAATATTCAAAACCAATTTCCTTTTAAATGGAGCCTTACATTTTGACATTATTTAGGGGCATTTTTGGCTGAGGAACCTAGTCAGGTTTGTAAACTTAATTATGACACCTTTACTGAAATGTTGCGTAAAGATCTTATAAGTTGGCCCCATTTACCATTATCTTTAATTCAGTGTATGGACAGCAGTCATATGGATTATTCTCCCTTGCTTTCTTTATGTAGCCCAAGCATTACCTGTTACCCCTCCCCTATCATAATTCCATAATTGGGATAAACATATTGCCAAGTATATCTGGCAAGGTATATCGTTATGACAACAAACCCCCCACAGCGAATCCATTATATCGACAAGCCATTCGACATCCACAGTGTCGAATGGGTTGTTGCAGTGATGAATGGATACAGCAACTTCATTGTAAGCCACTCTCCCTGTAATCTACCCTCCCCGAGTTGCCAATCATTAATGTAACGTGGGGGCAGAGCTCTATGGGGTAAGGGAAAAGCCTCCACAAACAGTAAAGGGCTCCACGCTTGGGAGTTCATGAGCCTGGCTGCACTTTGCTGTGGTGATGTGATCGCCATCAGCAAAGTGTTGTCATTGTAAAGTCGCTCAACAACTTTGTTGTCAATGCGACTTGGTGGAACTATCTGGCAAGGAAACAAACCTTGTGTTCGATATAATATATTACAATTACCCAAACGAGAAGGAGGATTAACTCTCCCTAATTTACTGATATACCACCAGGCTGTGCAGCTCCACACGATGCTATATTGCTTAATAAATAACTATGAGGCTCACTGGAAAACCTCAGAACTTCAAGAGGGGGATCTAATTTTCTTCCCTAAATCTCTACTAATGGTAGCCTGTCAAACAGGTGACTGCAAATGAGTGACTCAAATATGAGCAACTATTTGCATGCCCGACAGGATAGTGAGTATGGAGAAATAGTGTTGGGAGAGGATAGAGAGTGAGGAGTCATGTAATGGCGAGGGTGATTGACAGGAGGAGTTGAAGAGTGATGCAGGTGAAATACTGCAATTGAGCGTGCTCCTGCTGAACTCTCCACCTGGTGTGGTGGATAAGGTCACAGACTACAGTGGTAATTGTCCTGGGTTCGGGACTGCCTGTAGGAAAAATTTATTTTAATGTTATTGGCTGTTAGAAAACATTTTTTTGGTCCTGTTGTTCCCCGGCCCAATGGTGCCCCAGGCGCAGTATCCTCCCAGAATACTGGTGCCCCCTCCCATGTATACTCTTCCCCAGTGTACACCCCCCCAGAGTTGATTATATTAGTTTGGGGGTATGGGGGGCTTGTCCCCCACAAAGGAGGGTGTGGGGGGGCATAGCATTAAATGTTAAACGTGAATGTCTGCCTGGTTGCTGTCTTGGCAGTTGCTGAGGTGGATTATGGGTCAATTTTAAATTCGGCGAAATGTAATCGCTGTTGTGCGAGTCGCCATAGTAAAATCGCCATTATGACATGGAACCTCTATTAATTAATGCTCCTTTACATACAATAAACCCATCTGCAGATCCATCTACTGCAGATACACTCTGTATCTGGTTTCAAATGATCCAGAAAAAGGAATTACAATTACACAAATATAGATTTCTATCAATTGTGGGGTCTTCGGACTTTACCCCTATGAGCACAGATTTAACATATCATAGATGGTCGCATCTTGGTCTTAATTATTGGTGCCAATTCTTGCAGGGCTCGACCATTCAAACCTTCACAGAAAATGGTAAATCAATATCACCTGCCGCCTACATTGTTTTTTAGATATCTGCAGGTGCGGGACTGCCTCGAAACTGTTTTAGAAGAAATTCAAGTAAAACACATAATCTCTCAATTATATAAAGCATTTCAGGCTCTTCAAGCTCATTCGATTGATCATGTAAGGCAAGCTTGGGAAAAGGATCTTAATATGAGTTTTAATGACCAGCAATGGAACTGTATTCTATCTTTCACACACACCGTTACCTCTTTAACTTCCTGGCATGAATTCTCTTGGAAGGGTTCTGCTTCAATATCTCATCACCCCAGCAAGGCAGGTTAAGTATTTACCACATAAGGGAACACAGTGCTGGAAAGGGTGCTATTACACCCCTACAGCTTAAGCCCACATCCTGTGGATCTATCCTGTTCTGAAGCCTTTTTTCCAGAAGGTCCAATCTGCACTTATAGAACTCTGGGATTCAGAGTTGAAATTAAATGCTACACTATTCCTTTTATTAGGCCCCCTCCCCTCAGGCTACTGGGAGGCAGTATAGTGCAGTGGTTAGGGCTCTGAGCTGCAAGCTCGGAGACCGGAGTTTGAATCCCACAGCTCCTACTTGCATACTGTGTGATCCTGAGCAAGTCACTTATCTTCCTTGTGCTCCCAAGTCGCACCTGGAGACAAGCTTCTGCTTAAACAATTTCCCCTTTCCCTTACTCCAGACACCAGAAAGTTATTACATATTATACAATGGCAAGAAAGAATCCTGGTTTCTGATTGGTCAGTTGGCTATCACAGCAGGGATGTTATCCTGGCATAACATCCCTGCTGATTGTTTGGATGATTTGGATCCCCACCACCATCATGATCATCTCCTCTTTCTCTTAAGAAACAAAAATATGTTTACACACTAACAAAAACATTCTTTAAAATTATTTTTTTATTATAAAACAACAAGCCATTGTATAATAGGAATAATGCCCTCCAGGGTGGGAGTTATGGCGATAATATCCCTCTCGGTAGTTGACGCCGGCCGGGTGGCCTCGGCCCAACCACCCGAGGTGGGATGTTATCCCAGCATAACTCCCACCCTGTCAGGCATTATTCCTTTATTTGAATACTAGCAACATGCTGGCCAATCACCAAATGTTGGTTAACACCACAGACCCCCACTATTGAGATGTGGCACAATCTAGTATGCAATATTTATCAGATGGAAAAAGTTACAGTAAAGCTGCATAGTAAGTGTTGGAAATATGATGGCGTAGATGGGTGGTATACATTATGGGGGGGGGAATTATTTTGTACCCTAAAATTGCAATTTTTTGATCTATGACTATTAATTCATCATTAGTTTCATAACTGCAATTTATTTTTAACCTTTTTTTTATTGCACATTTTTTTGCCCCCACCTGCCAGCAAGGGCTCGGTATTATGGCCCTTTCTGCCTGTTCGGGGATCATTCGGCATGGCAGTGGGGTAAGGGATTTTGCTCGGTTACGTGAGTGACTTTGCAATCCCTACCCCACCCCCAAGAGGGAGCCAGCATGCAGGACTGAAGTCCAGGCAGGAAGTCATGTGGAGACGCGGCTTCCACCAAGCGCCTAATAGTGCCCTCCCCTCCCGACACCATCCGCTAACCGGATCAGTGCCCAACTCTCCCCAGGAGAGGAGAGCTGTTAGATGACAACTCAATCCAGCTCCTCCCACCCCACCCCCCTGCTGACCCCTGACATCCCAGGCTCCTTTCCGAACCTGGTTCGCTGGTGCAATACAAAGTGTAGCATCCAGCACCTCAACCCTCAGTGCCAACAGGCTATTTTTAATCTTTTTTGAATATGGAAAATCAGATTATAGTATTTTGGTCGCATTTTAATTGTTTTAATTGTCTATGTATTGTTCTTTGTATTTGCTGAAATGTTCAATAAAGAAACAAATCAGAAAAGAAAAAAAGAAAAACTCTCCCAAACCTTGGGGCAGTTAAATATCCATTTATCAGAACAATAAAACACCGGAGTAGCACCCCCACTCATGCTTGCATCAGTTTTTCACGTCGCTCTGGTGCCTTATCAAGACTTAAGCATCCTACATGCCATTACATTATGTAGTGCAAAATATGCAAATGTGCTATGATTGTTAAAGTGCTAGAGCAAAAAAGAAATACATAAAGTGTTATTATATGAAGTGTATAGGACTACAAAGTGCTACACACAAAATTCCTATTAGTGGCATGTAGTAAATATCCAAGCACCATAACTTCATGTACTGTATTGTGAGAAAAGAAAAGGGAAGAGAGTATGGGTATAGCGTAAAAGGAGAAACTAACAACATGAAGGGGAGGAAGGGGTGGGGGGTGAAAGCGAACAAGGATATGGATATAAACAATACAGCCTACTCTATAATAAGTTTTCAGCACATAAAATATGTATTTTGTTTTTGTTTACTGGGTAGGTACACTAGCCAGAAAGACTATTTTCAGGCACGACCCGGGAGAGTTCAGAGACAAACTCCAAGAAAAACAATCATGAATACATAATACAAGTGACATGTAGATATTTGAGCATACATGATATGAAAAAAAAAACTGCCAGTTGATCACATATCAAACTCAAAACTGTAAAATTGTAATATAACATACATCAAGGTATTTAATGATTTTAAAAAGGTGGCTAATTGGAAATGCTCATGGGGCCATAGTGGCCTTCAGTTTGTACTGCCAAAACGTTTCATGCCGTAGCAGTTTTAAATCCAGGTCACCACCCTGAGTGTTCAAACATGCTTTTTCCAGTCCCTGAAATTAGACATTCCTAAAGCTTCGTTGATGATCATTTATATTGATTCTAAATTTTCTGATAGTTTTACCAACGTAAGAACAGGGACATGTACATTTTGCAATATAAACGATTGCTTCAGTGCTACATGAGATAAAATCATAGTTGTTATAAATATCACCTGTTTCTGGCTGCACAAGGGTATCCCCCACCTGGATATCCTCACATACTCTGCAGTTCCCACATCAGAAAGTACCAGCTGGTCTAACTTTCCATTTATTGTCGACAGATGCTGTGTGCAAGCTATGGACCAGATCATCAGCTACGTTCTTTCCCTTTCTGAATGTAATATTTGGGCCATTTGCAGTGATGTCTTGCAGCTTTGGTTCCATTTCAAGAATGTGCAATTTTTGTTCATTGATCTCTCTCAGATTGTGTACCTGTGGCTAAAGGTAGTAGTGAGATTAGGGTCTTTATGATTAAACGTTTGTCCATTTCTTGGTCTAAGAACATTGTTTATGTTCATATTGTCCGCCCTCTGTTTTGCCAAAGCCACACAATTTTGGCCTTATCCCTCTGTCAAAGTGGCTGAGCCTGCATTGTGAGCTTGTTTAGGGCTACAATTACATCTTAATCTTATGGACTGACCTGGCGGAATATTTTTTTGTAATGCGCTTTGGGTGAAAACTGTTGTAATGAAGAACTGTGTTGGCATCAGTTGGTTTTCTAAGCATATCAGTTGTCAACCTCTCCTTCCCACTGTAATTTTTACTGATGACCATATCAAGGAAATTTATTTTATCAAAGTCTGCTGTCAAAGTAAATTTCAAGTTGGAACTAGCAGTTTCCAAGCACAATAAAATCTTGAAGTTCTACCATATCCCCTTTTCATTTTATTAGTATATGTCATCAGTAAACTACCTACACAGGCCTGGTTTATCGTGGTACAGATTTACCTGGCTATTCAACACATGCCTACTTCTCCACTGAGCTAGGCAGATGTTAGCATAGTTGGGCGTCATTGCTGTCACCATGGCTGTCCCTTTCATCTGATGGCATATATGGTTCATAAACAGAAATACATTATTAGTCAGTACCTTCTGTATAAGAACAAGTAAATTCTCAATAAACTGTGCTGAATAGTCTGTAAATTCATACAGGGCCTCTCATAATGTTTCCAACCCCCCACCATGTGGGATGTTGGTGTAGAGGGACTGGACAACCGAAGTGGTTAATATCCAGTCCGTCCTCACCACAACCTCCTCCAATACCTCAATGATGCTGGCATATGATTGTGCTCTTTGTGCAATACCTTTAATGTGATGGTTGTCATATTGTGCTAAAGGTTCTGTCAGAGAGCCAGTACTGACTACTATTGGATTGGCCAGGGGATTCATTAAGTCTGTAAGAATTTTGGGCAGTACATAAATGGTAGCTCTAATTGGACAGTTGACAGTTAAAAACTCACAGGTTTCTTGTCTAATCACATGATTGGTGACAGCTTCATTTAAAAGTGCATCAATATTCTGTTTGAATGCTGTTGTGGGATCACGGTTCAACACTTGACAAAAGGCACAGTCAGAAAGTAAACAGAGCATTTCTTGTTCATACTTATCTTTTCCTGTCACCACAATAGCCCCACCATTATGGGCAGGCTTTGTGCTGATGGTAGGATTTCCATGCAGTGCCTGTATAGCCACTTTCTCCTCCTCTGTGCAGTTATCGTACTGAGGCTTCGGGAGTGCGACTGCCAGCCTTGCAGTATCCCCTTTCACAGGCTTTTTGGAAGATGCTGTTACTTGGATTAGCTGGTGTGCTAAATGTAGATATTTTAGGGGGATATCTTGTACATTAGTTCTCACACTGGAATTGTATGAACTATTGGTATCCTATGTATCCAACATGATCGATTACGGAGTTGATTGATGCATGTGACTATTGGTAAAAAAGGTATATAGATTCAGTTTTATGTATACTTGTGCAGATCTACTATGGTATCAAATTCATTTAAGACATTCACTGGTGTGAATTTTAGACCCTTATTAACAATATTCATTTCAGCCTGTGTCAGACAATACTCAGAAATATTGACCACAATAATATGGTCAGGAACATGCACTCTGTCTTGTTTAATTGCAGAATACTTACCATTGTTTTGTCCAATGAAAATCATCTCTGTTTCTTCCAGGTTGTTAAAATTCTTTATGTTTTTTTATCTCCCTCTCCTTCAACCCCTCTGTCCCCAGACATTGTCCATTCCCATATCCCTCTTGATAGTGCCAGGAGTCTCCTCTGCCTTGTCCGCTTCCTCCCCTTGGCCCTACTTTCCCTCCTTATTTTTCATCTTCAAATCATACACTTCTGGGGCTGCAGCATACCGACTGCTGTGGTAAGATCGGTAACTTCGGGAATAAGGACATTGTAGGATGCTGTTGTTGTTGTAATATTGTTGCCACCACCAATGGCTCTCTGTGTGGTATTTGATTGGCATCCATCAAATTCAGAGTCTGCCGGTTTTGGGGGTGGGATCACCAGTTGTCAAGGCCTGAGTCAAGTCTAAAAAAGGGTTGTCAGGATGACATATCCTTGTTAGGATCCTCAGATTCAGATCCCAATGCCTAATGTATGTGTTGGAAAGAACAGCGTTAAAAGCTAGACAACTGTACTGGCAGCAGCAGCTGACCCTCACGACATATTTACAAGTAAACAGAATATGTTGGGGTCTAAGATTAGAGAAGCAACCGACCTTTGACACTGATCATATCTATTTTCTAAAAGAATGGCAAATTCATCTTTCAGAATCGTCTGCTGGCCTTATCAGGCTTATTCTTAAAGGTGTGGCTTTAACTGAATGAGAGATCAGAGAACAGATAACCCAATATGTGAAACAGAGTTTCAAAAGTTTTCAGCACATTCTGAGAATCAGAATTACAGTACACTTCCATTTATCTGAATTTCAGTAATCCAAAAATCCTAATTATCCGGAATGAAACTGTGTCCCCCGTTGTTCTCAGTGAAAATCAACCACCTGTCAAGCTGCTCCCGATTATCCCATTAGCGGTTGTAACATGGTAAAAATAACAGGACCACTAACAAGAAAGCCAATTGGCTCAATCGCATCAGCTGATATAAAACCAACACGGCATTAATCCGCGATATATGCCGTGTTGGTATTCAAGGGAGCGCACAGAGGAAATCATTACAGGTCTCGTACTCCTGTGTACGAGCCCCAGGAAGGTGGAGTGTGCGTGTGGGCAATATTGAATAAACCCAGGGGGAGCGAGTGGGAGAGGCATGTATGCTACCGAGGATCGTAATGGAATGCCACTGCAGCAAGTAGGTCACATCCCTGGAGCAATACAACGAAGGCGATCCAGTGCTTGAAGAACAAGGAAGTGCAGAAAAGCTCCGTGACGGCGATACTGGTACTGTGAGCGCGATCAGTTCTTAGCAGCAGAAACTTGCAGAAATCAGTGCATTGTGGGAAAATAATATTTGCATACCTTGCTATGTTGAATGAACCGAAATGTGAGATATGTAAATATTAGGTATGTTCTCTACCGAACCATAAAAGTTAACAGAATAAACAAGCGAAAACAGCCATCTAGATAGCAAGGAAAGGTAGCGTGGTACATTAGATGTAGCGGCATAGTGCTTTTACACAATTGTAACTTGCAGGAAAGAGCAATCACAATATAAATAGATACTGCCTTGTCAATGTCAGTGTCAGTGGCTCAGTAAGTAGCACACTCGCCTCTGAGGCCGGGAGATCAGAGGGCTGTGGGTTCAGTTCCCACATCTGGCACTTGGGTTAGTATCCCAGTACTGACACTGTAGTGCAGCATGAGAGGGGTGCTGCACTTCTGAGGTGCCGTCTTTCGGATGAGACGTTATACCGAGGTCCCATCTGCCTGGATTGGTGGTAGTTCAGGTGGATGTTAAAGATCCCATGGCACTTATCGAAAAGAGTACGGGAATTTCCCCGGTGTCCTGGCCAAATTTCCCTCATTCACTAAAAAATACCACCAACAGCTTAATCTGGTTCAAGGTCAGTTGGCATTCATCTGTTTCCCCCTCCCCCGGGTCGTGCCTGAAAATAGGCAGGATTTGTCTAGTGCACTTACCCGGTCAACAAAAGCTAAATAAATAAATAAAATAAAATGTGCACGCACTCCCAGGAGATGGATGTCTACTAAAAAAAGTACGGGGTTGAGCAACAGAAAATACTGTATTAAACAACATAAAAAGTAGCTGTTCATGTATGTGGCATATTATCGTGAATGTAAACAGTACTAAATTAACACTTGCCATGTTACAAGCGCATTAAGCCATTCTGAACGTGGCATCTAATGGTATTAATGCATGGTTGGGCTGTTGTACACCCTCGGCCTCCGGCCTCAGGCCACAACCCTCCCAACCATGCATTAATCCACCATTAGATGCCACCTTTGTCGTGGCTTAATGCTTACTTGGTACCATAGCAGATCTGCACAAGTATACAAGAAAACTAAACCTGCATGCCTTTTTTTGCCAGTGGTGAAATGCATCAATCAACCTAGCAATCCATTATATTGCATGCACAGGATGTCAATAGTTCATACAACTCCAGCGTGAAAACTAATGTACAAGATATCCCGTAAAAAAAAAATCTACATTTATCCCACCAGCTAATCCAAGTGTCAACATATTCCAAAAAGATTATGAAAGGGATACTGCGAAGCTGGCAGCTGCACTCCAACTACAACTGCAGAAAGGAGGAGGAGGAGAGAGCTACTATAAAGACACTGCACGAAAAGCCTACCATCACCATAAAGTGCGCTGATAAGGGCGGGGCTACTCTAGTTATGTGAAAAGATAAGTATGAACAAGAAACGCTACATTTTCTTTCTGACTGCACCTTTTATCAAGTGTTGAACCATCATCGCACAACAGTGTTCAAAAAGAATGCTGATGTACTTTTAAATTAAGCTGTTACCAATCCTGTGATTAGCCAAGAAACTTGCGAGATTTAACTGTCAAATGTCCAGTTGAGGCTACCATTTATGGATTGCCAAAAATTCATAGGGACTTGAGTCTTCTGGCCCATCTGATAGTAGTCAATATGGGTCTCTGATGGAGTCTTTCACACAATGGGCCCGATATTCAAAAGATATACAGTGGCACAGTGGACTTGTGGCCGGGTGTGTGTCGCGACTTGCCTCATACCTTGCAACAAGCATGATTTTCAATGCAGTGTGCTGCAAACGCCTGCCGCAAGTCCAGAACCCGGGACTCAAGGGGTCAGACCACCATCTCCCTGGTCTAACCTCACGTCCAGGATCACGGCACTTGCACCAACCCTTTGGCGCAAGTAGCCGTAAAAGTGTGGAAATTGTTGCAAATGCACCACCTCTTTGAAAATCGGACCATTTTGCGTCCGAGGGGCTTTGGCGCATCTGCAATCCCCTTTCAAACAACATGAAGTCTTGCTATATTATGACATATGCAGTTTGTCCCAGCCTTAGAACTGCTCCGGAGGTGAAAGAGTTAACTTCCATGCCAGGCATGGAATCTTGAGCGCGAGCTCGGTTGAAAAAACTCTGTCTGTTGATCTTCAAACTGAAACTGTCAGATTCTTTACTCCGCCTCACTGAACAGTCGCTCCGGAGATTCCTCCTGCTGCTCGGTTCATTTCTCGGTTAAAAAAGTGTTATTTCTCGTTTTTTTAAACCGCAATTATATTTATTTTAACTGCAACCGGTCAGTTCAAGCTCTGTCTGTGGTATCGTAAGTAACAGATAGGTTACATTCTCTGTGTGGAACTTGCAAACGTTGTTATCGGTTTGGTTTGAACCGATCAGGTTGTTGTTAAAACTTATTAAATTACATTTAGAGTGCGGTTCCCGGTTCTTATCGGTTCTAAAAAAAAACGGATTTCATTACGGTTTTTTCCACGACCCATGACACGGTTGGGAACCGATAAGGGTGTCTTGCTTGGTGATTTGCCGGAAAAGGTCAAGTTTTTGGTTAGGCTGGCATTATGTCTGAGAAACCCAAAAGAAAAACCGGGCCCAATGGGTTTCAGCACTGTAGTGTCTGTGGGGAAGCCTTTGCCACACACCACATGTGTTTATTGTCTGGGGTTTGACCACCTCAATGCAGACTGCCAGATTTGCAAGAATTTCCCTGCAGCTACCCTGGATAAGAGAGTTGGTAGGCTCAGGGAATGAGAGGCCAAAAAGTCCGCTGACCCGGATGGCCAGCCCGGTTCGGTGCCAACCGAACTGGAGGGAGTGCCCTCTGACCAGGGCAAGACTTCCTCGGGCAAACGAAGAGCTGACTTGGAGGAGCCAGTTCCAGCAAAGAGGACTAGAAAATCAGCAGGTGTGGAGCCAAAATTTCCTTCTCCAACCGCTGCAGAGATAGCCAAAGCGATCCAAATTGTCCAGTCGCTTTCCCCAGTTCCGTCCGAACCGCCACCATCAGATAAACAGTCGGTTCGGTCGGTTCCACCGGTTCAAGAATATGATATAGAGGAATTTTATGAACTGGAGGAGGGGGAGGAGGATTATGAAGAAAGTGAATGTGATTTTGAAAGTCTGGATGTGCCCATTGAACCGGACATCTCCCCAGACAGACCTTCAGGAGTGTCTCCCCCTAGGCTTTCTGAGTCCCCTTCTCATTTTCTGTTTTATAAAAAAGTTGCTGAAACCCTCCAGCTCCCTTTGGAAGAAGCTGTGGATGAACAGGAGGAGCCTAACCATGTGGAAATGATGGATATCCCAGAGTCCAAGAGATTGTCTATTCCTTTACATAAATCTTTTAGGAAACAGACAATAAAAATTTTAAAAGCTCCTAATTCTTTACCTCCTGTGGATAAAAAGATGGACAGGAGGTACACATTGTCAGGCCCTGATACGGAGTTCCTTTCACAACAATGCAGCGATGTTGGGGTAGTGCAGGCTGCAGCCTGTGATAAGGCAAATATTCTTGGCTTCACACCCCCCTGACAAGGACTCCAGGAGGATTGATGCCATGGCAAAGAAACAATACATGGCAGCATCCTTGGGACTCAGACAGGCAAATTATATGGCCTATGTTGCAAGATACCAGAAATCCAGATGGGATACTGTTATGGCTTTAGCGAAACAGGTCCCTGGCCAGCTTGCCAAGGAGCTGGAACAGGTGGCTGCTGATGGTATTGAGGCATCCAAGGTGCAATTCCATGCTGCAGTGGACTCTAATGATGTATCTTCAAGAGTCATGGCTACATCTGTGGCTTTTCGTAGAATGGCTTGGCTCAGGTGTACTAGCCTGTCACAGGATACCCAGGCTAAGACCATGGATTTTCCTGTTGTGGGTAATTCTCTGTTTGGGGAGCAGACAGAGAATTACATGAAGAAAATGGATGAGTACAGGACCACCTATAGGAGTGCGCAGGCCAAGGAGAGGCAAGCCACTCCTCAGAGGCAGCCTTCCAGGGGCAGGGGCAGGCCTTTTTACCAAGCCCAGGCCTCCTCTTCAGCTTATGCCCAGAGGGGGTTCTTCAGAGGGAGAGGCAGACGGGCTACGAGCAGGCCTGCTCCCACCCCTCAGCCTAAAGCCCCTGCCAAACAGGCACCCTGATGGGATGCCCAGGGCCGATTCTCCATTACCTGTAGGGGGCAGGCTGGCTTACTTCATCCAGGACTGGGAGTCTTTAACATCAGACAAGTGGGTCCTGGAAGTAGTGTTGGGACTGGTTCTCAGCTTCAAAAATTTCCAAAGATGAGAACCAGATCTTTTCCACCTGCAAACCATTAGAGGCTCTTGCTTTGGAAACAGAAGTCTCAACCCTCCTGGCTCTCAGAGCTGTAGAAAGGGTTCCTCCCCTACACCAGGGCAAAGGACTGTACTCCAGGTACTTCCTTACACCAAAAAAGATAGGAGAATGGCGGCCCATCCTGGATCTAAGATACCTAAACAAGCACCTTTTAAAACCAAAATTCAAAATGGTGACTCTGGGAATTATTTTACCCTCCCTAAGGCCATGGGACTGGCTAACGTCCCTGGACCTCAAGGATGCCTACTTCCATGTTCTCATCAGAAGCTCCCACCGGAAAGTAACTCAGATTCAAACTGCCCTCAGGCCATTACCAGTTCAGAGCAATGCCCTTCGGCCTTACCTCTACCCCAAGGGTATTCACAAAATGCCTGGCAGTAGCAGTTGCTCACTTAAGAAGGCAAAAAGATTGCCATCTTTCCTTACCTGGACGACTAGCTCATAGTGGGTCAGTCTCCAGACCAAGTCAAATCACACCTTCAGGTTACCCAGCAGCTGCTTACATCTCTAGGTTTTCTTCTCAATCTTCCAAAGTCAGTTCTAGAGCCTGTTCAGCTACTCACCTTCATAGGCGCAGAACTGGACACAAAGCAGGCCAGAGCTTTCCTTCCTCTAGAAAGAGTAAAGACCCTGGTGGCTCTGGCCTCCTCCTTCACTCTGCAGGTCTCTCAACCAGCAAGGCACTTTCTACAGCTCCTAGGGCACATGGCTGCTTCCACAGCTGTAGTGCAAGGAGCAAGATTTCGGATGAGGGACATTCAGTTCCATTTGAGAGCCTTCTAGTCTCAAAGGAGAGATCCTCTAACCAAATTGATCCCAGTAACTCGAACCCTGATCCAGGCCCTGCAGTGGTGGCAGGATCAGAGCAATCTGAGACAGGGGGTCCCTTTCATCCCTCAATCTCACTCCTTGACCCTTACTACAGATGCGTCCCTCTTGGGATGGGGAGCTCACATGGACGACCTCACCACCCAGGGATTATGGTCCCCTCAGGAATCTCTGCTCCACATCAATCTGTTGGAACTCGAGCTGTTTTTCTAGCACTTCAGGATTTTTCTGCATCTGTTCAGAACAAAGTGGTACAGGTCAGAACAGACAACACCACTACAATGTGGTACATCAACAAGCAAGGGGGCACTCGGTCTTCGGCCTTGTGCACCGAGGCAATGAAGTTGTGGTCTCTGGCTTATTCCCTGAACACCTCCCTCATGGCAGTTCACCTCCCAGGCAAGGACAATGTCCTGGCAGATGCTCTCAGCAGGATTTCCCAGGGCCATCACGAATGGTCACTGGATCCCCTAGTTCTGGGGTTAGTATTTGCCAGGTGGGGCACCCCTCAGATAGATCTTTTTGCAGCCCCAGACAATCACCAACTTCCGCTTTTTTGTTGCAGACCCCAGTGTTGGGCTCAGTCCCTCTGGATGCCTTCCTTCGATTGGAAGGAAGTTCCTCTATGCCTTCCCCTTCCCTCTCTTGTTCAAGGTGCTAGTCAAAATCAGATCTCAACCTTGCAAGATGATTCTGATTGCTCCAGATTGGGCCAGACAGCCCTGGTATCCACTCCTTCTGTCCTTAGCAGTCCACCTTCCCTGTGTCTCCCAGGAATCACAATCTGTTAACCTGTGCCCAGGGAGAGTTTGGTATCCTAATCTCAATCCTCAACCTCAAGGCCTGGCTCTTGAGGAGTTAAGAGTTTGCTGACCTACACCTTCTCAAGGTGTACTGGAATCTTGAAAGCTTCTAGGAAGCCTTCCACCAGGGCTACTTATAATTCTAAATGGAAAAGGTTTCCATATGATGCTCTATGAAGCATATTTCCCAGAATCTGCTGATTTGCCCACAGTCTTGGACTATATGGTCCATCTAAATACTTTGGGGCTGAGGCCAGCTACCCTGAAAGTGCATTTGGCAGCTGTCTCTGCTTTTATTTCAGCAGGAAAGCCCTCTTCTCTTTCTGCTCACCCTGTATTCTCCAACTTTTTCAAGGGATTGCTTCACACCAACCCCCCATTCAGGGACCCTGCTCCTGCCTGGGATCTTAATGTTTGCATTGCTCAGCTAATGCAACCCCCCTTTGAGCCTTTGTCTTCAGCAGAGCTTAAGTACTTGACTTGGAAAACTGTGTTTCTAGTAGCCATCACTTCCGCCAGGCGCATAAGTGAATTACAAGCTTTGTCAGTGGAGCCTGATTTTATCTCCTTTCACAGAGATAAGGTAGTCCTCAGGACTAACAGGAAGTTCTTGCCTAAGGTGGTTTCAGATTTCCACCTTAATCAATCTATAACTCTTCCAGTGTACTTCACTGATCATTCCTCCTCTGGCGAGAGGAGGCTGCACAGTTTAGATGTAAAGAGAGCCCTTAGTTACTACATAGAGCGTACCAAGGGTCACAGGTTTGACTCACTCCAACTGTTCCTCACTTATGGTGAGGCTGGTAAAGGGAAACCTGCCACTAAAAGATCCATTGCCAGGTGGATTGTCTCTTGTATCCAATTTTGCTATCAAAAACTGGGTAAGGTTCCCCCTTCAGGCCTGAGGGCTCACTCTACCAGAGGTACAGCTGCGTCCCTAGCTGCGGCCAGGGACATCGTTATCTTAGAGATATGTCAAGCAGCTACCTGAAAACAGTACACACTTCACCAAGCATTACTCCCTGGACATCCAGGCTAGGAGGGATGCTCGGTTTGGCACAGCTGTGCTTCAGAGCCTATTTCCTAAGTAGGTTCTGTCCCTCCTCCATGGAGGTACTGTCTGTGAGTTCAGGAGACAGTAATATAGCAAGACTTCATGTTGTTTGAAGAAAAATTACTCACCTTAGTAATGTTGTTTCTTCTAATGGAGTCTTGCTATATTATGACCTCCCCTGCCTGCCCCTCTCAGAACCTCTGTTTGGGATGTGGGTGGGCAGTGCAGTGTTGGCACTTAATGATGCCCACCTTGTGTTTTTCACCCTCCTTTTGGGGTGTTTGGGTGTTGTATTTATTTTATTTTCTGGGTCTCCTGACTTGAGTCTTGGTTTTGGGACCAGAAAAATGTGTTAATATTTTAGTAGCCAGTTGGCTAGTGTAGGTTTACAGCTTCCACACAGAACCTTAGTGAGTTTTTGCTCGTAAAGATCTGACAGTTTCAGTTTGAAGATCAACAGACAGAGTTTTTTCAACCGAGCTCACACTCAAGATTCCATGCCTGGCATGGAAGTTAACTCTTTCACCTCTGGAGCAGTTCTAAGGCTGGGACAAACTGCATATGTCATAATATAGCAAGACTCCATTAAAAGAAACAACATTACTAAGGTGAGTAATTTTTCCTTTTGTCTTAAGTGAGCTTGATGCAAGCCGTGCATCCACTTTGTAAAATCAGGTCCAATATGTTGACCATCACATTAAAGGTACTGCCCAGAGAGCACAGTCATATGTCAGGGACATGGCCCACATCCTTGAGTTGCTGGAGGATGTTGCGGTGAGGAGGGGCTGGATATTAGCCACTTTGGATGTTCAGTCTCCTCTACACCAATATCCCACCTGATGGGGTGTTGGAAGCCTTCCGAGAAGCTCTGTATGAATTGACAGACTATTTAGCACAGTTTATTGAGTTCTTACTTGTTCTATCAGAGAAGGTACTGACTAATAACATATTTCTGTTTATGAACCATGTATACCATCAGCCATGGAAGCAGACATGGTGCCCAACTATGCTAACATCTGCCAGTCTCAGTGGGAAAGTAGGCATGCATTGAATAGCCAGGTAAATCCTTCCAGAATAAACTAGATTTGTATCGGTGGCTTACTGATGATATATTGATAATTTGGAAAGATAAGGTGAAACTTCAAAACTTTGTCAATTGCTTGGAAATTACTAATTTCAACTTGAAATTTACTTTGACAGCAGCCTCTGACGAAGTTAATTTCCTTGATTTGGTCATCAGTAAAAATGACAATGGGGGGTGTTGACAACTGATATTTTGGAAAACCAGCTGATACCAATGCAATTCTTCATTACAACAGTTGTCACCTTAGGCACTTTACAAAATATATTACGGTAGGTCAGTTCATAAAATTAAAATGTAATTGTAGCCTTGAACAAGCTTATAATGCAGGGCCAGCCATTTTTACAGGAGTTTTTTTGAGCAAGAGGATATGACCAAAATTGTGTGGCTATGACAAAACAGAAGGTGGACAATATAGAGGTTAATGTATGGTCATATATCAATAACTGGTTTGTTAACCATCGAGAGGTTGCCATGGCGACTATGTAAACCCCAAGAGCGAAGCTCGAGAGATTTACATCGCCATGGTAACCTTGAGATGGTTGCACAAACTGGTTGCCGATATATGACCATACATTATATTTTATAGTGTACAGTCATCATAACTAGTCAGAAAAATCAAGCAGGATCCTTACTATTGCTATTTTCAGTCACTGCCACTTTGTTCTGGGTCATGCTCTCATTGCTGTAGCTGTTTCAGGAAGGCCATAGTTTCAGGCTGCGTGCATGCACAGAGCAATGCCCATTGTTATACCATCAATGTGATGTATCATCGATCGGTTAACAACATGGTGACGACACATCAATGGTATAATGATGGTATAAAAAGATAAAATTCGACATATAACAACATTCTACCACACATTATATGAAAAGAAATTATATTCTTAGACCAGGAAATAGATGAACATTTAATCATAATGGGCCCTATGCTGCAAAGGTCGGGTAATATGCACCTGAGGCGTGTACCCACCTGCATACCTATGCAACCCCAGACAGGCACAGGGTAAGCGGTATGCACTACCACCAGCACCCATGGGGTGCCTGTCTGCAGCCACGCCCCCCCTGGTGCGCATGGTCAGGTGGGCAGTTGGGGGCGGAGCCATGGACCCAGGTGGGCATAGAATCAGATGCCCCCACCGGGTCCCTGAGTAGATCCCTTGCACCCTTGCGGAGGGTGCAGGGGGGAGGTGAAGAGCTGTGTATAGCGGCAGTGCTGTGGAACCTACGGACAGTCACCTGAGTTGCTGCCCCAGCCCTCCCTTGCAGCCTAGTGGGCTGGGACAGCACGGAGGTCCAATCTGTGATGCTGCCACACCCGGTGGCTGGAGAACACGAGGCTGCATACTGGGGTATGCCTGGTCTCAGCAGGTGTACCCAGCACCCCCTCGGCCTGGCACTATGTGGCTTTGTGAATGCCACGTAGTGCAGGCACACCCCCAACATGCCCCCCTGCGCGAACATCCTCGAAGGGCTTTGAAGGTGGGAGCATACATGCCATGCACTGCACTTGCGCGCCCTTACTGAAAGCCGCCAGAGGTTCACGGGACCCCTGCTGTGCGGCATTCACATGTAGGGTTACCTACGTGCCTCAGATATGCGGCATGTGGGCAAACTTGTTTGTGCATATGGTCCAAACATCCTAATCTCATTACTACCTTGAGACTGCCGATATACAAACTGAGGGATATTGTTGAAAAAAAATGGCACATACTTGACATGGAACCAAGCCTGCAAGACATCACTACAAATGGCCCAAATATTACATTCAGAAGGGGAAAGAACTTAGCTGATGATCTGGTCCATAGTCTGCTCACAGCCTCAGTTGACAACAAATGGAAAGACAGACCTGCTGGTACCTTCTGATGTGGGAACTGCACAGCATGTGAGCATATCCAGATGGGTGATACCCTTGTGCAGCCAGAAATGGGTGATATTTAAAAAAACTATGATTTTATCTCATGTAGCACCGAGGCAATTGTTTACATTGCAAAATGTACATGTCTCTGTTTTTACGTTGCTAAGACTATCAGACAATTTGGAATCCAAAAAAAATTAACACTAGTGAAGCTTTAGGAATGGCTGCAGAGAAAATACATTAGCTACGCATAGCATGAACAATGGACGAGGACATATGTTTAAATTTCAGGGACTAGAAAAAGCATGCTTGAACAGTCGGGTAATAACCTGGATTTGTAACTGCTGTGGTGTGAAACTTTTTGACAGTACAAACTGAAGACCACTATGGCCCCAGGCTTAAATGAGCATTTCCAATTGGTCCCCCTTTTTAAAAATAATTTAAAGAGCAGCTGACGCCTTCAGGAGAACTTTAACAAAATATAATATGCAAAGTTCAGCATGTATTTCGCATTAGTTCAGTATTTTTCCTCTGCATTATTTATTATTAAGGTAATTTGTAGGAAAACAGGATCTTTGCTCTTGAAGATTTCATTTGTTCTTGTTGCTTTCTCCCTACCTGAGGTAATGATGCACTCCTTGTGACATCACAATTACTCCCATGGCAGCAGACTGTGATGTCATAACACATTATGACTTGAAGTAGGGAGTAAGTTGTAGGGGCAGATGAACTGTAAGGGATACAGATCACGTATTCGTGCAAATGTTCTCAGTAATAAACGATGAGGATGAGAAATCTATAGAATATATATGGAATGCAAGCTGAATTGTACCTAAATGTTATGTTTCTTAAAGATTTCTTTGAGGCGTCAACAGCTTTAATGTCTTGCTGTTTTTTTATTACATCTATCCAGTTCCGAGTTTGATACATGATCAGCTGCCAGTTCTTTTATATTCATGTATATTGTATGTGCTAAAACCTTATTAAAAAGTAGGCTGTATCGTTTTTATCCATATCTTTGGAACGTACTGCCGGTAGAGCTATGAGCTATTAATTCTAGGATAAAAAAAGATAATATAAAAAAATGGTTTATATCACAGGGTCAGAAATCTTTACTATGCTGCTTAACAAGGAATATCTAGGATTATTTTTTGTTAACTGTGCCTTTGTGTTTGATAGTGTGTATCGCATATATGTACTTACTTTTACTGCTCTGTATTATATTTCAAATGTGTAAAGTACTGTGATGTATGTATGGAAACTGTATGAATGCCTTCTGGAACCTCACTGTAAATGAGCACTGCTCAATTGAGTTACTCCCTTTCATTGTTTATGAATGAAAGTATACTACTACTACTACTTTGTCCTCTCCCCAACTCTCTCCTTCCTTCCCCTTCATGTTTTTGTTAGTTTCTTCTTTTACCCTATATCCATTCCCCTTTTTCCTCTTTTCTCATGATAAATGAAGTTATGCTGCTTGTATATGCACTACATGCCAGTAATGGCTATTTTGTGTACAGCACTTTGTAGTACTCTGCACTTTATGCATTTATTTTGTGCACTAGCACTTTAACAGTCATTGCACATTTGCGCAGTTCGCACTATATAATCTGATGGCATGTAGGATGCATGCATCTTGATAAAGCATCAGAGCAACATAAAACATTGATGCAAGCATGAGTGGGGGTGCTACTATGGCGTTTTATTGTTCCAATAAATGGATATTTAGGGGGACATACTCAGAGCCATCCATATATGCATGCATAATGGCACATCACGCAAATACATTGTGCCGGCCGGCTCTGTCATGATATTCAAACAAAATGCATGATTAGAACAGATTATGCATTTTGTATGAATATCAGACCCTGGATGTGCGGCACATAGTATGCGATCACCATGTATGGCATGGTGCATCCAGGGCACTGGGCTGAAGACTGCCTGTAGGGGAATGCGTGGTGCATACCTGGATGCGCCACATCCCCCATGGGTGATATTCAGCCCAAACATGCAAATGAGCTCATTGGGCATGCAAGGCACAAAGGGGCTTTATGCATGCCCATTATGAGCTCATTTGCATGACTGCACTGGGCAGAATGCATCCCCCCCCAAGCCCCAATCACAAGTAGCGAAAAGGACAGAAACATCACTGCTGGTCCAGTGGACCAAGCATGCTCTGATCCTCATTGAAGTACTATAAACACCCACCTCAAGCCACAATCCCCCATTGAAATACCGAAATCACAGCCCTGATTCCCGTTGAAATACTGAAATCACCCACCCCAAGCCCCAATCCCTGTTGAAATACTGAAATCACCCATCCCAAGCTAAGATTTGGTCAGAGCAGCTCTGTAAGCCAGATACAGAGGCTGAGATTTGAATCTTCCTTACTTTAAATTATTAGCTTGATAAAGGCTTTTTAAATGACCCTGGTACTTCAACAGCACATGTAGCCAATTATTTGTTGTAGATTTTTAAGAATACTGCTCTGTTTGTACTCTGTGACCCTGGCGGCTACTTTCAGGTCACGGCACATATACTGAATCACCCCTAGCGAGTAGGCATCTAAGATTTGGTCAGAGAAGCTTTGTGAGCCAGACACGGAGGCTGGGAGACAAAGTATGCTGAATATTTTCAAAACTACTGCCTACATCTTTATTAAGGAGTTCTTACAGGGTCCCTGAGCCTCTGGGCTGAACTTACAAGAAGCACTGTTTCTTCCTGTAGTTCCAGGGTAGCTCCCCACGAGCTACTGCCAGTTGAATCTTCCTTACTTTAAATTGTTAGGGTGATAAAGGCTTTTTAAATTACTCTGGTATATCACCGGCATATGTAGCTGATTATTTGTCGTAGATTTTTAAGACTACTGCTCTGTTTGTACTCCATGACCCCGGTAGCTACTTCCAGGTTCATGGCACATATACTGAATCATAGCGAGCGGGGCGAGCTCAGGTGGGGCGCATGCATAGCCGCGTCCAGCAGGGACCAGGGGAACAAGAGCTCAAATGTGTCATACGTGATTACCACTCTTATTTACTTTCACATAACTAATTTGTCCATCCTAGTGCTGTTTGGAGCCTGTTGTTGTTTGTATACTGCATAAGTGTGTTCTTGTGACTGTGTATTAATCTTGTGAACTATTTCTGCATAAGTTCATGTACCAAAAAAAAAGACTTATCTCCCTTGTTTCTGGTTTTCTCTCTACTCTATCACACAAGTGTATCTTGCAATACTGTACTGACCATGTCTGTCTTATTCCCTACAATTAGAAAGATAAGACTGGATACAGGGGAGTGTGCTGATTTATGCAACACATGCAATCATTTGTAATTCATTACGATACTTCCCTAAACTACTGTCAACCAACTCACTGCACGAACTGCTCTTATATAGCTGACCTTAAAAATAATGCTAAATCACTTTCCTTGGAACTTACAAGAGCAAAAGAACTACATGATTTAGAAAATGTTGCGGATAATATTCTTAGAACCTTGCCAGCAGGCCAAGAAAACACTGTACCTAACTCAGTGGTTAATAACAATAAGTCTAATTCCACTGCAACAAATATGGTTTCAGATACTACTACTCCAGTAATATGTAATAACTGTAGAAAACAAAAAAGAGCCAGGGAACCAGAAGCAGGGCATTCTAATAGGTTCAAATGGGGAACAGTATGGTATAGGAAACCAAAAAAAGGTAGACAAGCAGAAATTCATGTCCCCTCAGCTGATGATAGAGTAGCAAATGAATGATCAGATATAAATCCATACATCAGATGTTCCAGCAGATTTGAAATTTTTAATGAAGAATCTCCAGTAAATTCCATCACTTTTCCAATTTAATTAAGTTCTACGGGCCCGCCAAAAATTATTGGCAACTCAATAGTGAAATATACTGACTCTACACTACCACAAGGTCACGAGTTTAGGAATAACATCACCTGCTTACCAGGTGCCAAAATTAAGGCCATCACAGACAGAATCGACACCCTCATCACCGAACCAAACTCAAAAGTAATCCTCCATGTTGAAACAAATAATGTTGGTCATGCTCTTGAGAAAGACATCTGTTATGAATTGATATAACTAGGAAGTAAGATACAAAACAAAAACTGTAAAGGAGCGATATCTGTAATACTGTCTATTGTCAGAGCTCATCCAGAGAAAAACTTCACTATAGTAAGAATTAACATAGGGTTAGAAAACTGGTGTTCTAAAAAGGGCTTCCTATTTATTGATCACTGGAATATATTTTTCAATAATAAATCACTCTTTGCAAGAGATGGTCTTCATCTGAATAAAAAAGGAGCTGCTCTGCTCAGCTCCCACTTTCAAACAGCCCACCACTGCCTTAATTTAAACTACCATCAAAGGAGGAAACCTATAGGGTATCTAACCCTACTACAAATTCATCAATTCCGAATATCAGTCATTCCAACCATGTAACATCAACAACAAATAAAGGAAAAAAACATAACATTAAGGTATTCTGATTAATGCCCAAAATCTTAATAACAAATTTGAGGAATTTTTGGTTCATTTTTCTAGAGAACAACCAGATATCATAGCCATAACTGAAACTTGGTGGCCCAACATAAACTCCTGGAGGAAAAGTATTGAGGGCTACGACCTAGTCCATCACAGTAGAACAAATAAAAGAGGCAGAGGTATAGCCCTGTATATCAGAGTGGACCTCAAACCAATAGATATTTCCAACAAAATTAAGACCTCTCAGTACACAGAAATTGTATGGACTAAATTAGAGGGTGGAGAAATAGGCAACATTATTGTGGGACTTTGTTATCGTCCCCTAGACTAAACTATATCTAACATTGAACAAATAATGATAGAACTGGAAAATGCAGTGGATATGGGAGAAACCATCTTTCTAGGTGATCTCTCAACTTTAGAGATAATAATTGGCCAAACTGGTCAGCAACAAATAACATATCTAAAGCCTTTATTCATTTGTGCCACGAGCTCTCATTAAAACAGCATGTTCTGAATTCTACTAGACGAAATAACATTTTAGACATTATATTAAGATCTGAAGGCATCGAAATAACTAAATGCACAGTTACTATTCCACTAGCAAATAGCAATCATAATATGATACACTTTGATATTAAAACTAAAATTGCAATAAAATCCCCCCCCCACCAAAAAACAGAATTACATATATACATATGTGCGTGGGCAGATACTGTTGTAATCCCCCTACAAATGGGGGTTCCCGAAAAGTCTTCCTTGAGCTTGCCTAAATGCTCACTGCCAGGCTGGTGTCCTGCGTTTTAGCAGTTTAAATGTGATTGCCAGAGAGTGCCTTTATAGCCTCTGCGCACTGTGTCTTTAAGAGCTGCCTGGACTGCAGTCATAAGTAATCTGAGAGAGAGCTCTGTTGAAAGATGTAACTATTTGCTGAAAATTATTTAGAGTGATAATGATAATATAGTTTGTCTAACCTGCCTTCTTTGCAGCAAAGACTGTTTTGTTTATCTCCATTATCTTGGTCCTGGACTGCCGAATTGAACCATTCAGTACTGGTGGGACCTAAAATAGAGCCGGACTACAGGAGCTGTCTGGAGTCAAAATCTGTAGGAACTATAGTTTTGGGCTTTTTGCAACTGAAGGGGGAGCTCTTGCTTTGACTGACAGCCGAATCAGCCAACCAAACCTTTTGGATCTTAGGGAAATCCCCAGGCTTGCTGGCAGTTGAGTCAGATCTAAGCTGGGAGCTGAAGAAGAAAGAGCTCAAATGATTCTGAGCTGCAATCCTGAGTGCATTCGCATGGGAGAACTGTGAAAGGGCTTAGTTTTGGTCTGCATGTCTGCCTGCTGCCACTGAGAGGGAGAAAACAGAATTATTTCGGACTAAATCCGAGTTTGTGAGAACAAAGTAAACTACAGATTTTCTACCAGGCTCATACCTGAAGAAGACCGAAGATTTTGCTGAATGCGATTGGCCTGCCAAGATTTCCAGCTGCTTTTGAATCCCCGGTTTCTGCAGAGACTCTGTGATTGTGACTGGAGGGCAGTTTGCCTGGTACAGTAGAATTTCCTTACATGTAAACATGCTGTGAGTTGTTAGTGGGTCGTGATTCGGTTCCCCACTGTGTGAACTGTGTTCTGCTTGCTGGAAGCTGTATCCAGCCCAAAACAGATTATATCCGAATATGTCCCCATTTGGCTGGGGCCTTGCCACACTGGCCCAGCCAGACTACCCACTGCACAGAGAAAGCCATCGACGAGAGACCTGCCTGGGGATCATCCCCCTGCTCCACACTTGAACAGGAATGACGCCACGGCGAATCATGTGGGCCCTGCTTCTCCTGGCACTCCAGATCAACCACCTGCAGTCTCAATTTTCGTCCTGCCTGTGTCCAGTCTTGGGTATCATGAGTAATCATCAGGGTAGCTCCCTGCAACAACAGCCTAATCTTAAAGTGTGTCATCTGATTGTCTTGTTGTTTTCTTTTCATGAACTGAGCCCTCCGGCTCCAGATTATAATTAGTGTGTGTGGTGTATGTTTTTTTTCTTTCATCACAGGGCCCCAACCAGCTGCAACATACCTGGCTAGCCCACCGTTCTCCATCTGGGTAATCAGAGTGTGTGACTGTTTATAGACCCTGAAGTGCATGCATAACTGCCTGAATGATAGTCTTTAAGCAGATTAATCTTATTACACCCCTCCCTTGTTCAAGTCCCTTAAATGAATCAGATCTAACTTGTTTTTGCATTTACCCTGACTGTGGTTCCAGTTTGTGCAAGAGTACTGTACTGCTGTTATTTGCTTTGTATAACCTTGTTTTACATGGGGTCCCCAGGGCTGAGCCAGAGGAAAGCCCTGGTGCTAAGTGCAAACAGTGTGGGTACTTGTGTGGTGTATCAGGGGTATTGTGAAAGTGATTATTGTGTATTGTTCTGGCCACTAGTAAGGAAAGAGGGGGGTTACAGTGTCCCGGAGGGCTGTGCCCAGGGTTAGCTTGACCACTACCAACCCTGACCTCTGGGTGGAGGCCCCCGTTTCAGAACTCAGGCCCCTTAACCTGCTACTAGCCAAGCAGGCAGGGGTAGTAGCCACCTAGGGGTTACATTTTGGAGGCTCACCACTGGGAATTTGTGCCTTCTAGTGGCCAACAATTATGAATTATTGTAAAAGATTAATGGCTACCCCAGTAGAAATGGCTGTACACCAGTTGGTGGGGTGGTGTACTGGGCAGGAGATCGAACGCCAAAATGCTCTACTTATACTGGATATTCCCCTGGGTACCAGTAAAGACATTGTAGAGGGAGCACTCTCCAAAGTTGAATGTTTAAAAAACCCTGTGGTGGTGGGTCGACAGGCTGATTTGATTGCCCAAACTTTCATAGCCTCGGTAGTGTAGTGACCTCGTGGACAGCTCTAAAGTGCCACAGACTATTGCCCCAGAAAGGGTTCCAGCTGCCTGGAGAGTGATAACAAAAGACAGTAAAGACCCCGGGGGAGGATGAGCTCCCACCATTATCTGAGACTTTTGAGGAGAAATTTGTTAAGTTGTTGCTGGAGGAAGGGAAAACCATAGAGAACTTTAAGCAACTATTCCTGCCACCTAGGGGTGTACCTTCCCCAACACCACTCCAGCACCTATTACTGCCCTGCCTTCTGTGCCCATGCCAATGCTGGCCCCTATATCTGTACCTGCCATCAGTCATGACTCCTACCAAAGGCTGAGAATCTTCTCGGGCACCCTCCCAACCCCCCAGGAGAAGGATGACTGGGAGACCTGAATAGACTATGTTGCCCCTCTAGTACTTGAATGGCAATGCTCAGAAGCAGAGAAATGAAAGAGGTTGAGTGAGAGCCTCCGAGGTCCTGCCCTGGCTACCATCCATGCCAAGTGGGCCAATAACCCCAAAGCAACTGCACAGGACTATCTTGATGCATTAGAGAATGTGTATGGGAGCCCGGATTCAGATGAGGATCTGTGGTGGAGAGTAAGAAACGCTCAGCAGTACCCTGGGGAGCCATTGTCTGTGTATGTACCTCGGCTTGAAAACCTGCTACAAGAGTGCCTCAGAAAGGGTAGTTTGCCATCAAATGAAGTAGATTGAACTAGGCTGGACTGGATCCTTAAGTCTGTTCTGTTTTCAGAATTGTTACTGCTTCAGTTGCGCCTTGCCACCCAACTGAAATCGCCCCCTCCTATGATGAGCTAATGTCTGACCAACCTCGTTGACTGGGTGACTAGGGAGGTGGATCAGGGGAGGGCAGTGGACATAGCCTATCTGGACTTCAGCAAGGCCTTTGACACTGTGCCACATAGAAGACTATTACACCAACTAGGGAATATGGTGTGGACAGAACAGTAGTGTGGTAGGTAGGTAACTGGCTGGGCGGCAGGACACAGAGGGTGGTGGTAAATGGCTGTCACTCCACAGAGGGAAGAGTGACCAGTGGGGTACCACAGGGATCAGTGCTGGGACCGGTCCTATTCAACATCTTCATCAGTGACATTGCGCAGGACCTAGAAGGCAGAATTTCACTGTTTGCTGATGACACAAAGCTCTGTAACAGAGTAGACACACCAGAGGTGTAAACAGAATGAGAAGGGACCTGCAGAAACTTGAAGAATGGTCAGGGTTTGGCAGTTGAAATTCAATGCAAAGAAGTGCAAGATAATGCATATGGGGCACAAAACCCTGGCACAATATATCAGTTGGGGGTGAGGATATAGCATGCACCAAGCAGGAAAGGGATCTTGGGGTTATCATCTCTGATGACCTCAAGGTAGGGAAACAGTGTGACAAGGCAGCAGGTAAAGCAAATAGGATGCTGGGATGCATAGGCAGGGGCATCACCAGCAGGAAAAGGGAGGTCATGATTCCACTATGCAAGACACTAGTTAGGCCCCACCTGGAGTACAGTGTACAGTTCTGGAGACCTTACCTATGTAAAGACATAGACAGGGTAGAGAAGGTTCAGAGGAGGGCAACAAAGATGGTACATGGATTGCATCAAGAGTCCTATGAGGACAGGTTGAAGGAATTGAATATGTACTCCCTGGAGGAGAGGAGGGAGAGAGGGGACATGATAGAGACATACAAGTATCTTACAGGGAGGAACAGGGTGCAAGAATAAACTATTTTTAAGCAAAAAAGATATTCCAGGGCTAGAGGGCATGGGATGAAGTTGAAGGGAGGACAATTCAGAGGAAATGTGAGGAGGAATTTCTTCACAGAACGGGTGGTGGACAAGTGGAACACCCTGCCTGAGGAAGTGTTGGGGGCTGAAACAATCACGGGATTTAAGAATGTATGGGATAGACATAAAGGAGTTCTGGAGGTCAGGGGTAAGGGGCAACAGAGTTCTAGGAAAACAAACTGAAGTTACAAACTCAAATGGGCAGACTAGGTGGGCCATAGGCCCTTATCTGCCGACACTGTCTATGTATCTATGTAAGAAATTCGGGGGGGGGGTTGAGCAAAGGTGATCCCATGGGGGACTTGCACTCATATCTGCTGCTGCTGCGCAAGTGACCAAGAGTGATCAGCCAAGTGAGGCTCAGGGGCAAAAGTCGGCACTTAACAAGCACTCTGAGAATGCAAAGGACTTCCCGTCCTGGGCCCAGCATTGGAAAGATGAGCTACTAAAGGAAGTCCGAGAGTTAAAGATGGGTGCCTCTGTAAGGGTTTCCCCCATGGAACAAAATTCTGGTCCCTTTCAGGATGTGACTGCCATGGGGGTGGGGGTGCACCCTCAGGCTTCCGCTACTAAGAGTGGCTCCAAGGCAGAGATCACCGGATTGACTGCCACTCTAAAGGAACTGTTAAGACACATTGCACCACTCTCACCGCTGCAAGCAGATACTAGATCTCAATCTCTTACTGCTGCTTCAGTTCCTCATATGATGTTCTCTCCCAGGATGACCCAGGAGTCTATAATTTGTCACCACTGTGGAATGGATGACCATATGAAAAGAGAATGCCGGTCTCAGAAGGACTTAGAAAGAGTAGTAAACAGACTCCAAGGGGAGCTCTGAAAAGTAAATCAATGGCCAAGGGGTGCTTGAAATTACCACAGTGAGGGTTCGAGAAACCCTAACCCAAATTTCTTTGTGGCTAAATCATCTGTCCAGACCTCTGCTACTGCCTCTCCAGACTGGTCCAAAATAGTGGGCCCTTCAATGGAGACTACGGTGACTGTGAATGACAGTGCTTGACTGGCTGTGCTTGACAGTGGGTCGCAAGTGACCACTGTATTCCAGGACTGGTATGACAAACACTTATCTGATGTGCCTTTGCAATCCCTGGAAGGCCTACATGTGTGGGGCCTGAGCAACAAGTCTTATCCCTACCTAGGGTATGTTTGCCTCTGGTTGTCGTTTCCTGCAACTGTAACTAGTGTAGAGGAGCGAGTAGAGACAATGGCCGTAGTGTGTCCCCCCACCGGACTGTATGATGGGGTCCCGCTGTTAATTGGGACAAACGCCCATATGTTTGGGAGACTGGTGCAACTCTGTCATGAGAAACAAGGGCGACGAACTGAGAGGGCCCTGAGAATTCTGGCTCTGATCAAGAGGGACTATGATTTGCAACAGAAACCTGACGAAGTAGACCAGGATGAACCGGTGGGGATCGTGTGGAAGAAGGATCCCAATTCAATGGTACTGGCCCCTAACACCCAGTGTACCATTCAAGGGGAGGTCCACCTCCGAAAAGATGTCAAGAACAAAATACTGATGTTGGATGCACCAGGCGATGGAAAATTGCCAGAAGGATTATTGGTCAAGCCCAGCATCTTGCCTGCTCATGCCCATGCCTATGCACGACGAGTGATGGTCTAGATTCACAATGTGTCAGATCGAGATCCGGGTGAACAGAAGGTGCACCTAGCTACTGGCACACTGCGAGACACTGCAGTATTGCCCAGCAACAAGCATCCTGGTGAGAAGGAGAGAGTGACCCCAGACTTGTTTGACTTTGGTGACTCCCCATTGCCAGCTGAATGGAAGGCTAGAATTAGCAAGAGACTTGCCCAGACAGACCAAGTGTTTTCGTTGAAGGAATGGGATGTGGGATGTGTCCAGGGTGCAGAGCATCACATACGCCTGCACGATGAACGGCCATTTTGAGAGCGGTCCCAATGCCTAGCCCCAGCAGACATAGATGATGTGAGAAGACACCTGCAGGAAATGCTCGCTGCTGGCATGATACAAGAATCCAGGAGCCCATATGCCTCTCCCATTGTGGTTGTTCATAAGAAGAATGGGTCTGTGAGGATGTGTGTTGATTATCGAACCCTGAACCGGCAGACCATCCCAGACCAATACACTATGACTCGTATACAAGATGCCCTGGACTGCTTGAATGGAAGCAAATGGTTCTCAGTGTTGGATCTTTGCAGCGGATACTACCAGTTCCCGATGGCCCTGGAAGACTGTGAGAAAACAGCCTTCATCTGTCCACTGGGGTTCGATGAGTTTCTGAGGATGCCACAGGGGATATTGGGTGCCCTGGCCACCTTTCAGCAACTGATGGGACGTGTAGTGGGAGATATGAATTTGCTGGAATGCTTGGTGTACTTGGATGGTGTCATTGTGTTTGGGAGCACCTTAGAGGAGCACGAGAACCGACTGTTTAAAGTCCTAGACCAACTGGAAGACTTCGGTCTCAAGCTGTCCACTGACAAGTGCCAGTTTTTCCAAACCTCTGTGAAGTATGTGGGGCACATAGTATCTACAAAAGGGATAGAGACTGATCCCAGTAAGGCTGAAGCACTGACTACTTGGCCCCAGCCCCATAATTTGAAAGAACTACAACGTTTCCTGGGGTTCTGTGGCTACTACCGTAGGTTCATAAAAGACTGTTCCAAGGTGATTCGCCCACTCTTGAACCTTACCCAGGGTTACCCTCCTACCAATCGTAAACACAAATGGGGTCGTTAAAGAACCAGAAAAAGTATACTTCTGCCCAGGTGAACTCTTCGGGCCCCGCTGGTTGCCCGACTGTGAAGCAACCTTCCATGAGATCATATACCAGCTCACTCATGCCTCCATCCTCGCCTATGCTGACCCCATGAAACCCCTGTATGCTGCATATGGATGCTAGTCTGCAGAGTCTAGGAGCGGTGCTGTATCAAGACCATGAGGATGGCCTGAGACAAGTAGCTTTCACCAGTAGGAGCTTGACCCCTTCCGAACGAAACTACCCTGTGAATAAGTTTGAGTTCCTTGCGCTAAAAATGGGCCATCAATGACCAGTTTCATGAATACCTCTATGGGGGCGAAGATATTGGTGAAGACTGACAATAACCCATTGACCTATGTACAGACTTCAGCTAAGTTAGACGCCACTGGGCACCGGTGGCTTTCTGCATTATCAACCTATGATTATGCTGTCGAATACAAACCAGGCCTGAACCACATTGATGCTGACACCCTATCATGAAGGCCCACTTCAAGAGTGATTGGGTCAGTCTGTCTGAACCTGACATTTGAGCATTGTGCCAAAAGTTTGATAGAGATAAACAGATGTCTGCGGACACAGTGGACTGTTTAGTAGATTGCTTGGGCCCTTCTGACACCTTCATACCAGCTGCTTATTGCCACTTCGCTGCTCTAGATATTAGTGCACTACCTCAATTTGACAATGACAGCATTCAGTGGGCTCAATCCCAAGATCCTATGATTCAGCCAGCACTTGATGCCCTGCGTGTGGGGAAAGATGTGTCTAAGTTACGTTCCACTGACTTGCGAACTGCTTTATTGTTTAAAGAAGGCCCCAGATTGAAGTTGCTCAATCAGTTGTTGTATAGAGAGACAGTAGATCATAGTGGCAAAGTAGACAAGCAACAATTGGTCCTGCCCACGGCCTTTAAAGGTTTGGTACTGAGGTCCCTCCACAATCACATGGGGCACCACGGTACTGACAGAACCCTTGACCTGGTACTATCTCGCTTCTACTGGCCCAAAATGGGGGCCGATGTTGAGCAACCATGTAAAGACCTGTAGTCGCTGTCTGCAAAGAAAAGCCCTGCCTCAGAGGGCTGCCCCTTGTTAGCGGACCCAGTAAACAGCATGCCTCAGCATTTCAATCGATCACATGTCAGGGGTTTACCCAACGTCTTTACTTACCGCGCAGTGGTAGCTTCCAGGTCGCCAGATGTTAATGCATGTGCGACAGTAAACAAATGGCTGGCTGTTGCTTCCCTCACCAGTATCTTCCAAGATGGCGGCACGCCATAACGCAATGACATCATCTGAGCAACTGAGTCGGATGCGATCATGCGGCTAACAGTTTGATTACATGATATTATACCTGTCAGCACTTCCTCTATATCACTTACCCGTGCAGGTGTGACCAGCAATCCACACCTGCACAGGTAAACGATTCTGAGGGGAAGCGCTCTGTTAAGGTAATATCATACCTTAATCTTAAACTCCTATTCAGCCTGCACGATCACGCCTGAGCTCAGTCGCTCAGATGATGTCACTGCGTTACGATGTTGCCGCCATCTTAGAGTGCTACTGAGGTGGAGGGTTTAAACAGCAGCCGGCGGTTTGTTTACATGTCGCCTATACGTTTAACATCTAGCGACTCTGGATTACCACTGCACGGAGCAAAATTAAATAAAATACTTTGTAGGTAAGCCCCTGACATGTGAGGCGATGGGTTTTGGAGTGCTTCGGGGAGCATGTTGTTTACAGATCCTTTAATAATACTACCAGCACCCCCATGGAACTAGTCTGCATAGACTTCTTGTGTTTAGAACCTGATCAGCGAAACATTGGCAATGTGTTAGTGGTTACGGATCATTTCACACGGCATGCACAAGCTTTTCTCACCAAAGATCAAAAGGCATCTACCGTGGCCAAGGTGCTAGAGGAAAATGTCTTTGTCCACTATGGTGCCCCCCAGCGGATCCACTCTGACCAGGGCAGAAACTTTGAGATTCGACTAATCAAAGAAATCCTCTCTCTATGGGGGGTGTGAAAGTCAAGAACCACCCCCTATCACCCGCAGGGAAACCTTCAACCAGAACATTTTAACCGCACCCTTCTAGACACGCTAGGCACCCTCCACCCAAAAGACAAGCATAAATGGAGCCAGCAGATTAGCCCCTTGGTACACACATACAACTGCATGAAAAATGATGCTACTGGGTTCTCCCCCTACTGCCTCATGTTTGGGAGAGAGGCCCGGCTGCCAGTTGATGTCTGTTTTGGGGTCTCTCCAGATGGGGTCTGAACCGAAAACTACTTGCAATATGAGCAAAAACTGAAAGCTCAATTGAACCATGCCTATCAACTGGCCCAGACAATGGCCGCCAAGAGAAATCTAGCCAACAAAGAGAGGCATGTTAAAAAGTAAAGGCTCAACAGCTTCAACCTGGAGACCATGTGTTGTTATGCAATTTGGGACTGCATGGTAAACACAAAATTGCTGATCGATGGCACCATCTTCCCTATGTAGTAGTTGGAAAGTTGGATGATTTACCTATGTACAAGGTGTGCCCAGAGAACAACTCCAAAGCTGTCAAGACCATGCACCGTAACCACTTGCTACCTATCGGCCAAGTCATGATTGAGGCTGAACCCCCAGAAATTGAGCCCCCTGGGCCAGTGACTCGTGCTGCTGCAAGAAAGAGACAGAGTCAACCTACCCCAGTGGTCACAGATTTAAGGTTTCCTCAGCAGCAGGCCCAGAATGATAGTGGCTGTCAGTCCACTTCTGACGAAAGTGAGTGCGACTATGACTATTACCCCTCTTATGAACTAGGTCAGCTGTTTTGAGGTAACCCCATGATTAATTGTGGGGAATGAAGCTGGGCCTTCTGGACTGCCTAACCCTACAGCTTTGCCCTTGGAGTCAATGCTCCCTGAAAGTGAAGTGCAAAGTATCACGTCTGAAGATGCTGAGTCTCTGTGTATTGTGGAACTGTATGATTTGCTTGAGGGAGGGGCTGATGTATTGAGTCTTTCTGGTGACATGCCAGAACTTGAAGAACACTATGAGAGTGCTGATAACCTCCCTCCAGTACCAGGGCCTCTTCAAAATGAGCAAAGTGTTGTAGAAACGGAGCCTACAGAGCAAGGAGCTGACAGTGCTCCAAGTTTGGACATTTCTACCCAGGCAGAGGCACCCCTCACAAGTGATGAAAGCCCCAAGGCTGTTGCTGAAAGTACAGAGACTGTGGTTGTTCTCCACAGAAAGACGGGCCGAGCTGTCAAGCCAGTAGTACGTTTCAGCTATGATTCTCTGGGGAGGCCTGTGGACTTGCTTCTCCATGTAGTTCACAAAGGTGTTTATGTTTCACCGAGCTGTCTGCCCAACTTGAGCTTGACACCCATTCCAGGTTACTTGTTCTGCCCTCTCACCATGGTGCCCCCTGCCCCATCCAGCCCCAAGTTAGCTGATAGGGAAGGGCCCCCCTCTTACTCTGTTTAATGTACAAGAAGTTATTACCTGATTTAATATAGTAACGTTCAACTGACTTGTGTGAAATATGCCTAATGTATTGTCAGAATGGACAAAGTATTGGGAAATGTAGTGAACATGTATATCAAAGTAATAAGTTTATGTTAACTGATGCATGATGGTACAAACTTGACACGGACACCAAGTTTTCTCCAGGCAGGGAAGGGTGTAACCCTCTACAAATGGGGGTTCCCGAAAAGTCTTCCTTGAGCTTGCCTAAATGCTCACTGCCAGACTGGTGTCCTGCATTTTAGCAGTTTAAATGTGATTGCCAGAGAGTGCCTGTATAGCCTCTGTGCACTGTCTCTTTAATAGCTGCCTGGATTGCAGTCATAAGTAATCTGAGAGGGAGCTCTGTTGAAAGATGTAACTATTTGCTGAAAATCATTTAGAGTGATAATGATAATGTTGTTAGTCTAACCTGCTTTCTTTGCAGCAAGGACTGTTTTGTTTATCTCCACTATTTTGGTCCTGGACTGCGGAATTCGACCAATCAGTACTGGTGGGACCTAAAATGGAGCTGGACTACAGGAGCTGTCTGGAGTCAAAATCTATAGGAATTGTAGTTTTGGGCTTTTTGCACCTTTTTACAATTGAAGGGGGATCTCTTGCTTTGACTGACAGCCGAATCAGCCAACCAAATCTTTTGGATCTTAGGGAAATCCCCAGGCTTGCTGGCAGTTGAGTCAGATCTAAGCTGGGAGCTGAAGAAGAGCTCAAGTGATTTTGAGCAGCAATCCTGAGTGGATTCGCATGGGAGAACTGTGAAAGGGCTGAGTTTTGGCCTGCATGTCTGCCTGCTGCCCCTGAGAGGGAGAAAAGAGAATTATTTCGGACTAAATCCGAGTTTGTGAGAACGAAGTAAACCACTGATTTTCTACCAGGCTCATACCTGAATAAGATCGAAGATTTTGCTGAATGCGATTGGCCTGTCAGGATTTCCAGCTGCTTTTGAATCCACGGTTTCTGCAGAGACTCTACGATCATGACCGGAGAGCGGTTTGCCTGATACAGTAGAATTTCCTTACATGTAAATGTGCTGTGAGTTGTTAGTGGGTCGTGATTCGGTTCCCCACTGTGTGAACTGTGTTCTGCTTGCTGGATGCTGTATCCAGCCCAAAACGGACTGTAACCAAATCTGTCTCCATTTGGCCGGAGCCTTGCCACTCAGGCCCAGCCAGACTACCCGCTGCATAGAGAGAGCCATCAACGAGAGACCTGCCTGGGGATCAGCCCCCTGCTCCATGCTTGAACAGGAACAACGCCTTGGTGAATCATGTGGGCCCTGCTTCTCCTGGCACTCCAGATCAACCACCTGCAGTCTCAATTTTCGTCCTGCCTGTGTCCAGTCTTGGGTATCGTGAGTAATCATCAGGGTAGCTGCCTTCAACAACAGCCTAATCTAAAAGTGTGTAATCTGATTGTTTTGTTGTTTTCTTTTCACAAACTGAGCCTCCGGCTCCGGATTATAATTAGTATGTGTGGTGCATGTTTTTTTTCTTCCGTCACAGGGCCCCAACCAGCTGCAATGTTCCTGGCTAGCCCACCATTCTCCATCTGGGTACCCAGAGTGTGTGACTGTTTATAGACCCTGAAGTGCATGCATAACTGTTTGAATGATAGAGTCTTTAAGCAAATTAATCTGATTACGCCCCTCCCTTGTTCAAGTCCCTTAAATAAATCAGATCTAACTTGTTTTTGCATTTACCCTGACTGTGGTTCCAGTTTGTGCAAGAGTACTGTACTGCTGTTATTTGCTGTGTATAACCTTGTTTTACATGGGGTCCCCAGGGCCGAGCCAAAGGAAAGACTTGGTGGTAAGTGCAGTGTGGGTACTTGTGTGGTGTATCTGGGGTAATGTGAAAGTGATTATTGTTTAATTTAATTTTTTTTTTTTTATTTGGTTGTTTAACCAAGTATAGCACACTAAGCTGAAAGCTTTTTTACAAGAGCAACCTGGGAGCACAAGGAGGTTAAGTGACTTGCTCAGGGTCACACAGTATGCAAGTGGAAGCTGTGGGATTCAAACCCAGGTCTGGTCTGCTGGATGTCAGCAGATTTGCAGCTCAGAGCCTTAGACCACTGCGCTATACTGCCTCTAAATTGTGTATTGTTCTGGCCACTAGTAAGGAAAGAGGGGGGTTACAGTGTCCTGGAGGGCTATGCCCAGGTTAGCTTGACCACTACCAACCCTGACCTCCAGGTGGAGGCTCCTGTTTCAGAACTCAGGCCCCTTAATCTGCTACTAGTCAAGCAGGCAGGCGTAGTAGCCGTTGGGATAGCGCCACCTAGGGGTTACACTGTCAAAATCAATGAGTCATTAGCAGCCATCGACTGGTGTAATTTATTTCAGGAAAGCAATACAAAGCAAATGTGGAACATTCTCAAAACGATAGTTGTAAGCATAGCAAAATGTTGCATTCCTGTAACTAACATAAATAACAAAAACTCAATCAGAAAACCAAAATGGATGAACAAAAAATTAAAAAAAACTGATTCCAAAAAAAAAGAAAATGTACAAAAAAATACTGATCCCATAAATCTGCCATACATTGGGATGAATTTTAAAAACACAAAAAGAGTGTAAACATGAAATAAGAAAAGCAAAGGCTAACTTTGAACAAATCCTAGCAACTCAAGCAAACAGAGGAAATAGCAAACAATTTTTCAGCTACATCAATTCATTAAAACAACAAAAATGTAAAGCAGGAACACTTGCATCTGCCACTAACCCTATAAACTCCACTACAGATATGGCCAATCAACTGAACACCCAGTTTTGTGAAGTTTTGGTCCAAGCACCCCAAGCCATATCCTACGTAATAACAATCCAGTCGAGGAAATCATCTTTAACGATGATGAAATTATAAGTAAAGTCAAATCCCTTAACTCAGGCTCTTCCCCAGGCCCTGACGGTATATCCACAGACATGATCAAACTTATGCAAAAGCATCTTATTTTACTGCTAAAGCTAATATTTAGCCAGAGTATAAAATCAGGCCTTATTTCAGCTGATTGGAAAACCACTAACATAATGCTATATTTAAGAAGGGTGACAAGGGAGACTTGGACAACTACAGACCAATTAGTCTAACCCCAATAATTTGTAAAATAATGGAAGGCGTCATAAAAGACAGACTAACTTCAACATTAGGTATTTTTGACACCAGCCAACACAGATTCACAAAAGGACAATCATGTGCAACCAACCTGCTTTTCTTTTATGAGAAGATTAGTCAAAACTTGTGTCACCACCCGGTCCCCTGGGGTTACTAGAATCTCAGTGTCAGTGCTAGGTAGGGAAGGCAGCTGGTGAATAACTGGGAAAATGGTTTTCACCTGCTCCCTCTCTGTTTACTTGGTCTCAGCTGAGTTGAGAGAGGTGATGTCATTTAGAACTCTCGCAGCAGCATAAACCATGGTAGCTAGCTGTGAGTGGAGAGTGTTAGAATTTTCAGAGAGTCTGTGAGTGGAGATCAGTGTGAGCAGTTGGAGGAGTGAAGAGCTGCAGTGTAGGCTCTGAGGAGAGTCTATTTTTCTCACCCTATTGCTGAGAATCATCTGCCTGCCTTGTAGAAGTGGTGGAAACAGTCTAGCAGGAGTTCCTGATTTTCTTCCCATCCCCAGTGAGATGAGTAGGACTGTAAAATGGATTCGAGAGGTAATCCCCTACTTTGATCCAGGACATTTGAAGCTGCCTTTTATGTACAACTGTGAGTAATCTGACTTTGGGTATCCCAAGAGGAATGTACCTGTTTTTTTTTTCTTTTGGGGTGTACTTTGACAAAGGGATTAATACACCTTGTAACAAGGCAAAAAAGAGAAACCAGAAATAAGGCAACGTCATTGGACAAAACGCACCACATGATCAAATTGGAGTGGTGATTAATTCACTGGTAATGCCTGCTCCAACTATTAATCATGGGGTCACCGGGTCAGACTCTAGCACCACTACCTGTCACAGCAGCAAACAGAACACACAACACGGTGAAAACGCAGGATCTCACCGAGCCGACACAAAGCTGAATAGTTCCAGCGAACAGAGCTGTAAAATGGAAACAACAGCATACCGTATTCCGTGTTACAAAGCGCATGGCCCTCTGAGTCTGCTCCTACTGGGAATTAATGCATGGTTAGGTGGTTGTAGGTACTCGGTCAAGGTCTCGTGCCACAACCCTCTCCCAACCATGCATTAATTCCCCAGTACAAGCCTCCTTCATTGGGCATTAATGCTTACAAGTTCTGTTCTGTTTGAGACTGTTTTCATGCCTTTCCTAAAGTTGGCTGACAATCGTGGAGTCCCCAGTGAGACTTGGCACATTGTTCAGGACTTTAATTTACATTCAGAAGTAGTGTGTTTCTAATGCTGAATGTGAAAGTCATTCCAAGATGTATAGTTCTACTGTCTGCAAATGTTGAGGAGTAACTCTGAATGAATGGCTGGGTATGGACTGTGGAAGCAAAAGGTAGGGAATCCCCCATCTGGAGTGGCCAGTTCAGAACTACAGGTTCCGTAAGGGTGCCTGTTTATTCAGGACATGGTAGCCAATGGCTGAAGAGAAAGTTTTCCCCTTGGTGTGGGTTGTGCTAATTTTGAGCACCAGTATGCTCCGTCATGGCCAGCTGCCACATTACCAAATGTTTAAATCCTATGCCACATGGGAAATGTTCTACGTGGTGGCCAGTGCCACTGGAAGAAATTGTGTGCTCCGTTGTGGCCAGTGTCACTAGAAGAAATGTGAGTTTCAGCTGAGGCTTTACTGCTAAGAGAATCTGAGGTCCTATACAATATGGGATGTGTAGAATTTCTGTCCACTATAGACTTTTGTTGTTCTGTATTGCCTTTTGCCACGAAGTGTAAACCATTGGGGGTCCACCTTTGCTTTAGTGTACCATCTTTGGAATAAAGCCACACTCTAGAACCCCAGCGTGGTTTGGACATTCTTGTTACTGCTTCCTTTGTGGAATTACTGGGTACTCCTCCAGAAGTACAGACCTAGCATAGCCCCTAGCAAATGTTCTCTCCTCAGGACCTGGGTTTGTTGGTCATATTTGTATAATATGGTTTCTGTACCTCTACCCCTCTCTTTCTCCTAGACAGAATAATTGGAAGGGGTGCTTACTAGTTAAACAAGTGGCCGGTGGGGGTTACAAAAAATGGGGGCTCATCCAAGGATGTTGTTTAATTTGAGGAGAAAACTAGAGATTTTTGCCGAGGGTATGGCTAGTGTTTGTCTGTCTGGTAGCATGGTAGCCCAAACAGGAAAGGAAGCTTTGCACAAAAGGATTTTGCCCAAGAGAGTGCCATCCAAATGTGCTGTTTGCATGCCTGCTAATACAGAAACAACAGAGTGCTGCTGTGTGTGTGTCAACTTGCAATGGACAGTAAAGCCTGGAAGTGTATGTCCTTGTGTTTGCATCAGAAACATTTACAGAACTTTTTATCTCGTGTAACACCTAGGTGGCGCTATCCCAAGGGCTACTACCCCTGCCTGCTTAACTACTAACAGGTTGAGGGACCTAGGTCCAATGGCGGGGTGCCTCCACCCAGAGGTCAGGGTTTGCAGTAGTTAAACTAACTTGGTCACAGCCCTCTGGGACACTGTAACCCCCCTTTCTTCCCACTAGTGGCCCACACAATGCATTAGGAATATCTTCACAATGTATACTTACCCCCAGGACTGGCTCCGTCGACTGGACCACGGGGACTCCGTGCAAAACAAGATGATAGAGTGCAAAAACTACAGTACAATACTTTAACATAAACGAATACCTCAGCCAGTGTAACTTTGCTGAAACCAACAGATCTGATTTATTTAAGGAGCTGTAACAAGGAAGGGGAAATCAGGTTAATTAGGTTAAACACATTAATAATCATAGTACTGTGCGCATATTCAGAGTCCCAAATTGTCACTTTCACTGGGTACGCAGGATGGGGGGGGGCCTAGCCAGGATCGGTGCAGCTGGTTGGAGCCCTGTGATGCAAAAACACTGGCACAACACCCAAATTGTAATCTGGAGCCGGTTGGCTCAGTTCGTGAAGAAATTAAAAAAAAAAAAACAACAATTAGATGACACACTTGCAATTCGATAAACAGATGGCAGGGAGCTACCCTGCTTTGTACTCACAAACTCAGTGCTGGGAACTGGATGGAAGGCAGATTGTCCTGGATTGCCAAAAGAAGCAGACCATGTTGACAAGGTCCTTGTGACTGGACTCCACTGCAGTTTAGAGCAAATGGATGTAGTCTGGATTAAACTGGGGTTTACTTCCAGCTTCATGCACTCAATTCACTGTACAGGGGATCTGAAACGCGATTCCCCACAAGCACTACACGCATTTATATGTAAAAGGAAAGTACTACACCAGGCAGGCTGCTTCTCTATCCTGATCGCAATTACTGCACAATACCTGGGAGAACACACAGCAGATTCAGTTCCTGACAGACCGAGTGCGATTCAGCAATTTCTCCAGTCTTCTACAGGGTGAGCCTGGTTTCTACTCTTCAGATCTCCTTGATTCTCTTCACAGGTTGGATTCAGTCCGAACAGGCGCTTGCACAAGCTGCAGACCAAAACTTAGGGCCTTACATGTGATTCCCGTGCTAAAACTACACACCGAAGAAGCACCCAGCTCCTTGTCTGTTCACTGCCCAAACTGATCTAACTTTCCAGTAGACAGAGCCGGGCATTTCCTTTGATTTCCTCCCAGTTCAGTTGGCTGGTTTGGCTGTCACTCACAATCAGACTCCCCCTGTTGGTGCAAAAAGGCGCCAAAGTCCAAACTACAATTCCCAGAGGCATTGGCCATATAGTACATAGGTGGCTGGCTCCACAATGAGAGTCCAAGTTCTGATTTGCCAGCAGCAGGCTCCATTTCAAAGGTCCCCCCACACTGATTGGTCCAGTTCAGCAGTTCAAAACCAGAATGGAGGGCTAGGAAAACACAGTTCTGACTGCAAAGAAAAGCAGGTTAGACAAACTGTGTTTTCGTTATTACTCTTCAAAGATGTAACTGTTTGCCAGAAATCATGTAGAGTGCTCACTCTGCCCACTTAGTGATGGCAGAAATGGAGCGATTTTGGCAGCAGCTCGAGTGGGACTCAAGCAGGGAAACACACAGTCTCCCCATAGGAAACTAACTATGTCTGCAAGCAGACAGCTCTTAAAGAGACAGTACCAGAGGCTCTAAAAGCACTCACAGATAAACGGCTTAAATGCCAAACACCATTCAGGCTTGGAGCATTCAAGCAAGCTCCTGGAAGACTTTTTGGGAACCCCCATTTACAGGGGGGGTTACACTCGCAATTTTAAAATGCCAAAAGTAGTGTGGACTTTAAGAAACAGAGAGAGAAATGTGCCCTGAAAGTTTCATGTGCTTTGTGTGCAAATTGGGGAAGTCGCTAGAGAAACTGCCAGAATCTGTGGAGAAATGGTCAAAACAGAAATTGCAGCCAAGAAAAAAAGTTAGGGTTTGCAGTTTAAATTTGCTCCTGCTTGACGATCGCCATGAAGGAAGAGCGAGCGAGAGAGAGAGAGAGAGGCTAATTTGCATGGCGTCGAGTGATTGGTGTGACTGCAATCAGTCCTACCCCCTAGCCAGTTTCTGTGTGCAGCAAACTGTTCGAGGAGGAGAGAGCGGGTGGCGTGCGAGTTTGTCAGACCAGGATCAACCACCGAGGGGTTTGTGAACATTCATTCTAATCTGTAAAAAACAGACTTTTGTTGTGTAAATTTGGGCTCTACGTGTTGTCCAACCAGCTGGAAAGTGAGTGTGGCATTTGTGGCTACGATTGGCAGGACCGCCAGCCTGTTTCACCCCAGAGACCTTCCAGGATTGGCACCAGGCCAAACATTTCCACCAGAGAAAGCCAGCTACTGATTTCAGTGAGTAAAACCCAGCTAACTGAGCATCAAACTACTATGATTTTTCAAGCCAGCTGAATCTGTGTACAAGCACTGTGATTGTTTTGCAAACTGAAACAGTAAGGCAACAAACAAATTCTGAGCATAGATTGTGAGCATTCATAATGGGTTTAGCAACAGTAAAATGTTTCTAAGCAAAGAGAGACACTGAGTTGTATATTAGGCTGCAGCAAACAGGTAATCCTGTGCAATAGCAAATACTGTGGCTTGCAAGTGACTTTGAGCATGTGTAAATAGTCTTTGATTTGATGCTGATTGCAAAGTCAAGTTAAAATCATATTCATGTGCTGAGAGATACAAGCATTGCAATCGATTACAGTTTTGAGTAAAATTCAGTAGCCAGAAAGGTTGGAATTTTTGAAAACACCATTTTGAGTCAGAAACAGATTTGATGCACAGGGCTGGATTACCCATAGGGCAGAAGGGACAATTGCCCTGGCCCCCTAGTTTGAGGGGCCACTGATTTCATTTTTTTTTTTTACTATTTGTTCTTCTTCCTTGGCCCCCTGTACTTTCCACTGTGACTAAATCTCAAGGCGGGGGGGTTGCTAATCGTTCCTTCCTTTGGCCGCCGCCTCCACTGTCTAAACAGCTTGCCCTTTGCTGCATTTTTTTTCTTTCCCCATGGACGTTCAGCTCTCTCTGAGATGAAGCACAACATGCTAGACAATTAACCAATGAAATTATTCCAATATAGCCCATTGTCAATGATTTGCACCCCTGCCCACCTCGACCAGAACTTTTCTGTGCATCACGCACTGTGTGTGGTGCTGGTCCTGTTATGTCACACTCATGTACTAAGTCCCACCCTGATCTAGAAAATGGCGCCATGCACCAACAGGCTCATTCCCTCTCAGAGATCTGCCAAATCCTGTCATTGAGAGAGAGAGAGAGAGAGACCATCCCTCCACACACACACTCTCCGTGCCTCAGTGCCTGCGGCCTCTCACTAGGCCCACTGTCTGGCCTGGCTGTCGATTCGGTCATTGGGTCTCGAGAGGCCCAGAAGACGGCAGAATTTAATTATCTCAGTTGGGCGGTGCAGAATGTGCCTGCCACCGCCTTGTGTCTGTCGAGTAAAGCAGTGCAGAAACTGCAGAATGCACCACCACTGCCTCATGTCAGATAGACTGTCAAGTAGTAGGAGCAGCTGGCGAGGAGCTTGAGCAGTCAGCAGAGGCTGTCTGAGCAGACCCAAATCACCACCAGCAGTTCTGCCCAGCCCTATCTGCCTTCGCATCTTTATTCTTGACTTTGTTTTATCAGGTAAAAAAAAACCAGTTAATTTTGTCTATTATTTAGAAAAATTCTAAATAAAATGATGTAACTTATGAGAAGAGGATCATATAGTAAGAGAGTGAGTGGGAGAACTTTGGCCTCTCATTGCACCAGCCAGCTTCTCTCACTTCTTCATCTTCCCCCGCCCCAGTGCTTTGTTTGTCATCATGCCACCAGGGCAGTCAGTGAAGTTTTGTAACCAGCTTACTCGGGTCTCTTGCTGACTATGGTCACCACGGTCTTTTGCCCCTTCCCTTTAACAGCAAGGGTCCCACATTCCAGCTGCAGCTGTCACACTTAAACTTTCACAGCAAACAGCTATACTGCACAGCGCTAGTAGCACTCAGGCTGTCCAAAAGAGGCTGGACCAGCACCAGCCGAGTATACTGCACCTTGCATCCTCCCAACAACAGAAAGATACAGTGCACCCTGTAGCCCCCTGCCCCCGCAGCAGCCAGATACAGTGCCACAAGCATGCAGCTTCCACACAGCAACTGAATATGGTGCTACTGTGCCTCAGCCTTCCAGCAGCAACAGAATATGGTGCACCCTGCATGCCCCCAGCCTCTGGATACAGTGTAGCCAGTAGTGTTCCTACCATAAATGGATACTGTGCTGTCTCACCTGTAGTCTCCCCACAACTTCTGGATACAGTACAGCCTACAGTCTTTCCACAGCAGCTGCATGCAGTGTAACCTGTAGCTCTACAGTGGCTGGATACCACAGCCTGCAGCTGAGCCTCCCTACACAACAATAGCCTTCTATTGTCACCCCAAGAATGGTATTCAGAGTAGCTGGAAAACCCTCCAAATGCATTTTAAGGCATCGAAAATCGTTGAGCTTTTTGGGGCCTAGATGGCCCTGAACCCCCAGCCTATTGGTTAAGTCACAGTGGGCCCCACAATTCAAAATTGCCCAGGGAACTACAACTTGTTAATCTGGCCCTGTTGATGCATGAGGAGAGCTACCACCGACATTACAGGGTGGGGTTATCAATGTAAACACAGCAGCAGGGAGCCATTTTGTGAGACTGTAATGGGACTAGTGAGCAGTTCAATAACAAACTTTTGTGTGTTTTGCTTTCATACATGGCTTCTGGAACTTCCCGCTATCCAGATCATGCCTGAGATATGATCGCAGAGGAGGTGGCCACACTAAAGGAAACAAAAATAACTTTCTATGGTGAAAGGTTGCCTCCAGATTTAGCAATCCCTAGCTATCCAGTGAGACTATGCATTATGTGCCTCAGGGCTGGAAGGGATGTGTTTCCGATACCCCACTGTTCGGACTGCCTTGTGAAATATGGTATGAGCAGGGATGCAGTGCCAGAGAGGGCATCACAAATTTGTTTGGCTCCCACGTGGACCAGAGTAGGAAACGCTGCATGTATCAGCATGCAGCACCAGGTTAAACCTGTTGGGAGAAGCCCCATGGAGTGTGGCACAGAAGGAGAGAGCATGGATCTACTCCAAGGGCAGGAACAAAGAGAGGTTTCTACACCCATGTTCCAGGTGGGCAGTGCAACGGAAGGATCTGTGGACCCATGGAAGGAGGGTCCAAGTCCTAGCCTAGTAGGCGAGGATGAGCCGCAAGAGACACTGAACTGGGAGGTGTCTACCTCCGCGCCCAGTGAGGAGTGGACTGTCTTGGGAGTGAGGACATCTGCTCACTTCTGGGCTCAGATCATGAGTGAGGAAAAGGAGGGTAAATATATGTATCTTCATGTTGAGGGTCCCTGTGAGTTGCCTCAAGCTTTTGCCTCACAGGAGCCAGACAGAGAAGAAAAAGGCTCCAGTAACCTGCCCACAGGAATGGTCGGGGACAAATTATTTTGTTCTTTAAGTATGCAGCACTGACTCAACCAGGACTGGCCACTCCCAAGCCGAGTCATAGGCCGCACACTTGTGAAGAGTAGCAAGGGGGAGAGACTGGTACATAGGAGGGCTGATGCCATTTATGGGAAGCCCTTTCCTACCTTTCCTTGTAGAGTCTGGGCGGAAATTGAACAGAACAGGAAGTCCTGGTTTTTGGAAGAGGCAAGCAAGAATTTATACTCTGGTGCAGCAGAATGTGTCAGGGATAGAGTCATAAACGATCTACTTAAATTCTGGAAATTGGGCAGAACTCTTGTTTATGGACACTGTGTGAATTGTGGACAAGGCATGGAATGAGACATTCCACAGCATCAACTCTGAAAACCCAGATGGTGTCATAGTTCTTGCACCTCACCCCGAGTGGTGCTACCCTTAATGGTGCCACTCCCTGTGAATATGCCCAGCATGCCTAGAGGGAAGTAAGCAGTGGCAGCACAGTGTCTGTCATCCAGCAGCAGCAGTATCAAAGGAGGAAGATGCAGCTCTACTGGTGTTCCAGGATCTCCAGGTGCATCCAGATTCATCATCCCAGCAGTGTTCTCCTATTTTCATCACCTGGCCTTCCAGACGACATTAATCCTGCTGTTTTCCTATTTCATTACCTGGTTTTTCCAGATGACATCAATCCAGCTGTTTTCCTGTTCCATCGTTTAATTTCCAGACGACATCATCCCAGCAATTTTCCTGTTTCATCGCCTGGTTTTCTAGAAGACATCAAACCAGCTGTATCCAAAGATGCTGCCTGCAGGGAAAGGGCCCTCAGCTTGGATAATTAAGGTGACCCCTTGTTTTCGGCCTTCAAAGAACTGGTAAGGCCAAATTTTCTATTTTCTAAATGACTTTGCACAACACATCCTACACTTGAAGACTGTCCTTGAAATTGTAATGACTGTTATCATAGACTCTCCCCGTGGATTGCAGTGCTATACAGGCCTTGTCCTGTTTCAGGACGGTTCTTCAGCGGGCTGTGGCCCAGAAGAGACTCTTTTATGGACCCTGCCTTCAGGCAACAACATTCTGTCACTAGATGGACAATTTAGGGCATTCCACCCCCCAAAATGTGTTGCATAAATGACTGTTTTCCATTTTTTATTTTTGTACTTTACTAGAAAAATATTTTTGGGATTCTGTAGTGTTCAGGTGGAGGGTCAGACACTGTGTGGTGTGCTGAATGTGTTGCATTTTCTTCTCTTGCAGGTGTTCCTGAAGGAGAAAAGAAGAGAAGAAAGTAAGAGGATGCTGGAGTTCAGCTGAGTTCCTGTCTTTTTTTCCTAGAGATTTAGGATTGTTTGTGGTTAACAGGGTGTTAACATGTTTTCCTTCACAGGTGTGAGGTTGTGGGGAAGTTTTGGAAAATGTAATGCATTACAATGTGTTGTTCCCTGTTGCTTTTTGTTTGCAGGTACCCTGGGAGCCTGTGGGGAGATTCCCCAAGGGGCAGCCTTGTCAGATAGATTTTCCCTAGAGAGGTAAGAGGATAGGCAGGCTGTGGTCCTGACCTGCAGTAGGGGCCTCAGTTCTGGTCTATTAGAGACTGCTTTAGGCAGTTCCTTGGAGCCACTGAATATCCATAGACAGATCGTAGGACAAGGGCTGACATTTCATCAGCCGGCCTCTGGGCCTTTAATGTTGCCTGCCTGTGCCTGGTACATGGTAGTGAAGAAGTAGTGCTACCTCCCTGTAGGTAACACAGAGGGTAGGATGGCATTGTGCCAGGTAGATAAATAACTGCAAACAGTCATTTAACTGGCTAGGGGTGAGTGTAACCACCCGGACCCCTGGGGTTACTTGAATCCCATCAGTGTCAGTGATGCTCCCTCTCTGTTTACTTGGTCTCAGCTGAGTTGAGAGAGGTAATGTCATGTAGAACTCTTGCAACAGCATAAGCCACGGTAGCTAGCTGTGAGTGAGGAGTGTTAGAATTTTCAGACAGTCTGTGATGGAGATCAGTGTAAGCAGTTGGAGGACTGAGGAGCTGCAGTGTAGGCTCTGAGGAGAGCCTATTTTTCTCACCCTAGTGCTGAGAATCATCGCCTGCCTTGTAGAAGTGGTGGAAACCATCTAGCAGGAGTTCCTGATTTTCTTTTCATCCCCAGTAAGATTAGGGGGACTGCAGAATGGATCCGAGGAGTAATCCCCTACTTTGATCCAGGATATTTGAAGCTGCCTTTTGTGTACAACTGTGAGTAATTGGACTTTGGGTATCCCAGGAGAAATGTACCCGTTTTTTAGTTTTTATTTTGGGGTGTACTCTGACAAAGGGATTAATATACCAAGTTCTATTCTGTTTGAGACTGTTCTTATGCCTTTCCTAAATTTGGCTGACAATCATGGAGTCCCCAGTAAGACTTGCACATTGTTCAGGACTTTAATTTACACTCAGAAGTAGTGTGTTTCTAATGCTGAATGTGAAAGTCATTCCAAGATGCATAGTTCTACTGTCTGCAAATGTTGAGGTGTAACTCTGAAAGAATGGCTGGGTATGCACTATGGAAGCAAAAGGTGGGCAATCCCCCATCTGGAGTGGCCAGTTCTGTACTACAGGTTCCGTAAGGGTGCGCGTTTATTCAGGACATGGTGGCCAATGCCTGAAGAGAAAGTTTACCCCCTGGTGTGGGTTGTAGTAATTTTGAGCACCAGTGTGCTCCGTCGTGGCCAGTTGCCAAATTGCCAGATGTTTAAATCCTATGCCACATGGGAATTGTTCTATGTGGTGGCCAGTGCCACTAGAAGAAATTGTGTGCTCCGCTGTGGCCAGTGCCACTAGAAGAAATGTGAGTTTCCGCTGAGGCTTTACCGCTAAGAGAATCTGAGGTCCTATGCAATATGGGATGTGTAGAGTTTCTGTCCACTACAGACGTTTGTTGTTCTGCATTGCCTTTTGCCACGAAGTGTAAACCATTGAGGGTCCACCTTTGCTTTAGTGTACCATCTTTGGAATAAAGTCACACTCTAGAACCCCAACCTGGTTTGGACATTCTTGTTACTACTTCCTGTGTGGAATTACTGGGTAGTGGGTACCCCTCCAGAAGTACAGACCTAGCATAGACCTAGCAAAAGTTCTCTCCTCAGGACCTGGGTTTGTTGGTCATGTTTGTATAATATGGTTTCTGTACCCCCACTCCTCTCTTTCCCCTAGACAGAAATATAAGAAGGTGTGCTTACTAGTTAAACAATTGGCCAGTGGGAGGTTACACTTAGACAACAAAATTCCCTGTGACATAGTCTTTTTAGATTTTGAAAATACTTTCGACTCTGTCCCCCCACTGGGCTTTAATCCAAAAACTTGCTTCATTCACTATTCATCCGTGGTATATAAGATGGATTAAAAATTGGTTAAATGAATGTTCCCAGAGAGTACTTATACATGGATTTACTTCCAATGGGAAATCAGTGACAAGTGGTGTCCCTCAAGGTGCAGTACTGTCCCCCTTGATTTTTCAATTATTTATAACCAATCTTTCTGTTAACATAGACAGCTGGTCAATCCAATATGCTGATGACTGCAAAATAGGTAAACCTTGTAAACATCTAGAAGATAAAGGATTACTCCAAAAGGATTTAGACACTTTAACATCTTGGTCAAATCACTGGGGGCTTCATTTCAATGTCAATGAATGTTGTATCATACATCTAGGAACCAGCAACCCTGAATACCACTATTTCTTAAATTGTATTCTATTCAACAAAACTGACTGTGAAAAAAATTTAGGAGTATTCATAACAAAACATTTCTCATTCGATAAACAAATCTCAGAAAAATTAGCTAGTGCTAACAAAGTATGGTGGCCAATAAAACGTTTTTTTTTTTTTTGCACTTTCTTTTTATCCCACCTTACTACCCACTCACCCCACTCCTTCAGACTTGATCATTCTCCGGTGACCCTCCCATGAAGTCTGCCCCTAGAGTGTCAGGCATACTCCAGTATCCTCCCTTACCTTCCTCTTTCTGGAGTGTCTGCACATTGGTGTCTGCTCATGGTAGGTGATCCAGGAGATTAGGTCAGTTATCATCTTGGGGTTGAGCGGGGCTGTTTTCCACTTTTTCTCCCTCTTAGATCCCACTACCCCCGAGGACATCGGCATGTAGGACTAACGTCCAGACAGACAGCGTGTGTTACCAACTGCCCAAAACGTCCTCCCCTCCCCAGTTCTGAAGAACCACCTGTACCCCAATACCCATGCTTTCACAGGTACCAGTCTGTCGGGTGCCCAAGGCACGCCAATAACCCACCCCTGGAGGAGGAGAGCATCCGTTGGGATGCTCAATCCTCCTCCTCCACCCCCGACCCCCGGTGGCCCGAGTCTGTTCTCGAATAAAATCACGAGACGAAACAGTACTTTTCCCACTGTACAGAGCTTATGTTCATTCCTTCCTCGATCATGCCTCTCAACTTTGGTGCCCCTACAAAACAAAATCTGGTCAGATCCACCATGGCTGCATAATGAAGTTAGTGAGGTTGTGTGGAATTGTTAAGGAGGTAAGGAGAAACAACAAAATTATTTGTAAGTTGTAAGATTTGTTTTAGTTTCTGTTCTAATGAAAGGCATACGCATTATTAGGAAAATATATGGAGGTGTACATTTTAATGGAAGGAATAGGAAGCAATATAGATTTACAAAAGAACCACAGAGCAAATGCCACTGAGGTATGTGTTATCCCAGATGATATTGGCCAGACAGCCAAATTTTAAAGAAAACACAATTGCACATACCCCAATAATGCAAAGCATCATAGGAAACATATGCAAATCCCCATAATGGTACAGAAGGTGGGAGTACATGAAAAAGTAATGGCTGGCATATGTTCAGCCTTGGGATAATTTACAGTTTTTTTTTTTTTTTTAGACAAACAGGGTTTTTGTTCATGAGGCGATGTAAGTTATATTTAAGCCATGTGTCGATGTCAGGAAGTCAGGTGTAATGATGGACTGTTAGCAGAAAAAATGTGATAGTAACTTTCAGAAGGGGTCGCTTTTGATAAGGGCAAGGCAGTTATGCTTGTGATAATGGAAATATTAGGAAAGTATGAGGTCTATGCAGAAGTGGAGTACAAATATGCACAGTTTCATAAGTATGTGCTCCAAGTGCAGGCAAATGTGATATGGAGGTTTGTTTTAGAAATAGGTAAAAATAGCAATACATGCAATTGATAGAAAGATCGATAATTACATAAACATAGAGAGAGAGAGAGAGGGACAAACAGACAGGTAGAATAGGAATGGCAGTGAAGTACTGAAGTGACGCCAACCCCACCCTCACCCCACAGAGATGAACATGTGCCTTTGGGTCATTGCCCAAAACGCTCATGCCATTTCACCTCACCCTACCCTGCAGACACAGACAAGTGTTGAGATGTGCCTTGGTGTGTTCAAACTTTACACTCACCCCATTCCATAAGGAAATACGCTGAAATGGGTACAGTAAAAGAGAACGGAGTGAACTTTGGGGCTGAAGAGTCAAAGGTACACCTCGATACCTGTCACTGGCTACAGGGTGGGATGGGGGTGGAATAGCATTAGCATTACTGTTGACAATACCAAATCACACCCCTGATGCCTGTCAATCTCTACAGGGCAGGGTTTTATGGTCAGAAACCCTAATGCCCTGGGCGTTTCTTGGTATTTTCACTCCAAGTTTTCAGCATGGGCTTTTTGTGACCCCACTGCATGAACAGTGACACTATCAGTTCATTAGCCGAAGGTGATTTTGCACAACAACTGTGCCATTTGGCACCACAGGTGCAAAAAAACACATTTTGAACAGGATGTAAAAAATTACAGCTGTACTGTTTATGAGGAGGTGTAAAAAAATGGTAATGTTGAAAATCTGGAGTGAAACTATAAAAAAAAATTAGTGAAATCGTGACACTGCTCCTGCTAATGTATATTTTTTCATGTTGATTGCGCGCATGCACAAGAAACATATTGCGGCAGCTTGCCAGAAGCAGATTGAGGAGGCTCGGCACTGTTGTGGCCAATGCCGCCACAGCCTTTAAAGGCTTGGCCCACTTTCCCCAATGGGGTGGCATGCTGCTGCTGGCACTAGTTCAGCCAGCCTGCCACCATCTTGAAACATTTCAGCCGCTGCAATCAGGGGCCACCTCATCATTGCAGCATCAGCCATTGCACTTCAATGAGGGCGCGACCCATTGTTTGTGAACATGGCAGTGGCTTGCCGTCGTGTTCACAAATAATATTAATCAGCCCCCACTGCCAAGGAGATGCCCAATCCCCCTCAGCAGCATGTGCCCCCCCACAACAGTGTGTTTTTGCTGATGGGGGCCTCAATTCCCATCGACATCAGTCCCCATCCTAGTTCACATTGCCGATGGGGGAGCCCACTCCCCGTCAGCATTATGTCCCCCCTCCCAGTTTGATTTGCTGATGGGGGAGCCCATTCCCCATCAGTATAATGTCTCGCCCCCACAAAAAAGCAGCAGACTTGTGCCGAGGTGCCCAATCCCCTCGCCCTTTTGTGCCAATAGAAGTTTGCCCAGTTCCCATCGGTTACAGCTGCCCCAAAAACATTCGGTTGGCATGCTTGAAGCCCACCCCAGTGTGCCAAATGCGTCTAAAAAAAAAAAAGTTCCACGATGTATTTTTTTTGTTAACCCTGTAAAAAAGCGATCCACGCTGTCTCCCAGTCCCTCCGGCAGCCCGCACTTGCCTCCCCACCCCGCACCCCATACTTACCTGCCAAGTCTGGTGCGACGATCTTCGTGGACCAGGAACACGTCTGCACTCTTCAAAGCCGACCATGAACTGAAGAAATGCTGGTAAGCTGTACAATGGCATAAATTGTTTTTTTCAACTTTGATGCATATCTCAGACATTTTTTGAATTTTGGCGAAATTTTCAACATGCGGTTTTGGGACCCCTCCTCATAGATTCAACCACTGTCATGGTGTTTTCGGTCCGAAAGGTGATTTCACGGTCACTGCAGGAATCACCTTCGGGACTGATTAACAAATGACAGTGCCAGTGTCCATGAGGTGGGGTCACAAAAGTGTATGTTGCAAGTTTGGTGGGAAAAATCAAAAAAATTACTGTTTTATGAGTGTGCATTGCGCAGTTGCTACGCATGCTTGTAACTTTGCCAATTTGCAATATTTTCACCCCAGATTTTCAACATTGCCATTTTTACATACCTCCTTATGAACAGTATACCTGTCATTTTTTATATCCTGGCCAAAATGTGTTTTCGCAGTTCCGGCGGAGAATAGCATGGTCGCTGTGAGAAATCAGTGTTCAGGACACATTAAGAAAATCACAGTGACACTGTTCATGAGCAGAGGTCCTAAAATGCCTATGTTGAAAATTTTGTGATGAAAGTCTATAAAATGAGTATGTTACGAGCGTGCGTTGCACAGGTTCCATGCATGCTCGTAACTACGCAACTTTGCAATATTTTCACTCCGGATTTTCAGCATTACCATTCATTTTTCTGCACCTCCTTATGAACAGTGCAGCTGTCATTTTTCACATCCTGGCAAAAATGTGTTTTCGCGCTTCCGGCGCATAATACCGCAGTCGCTGTCGGAAATCAGTGTTTGGGACAGATTAGGATCGAGCAAGTGAGAGAGGGGGAGTGACCGAACTTAACTGAGCTCTGTCGGGACTGCTGCAGATTTCTTTGTGGGCAGGAAAAGGCGCCAATGCAGGCAAGAGCCCAGTACAAAAGGGCAGCCTGCAACGGCGACAGACACAGAACTAGCGAGTGAGGGAGGGGGAAGTGAGTGAGCTCAACGGAGCTCTATCGTGACTGCTGCAGATTTCTTTGTGAGCAGAAAAAGGTGGCAATACAGGCAGGAGTCCAATACAAAAGGGCAGCCTGCAGCGCCGGCAGAAACGGAATGAGCGAGTGAGAAAGGGGAGTGAGTGAGTTCAACGAGCTCTGTCAGGACTGCTGCAGATTTCTTTGTGGGCAGAAAAAGGTGCCAACAGAGGCAGGAGCCCAATACAAAAGGGCAGGCTGCAGCGCCAGGAAAAACAGAATGAGTGAGTGAGACACGGGGAGTGAGCGACCTCAATGGAGCTCTGTTGGGACAGCTGCGGATTTCTTTGTGGGCAGAAAAAGGTGCCAATGCAGCCAGGAGCCCAGTACAAAAGGGCAGCCTGTAATGCTTGGAGAAACACAACAAGCAAGTGAGAGAGGGAGAGAGAGTGAGCTCAACGGAGCTCTATCGTGACTGCTGCAGATTTCTTTTTGGGCAGAAAAAGGCGGCAACGCGGGCAGGAGCCCAGTACAAAAGGCCATCTGGCAGAACCGGAACGAGCGAGTGAGAGAGGAGGAGTGACCGAGCTCAATGGAGCTGTGTCAGGGCTGCTGCAGATTTCTTTGTCAGCAGAAAAATGCAGCAACGCAGGCAGGAGCCCGGTACAAAAGGGCAGCCTGCAGCGCCAGAAGAAACGGAACGAGTGAGTGAGAGAGGGGGAGTGAGCGAGCTCAACTGAGCTCTGCTAGGACTGCTAGGGATTTATTTGTGGGCAGGAAAAGGCACCAAAGCAGGCAGGAGCCCAGTACAAAAGGGCAGCCTGCAGCACCAGAAGAAACAGAACGAGTGACTGACAGAGGGGCAGTGAGCAAGCTCAACGGAGCAAAGCAATCAACATTCGGCATTGATAAATGCTTGTTTTCAAATTCCTATGCATCCCATTGTTTTCATCTCTGTTGCTATTATGTGACTTCTTAACCTAGCAACAGCATTTAATGTATTACATTATAAGGACAAGTAAATGTTTTTAATACATTTACAGGCAGTTACATAACTTAAATTTCCTTCATGGAATGATTTAAATTTAGTAACACTGGTAGTACAAAGCAATTACTCAGACAACTTGAAAACCATAACTACTTTATATTGTACATTGACACCCCATAAAGACCTCCTTGAAATTGAGATGCAAATATCACACATTTATCAGTTTTCTAACAGGAATATTTTACTATCCTAAATACATTTCTTGCTTCAGTAACTGCTCAGGACATCTATTGCATGACCTGCTTATTGACATTTTACACCTGCGATGCAATGTACTGCTGCTTACTACACCAACATCATGAACCATAAAACAAATGACTGCCATAGCTAGGGAGGCAGTATAGCACAGTGGTGTAAGGCTCTGGGCTGCAAATCTGGAGATCTGGGTTAGAATCCCACAGCCCCCATTTGCATACTGGGTGACCCTGAGCAAGTCACTTAACTTCCATGTGCTCCCAGGTTGCCCCTGTAAACAAGTTTTCAGCTTAGTGTGCCACTCCTGGTTAAATTACAGTAATTGAAAAAAAAAAATACACAATGTATTATTTTTCTTGTTTGATTTTGCTACTGCAAGCTTTGACTAATACATCCACCCTTAAATCTACTTTTTATAGCTTATGTGTCTGTGACCTAGGCAGAACTAGACTTAAAATCCTACACATAAATAAATAAATCAGAATAGCATTTATTTCAGTAGTATATACTTCCTTTTCAGGTGCCCATGACACTACGTATATATATTTATATCTTTTAACTTCAAAGCACTAAACCTATTCAAATGCACAAAACACAAGACTTTATTCTCTTCACATATCACTGTTGAACTTCAGGTCCCAGAATGGCCAAAAAACAAGTGTTAAATGTCACTCTTGCATGCCACTGTCACACCCACTTCTCATGCAAACAACAATCAATTAGGCAAACTCTTTTATTTCTGTGCTATGCACTCTTACATCAGAGAGACATAAATCTTACAGAACTGCTTAAAAAAACAAATTTATCAAGACTGGATTTCTGAATTAAAACCTATTGTTTACAGTACCTAGGTAAATAATAGTTTACTGGCCACAAACGATGCTACAGACATGACAACAACAAAATGTCTATTTTACATGGAAAACATCCATTTAATGAACTTGTCATACAGGATTTGTGACCTTCTGTCTGCATGTATCCGACAAAGGAAAAGGCACCTGCTTGATCCTTTTTTTCTATTTTATTTTATGCCCAACTTGCCCATACAGTTAGAGCCAAATACTGACATGCTTAGAGTTAAAAAATCATGATGTCTGTGTGTGTGGTGGTGGGGCGAGGATATGCCTAGATGCAGTTTCAGGCACTCTTTAATTATTTCCCCAGGCAACTCTGATAGTCAATTGTTCCAACATGATATATCCACCTCATGCCCCTCCCACATGAACCAACAAAAAAGGTGGAGGTGGATCTTTAGGAGCTTCTCGGATGGAGGTGGAAGTGGATCTTATTCCCAAACTAAAAACGAATGCTACCTCCCACTACTTAGGTTCCGGTTCTTGTACCTCCCATTTAAGAAATAAAATAGTGCGCAGTAACCATTGACTAACATGAAAGCGTATATATTTGAGGGCTGAAAACATTTCTTGGAGGAGGGTAAGGTGGAGGAGACTATTTACACCTTCAGTCAGTTCCACGGACAGAAAACATGACATCAGCCCTTTTGTACATGCAAAACATCTGGAGGCTCCACCCACTGCAGCCGTGAAAAAGGACATTACACGCCTTGAAAAAGTCCAACACAAAGTTACAAAACATGTGAAGGGTGCCACAAACCTTCCTTGTAAAGAGAGTCTTAATAAATTTAATGTCATTAAAAAAAAAGAAGGCTGAGAGGTGAACAGATGTTAGCTAGAGTGGTTATAAATGACGAAAACCTCACGTCTACCACTACTGCTAACACATCCAAAATCCCTGCACAACTACTCTCATCTCTACCTCTCTGCATCCTTATTCTCCTCCCATCCCTTTTCTCAACCCTCTGTTATCATATGCTGGTGCGCTGTTGATCCTTCACTGTCCCTATCTGCTCTCACTCCCAGCTACACTTAGGGTACAGTTGCCATAGGCCTTTGAAAACTGTATATTTTGTAAATATTGTAATACGTTTGTATTCTTGTACTGTTGTGCTACTGCTGCTAATTTTTTGCCTCGTCATTGTATCATCTTGGTTGACATATCTCAGCTTAGCAGTGCTGACCAGGTCTACTTAGTAAATACATCTCACTCAACGGTGTTTTCACTAGGTTAAATAAAAATTGATTGACTGATGTCTGAGATAGGTCTTGAATTCAAGCAGATTAATATAAACACTAGAGGGTGTCCACTTCAATTGAAATGCAATTTATCATCCTCCAAAAAACGTGCATATTTCTATTCTCAAAGAATTATTAAACCATGGAACTCACTGCCATTAGAGATTGTAGTAAGTGAGTCAAAATTCACATACAAAAATAGGATTGACAGCTTTCTGTTGGAAAAAAGCACATTAGACTACTATGGGTGAATGACAGAAGCATTATATGGGCTTTAGCCTACTGCTTCTTACTTTCCTAGTGAATCCTAGTGAAAACCCAAGCCCTGATCCCCTGTGCACGGACAAGTCCCTGGAACTATACTGTACACAAACATGAACCTTTCCACATAGACTGGGGCACTCATGTGGCACTGTGCTGTATTATGAAGTACAAAATATACACTGCTCTACAATCATATTTACAATAATGTTCAGATACATAGGGCAAAGAACGGGACTATTTTCCTGGTATTGATTGTCCAAATTCTTGACATATGTACCGCCCTTCCTTCCCTGCATAATGTACATCCTAACGAAATCCCTATGTTATTCAGGCCATAGGTAATGAAGCCAGTGAGCGCATCAACTATAACCACTGATCCCCGTGTACTAAAGAATTATTGTAAACATGATTATAGAGCAGTGTTCATTTTGCACTTCATAATATAGCACAATGCCACATGAGTGCCCCAGTCTATGTGGAAAGGTTCATGATTATGTATAATTCCAGGGACCTGTCAGTGCACAGGGGATTGGGGTTGGGTGATTTCAGTATTTCAACAAGGATCGGGGCTCAGGGTGGGTGATTTCAGTATTTCAATGGGAATTGGGGCTCAGGGTGGGTGTTTACAGTACTTCAATGGGGATTGGGGCATACCTGGTCCACTGTACCACCAAGGATGTAGCTGTCCTTTTCACAACTTGCAATCAGGCCTTGGGGGGTACTCTGTGCCCTGCCCTAGACTGTGTGTGGGGCACCACTCCACCCCATGCATAGTTAAAGGAGGGTTTTGAAAACGTAACTATGCACTGGTGTAGCCAGCCATAGTTATGCTTGGGGGGGGGGTTGAATATTGTGATGCGCAGATTATACATGAGGGACCCCTCATTTGCAATCTTGCATCGCAGTATTCCATGTGGCGGCGCAGTCAGGTTAGTGGGGCGCATCGGGGGGCTCTGAATATTGCCATGCTACCGATGGCCCTCGCAAGTCCAGAGATGCATGGGCACATTTAGAGATGTGCTCTGCATCCCTTCTAAATATGTGGGCCCTAAAGATCATGTGCAATGATTTTTACATTTTGTTAATAAAAGGTTGAATTCACTTGAATTCAAGGCCCTGAGTCACGATTAGTGTTTCCTGAAAATTTCATGCTGTTTGGTTTTGTGGTTTTCTTTAAATCAGCATTTGTTAACTTGGTCTGCAATAGCTGAAAACAGTGAAGTTGTTTCTGTCTGTCTGAATGAGGCTTGGAGAGCGATGACATAATATTGAAGTAGATTGCTGCTTCAGAAGTGAAGTCCCTGTTTCACTGGACAGCTGTCTCACTTCCCAATCAGAGCAGTCCATGGAGTTAATTGTTTGCTCCCCATGTTTGTTTGTTTTTTTTTTTTTGCTAACTTGGTCTCTGGTTTGACTTTAGATAGATTAGTTTAAAATCTATCATTCTGTTCTTATAAAAAAGTTGAGCATTTGAGTTTCGGTGCTGAACTGAAGTGGTATGAATGTTTCTTTGTGTTAATTCAGCTTGTCTGTATCACAGCTGTAAGTTCTTTCTGATCAAAACTGCACTGTTGGCCCGGTGTCGCTGAGGGTTGAGGCACTGGACGCCACACCTCGCGCCACGCCAGCGACCCATGTTCGGGAACGGGCATGGGTTGCCGTGGGTCGGCGGGGAGGAGATGGATTGAGCGTCCAAGGGACTGCTCTCCATCTCCGGGGAGGGGGGATTCGGGCGGCCGGTGCTTGCCTGTCCCCCAGTGGAGGCTGGGGGTTGACAGCACGCAGCTGCAAGCTATGGGGGTGGGACGTGGGCAGACGCTGATTGGGGTGCTACAGGAGCGCAGCGCTACATTCAGTCGCTGGCGCCATTGTGACGCCATGACCAGCCGAGTGAAAACAGGGGAAAAAGAGAGCCCAGCAGTATGAAGTTGTTCCCCGCGCCTGTTTCCTGGAAGGGCACCTCCTGGCATGGATCCGCTGGGTGGGTTGAGTCACTTCCCCACCACCCTGCCGTGAAGGGTAAGCCGGGCATAAGGGAGGGGGTCTGATGTTCAGGGATGGCGCCGGGGAACAACGGATGGCGGGGGTCGCAGCCGGGGCTCTGAAAAAAAAAACAAAAAAAAAACTGCACTGTTTTCTAGCTATATAATGGACTTGGACTTGGCCCTGACTACTTGAAAGAGCTTCTTGTTCCCTATCGCCCTGTGCGACAGCTCCGATTGGCTGATGAGGGGTTGCCAGAGATTCCGAGGGTGACTTTAAAATCTTCTGGGGCCCGTGCATTTATGTTTGCGGCCCCTACCCTCTGGAATTCTCTACCCTGTCATCTTCAGGAGTGCACAGCTATGGGGGGATTTAAACAGGCATTTAAAACCTTTTTTCGGTGACAGGCCTATCAGTAACTCACTGTTGTCTGGATTTATTGTGTTACTTATTTCTGTGTTGTGGTTTATGAAATTATGTTTTAATTACTGTAAAGCGCCTTGATATTCTGAAAGGTGCTTAAAAAATAAAGTTTATTATTATAACACAGAGCTGTTCAATAAATATAAAATAAATCTACATTTTGTTCATCGAAATAGTTTGTCTTTGATGTATTCTCTATAAATAGGTTCATGTAAGAACATTTTTTTTTCATGTCAGATTGACAACACTGCTATTTCAGGCACATTGTACTGTATTAACTCACAACAGTCAGTTCTTTGAGGGTTTCTGTGTGAAAATACATCATGTATGTGTACAACTAGAAGCACTATATGGCATCCTGATGCCCCTGTCTCCTGCCCCACATTTGAAGCTACTACACTCTGCTACCCCTACCCCTGCCCTGTCTCCTGCCCCACATAGAGGCTGCTGCACCCTGCTGCACACTGTTTTCTCCCACACAGTCAGGGCTGCTATAACCTGCTGCCTCCTGCACAAACAGTTGAGGTTGCTGCACCCTGCTTCCATCTGTCACCCACCGCCACAATCAGGGCCAATGCACCCTGTTGCACCTATTCCTGTCTCCACAGTCAGGGCTGCTGTGCTCTTCCATGCCCCAGAGTCCTAGGTCCCCTGTCTCCATAGTTGGGGCTGCTGCACCATGCTGCCCCAGGGCACCAGAAGTGGGGCTTTTGCTGCACCTGCTCCCCACTTCCATTGCCCCAAATGGGCAGGGCTGCTGTGCTTTTCTATGCCCCAGAGTTCCAGGTCCCCTGTCTCCATAGTTGGGGCTGCTGCACCATGCTGCCCCAGGGCACCAGAGGTGGGGCTTTTGCTGCACCTGCTACCCACTTCCATTGCCCCAAATGGGCAGGGCTGCTGTGCTCTTCCATGCCCCAGAGTTCCAGGTCCCCTGTCTCCATAGTTGGGGCTGCTGCACCATGCTGCCCCAGGGCACCAGAGGTGGGGCTTTTGCTGCACCTGCTACCCACTTCCATTGCCCCAAATGGGCAGGGCTGCTGCACCACACACACTCTCTGTCCCACAGTCACAGCTGCTGTATCCTGATGACCTGTTGTATCCTGCCCAACAGTCGAGGCTTCTGCACCATGCTGTCCTATGTGTCTGCCACCACAGCTAAAGCTGCTGCACCCTGCTCCTGTCTACACAGTCAAGGTTGCTGTGACCTGCTGTGCCCTGCAGCCCCATGCCTCCACAGTTAGGGCTGCTGCACCATGCTGCCACTTGCCACAAGAGTCAGGGCATTTGCTGCACCCTGTTCCCTGTCTCCACAGTTAGGGCTGCTGCACCATGTTGCCACTTGCCACAAGAGTCAGGACATTTGCTGTACCCTGTTGCATGCCTCCACAGTTAGGGCTGCTGCACCATGATGCCACTTGCCACAAGAGTCAGGGCAATTGCTGCACCCTGTTTCCTGCCTCCACAGTTGGGGCTGCTTCCTTAAAGGTTTCAGCAAAGTGAACTTTGAGGGTCTCTTCGACCTTAGTGGCAACAGGACCACAAAGGGGCACTGCCTCAAACTTGGGGGGGGCTTCAAGAGAGAAATGAGGATGCATTTTTTCACCGCATGGGTCATGGCAGAGTGGAATGAGTTGCCGGAGAAAGTTCAGGCTGGGACCGGTAAAAAGGGAAAATTGCATAGCGTGGGAGTAAGTAAGTAAGGTGGGGGGGGGACATCGATGAGGAGGGAGAAGTGGGTAGTGGGGAGGGGTTCTTCAAACTCGAGCAGACTTGATAGACCATAAGGCATTTTATCTGCTGGCTACGGGTCTCTCCTACCTACCATGGGATGTTGGGGAATCACATCAGTATTTACTTTTTTTATTTATTTGTACATCGGTAAACCTTTGAGCTAAGTGCTCATTTGCAAAGGTTCCACATCAAGTATTGTAACATACAGTTTTGGATACAGACAGTTAGTGAGCTTTTGTCAATACAACCAGAGACCAATGTCCAATACATGTTATGTTTGAATAAATCAGTTGATAAAATAAATGTCAGAACTCCTAAGACTAGTTGAAGAGGAAGGGAAGGATGGGCAGAAGACAAGGTCATAAGAGGGCATGGGTGGGCGGGGGGGAGTAGGAGAGAGGAAGGGTAGATAGGACTGGCCAGAGCTTGAGTGTTAGGGATTAGGAGATGCATCTGCATGAGGATTCATGAGTGAGTTCCTTTTTGAGGGCATTTTTGAGCTTGCCAAACCCTTTATATTGATTTGAATGCAAGAGAATTGTGGCCTTCTAATTGGTGAGCTCCCCATTGAACACCTGTGAGTCTCTTATTGGCCAGGGCACACTATATAAGCAATAAAGCCAGGAGAGAGGTCTCCACACAAAAAGTATAGAGAAAGCAAGGGTACCACAGCTCTGTAAGGCAAGTTAAAATGTGATGCTTTTTTCCTGACCGATGGAGGTGGTCACTTTGCCGAGTGGTTAGGCTTAATCATGGTTCAGGTGGATGATGAGACCAAGAACCCCTCCGAAATGTATGACAAGTAAGAACATTGGAGCTACTTTAAAAAAAGTGCAGGTTTTGAAGCAGCATAAAGGGGGCGGAGGGTAAGAGCTCTGGTACTTTAACTATATGCATTTTTGAACAGTGACACTTTTGGTAGCTCAGAGATGGAGATAAGAAGGTCGTTTAGCCATTGTGCTTCCCAACAGCCAAACGATCATTAACCCTGGCTAGTTCTATATTTGGGGACTATCTGTGCATGTCTTGCCATGCTCCTGGTAGTATACTGGTTGTAGAGAGGGCAGAAGAGTGAGGCAACAGTAGGGGGGAGGCAAGGCCTACAAGTGCTTTTTTGGCCAGTGAGATACACTGGTACATTAAACATTCACACAGGGGAAGCCAACCAGTGAGAGAATATAAAGTACAGCAATGTGAGAGTCTGTCAGAGCCAGTGACAAATTGACAGGCCTTATTCAGCAGTACCCTCATCCTATCCAGGACAGTATCAGAGGCAGACCCATATACAGAGAGACTGTAATCAATGAGTAGGAGGACAGAGCTGGCTACGGCTAAGCACCTGGTCTCATGGGTTAGGTTCAGGCGCTGCCTGAAAAGGGCTCCTAGTTTTCTGTTGGCCAGGCTAACAATGCTATCCACATGCTCTGTGAAGGTATCTATGCAGGCAGTGTAACCCCCAGGTATTTAAAGGTGGACAACTGTTCAAGTGGGTCAGCCTGTGAGTTCAGAGTGGTCGGGAAGGGGATGTTGCTCCCTTGGTGAGTACCAGCAAAGAGCATGGTTTTAGTTTTTTTTTTATAATTAAAGACAAGTTTATTCTGCTTGAACCAGCATTCAAGGGACTCAAAGCTGCTTTGAAGCCACTAGTGATGACCTCATGCTGAGGGCTGCTATTGAAAATGACTGCAACATCGGCATAAAGCAGCATCCATGTTTGTGGGCATGCTCCAGGGAGTCCACTGATAAAGAGACTGACAAGAGGTCTGAGTATTGATCCCTGTGGAACTCCAACAGAGACCTGTTATGCTTCTGAGAGCACTCCATCAATCTTAACGCTCTGTGTACGCCCTGAGGGGTAACAGCAGAACCAAGACACTGTCTCAGGAGAGAGAGACCAAGGCAGTGAAGTTTTAGCAGCAACAAAGGTGATCAACAAGGTCGAATGCCTTGGTGAGATCCACGTATGCGGCACCCACCACATGTCCTTTGTCAAGGGCTTCCTGTAGGAGGGTAGTGAATTCAATGAGTGCAGTAGTAGTACTATGCAGTTTCCTAAAGCCATGTTGTTGGTAACACAACAGGCTGTATTTCCCATGGTAAGAGACCAACTGATTGGAGACTATTCTTTCAAGTGCTTTAGGCCCTGTACACACTCCGGTACTTAAACCGTGTTAGAGAGCTTAACACGGTTTAAGACCCACCTAATTCAGTTTGGAGACACATTGTGGCCGTAATTAAACTGGTTTTGATAACCGTGCTTTAACCCTACTGACTACCTAGTCTAGAGCCCAGTTTCAAAAACAGTTTAATGTTAACACGCTTACCTCCTACAGTGTGTATGCAAATCCATGCTGCACCTCCTACAATACAGTACAGTGGGATATGTATTGGAATTATGGTATACACAGCTGTGAGTAGTTAAGCACGGTGGTCGCCGTTGGTCATTACTGTGTATGCCATGCATGTTTAAGAATGGACTCAATATTGGGTTAAGAAATTAGTGTGGATGTTTTAACATGGTAAGTGCTAACCCCAGGCTATTATAAAATGTTTTTTAATTAAAAGAAAAAGTTTATGAAGATCTACAGAGATGGCAAAACATACCCCTTAGCTTTATGAATAGAGTGGAGGTTATCAAGATGAATATCTTGCCTAGATTCATATTTTTATTCTCGACTCTGCCTATACTTATAGATGGAGGGAAGTGTCGGGTACTGAGAAGAAAATGATCTAAATTTATTTGGGCAGGGTGCCGTCCACACAAGAAATGGGGCATCCTAACTGGAGCTAAAGACAAAGGAGGACTGGGTGTTCCTGACCTCTTAAAATACTATCTGGCGGCACAGACAGCTCCAGTATTAAAAATGTTGAAACCTGAAAAAGAGGGAGGTTGGTACATGCTGGAGGAGAGAGCTCATCCCTGGATTCCCTTGAGGTTTCTACCTTGGACAATCAAGTTCTCAGACCTGAAAATTCTGAGTAATATTTGGACAAGAAACACTCTCAAAATTTGGCTCAGGGTTAGGCAATGGTGGGAGATATTCTCCCCTACCTGGAAATACATTCCACTGAAATATTTGCTACAATTTCCAGCCACACACAAAGACCCCTGCTGGGGCAGATGCTCAGATAAAGGGCTCAGATATTTGCATCAAATGGTTAATAATGAAGGGGTTAAAACCTTTGCACTGCTTCAAGAGGAGTTTGGGCTTCCCCACAAAGATTTTTTTAGATACTTTCAGTGTAGACATTTTATAACTAACACAGTTGGGACTAGTGCACTACAAAGTGACCTAGCCCCACCATTGATGTATATGCATCAAAAAAGTCACATGGAAGATACTAAACAAGCATTTGTCAGTGCCGAATGTTGCTTGCTTCTATGTGCTGTTTAGGTATTTGGAAGTCATTGGAGTGCAAATATTGAAAATTCACGAACTTACGAGCGTGCGTAGGAACTCTTAGCATACAGCTAAATAAAACAGTCATTTCGAATTTTTTCACCAAATTTTCAACATAGACATTTTAAGACCTCTGCTCATGAACAGTGTCACTGTGATTTTAATGTGTCCTATACACTGATTTCGCTTTATGACTGCCCATCGTGTGCTACATGAAGCGGAAACCGTTTAGATGAATCACGAAAAACAACAGCGCACTACTCATATGAGGTGTGTAAAATGGCAATGTTGAAAATCTGGAGGAAAACATTGACACTTAGAAACTTACGAGGCGCATGTAGGAACTGAGCAACGCACACTTGTAAAACAGTCATTTTTAGGAATTTTTTCACCAAATTTTCAACACAGCCATTTTAAGACCTCTGCTCAGGAACAGTGTCACTGTGATTTTCTTAATGTGTCCCATACATTGAGTTTGCACACCGACTGCGCCAAGGTAACTCAAAAATTAGGGGTATTAAGAAGAGTAGCAGGGAGTTTGACTAAGAAAGTAAGGGAGAAAGTGGTTGGGCAGTTATTAATCCCAGTTTTAGAATATGGGTCCATATTATATATGCACTCTGGCACCACAGTGTTAAATAAAGTAAACCAGGTTTATTATAAAATGAGTAAATTTATAACAAGAAGTAGGCACTGAGTGCATCATTGTGATTTATGTGAAAAATTAAACTGGTTAGACTCAAAACAGAGAAGGGTCTATATTTGGTATGTAACCCCTAGATGGCGCTATCCCAGGGGCTACTACCCCTGCCTGATTTGCCACTAACAGGTTGAGGGGCCTGGATACAATGGCGGGTGCCTCCACCCAGAGGTCAGGGTTTGCAATAGTTAAACTAACTTGGTCACAGCCCTCTGGGACACTGCAACCCCCCTTTCTTCCCACTAGTGGCCCACACAATATATCAGAATTACCTTCACAGTATACACTTACCCCAGGTCTGGTTCCGGCACTGGGACCTCCTGTGAAATGAGATACAGTGCAACAATCACAGTACAGTACTTTAACATAAACAAATACCTCAGGCAGTATAACTTTGCTGAAACAAGCAGCTCTGATTTATTTAGGGGGATATAACAAGGACAGGGGAAATCAGGTTAATTAGCTTATCACTCTAATAATCTACCTATGGCTCTGTGCACAGGCCTATCCCTATCAGTTACTGTCCCTGGGTACCCAAGCCCTAGTGGCTAGTCCAAACCGTGGCAGCTGGTGAGGGGCCTTTCACACAGAGAAAGGAGAATTAAACAGTCAGCAGTACAGTAATTCCATTTGGATTTAATGTGGCAATTCAACAGGGAGCGACCCTGAATTAGTACTCACGACCTCCAAATAAGATAGGGTCCTTCAATGTCAGCAGGGCTCACTTGAGGTACACAAACCTCTTCACACATCCATATAAAAGAAAGCACTATACCAGGCAGGCTGCATCTGTATCCGATCGCAATTACTGCACAATACCGGGAGAACACACAGCAGATTCAGTTCCTGACAGACAGTGCAATTTTCAGCAATTCCTCCAGTCTTCTACAGGGTGAGCCTGGTTTCTACTCTTCAGAGATCCTTTGATTCTTTTCACAGGACAGTTCAGTCCTAACAAGCTGTTACACAAGCTGCAGACGGAACTCTGGGCCTTACACACGTTTTTTGACTAAAACTGCACACTGAAAAAGCACAGGGCTCCTTCCTTCTTCACTGCCAAAGCTCAACTGAAACTCCAACCGACAAAACCGGGCACTTCCTTTGAGTTCCTCCCAGTTCTTGACTGGACTGGCTGTCACTCACAATAGACTGCTGCTGTTGGTCCAAAAAGGCACTGAAGTCTAAACTACATCTCCCAGAGTCACTGCCCATACAATCCTCTTGTGGCTGGCTCAGATTATGAGTCCAAGTTCTGATTCGTCCAAGGCACCATTTTAGAGCTAGCTTACCCCACACTGATTGGTCCAGTTCAGCAGTTCAAAACTAGAATGGGGAACTAGCAGACACAGTTCTGACTGCAAAGAAAGCAGGTTAGACAAACTGTAATTTCATTATTACTCTAAATAATTTCTGGCAAACAGTTACATCTTTCAGATAGGTTCCTTTGCACTCCTAGTGACTGCAAAATGAAGTGAATGGCAGCAGCTTGAGTGGTACTCAATCAAAGAAACACACAGTCCCCATACAAACTAATTATGTCTGCAAGCAGACAGCTCTTAAAGAGACAGTACCAGAGGTTCTAAAACACTCACTGATAAATGGCTTAAATGCCAAACACCATTCAGGCTTGGAGCATTCAAGCAAGCTCCTGGAAGTCTTTTGGGAACCCCATTTGCAAGGGGTTACACCCTTCCTGGCCTGGGAAAGCTTGGCGTCCGCGTCAAGCAAGTACCCATAAGTTTCAACTGCAACCATATACATTTGCATTAGGCTCGCACATGTAATCATCAGTCAATATATCATTTTACCAAGAACACATTTCTGAAACATTGCAGTACGTCACTCTTTACACAGTTACATACATTGTACCATAACTCAAGTTATTACCTCTTGTACATGAAACCTGAAGAGAGGGCCCTTCCTATCAGTTACCTTGGGGCTGGATGGGGCAAGGGCACCATACTAGAGGGCAACACAAGTAACTTGGAGTTAGCACTGATGCTCAGTTTGGGCAATGAGCTCGGGGACACATACACTCCTTTATGGACAACATTGAGAGGCAAGTCCACAGGCCTCCCAAGTGAATCATAACTGAGGTGCACCACAGGCTTTACAGCTCGACCAGTCTTTCTAGGGGAACTGTTATAGTCTCTGCACTCTGAGCCTCATTTTCAGCATTGTCCTCACTTGTCAGGAGTCTCCATGGGGTAGAGAGGCTAGAACTTGGGGCACTTTCAGCTCCAGGAGTTACAGTTTCTGAGTCCACAACATTTGGCTCGCATGGAGAGCTTTCGGACACTGAGCAGTGGACTGTCAGGGCACTCAAAATACTCTTCTTGTTCGGTGTATCACCAGTCTGCCCCAATCTATCATTTTCCTCCCCTGAAAGCTCAAACAGTTCAACCATGCACAATGATTCCATTTCATCTGATCTGATGCTTTGCACTTCACTTTCTGGGAGCATTGGCTCCAGGGATGAAGGTGGGGGCTTAGACAGTCCAGAAGGCCCAGCTTCATCTCCAGTATTGACTAGGGGATTGCCCCGAAACAATTGACTCAGTTCGTAAGAAGGATAGTATTCAAAGTCACTCTCACTTTCTTCCGATATGGACGGACAGTCATGCTCAACTGGGACTTGTGGAGGGGAACACTTTAACTTTGCTTCTGAGGTGCAGACTTTCTTGATCTTTTCTTAGCAGCAGCTCTAATCACTGGTCCAGAGGGGCATCTTCTAGGGCTCAGACTCAATTAAGATTTGTCCAATGGGCAGTAAATGATTTCTATGCATTGTTTTACATCTTTGAATTATTCTCAGGCCTTACTTTGTACACTGGCAGATCATCTAGTTTGCCCACTACAATGTAAGGAGATGGTGCCATCTGTCAGCAATCTTGTGCTTGCCATGCAGTCCCAGATTTCTTAGCAATACCCGATCTCCCTCCTGGAGTTCCTGTGCTTTCACCTTTTTATCATACCTTTCTTTGTTGGCCAGATTTCTTTTGGCAGCCATGGTTTGAGCCAGTTGGTACGCATGAGTTAGCTGGGCCTTTAAGTTTTGCACATACTGTAAATAGTTGTCAGCTTGAACCCCATCAGGAGAGACCCCAAAACACACATCTACTGGTAGTCGAGCTTCTCTTCCAAACATCAGGCGGTAGGGAGAATCAGTGGCATCACTTTGGTGCAGTTATAAGCATGTACCAGGGTGCTAATTTGTTGGCTCCATCTAGGCTTGTCCTTTGGGTGCAGGGTGCCTAGCATATCTAGCAAAGTGCGGTTGAAGCGTTCAGGCTGTGGGTCCCCTGGGGTGGTGAGAAGTAGGTTCTGGACTTTCGCACTCCCCACAGAGAAAACATCTCTTTGATCAGACGACTCTCAAAGTCTCTCCCTTGATCAGAATGGATTCTTTGTGGAGCCCCATAGTGAACAAAAAGTTTTCTACAAGTACTTTGCCACAGTGGATGCTTTCTGGTCTTTGGTGGGAAAGCTTGGGCATATCTCGTGAAATGGTCAGTGACCACCAGCACATTACTGATATTTCTTTGATCTGACTCCAAACTCAGAAAATCAATACAGACCAGCTCCATGGGTGCACTGGTGGTGATGTTAACAAGGGGGGCAGCCCTCTGGGGCAAAGCTTTCTTCTGTAAGCAGCGACTACAAGTTCGAATGTGTTGCTCCACATCAGCCCCATCTTAGGCCAATAGAATCTGGATCTCACCAAGTCAAGTGTTCTGTCTATACCAAGGTGCCCCATGTGGTTGTGCAAGGACCTCAGTACTGAGTCTCGAAAGGCAGTGGGCAGCACTAGTTGTTGTTTGTCTACTTGTCCCCCTCTGTCTACTGTTTCTCTGTATAACAGTTTATTGATCAGTTTCAACTTAGGACCTTCTTTGTATAACAGTGCAGTTCTCAAATCAGTGGGCGTAATTTGGACACATCTTTTCCTGCATAGAGGGCTTCTAAAGCTGCTTTGATCATGGGATCGTGAGTTGAGCCGCCCGAATACTGTCATTGTCCAGCTGAGGCAGTGCACCAATGTCTATTGCAGAAAAGTGGCAATAAGCAGCAGGTATGCAATTCTCAGAGCTCCCAAGCAATCCACCATGCAGTCCACTGCATCCGTGGACATTGTTCCTCCCTGTCAAACTTCGAGCAGAGTGCCCGAATGTCAGGTTCTGCCAATCGGACCCAATCATTCTGGGAACAGGCCTCCGGGAGAAGCATCAGCATCTATGTGGTTCAGACCTGCTCGGTATTCGAGCATAGTCATATGTAGATAATGCAGAAAGCCACCTATGGCCAGTGGCATCCAACTAGCTGAGGTCTGCACATAGGTCAAAGGATTATTGTCAGTTTTACTAGTATTTTAGCCCCATACAAGTACTCATGGAATTGGTCAACAATAGCCCACTTCAAAGCTAGGAACTCTAACTTATGTACAGGATAGTTCTTTTCGGATGGGGTCAGGCTTCTACTGGCAAAGGCCACTGGTCTCAGGCCATTCTCGTGCTCTTGGTACAACACAGCCCCCAACCCTTGCAAGCTAGCATCAGTGTGCAGGACGTAAGGTTTTCTTGGATCAGCATAGGCCAGCACTGGAGCATGGGTAAGTTGATATATGATCTCATGAAAAGCAGTCTCACAATCAGGAGTCCAGCAGGCTCCAAATACTTCACTCGGATGAAAATACACTCTTTCAGTCTTGAGGGCTTGACTTTTGGTATTTTTTGTGGTTGGGGATACCCTTGAGTAAGGTTAAGTAAAGGCGGATCACTCTTGAATAGTCCTTGATGAGCGCCGATAATAACCACAGAATCCAGGAATCTTTGCAGTTCTTTTAGATTTTTGGGCTGTGGCCAGGTGGTCAAGGCCTCAACTTTACTTGGGTCGGTCTCTATTCCCTCGGTGGATACTATGTGTCCCACATACTTTACTGATGTTTGAAAGAATTGACACTTATCAATGGACAGTTTAAGGCCAAAGTCCTCCAGTCGGTCCAATACCTTAAATAATCTGCTCTCATGTTCCTCCAGTGAGCTGCCAAACACAATAACATCATCTAGGTATACCAGGCACTCTAGTAAGTTCGTGTCCCCCACTGCACGCTCCATCAATCGTTGAAAAGTGGCTGGGGCACCTGAAATCCCTTAAGGCATCCTCATGAATTCATAGAAGTCAAGCGGACAGATAAAGGCCGTCTTCTCACGGTCCTCTGGGGCCATCGGGATCTGGTTGTACCCTAGGAGATCCAGCACAGAGAACCACTTGCTCCCGTTTAGGCAGTCCAAAGCATCCTGAATGCGGGGCATTGTGTACTGATCAGGGATAGTCCGCCGGTTTAAGGTGCGATAATCCACACACATCCTTACTGTTCCATTCTTTTCCTCACTACCACAATGGGAAGCATAAGGGCTTCTGGATTCTTGTATTACACCAGCAGCTAACATCTCTTGCAGATGCCGTCTCACATCATCTATGTCAGCAGGTGCCAGGCGTCGAGACCTCTCCACGAAATGGTCTTTCGTCATGCAGCGGATATTGTGCTCAGCTCCTTGCACGCATCCTACATCCCATTCCTTTAAAGAAAACACCTGGTCTCTCTGGGCAAGCTTCTCACTGATCCTCACTTTCCATTCAGCTGGCAGCGGAGTCGCGAAATCAAACAAGTCAGGCGTTACTCTGTCATTCTTCCTTGAACTCTTGCTGCTGGGTAGCACTGCAGTGTCTGCACAATGCACATTAGCCAGGATGCAACCTCTGTTTACTTGAATGTCTCTTTCAGACACATTATGAACTTGGACCATTACCCTTCTGGCATAAGCATGGGCTCTAGCGGGCAAAATACTAGGCTTGACCAGCAGTCCCTCTGGCAATTTTCCATCGCCTGGTGCATCCAACATTAATATTTTATTCTTAACATCCTTTCTGATACGGACCTCTCCCTGAAGGTACACTGGGCATTTGGCGCCAGGATCAGAGACTCAGGATCCTTCTTCCATACAATTCCGACCCGGTTCCTCTGGTTCTGTTTTTCAGCATCTCTCTGTGCCTCATAGGCCTTCTTAATTAAAGCGGAACTCTTAAAGCTCTACTAGTCTTTGACCCCTGTTTTTCATAACACAACTGTGCCAGCCTTCCGAACATATGAGCATTTGTTCCAATCAACAAAGGGACACCATCATACAGTCCAGTGGGGGACACACTAAGGCTAGGGTCTCTACTTGTTCGGCCACTCCAGCCACGGAGGTGGGAAAGACAGCCAAATCCGGATATACCGGAATAGGGTAGGCCTTCTCACTTAACCCCATACATGCAGTCCTTCTAATGGTTGTAAGATCGTCTGACAAATGCTTCTGATACCAATCCTGGAACATAATTGTCACTTAGGAGCCACTGTCTAATACAGCTCTTGTAGACACTCCATTCACCTTTACAGTGGTCTCCATGGAGGGACCCACTATTCTGGACCAGTCTGGAGAGGCGGTAGTGGGGGCCTGGGCAACTGACCTTGCCACAAAAGGGCGTGAATTAGCATTTTTGGTGCCCTCACTGGGATCATGTCGTGCACCTCTTAACCACTGATTTCTTCTCCGAAGCTCTCCTTGTAGCCTATATGCAACTTTGTCAGTGTCTTTTGGGGACTGGCATTCCCTTTTCATGTGCCCATCTTTCCCACAATTATAGAAAAACATACTTTCTGGAGTTTGAGCTGGCGGGCGCCACATTGGGAAGCCAGGCGGGGTATTACTAACTGGAAACCTGGGTGCCATCTCTGTCTGCGGCGTGATAAGCATTTGGAGACATCTCATCAGTTTCTCCACTTCCATGGTCAAGGAATTGAGTTTGGAGCTGTTATCAGCAGGAGATACATGGGTGGGTACCCCACCCCTATAGCAGATGCAGTCGGATATAGGTCAGGAGCCCGTGCCTGGCGTGGCCTTCATAAAGGACTGTTTTTGAATTCCCGGATCTCTCTCAACAGTTCGCCCCATTGTGGCATATCTTTTCCTTGTCAGAGCACTCATTGACTGTCAACCTCTGCCCCTGAACTTCACTTGATGGGTCACCCTCAGTCACTCGAGTCGTAGCCACAGCTGTTGGTGCAGGTACCTCCCGAGGTCGCCTTTTCTCAACTCCTCGAATTTCTCTCATTAACTCATCATGGAGGTGGGGATTCCAGTCGATTTGCCAGGCGTAACTGAAGCAACAGCAGTTCTGAGAAGGGGCAGACTTAAGGATTCTGTCCAGTCTGGTTCGGTCCAGTTCAATCGCTGGCAAACTACCCTTTCTGAGGCATTCTTGCAACAATTTTCCAGCCGAGAGACATACACAGACAACAACTCCCTTGGTACTGTTGTGCATTTCTTACTCTCCACCATAGGTCCTCATCAGAATCTGGGCTCCCATACACATTCTCCAAGGCCTCAAGATAGGCCTGTGCAGTCGCTTCAGGGTTACTGGCCGTTTGCTTACGGATGGTAGCCAGGGCAGGACCTCGGAGGCTCTCACTAACCCTCTTTCGCTTTTCGCCTTCGAGTTGCCATTCTAGCACTTGGGGCAACATAGTCTATCCAGGTCTCCCAGTCATCCTCCCCTTGGGGTGGGAAGATCCTCAACCTTCGGTAAGAGTCGTGACTAATGGCAGGTGCAGAAATAGGAGTCTGCATTGGTTCAGCCACCATTACGGGCACTGGAGCAGGAGAGGGTGTTGGGGAGGAACACCCCAGGTGGCAAGAATAGTTTCTTCAAGTCCTCCACAGTTTCCCTCTCCCAGCAACCATTCAGCAAATTTCTCCTCAAAGTTTCAGATAGTGGTGGGGCTGATTCCCCGGGTCTTTACTGTCCTAGTTATCACTCTCCAAGCAGTGAGGGCTCCTCTGGGGTAATGGTCTGTGGCACTTTGGAGCTATCTATGGGATCCTTAAACTCTACTAGGGCCAGGAAAGTGTGGGTGAGCAGATTAGCATGCCGACCCACCACCACAGGGTTTGTAAACCTTCCACCTTGGAAAGTACTCCCTGCACAGTGTCCGTATTGATACCAGGGGATGTCCAGGATAAGCATAGCATTTTGGGGTCGATCTCCTCCCAGTACACCACTCCACCAGCCGTGCACAGCCACTTCTGTCGGGTACCCATTTTTTCTTAACAGTGGTTCAGAATATGGCCACTAGAGGACACACAATCCCAGCGGTGAGCTCAAGATGTAACCCTAGATGGCGCTATCCCAGGGCTACTACCCCTGCCTGATTTGCCACCAACAGGTTGAGGGGCCTGGATCCAATGGCGGTGCCTCCACCCAGAGGTCAGGGTTTGCAATAGTTAAACTAACTTGGTCACAGCCCTCTGGGACACTGCAACCCCTTTCTTCCCACTAGTGGCCCACACAATATATCAGAATTACCTTCACAGTATACACTTACCCCCAGGTCTGGTTCCGCACTGGGACCTCCTGTGAAATGAGATACAGTGCAACAATCACAGTACAGTACTTTAACATAGACAAATACCTCAGGCAGTATAACTTTGCTGAAACAAGCAGCTCTGATTTATTTAGGGGATATAACAGGACAGGGGAAATCAGGTTAATTAGCTTAGCACTCTAATAATCTACCTATGGCTCTGTGCAGGCCTATCCCTATCAGTTACTGTCCCTGGGTGCCCAAGCCCTAGTGGCTAGTCCAAACCGTGGCAGCTGGTAGGGGCCCTTTCACACAGAGAAAAGGAGAATTAAACAGTCAGCAGTACAGTAATTCCATTTGGATTTAATGTGCAATTCAACAGGAGCGACCCTGAATTAGTACTCACGACCTCCAAATAAGATAGGGTCCTTCAATGTCAGCAGGGCTCACTTGAGGTACACAAACCTCTTCACACATCCATATAAAAAAGCACTATACCAGGCAGGCTGCATCTGTATCCCGATCGCAATTACTGCACAATACCGGGAGAACACACAGCAGATTCAGTTCCTGACAGACCGAGTGCAATTTTCAGCAATTCCTCCAGTCTTCTACAGGGTGAGCCTGGTTTCTACTCTTCAGAGATCCTTTGATTCTTTTCACAGGGACGATTCAGTCCTAACAAGCTGTTACACAAGCTGCAGACCGAACTCTGGGCCTTACACACGCTTTTGACTAAAACTGCACACTGAAAAAGCACAGGGCTCCTTCCTTCTTCACTGCCAAAGCTCAACTGAAACTCCAACCGACAAAACTGGCACTTCCTTTGAGTTCCTCCCAGTTCTTGACTGGATTGGCTGTCACTCACAATAGACTGCTGCTGTTGGTCCAAAAGGCACTGAAGTCTAAACTACATCTCCCAGAGTCACTGCCCATACAATCCTCTTGTGGCTGGCTCAGATTATGAGTCCAAGTTCTGATTCGTCCAAGGCACCATTTTAGAGCTAGCTTACCCCACACTGATTGGTCCAGTTCAGCAGTTCAAAACTAGAATGGGGAACTAGCAGACACAGTTCTGACTGCAAAGAAAGCAGGTTAGACAAACTGTAATTTCATTATTACTCTAAATAATTTCTGGCAAACAGTTACATCTTTCAGATAGGTTCCCTTTGCACTCCTAGTGACTGCAAAAATGAAGTGAATTGGCAGCAGCTTGAGTGGTACTCAATCAAAGAAACACACAGTCCCCCATACAAACTAATTATGTCTGCAAGCAGACAGCTCTTAAAGAGACAGTACCAGAGGTTCTAAAAACACTCACTGATAAATGGCTTAAATGCCAAACACCATTCAGGCTTGGAGCATTCAAGCAAGCTCCTGGAAGTCTTTTGGGAACCCCCATTTGCAGGGGGGTTACAGGTATAAACAGTGTTACCAAATATTGAAAGATGAACCTAGATATTGTTTGTCTGATCATATTACATTTAAAGATGACAGGTTGTTAACTATGCACACAAGATCTTTTGGTAAAGAAATCACCATGATTAGATCTCAGAATAAATATGGAAATGAAATGCTCCAGAATACAGTTGCTTATTATTCGAATAAATTGCCCCAGAGATTGAAGGTTATTAAAAATCCATCCATTTTTAATAGCAAATTAAGAGAATATTTGCAATTAACATGTACCTGTTTTAAGTAATAATTTGATGTGTAATTGCGATGTGATGTCTTGTATTTTTGTACTGTTTATTTATAAACAGGACTTTGTTGAAAACGGGACTGATGTCCCAACAAATGTTTTCCTGTATAAAAATAAAATTTTACAAACAAACAAACAAACATTGTGCGCTACATGGGCGGAAACATGTTTTGGGCAGGATATGAAAAATGACAGCTGTACTGCTCATAAGGAGGTGTGTTAAAATGGCAATGTTGAAAATCTGGAGTGAAAACATTGAAAATTCGCAAACTTATGGCGTGCGTAGGAACTGCATGGCCTTGCCTTTAAATAAATCAGTAATTTTTAGGAATTTTTTCACCAAATTTTCAACATAGCCATTTTAAGCCTCTGCTAATGAACAGTGTCACTGTGATTTTCTTAATGTGTCTCATACATTGATTTCGCACACTGACTGCGCCATTGTGCGCTACATGAGCGAAAACACGTTTTGGGCTGGATGTGAAAAATGACATCTGCACTGCTCATAAGGAAGTGTGGTAAAATGGCAATGTTGAAAATCTGGAGTGAAAATATTGAAAATTCGCGAACCTACAAGCGTGCGTAGGAACTGCACAACGCACGCTCGTAAAACAGTCATTTTAAGGAATTTTTTCACCAAATTTTCAACATAGGCTTTTTGAGAGCCCACCTTAAGAACACTGGCAGTGTAGTTTCGTTAGTCAGTCCCGAAAGGTGATTTTGCGCAGTGGTCACGAAATCACCCTTCAAGCTAGATTAACGCCATGACAGTGCAAGAATTCATGAGGAGGGTCCCAAAAACCCCATGTTGAAAATTTTGGGCCAAAATTCCAAAAGATGCCCAAGATATGAAACAAAGTTGAAAAAACCCTCTCTATCCCATTATACAGCTTACCGGCATTTCCTCAGTTCCCGGTCAGCTTTGAAGAGTGCAGACGTGTTCCCGGTCCACCGATGATAGTCGCGCCGAGCTCCGGAGTTAAATATGGGGTGAGGGGGGTGTGGGGAGGCAGGGTGCACAGTGGGTGGAGTGCTGGGTTGTGGGAGGGGTGCAGGGAGACTACGAGGACCGTTTTTATTCACTTTTTTTTAGAAGACACAGGGGACGTTTGCCACGCTGGGGTGGGCTCCCAGCGTGGCAGCAGAAAAGCTGTTTGAGGCGTGGAGCCACAGGGGATTAGGCACCCCGTCAGCCAAAATAAGTTACCACGCTGGGGTGGGCCCCAGCATGGCACGGGAAAAGCTTTGGGGGCATGCAGCCTTGGAACCGACAGGGATTGGCACCCCTCACGGCTATAACAGTTTTTGCCACGCTGGGGTGGGCTCCCAGTGTGGCACCTGGACAGCTGTTGGTGGGGGCGTGGAGCCAACAGAGGATTGGGCACCCCTGTCAGCCATACAGTGTGTGCATGGGGAGAGCGCATCAGCACGCAATATGCGTGCTTGCGCATGTGTGTGTCGGTGGGGAGGGGAGAGCTTTGCTCATTGAAGCGGAGCTCTCCCTTTCAACTGTATGCCACTGCATTTTCAACTTGTCATAGACAGCTGCAGCAGTGATTGGGGAACTAGGACCGCGCCTGCAAACACACTGACTGCATTGGAAGACGGTCTGACACACCTCCGAAAACTCAGATGATGGCACTATGTTTCTTGCACATGCGTGCAAGCAACATAAAAACTCATCTCATATATACAACAAACCCTACAAGAAGGCTCAGGTGCCTTACATGTTCAAGCGGTGCAAAATAAATGGCAAGCTGATTATGAAAGCCAAATATCAGATAAAGAATGGTCTCTCATCTGGCAGGGAATACATAAAACAACTAATTCTCCAGTATGGAGAGAGTTCAGGTGGAAAATTTCAACAAGGCATTTTATCTCCTCAAAATATGGAGCTTCCCAAACTAACAAATGTTGGAAGGGTTGCCCAGATAAAGGCTTCCAGTTCCACATTCTCTGGAGTTGTCCTAGGCTTAGGGACTTTTGGGCAGAGATAACCACTGCCACCAAAGAAATTTTGCAACTGGAAAGCCTACTAGAGTTTCCTCATATGATCCTTGGACTCCCCCTCCCCCGGTGTTAAAACCAAAGCCCAAAGGTACCTATTCTACATACTAATAGCAGCGGCCTCCAAGGCAATTACACAGAGATGGCTCTCCTCAGACAAGGTCTCATATTCCGGGTGGTGGACAAATGTAATTAATAATAAAAATATGGAGGCTCTCACAGCCATACTCAGACTCCAAACAGACCAATTTAATTCAAGGTGGCTCCCATTCTATGAATATGTAGAAATTAAAAAAGGCACCCCAGTACTAGATCAATTTCTGTTAAAATAGGCTTGAGACGCTGATCAGTCTAACTGGACAGGGGAAAACCCTTGGAGCCCCTGTCTCTAGCCTGCAGGACTCTATTTTATTTTAACTCCAGATATAAATTGTTTGAATAACACTAGGCCTGATTAAACCCCCAATTTTTCTACTAGAAAATCACCCTCCTTTTTTTTCTTTCTCCTTGGGATTGTTATCCCGTTTATATGTTGTAAGTATCTTAAGAGTAGCTAGGTTTTTGTGATTAACAAAATGATAAGACAGGCTCACTTTATACACTATAGTAACAACACATATAGAAACAAGCATTTGTCAATGCCGAACGTTCGCGTGCAGGTATTTGCAGTGGTGTTTGGCACGTATGGTGCTTTACCCTAATGCCCTGTGCGACTGCTGGTATTTGCACAATAAATTTTCAGCATGACCTTTTTGTTACCCCCATTGTGCGCTACATAGGCAGAAACACGTTTTGGGCAGGATGTGAAAAATGACAGCTGTACTGCTCATAAGGAAGTGTGGTAAAATGGCAATTTGAAAATCTGGAGTGGAAATATTGAAAATTCATCAAACCTACGAGCGTGCGTGGGAACTGTGCAACGCACGCTCATAAAACAGTCACTTTTAGGAATTTTTTCACCAAATTTTCAACATTGGCATTTTGAAACCTTTGCAATGAACAGTGCCACTGTGATTGTCTTACTGTGTCCCATACATTGATTTTGCACACCGACTGCGCCATTGTGCACTACATGGGCGGAAACACGTTTTGGGTGAGATGTGAAAAATGACAGCTGTACTGCTCATAAGGAGGTGTGGTAAAATGGCAATGTTGAAAATCTGGAGTGAAAATATTGAAAAGGTCGCAAACTTATGAGCATGCATAGGAACTGCACTACTTGCCGCTCGTAAAACAGTTATTTTAGGAATTTGTTCACCAAATTTTCAACATAGCCATTTAAGATCTCTGCTCATGAACAGTGACACTGTGATTTTCTTAATGTGTCCCATACATTGATTTCGCACCCGACTGCGCCATTTAATAGCTACATGAAGTGGAAGCGCGTTTTGGGTGAGATGAGAAAAATGACAGCTGTACTACTCATAAGAAGGTGTGGTAAAATGGCAATGTTGAAAATCTGGAGTGAAAATATTGAAAATTCGCAAACCTACGAGCATAAATTACTCTTGCTAAGCAACAGACGGCTGCTATGTTTCGAAAACTGTTCTGCCCTCCTACACAGCAAACACAGCCAACCAGAATGCAGGGTTTGAAGATTGACAGGCACAATGTGTAGCAAGCAGAGTTGGCACCATATCAACTAGCTGTTGCTTGTGAGCAAACCCTGTGGTTGCGCTCTTCTGATAATACTATCCTTCAGAGCTCCAAACAATAGTACTATGGGCTCTGAGAACGATGGTTATTATCACTTAGGAACAATACTATTATCACATTCTGGGAGTGGTATTACAGAAAAATGTGTGTATGCTTTTGTGCCATATTAAAATGGCATATCCATATATTGTGTATAATAGAGCATTGTGCTATATAGAAATGCATCTTTTTCAAAACGCTGTTCTACGACAGGTCAAAGGTCATGGAGTGTGATTGTACCCTTATGTGGTAGAACAGCATTCTAGAAACTCATGAGACTGCACAGGTCAGTTTCAGTGTGAAAGAGAAATAAAAAACACAACGCACAAATCACATAATACTATACACTATAAAAAAAATGCAGGATGAGCAACGCTATGCATAACCTGTGTGTGTGTGTGTGTGTGTGTGTGTGTGTGTGTGTGTGTGTGTGTTATGTTACCTCAGGTTTCCGATTCCCACGGACCTCTCTGTAGAGCAAAATCTCTCGGGGTCAAAGGGAATCAGAGCCGTGCTGTGGCAGAACACACTGGTTGTGCACAGTTGCCCTTGCCCATCAAGTATTCTCTGTATTAAATATTTGCTTAATGCCACCTGAGGCAAAGAAAGTGAGAATGAGTTTCCAGAGATGAGAGGCTCATAATAAGTTTCGGTTGTCAGCTGAAAACTCCGGCACTCAGTTTGTGTGGCAGTCGGTTAGTATTACACCTGGAACCCTCATTATACCAGTGACCTACTTTTCCAAGACAGCACGTGAGCCTCCTGGCCTCTAGTCAGAAGTAGAAGGGGCGTGATTACTGAAGAATACGTAATCATCAGCTTGAGAACCTTCCAGCATGGAACGTACCAGTCAACCCAGTCGTAGGGGCGGTGCTTCTCTTGGGCGGAGTCTGGAAGCCGCAGGGCAGAACGTGAACTTCAGAATGTTCTACCGCTACCCTTATTTGGGCAGAGGAGGAGGGGGCAGGGCGACGGTGCGGCTAGGTTGACTTTTATATAGACTCGCAGGGTGGCGCGGACTTCCAGAGAATTCGAGGAACAGGGAGTTCTTGGAAATTATAAGCAGTGACTTGAGCGAGACATGCAGACTAGAGGAGGGAGAGGGAATTGTCTTCGGTGGGGGCGGAGTCAGGAAGCTGTCGGGCAGAACTTGGATCTACAGAACGTTCTACTGCAACTCTCATTTGGTCAGACGAGGCGGGGATGGGGGCAGGGTGAGGGCGTGGCCAGGTTGATTGTCACATAAACACAGCGAGGCGGCGTTGGACTTCCAGAGAGTTCGAGGAACACAGAATTGGACGTGAGCGAAAAGCTCGGGTATCGGTGCAGGGCTGTACTCAGGTAAGAGATCCCGGTTACCGGCAGGCGTGAGGGTGTTTGTCCTCATTATCAGGTCATCAGTGCGGGATCTCTCCGATAGCAACTGACCCGTACCTACCGGAGACAGCCCATAATGGACACCAGCTGTAGTGATCGGCCCATATTGCGTTTTCATTTGTATGTCCGCTGATCACTTCATAACTGTTGTTTCGTGAACCGAGTTATCATTACATTTCCAGGCTACAGGTTTAGGGCTATACCTTGGTATTACTGTTTTGCACAGACTAGTCTAGCCGAGAGTTGCAACCTTTCGTTGTCGGGGTGTTACTATTAAACCAGTATTGCACTGTGGACTGGACCTAGCAACACTTAAGACCTTTGTATATGACTCGGAGGAGTCATACAAGGCGCAGTGGGATTTGAACCTGGGTGTGCTGGGTCCAAGCTTGCAGTTCACAGCAAGTATCGTTATCCCCGCTACTCCGATGTAGCTGTGTGTGAAATCCTGCACCAGCTGTGAGATCTACTTTTTTGGTTACACGATTCGTATTTCATAGCTGTTGTGATCGAATAGATAAGACCCAAAGTAGCCCGATGTGTCTGTTGCAACTAGGCTGTATAGTCCCTCAGCTTCCTTGAACTAACATCACCACACATAGATATTCTGTAGCTGACTGTACAGCTGTTCTATCCTTCCCAAGTTCAAGCTTTCTGTAACAAATTAATAGAATCCCTATTGCTGGCTTGATTTGCATATAACAATTATTATTAGATATGTCTCTGTATAGATGTTAAAAGCCTGTAGCTTGACAACCAGATATACAGGAGATCTCTCTAGTACAGTTTATCCTTGACTGTAGTGTGTAGTCAAGAGAGAAGTTTCTAGACTGAGGAAGTCATTTTCATGGGGGTGTGGGCTGATTTGCCTGTAGGAGACTGTTAGCAAAACAGAACTTTTTTGGCTTGTTTCAGGATTAATAGTGAGATCAGTGTGTATGCCATATAGACACAATGTATAGATAATTTGGTAGTATAGAATTATAGATTCTGGAGTTTACTTTGTAAAATTAATAAACCTGATTGGCAGAAACCTATGACGTGACTGATCACATGAGCATGCATAGATTCACTTTTCAGATAACTTTATAGTGGAAAGCATGCTTCCAAAATGGATACATTTTATAAGTTCATTATAGTTACTGGTTAGTGGTTATAAACCACTGCCAGCAAGTGCCCTAACAGCTCCGTAAGCCACACATGTACCACAGCATCACCAGAAAAAAACACTGAACAAGCTGTCCTCGTGCTGAACGTTAACAAGTGCTACACAGTCGGTCACGCAGCGTGAGACAAGCTTGTCTGGCGGCAACAGTAACCCTCGCAAAGCGGCTAAAAAGACAGTTTAAATCAACAAACACCAAAAAATAGTAAATATAAAAAATAGAACATGAAGTGTGGTTCTGTGAGGATTTTATGCACCCCCTTGGTGTGCGTTGCCTATATAAACCCCTCTGGCTTCGCCTTTTGGGTTTATGGGGCATCACACACTTCGGGGGTGCATAAAATCCCCCATACACCACACTTTTCCATGCATTATTCTATATATAACCCACCATTGGATGTGTGGTAAAGCTGTGCTGAATTGTGGAACCTGGCACTGGCAAAAAGCTGGTCAGTTTTAGGCTCTAGTTAATACAACTGCTTTAGGTCCTACTGAGTTGTATTGGAGAAGGTGGCCTTTCAAAAGGTACACTAGTTGGGCTAGTGGAATGTCCGTGGGGTTGGTGGGTTTTCCCGCATACTATCCCTGTGAATGACTAATGGCTGCATAACATTTCATCCCTTGGCAAGGTTAAAGGCAAGTCTGGATTTAAATCCTTCAGACCCTGGTTCACTGGGTGTCCTTAAGCAAGTCATGTGACTTTTCTGTGCTTCAGCTTTACCCCCTGGCAATAAAACAGAGTAGAAGCAGGACTCAGCCTAAAATAAGACTTATTTAAGCAACCTTGTACTGAAAATTGTCTCCACAAAAGATTTTTCAGCTACAATTAAAAAAAAAAAAAAAAAAATATATATATATATAAAAAAATGGCATACTGGTCACATCTAGATATCTCCAGTGCTGTGCACCATGGCCCAGATATTCAGACTGTGCCAGGCAGTGGCGCAGATGGGGGCACAGCACAAGTGAGCTGCATCGGGGCAAATCTGTACATGACTAGTACATTGTGCACTGCAAGCCCATTGGCCTTGTATATTTAACATTTGCCCACGATCGGGTTTATGGGAGGGAGGGAGAGGGAGATTCCGCTAGACTGCCAGGGAATTTATATCTACTACTATCCGCGATCGGGTTTACGGGAGGAAGGGGGGTTAGTGGGGTTACCACTGGACCGCCAGGTTGTTAACCTGTATGGTCGCCCGTTGAGCAAAACAGGAGGGAGTGGGGACCCACTCAACCACGGGGAGGGTGTGGGTGCTCACGACTGTCTGCTAATGAGTGGCCACCTGCGGCTGTGGTGCTGTGTTGTGCCCTGCAATACAGCAGCCCGCCTGTGGGTAGCCTGGTTTTCTTCTTTTTTTGGGGGCTCAGCTTTGGGCCCCATGTCAGTGCAATGCAGGGTTGTGCCAGCATATGCGCCGCACATCCCGGGCTGAATATCGGGATGTGCCACATATGCACGGGCATGCCCCCTGCATTTGTGCGTCATACAATAACTTTGCGCCCTGGTGCATCGGGACTTGTGGTGCGCTAGTCCCACCTTTCAGTATCGTACGGGGCGCATTACTGGGGTTGCGCCAGGCGGAACCCCTTTGAATATCCTGGCCCATGAGGTTGGGGTTTTTTGTCTTTATCCTAGCCTTTACCAGCATTCCCAAAATACTCAGATTTTGGTGGGACTAGAAAATGTCATCACCAATAAAACTGGAAGATGTCTGGAGTCTCGATAGTCAATAAAGGTAAGGTCATAGTTTTTCCCCCTGAATGGCATTGCACTGATGCTTTAACCCCCTCCCCTTGTTAGTTGAACCCTGGTAGCAGTCCATACTAAATCTGATTTAAAATCAGGGAATCCGCTTTGAAAAAGATACTTAATTCAAGCAAATAGAGTGGGCCCCTGCACTCTCCCTAAAAAGACATCGCATAACGGAGGGCAGGGCAGATCAAGTCTAGAAGTGGAAAGGGATCATGAGGCCAGACCCAAGGGAAAATTCCCCCTCTGTGGGGGCTACGGGGGGGGTGTTAACCATCGTCGTGGAGCTCCCATTGAGGTAAGAGTGCTCACTTCTAATGCTTTTCAGCACAAAGCCAGGTGCCCTTTCAATTTCTTGTGTGTCCAGTAGGCTATTCAGCTGTTCTCAAATAATTATTTCAATATAATTCTGTAGTTTTTTTTTTTAGTGTGCATGTTGCATCATGTAGTGTTCTGAGATTTAATTTGTAAACCTTTGTACAAAAATTTTACTGTACCTGCTTATGAGTCCTTAAAATTTCTATCAGAGGACCATGTGATAGCTCAGTGGAAGTGCTGTGTGCTCCAGTGACCTGGGCTCAGGAATGAGCGGGGGCTCGGGTGGCACTGTCATGCAGAAGTGCTCCCACCAAGAAGAGGAAGGTGTGCAGGGTCTGCAGCAGCGATGACCCCAGCAGTGGGCCGAGGGAGCTTGCCCCCCCTCCCCAGCTGGGCATCACTACGTGCATGCGAGGGCTTGTGTGGGGACGCACATGCTTCTTCAGTATGCCTGGGGAGGAGGGAGGGAGAGAAAAGGAAAAAACAGTGTTTCCTTGTCACCATTCATGACGGTCCCTAGCGCTCTCGGGTCTTGCACAGTGTGGATCCCCACCATCTGGACATTGAGGGGAGTGGCAGTCGTGGCTGTGGGCGGCCAGTACTAAGGCCCGAAGCAGGGATATGTTGGTGGCAGGGGTGCAAAAAGCTCTATGAAACAAAAAATTGCTACTAGAATGCTCTCTTTGATTCAGAAAATATCTTGGGTTGTGCTCTAGTGTGTAAGGCTCTAGCACTATCGCAATGAAAAAAATGTCCGTAGGCTGTAATTATACTAGAAAGATGTGCATGGAGTTAGGAAGCTGTTCCTGTATACCATACTGTTCCATTTGGAACTCTGAGGGTGGTGCAGTCGTGCTGTTACACACTAGTGCGCACCGAGGAACAAACACTAATATGCTCTGCAGCTTCTTGCATCTCTAGGCACTTCTCAGTGCCGACATTCCTCTACAGCTAGTTAACTTTTATTGGTAGTGCAGCTTTGGGTGGGGGGGAGTTTGGGGGTCTTATAGTCTTATGGCTGTTGTCTCATTTTTACTTTTTTTCATTCAGTGATCAAAATTTACTCCCCAAAATGGTGAAGGAGACTGCCTATTACGACTTGCTGGGTGTAAAACCCAGTGCATCGACTGAGGAGATCAAAAAGGCGTATCGAAAGTTGGCACTGAGATATCACCCAGACAAAAATCCCAGTGAAGGCGAGCGGGTAAGTTGAAGGGGTAAATAGAAAACGCTTCTGGGGGTGGGGTCCACACCTGTCGCAGTTATTCTAACTACGGCGGTGGTGGTAGAGTTTCCCTGTGCCTTCGGTGCTGTGCTGTGCTGTCACGTCAGGAGTTGACTGGAATGCATTAGTAGGCAGCTTTATATTCTGTTTACTCAAAGATTGTCCAGAGACCTTTCTGGAGCCCCTGTCCTTAATTCACTCCTGTCAGGATCCTCCTCAGCTGTGAGCACAGCTGCCAGCACTGCACTGAGACTATGACCATAATGGGTGAGGAGAAGGCAGGCTGACAATGCAACCTACAGAAATTGGGTCAAAATTGACACCGGCCCACTAGCCAAATGCTTGTGGATTTTGTATCGCGCTAATACGATTTTCCTTTATCTAGCCCCATTGGCTTTCACTGGAGAAGGTAACATTTCAGTAAACACACCTGCTGGGCTGCTGAAAAAGTCTGAGGAGTGGCAATTGGGGTTCAGTACAAAGACGTGCAAAATAATGTATGTGGGGGGGGGGATACAGGATGGGCAGGAGCTGACTACCACTGAGGAAGAAAGGGACCTGGGGGTCCTCACTTGTGAGGAGAAATTAGGGGGTTGCTTACATTGAGTACATTTGAGTTGTACTGGTACTGCTTACTCTGAAATTCTTTATTGAAAAGCTGCACAGCATCTGTTTCTCAGTTGCATAATTTTTTTTTTGTTTTAATATTGTGAAGTAAGGCAGGGAATGAGTGTGGAGGACGGGAGAGACTGCATGGTCTCCCACGGATGACTGCCCAGGCAGCTATGGCCTTTCCTTTTATGTAGCGGGGCTGCATTACAAACATCAGCCATGTATTCTCCTATTACAAAATTAGCCTAAATACCATGTGTGTGTCAGACATACGCATGGCATTTAAACTAATTTTGTAAAAATAGCGCTGGGCATGGTAGGGATTATTCAGTCTCTGTACATATGGGCACACTACAGAAAAGGTCAAAACCGCATCAGCATATTGCGGTATTTGCAGCATAATCTCCTGGTGGCCTGTACCCCCATTACCAAAATGCTGGCTGCACTGGTACAGATGCAATAATTTACGAAGAATGAATTGGAAAACTATAAAATGTATACTTTGACTGCAGAGAGATCGGGGTGCTGGAGCTGGACTGTGTTCCGATGTCATTAAGGCAGTTGTTTTATAGGACTAAGCCATACACCATCTTTTATGGGAAGGGAAGACATATCTAGGTGCATACCCCCAAAACCCATATCTTAGTGCTGTCTTTGCCTACCTGCCTACCCTAGCTATCCATGCCTAACAACTGCACAGCAAATACAAGCAAGCAGACATTCAGCATTGTCAAATGTGTGTTTACGTTTAATGTTTCACAAGGTAGAAATGTTGTAGGGGCACAGGAAATGTAAAACAAGAGACTCGACATTTTCAAAGGAAATGTACCTCTTTGGCCATTATTTTTAGCCCTTGTAAGGAGGAGAAAGGCATAGAAAGATGGAGTTGTTGGATGTATTGGTCCAGTAGGGGAAGGAAGATGAGCAGAAGAGGAAGTTGAGGAACAGGAAAGGGAACAGGGGATCCTCATTTGATACTAAAAGTTATGTAGAGGGGCAAGGTGGGGGAGAAAGGTCCTAAAGTACAAGTAAGTATGTATGTAATTTTTTAAGGTGCCCAATCCTGGAGGCTCTGGGTGCCGTACATAAAATTCCAGGATCATAATAAAATTGGCATAAAAGTACAGAATAACAGTATAACAATAGAATCCGAAAATTCTAGCAGCAATTAAGTATTAAGGTATATCTTCAAGGCATGCTAGCTTAAATAGGTGAGTTTTCAGGCCCCTCAATGCCTCTGCCATGGGGCCTCCCTCAAGGATCTTGGGAGCGAATTCCAGATGACGGGGTTGGCCACCCCAAATGAGCAATCACCCAAGGTTTTCATCCCGGTCCTCGGAACTGCAAGGAGGCCCTGTGTGGAGTAACGGAGGGAGTGAGTCGGAATAGCTAAAGTAAGGAGGTCTGACAGGTAGCCAGGGCCCAGCCCATATAGGGCCTTATAGGTAAGCAAGCCCACCTTGAAGAGAACCCGCCATCTGATTGGCAGCCAGTGCAGACCCCACAGGACAGCAGTCACATGACAGAATCTGGGTAATCCTGTCAGCAGCCTGGTCACTGCATTCTGCACTAGATGCAGTCAGCAGAGGTTCTCCCCACTGACCCCGAGATATAGAGCATTACAGTAGTCGAGCCTTGATGTTATAAAAGGGTGTACCAGTAATGGTGGGTCTTCAGGCGGAATTAGGGGCTTAATCCGAGCAGTGTTCCTCAGATGGTAAAAGTCGACACCTGAGCCTCGAATGTCAGCCTGTCATCGAAGATCATGCCCAGATCTCGCACCCTAGAGGACCCTATTAATGGTACTGACACCAGGACTAAGCCTGTTGTCATCTCGGAGGCACCCTCACTTCACCCGTGGCCAGGCTTAATCAGTAGTACCTCCGTCTTGCCAGGATTGAGCCTCAGCCAGTTAGAGTTCATCCAGTCCTGGATCTCAGTGAGGCATTTGTTCAGCACTTTGACAGCACTGCTTGTCCCTGGTACAAAAGACATGTACAGTTGAGTACCATCCGCATAGCAGTGAAAACTATACTATCTGATGATCCTCCCCAGGGGCAGCATGTATACAGAGAACGACATCGGTGGCATGACCGAGCCTTGAGGGACTCCACAAGTAAGAGGCAGTGGAAGAGGAAAATTTCCTCATCACCACCCTTTTGCCTCCTGCCTGAGAGAAAGGACTCTAACCAGTTGACACCGGTGAGTCCGCACCACTCTGTAAGGCAACCCAGCAACACAGTGTGGTCCACAGTATCAATGCATATGATGGATCAGAGGGGGCGCTGTAGAGCCTGTGCAAGATGGCAGCTAATTGATCAAGCTGCTCAGCCTAAGACTGGCAAACAACTTGAAAATACATATTTTTTTTGAGCAGTCTTCAGATAAAAGTGAAAGGGAATTGTATCGGAAGGTCCCCTGAACATAATGGGGGAATCTCTGAAAAGATCAGCATCCAGGTTCGGGAGCAAAAGCTAAAAATGCTCCTTCAACCCCAGTTACCTGATCTGCACAAGGCAGGTCCAAAGACGGTGCGGGGGGAAGCAGCGGAAAGAAACCCTGCAAACAATAGGGTCCAGACTCTCTAAACTGATCAAATAGGTGACCGCTGTGTCTGACAAGTTCAGCCTGAGCAATCGGGTCACTACCTTGGAAGCCACTATGGAGGGAGCTCAGACCACAGCTTTGGATGCCTCCAAGTGAGGGGATGCCACCATGGGAGCGGTGTTTACCGTGATGGAGAGCGGGTACTGGAAAGCATGAATAGACACTTGAGAATCAGATTTGGGTCCCAAGTATTAGAATTTTGGGAATGCCCAAAGAGAGTGTAGGGGATCACCTTTTACTATTTCTACAGGACTGGTTTGGTGATTGGTCAACAACTGGGAGTGGAGGCTCAACAAAAAGCTCAGCAGTTCCAGCGGGCCTGCCATGTCATGCCACAAGGATGAACAGAGGATCAGGCAGTTCCAAGAACAATAATCGCGGTCCCAGATGGAGTGGGAACCAGGGACTATATCGTGGCTCTGGCCAGATGCAAAAGAACTTTACTTCATGATGGGTACTGGCTCGGTTTATATCCTGATATAAGCTATGCGACTCGCCAGAACGGAAACAGTTTGATGGGGTACGAGCAATGTTGAAGGAGGCCTCTACTCCTCATGGAATGATTTTCCCTGCATGTTTAAGAAATGCCCACTGTGGGAAGGTCTGTCTGTTTTCTGACCCTGCAGAAGCTCTGAAGTGGGGTCGGAGATAATGCGATTCCACAGTCGCTCTGAACCGCGTCAGATCCTCCAGTCTTCCGATGAAGAAGATTCTTGAAAGTATGCACGAAGGCTTTACTGGGAGGTGGGTGAAGCTACCTTAGTTAAGACTGGTTATCATCACAACATTTTTTGGAACACTACAGGTTTGCTGGATGTCTGTTCTTTTCCCTTACACGAATGTGATAGAATGTAAATGTTTACGTTATTTTTCTGAAATATTTCACACTCATACTGGATGATGTAAACTTTGCTGTATAATGGCAATTTCTCATTATTTTTCAGTGTTTGCTGGTTAAGCACTGAACAGTTGAACTGTGGTGGATCAGTTTCTGGTTTGCACAAGTTTTCTTCTTGTACATGTATATGCATCCACTATGGTATTACATGGTGAAGGACTTTGGACTTTATACATATGGATACTTTTGATTTGTCCATGCAGCCCATAGACTCTAATACATTATTCCCCCAGAAGATGTATCTGTAAAGCATTAGATGGTCAATTTTGTTTTTATGAAGAGGAGTGGTGCTGTCTTTGGGAACTTAAATGTAATGTAATACCTGTGCTTGGAAATCGGACTGAAAGTTTGTTTTTCTACAAAATAAAACATAAAGTTAAAAAAAAAAAAATGCAGATGATAGATTGAGGAGAATGAGATTGACCGTTCCCATCGATCTCTGGCCATGAGGTCATTATAGACCCAGACCAGTGCAGTCTCAGTGCTGTGCCTCACCCTAAACCTGGACTAGAATTGCTCGTAGATGTCACAGGCCTCCAGGTGTTCCTTGAGCTGCAGAGCCACTATTTTCTCTACAACCTTCCTTAAAAATGGGAGGTTGGAGATTGGTCTATAATTTTGCCAGGACATCGGGACTGAGGGGTGGCTTTTTCAGAAAGAGCTTCGCCAGCTATTCCTTTTAAGGTGTCAGGGAAGACCCCTTCTGAAAGCGAGCACCCGACTATCCCAGTGAACACTGGACCAGTAACCTCACCACATCCCATTAGGAGATGTGTCGGGCCCGGGTCCAGTTCTCAGCAAGTGGGCTGCAGTTTCGAAATCGCCTCAGAGACCACAGCCACCTCCACCAGCTGAAATTATTACCAGGCAGTAGGAGTGCTCCTGTTCCAACTAGACTCCACCCTGCGGTCAGGCCCTGTCCCACTGGCAAGATCCTGACCCGAATAGAGGACACCCTGTCAGAGAAAAATAGAGTGAACTCTAAGCACTGTGTTGCTGAAAAGATTTTTTTTTCTGCTGTAGACAGACAGGATAGAGAAGCCTGTCTACAGTCTGAAAGAGCTGAGTTGGTCTAGTTTTCTTTGTGGCAATCTCCCTGGACAGGAATTCTGTCTTCTTATGTTTGATTGCCCTTTGATAGTCACCATAGTGATTTCTCAAAGCCAGTCTGGCCTCCTCTAGCCGGATCCTGCTCCAGTTTCTGACCCATGGTCTTCATCGCCTGGAGAGCCCCGTAAAACCATGGGGGTCTCAGATGAGAAGACCTAGGTGGTATACCGATTGGTGAGATGGTATCGCTTGCCTCATAGACGGCCTGATTATAGACTGCCACCGATTTCACCCAAGCCAATCGCACTAGCAGCATGAACACCGGAGAAATCCGCCATCGCCATCAGTCCCTCCAGGGTCAGCCCCCTTAAAGGACGGTAGCTGATCATCTCACCGAGGGGGGGCCATCACTGGGAGCCCCAAATGAGAACTTCACCGTACAGTGATTGACTGGGTTGCTTAGTCCAATCTCTAGGTCTGTGACCTCGAGACCCAGTGAGAATACCAAGTCCAAGGTGTGGCCGTGATGGTGGGTCGCAGAGGCAACTGCCTGTGCCTGGCCCAGCGATGTCATTAACTGGAGGAGGTCAGATCCAAGTTGCTAGGATTCATAGTCAATCCAGGCATTGAAGTCACCCAGAATAAGCCATCTGGGAGACTCCAATACCCAGTTGACCATGAAGTACGACACCTCCTGCACCTGGACCCCCACGCACCGCCACACATTCAAATGACCTGGCATAACCCGGATGCATGGAGAAGTTCAGGTCAGATCTAAAACAAATGGCTATACCCTCACTTCTGCGATTCCCTCCTCTGAAAGTGCCCCACGGAATACCCTTCTGGGACCAGTGCCTCTTAACGCTTGCCTCACATCGTCATTCAGCCAAGTCTCTGTGATGCACGCCAGGTCAACTGAGGAAGTGAAGTCCGACATAATTGCGGTCTTGGTCCTCATTGACCTGGCATTGCATAGCACTGCCCAGAGGGAATCCGTGTTGGCTGTAGACCCTCTGACTGCCTGCCCACCCACGCGGTCCCGTGGGAACCGTGGGCCGGAAGCCAAACACGTCAGTCCTGGGAGATCCAAGTAAATAGGGATAGTCAGCCAGAGGGACCACAAAAGGCAGTGTAACAAATAAAAACAGCTGGAATAATGGACAGCAGTAGTTAAGAAAAGGATGATTGCTCCGAGAAAGAAGAGAGTAGAGACAATATTGTAACTCAGTGTTATACATGTCGTTTATGTTTTACATGATCCATTCCAGGTCCAGATGGAGCTAGTCTCTGACCAGCTGGTTAATGTTGAGATCATGGTCTTCGTATTGTTTTCTCATCTTTCTCTGTTTATCTCAGCCTGACAGTAACATGCACCTTAATGGGAGCACTCTGCCGGATAATATACAAAGTGTTTGGTCACAGTATAAGACCTAAAATTACATTGGAAGAAGGGAGAGCAAGAGCGAGACAAAGACCATCAGTTGTAAAGAAAATGAAGCACCACAAACATATGGACTTTCCTTAATTTAGTAAGAACTGCATATCAATTGGTAAACATGTGAGAACTACTGAAGAATTGTGTTGTACGACACGTGTGAACTGAATAAAGCTGACAGGTTTGTTTGGTTGGTGTGCGAGTACTGGCTGTGTTGGTTTGGTGGGGTGGGTGCATGGCCATGTTGATGAGCCAGACAGGTGGAGACTGCATCTGAAATTCATGACCACGTTTTCTGTGCTTCGTGTTTGGTAAGGTGTGGGGGAGAAAAGAAGGGAAAGCACATGGGCTTTTCTGTTCTTTTTCTTTCTTCTCACCCTACCACCAACCACACACAGTCTGGCACAAACAGTAAAACACATAGACAGACAGACGGACACACACACACACACACACACATAGTCTAGCTCATCATTTCAACTCCCATGTGTTAAGTGGGTCCGAGGGGGATGATGGTGCCTGCATCTGTGGGGTTTGTGGGGCCAGAGCATCTGTACTGGCCTGTGTTGGTGACAGGGCATGGGTGGGAGGCTCCGAGGGTGAGAATCTGTGCCTAACCTAACAACTACACAGCAAACACAGGTAAGCAGACATTCGGCATTGACATGCTTGTTAAAACTAGGGACACTTAAGAGGCCTAAAGGGGTTGTTGGTGTCCTTAACTTCTTTGTGTGGCTGTTCTCAAATGTTCATTGACTGCAAAGTGCTTTGAGACACGGGTGTGCCTAAAACTGCTGTATAAAACCAAATTCAGCAGCAAGGGACTGATGCAGAGAGGCCAAGCATTGTGATCGTGGTCACAGTGAGCTACTTACTATGCTATGATTCAGCCCTTCTGGTTGGGAGGTTTTAGCCCTACACACTACTCGACACATATGGATGTAATGGCAAGAAACCCCCCCTTTTTGGGGGGGGGGGCCAAATTAAATTTTAATCGAGGGAGGATACACAGCTAAACAGCCATTCTTCCATTATAAAAGCAATACTTGGATGGCAGCTTTGGGATGGGTACTTTCTCAGACTCTGTGGGTCATGACGGCTGTGCCACAATGCTGCCACAGAGCTGGCCTTAGCATGCTGTGAACTGCTTCGCACAGGGCCCCAAGAGTAGAGGGGCCCCCAAAAAGCCTCAGCTGTCCAGTTGGTCTCCTTTCTTCCTGGTACTCTTATGTTCTAATTCAAGTAAAGTGGAAAAATGACACAAAACTATACTAGGTACATCAGATGGGTAGGAGACACGAGTCCATTTAGCCTGTCTCCCTGTTAAGGGTGTAATTACCTATTAATTAATTTACCTATTTATAATTTCAAGAGAAAGGCATCCAGTCTCTTCTTGAATATCTTTAGTGTATCTGACTCAACAATATTGGCTGGAAGTTTATTCCGGACTGGAATGATTCTGTGTGTAAAGAAATTCCTCCTTAGGTTTTTCTTAGGATAGATTAGTCTTAGTTGTCTATTGTGGCTCCTTAAATTTAGTTCCCTATTTGCAGGTTGTAATTCTGGGCTAACCATTGGGTCTCCATCTGTACTAACTTTATACGTAAATAAGAGATCATCCCTTTGCCTTCTTAACTCCAGTGGGTGTAACTTTAAAGTTGATGGTCTTTCCTCATATAAGGGTTTGCAGACCAGCAATCATCTTGGTTGCTGTCTGCTGCACCCTCTCCAACAGGTCTATATTCCTTTTTGGGTAAGGGTTCCTTCCATACAATAATTCAGGTGAGGTCTTAACAAAATTCCTGTACAAAGACATAATGCATGACCTTTGTCTTGTAACAAAGCTTCTTTTTATGGCCCCTAATAGTTTTGTTCACTACCTCAATGCATTGACTATTGAAGGAGAAATCCTTTTCAAACAGGATGCTCAGATCTTTTTCAGTATCCACGGTTCTTAATATTGTGCTGTTTAATGAGTAATCCCGCTCTCCGTTCTTTGCTCCAAAGTGCATGACCACACACTAATGTTGAAATCCATCCTGTTGTTATAAGCCCAGTCCTGCATCTTCCATAGATCATTTCTAATCTGTCACTTTGGTATTTAGTAGATACTTCAGCACTTACCTTTGTGTCATCTGCAAATTTAATACAATTACTACTTGTATTGGTACTGAGGTCAGATGTAAACAAGGAACAAAGGGCCGTCCCAAGGACTGCACCCTGTGGCATGCCACTGAGTACATGGCCATCCATAGACAAGTAACCCCTAATTCTGACTCTGAATTCTGTTTCGCAGCCAGTGTTTTACCCATAGTGTTATAGTACTACTGGTGCCTAAATTAGCCATTTTGTTGATGAGCATATCATGTGGTACCTTATCAAAGGCTCTTCTGAAATTAAGATGCATCACATCCACTGATTTGTTGCTCTCGTGAGTCACTTTAGTCACTTCCTTTTTTTTTTTTTTTACAATAAAACAAAATATTTGTCAGACAGGAGCACTGTTTCCTAAAACCATGTTGAGTGCTGTCGGTTATACCCTTATCGGTTAACTCTGCTTGTATTCTATCCCTTGTGATAGATTCTAGGATCTTCCCCATTATGGATGTAAGGCTGATGGGTCTGTAGTTACTTAATTCAGCCCTGCTACCCTTCTTGTGCACTGGCACCACAACAGCAGACCTCCAATCTTGGGGCACCTCTCCAGTCTTTTAATGATAAGTTAAACAGCACATGTATTGGTTTGAGGAGCCATGATCTGACTTCTTTCAGCAGTTTGGGATGTAGTTGGTCAGGGCCGGCAGATTTGGTAACATCAGTCTTATTTAGTTTCTCCATTATGTTCTCCCTTGTTATTACCCTGCTTAAAGCCTGATCCTCAATGGATGAATTACATTGAGTTTTAGGGCAGTACACTGTACAAAAAAAGCCATTAAATGCTTACGCCATCTCTTTAGACGCGGATGTCCTTTCCATTTTCTTTAAAAGGACCAACAGTTCTTCCTCCAGATTTCTTATTTAAGTAAGAGAAGAATGTTTTTCCCACATCATTTAGGTGTGTCATCCTAAATTCCAACATCCTCTTCTCTGATAATGTTTTTTATTTTATTTTTAGTTGTTTTTTTATACATGTATGTGTTTGTGGCCTGATGTGCTGTTCTCTTCTTGGCAACCTGACCTTGCAGTCTTCTTGTATACCAAATGGGGATTCTCCCTTTCTTATTGTGTATTATCTGGCACATACTGCTCTTCCAATACTGATAATTTGGTTTTGATTTTTGTCCCTAATTCTTTTACAGTATCATTTTCCTGTATTCACTTCCACCCTTTTAGTATCTTTCTTATTGCATTAAAGTTAGTCTTGTTGTTATAATTTTTTACAGTAGTCCTACCATGTTCAGCCTTGGCTTTGATATTGAAATCAAATAATATAACATTATGGTCGCATCCAGTAAGTGGCTGTAATACCTGAATATTTCTTACACTTTCAGCCCTTTTAGTTCAAATCAAATCCAACACTCTTATTTGTAGTGGGTCTATTTACCATTTGGGTTAATCAATTACCCAAACCGGTATCTTAACAGTGCTCCTGTCTATTTGATGTTACGGAAGAATCCCAATCCATTCCAGGTACGTTGAAGTCTCCTATTAAGGCCTCCTTGTCATAAACAACATTGCTGATATTATTCAGTAATTGGGTGATGTACTATTTTAGCATCTGGTGGTCTATAGACCGTCCCCAACAGTAATTTCTTACTTCCCTCAGTGCATAACTCCTATATACTATCTGTGGCTTTAATTGTGTCTGTGTTTATCAAACTGTCCCTAATATATAGGGCAACCCCACCTCATTTCTTCTTTTTTTTTTTTTTTTTCAACAAATCTTGTAACCGTCAATATTTTGGCTCAAAAGAGACTCGTCTGTCCACTAAGTTTCTGTGATGGCTGCTTTATCAATTTCATTTTCTAGCATTGCAATTTCCAAATCCACTTTCTGAATAATAACTAGACTTCTTGCATTTACTAAGTATTTTTAGCTTCCCAGCCGATTTGAAATATATTTTATTTGTAGTTAGGGTGGCTCTGCTTTAGTTGTTATACCCCAGTACTAAGGATCATACTAGGGATTTGAGGAGCTAGAAGGCTTAGAGGCCCATAAATGCTCCTTATGTAAATAATAATTACGTTTAGCATCTGAGAGTATCAATATATCTAATCTATTCTTAAATGCTAATTTTGATTTTTCTTGAGATTATTCCAATAGAAGTGCATTCCAAGGATTAATAATTCTTGAGGTATAAAAATATTTCCGTGCCAGGAGGTTAAACTTTTTTCCATATAACTGTAGAAGACGCCCGCTAGTGCCATATTTTGTTTTTAAATTTAAATCCCAGTTCAGTAAGTAAAAATGGGTCCTGCATAACATCATACATAGAGAGGAGGTCCCCTCCCCAAAGATGTCTAGAAAGTGACATGAGGTTTAACAATTTAATTCTAGATTTGTAAGAGACCGCTTGAAGACCCCATATTAATTTGGTGAATTTTCTTAGTAAAAAGGGTACAATGTAGATGTCTGATTTCTTGAAAGGACACCATAGCTGTGAAGCATAATCTAGGTGAGGATGGACGTATGCTATATACAGCAGTACCATCATTTTACAATCTCTGGGTTTTATGTTTCTTTTAATTGACCAGATACTCTTTGCTTTTAGGATGACCCCATTCATTTGAGAAACCAGGAGAAAATAGTCTGAAATGTTAACCCCAAGATCTTTTTCAATGGAGGTTGTAATTAGTACTTTTCTATCTGGTTTTGTATGAAAAGTCTGGGTTATTTGGACCCAGGTGCGTCACTTTACACTTACAGAGTTTAATTTCATCTTCTACTTGGATACCCAGTGTGTAATGGAATCTAGCTCTTTCTGTATGGAAGTTATTTGCTCTGGATTTGAACAAGGCCCCCGTGTTGTGTGTGGGTTTTTTTTTTTTATTTATTTTTTTTTAACGTCATCCGCATATTTTATAGTAGTGGAAAACCACTCGCTCGTAAGGTCTGCTGTAAAGGCTTGAAACAGACTGGAGCCTAGCACAGTTCCTTGTGGGACCCCGCTTGTAACTGTACCTATGTTGGACAATTGTCTGAAAATAATGACCCTTTGTGTCCTGTGTGATAACCAGCTGGAAATCCAGTTAACAATATTCCAATTAATATTCATACTACATAATTTTTGCACTAGGGCCCAGTACGGCAGTGAGTTAAAAGTTTCACTAAAATCGATGAAAATCGCATCATAGGGTATTTTATTGTCTAGCTGACAGCTAACCCCTTCATAGAAACATAAGTTAGACAGCTACGGCCTTTTTTTTTTTTTTTTTTTTTAAACCCATGTTGTGCACTGTCCAATTTATATAGAGCTGGGGATATTAAGTCTGTTATTATGCTTTCTAAAACTTTGTATAGTGGTGACGTTAGACTTACAGGTGTCTAGCTTTCCGCTTATTCATGAGTCCCTTTATGTATCTGAATCACATAAGCTGTTTTCCAGTGCCCCTTAACTCAGTTTTTGGGTTCTGCTCTTTTTATTTATTGTTCCATAGAAATGTTTTCAAAACTAGATGAAATGAAGATACAGAGAGGCCATGGTAGGAAGCGTGTGTTCCTCCGGGGGGCTTAGTGAATTATGATATGAGGCCCCAGTAGTGCGGTTTGCA